>JASAOG010000002.1:3290000-3946875 GCA_030265305.1 Biomphalaria pfeifferi | reverse complement strand
GGTAAAAACCTATATTTGTAATCGCATAGATTTATTATTGTTAGTCTAAATCTATTACAAATTTAAATATTTGACTGATCCAAACTAATTGATACAATACAACTACGCTTAATAAAAGCATTTTTTTAAAGTATTTTTTTTATTTTTCTTGTTATATTCTAGTATTAGATTTTATTTCGTGTTGTGTCACATATAGACTTTAATTTAATGTTCAACTTGTTCCATGTAGCCTTATGTAGGCCCTATAGAGTAATATCTAAAATTGTATAGACCTACCGGATAGTTTGTCTGAAGCTGGACTGTATATCAGGACAATCTCTATATTTCATAGTGAAGTCTTTATTGTCATAGTTCGGTGAGCCAGGAGTCTGACAGGCTTCCAATATACTTTCAGAATTATTGCATATACCTCCACCTGGTAATGTTCATTACATTGATTATAATATTAAAAGAACATACTTTTGGTAGCTTATCTGCAAATACTCAGCATAAAGCCTGTCACGCTTATACAGTTGTAAAGTTTGCCACAGTTCGTGTATGTGGATGCCACAGTTCGTGTATGTGGATGCCACAGTTCGTGTATGTGGATGCCACAGTTCGTGTATGTGGATGCACCTGTTTTAGGGTCATCAAATATGGCACCTTTCTTTCTTGTCGTCAAGGTTCGAACCATCACGCACAGGTTGTTTCCATGCTGTGCCATTTCCTCCCACATACTTTCATTGATGCCTAGTAGCTCTCAAATCTCGCTTACCGTACATCCCTATAGAACTGTAGTAATCTTGGGCGCTCAACTGAAACGCTTTGAAGAAGTGATATGTAGTGTGTGTGTGTGTTTCTATAGTTAGGGTGGGAAGAGGTTAGCGATTGGTTGTGAACTTGTGAATGATGCAACATAGGTGGCATTGTCGTCATTTGGTCTTATGACAGACGACTCCAGAACGTGAAACTGAAAGGTTGTGTTATTGTAGTGAGTTAGATTTGGTTAAACATTTGATTACTAAAGTCTAATACATATATTTCATTTTATGACAAGCTTATTTTGTCTACATTATAAATAAAGTTTTTTTTAGTATTATTTACTAGGAAGTTATTCAAGTCATTTCAAATTTATTAGTTAATATATATTACGCCTACACCGGTTTAGTTGTCTACCAGCAGTTTGTTGCTACAAGTCAACGATCGGTAACAACAAGAAGTCCAACTTAATGTCTTGATCATATACTTACAAAAAGAAGACCAAACAGTAACAGATATCTGGGTAACTCTGACAAAACCGAGAAATATGCATGATATTTTTTTTAAAATTAAGCGATTATTTTAAAAAATTGTATTCAGCTAAAAGAGAGCTCTATATAACTTTTAGTAGACAACAGATTTCTGTGTGTCAATACTTCAGAAGTGACAAAATATGTTTGTCATGGCTAAGTCTGTTAGATATTTAACAAAAGTAGGCCTATATGACTAGCAAATATATATATTAAAATATGATATTACATTACAATTAGCCTATAATTAGTTATTAGTATTTTACCTTTTTCGTTAATTTCATAGGTAAATTGATAAAGTCCTTCAAAGCTAGCAATGCAATCCATAGAAGGGCTAACTTGTTCTGAAAAATTGGGAATAATACTAAAGGCTAAATGAAAGACTAATATTCTCATGATCTCATAAGAAATAAATAATGTTCATTAATTACAATGACTATATTTAGGCTGTAACCATCAATACGTAGAATTATTCTTACAATGACATATTTAGACTATCCCCTTTTATCTTCAATAATGTTTACAGATAATAATTAATTTGTAACAAAATATTAGCGTTTAGGGCGATCACTCATTGGGAGAATAAGTTCTACTAATTTTATGGTATACTTTCAAACATTGAAGAGCTAGAATACTGCATTGACTCCACCTCGTCTTGCCCTATTTTGTTCACTTCTTCAATGGTACTTTTCCCCCAGTAGGTCTACAGTGTGTGTGCAGTACTTTTGACTATTTCAATACCAACCAGTCATTCCTACAAATTTTTGTTTTAATCTAGGTCTAAACTAGGCTTACGTACTAAACATTGTGACGACCTCGTTGTGTTCAGGGAGTCTGGTGATCCCTGGACATAAATTGATATCAGGTCTTGTGATGCATTCACCTGAAAAATATGTCTACTTGAAATAAGTTTGCTTAGAAAATAAAACTTTAAAAAATAGGCTAGATATCTCTCTCTTCTTCTTCTTATATGATACAGACGTTACGTCATGCATTCAGTCATGCATATTAACCAATGACCTAAATTCTGTCAAGTCACTGTTTTTCCTGGCTAGCTCAGGCAACCCATTCCATGCTCTAATAACGCTAGGGAAGAAGGAGCATTTGTACAAATTTGTCCTAGCATATGGAATGAATGGCACATATTAATCTTTGTGTCTTTCAGAGTATTTTATTAAATTTTGTTTTTGTATTTGAAATATGGTTCAGTGTTTTATGAATGATTTCTACTTTACTTTTAAGTCTTCTATCCTGAAGGCTTTCTAAATTTAGTGATTTTACTAAAGGTGTTGCTCTAGTCAAATATGAATATTCGTTTGTTATGAATCTCACTGCTCTATTTTGTGTCTGTTCCAGTTTCTTAATGTTTTCTTGAGTTAAGAGGTCCTAAACAGAGGATGCATCAATTATTGACTTAACCAAGGTTAAATAACATTTTAGTTTTATGTTCTTATTTGATTAATCGAAATTTCTTTCAATAAACCCTAATGCTTTGTTTGATTTTTTTTTATAGTTTCATCAATATGTGGATTCCATGACAGTTTTTCATTTATTATAACACCTAAGTATTTTGCGTTTTTAGTCTGTGTTACTGGTTTACCATGAATAAGATAAGTGGAATTAATTTGTTTTAGATGGAAATACATGCTCCAATTTGATTCCCATTTCTGTAATTCATCTAATTCTCTTTGTAAAACTTCTGTATCTTGTTGTTTTTTTTATTGTTCTATATATTATGCAATCGTCTGCAAATAATCTGACTTTTGTTCCTGAACTAATGCAATTTGGTAAATCATTTAAGTAAATTAAAAATAGTAGTGGACCTAAGACTGTTCCTTGTGGTACACCTGAGTTTACTGTTAGGCCTATTGGTGTAGATTTAGAGCCATTTATTATTATCTCTTTCATCTATTTATACATATCCTTTGATCTGGCAGCTCTAAATAAGCGACAACTAATCTCTGTGACTTACTTCTTCTATACTGCATGATATAAATAGATCTATAGATGACGTCCATACAAATGTAGCAGTTTGCGTTGATTCTGGAGAAAAGATGCCACAAAAAATTCTTCAAGAAATGTAACAGAAACAACAAGGGAACAATAAAGGAATAACATGAATGAGTGTTGTGTACAAGAAAATGTCGAGCATCAAATCTGACCGACATATCTTTCAAAATGGTTGTAGCTTTTACACGTTTATTGCGGTGTACTAATTAGTAAAAAATATCTTTTGTAAAATGTAACGTTATACACTATTTTTATATTCATTTTATGCAAGGGAAAGAACTGTATATTTACAGCATTATCAATACTGTAACATTTATTTCTCCTTTTCAATATTAAAATCAATCACCACTTATTTTATTTATTCATTTGTTAGTTTTATTCTATTTAAAATTGTCCATATTTAGTTTGAAACAATGAATAACTGTACACAGTTTTAACCTAAACCAAGAATGGGAAGTGGTGGAAATAGCGTGTTGTTACGTATCTAGGCGTTGTTTTTTTTTCTTTCTTTGACCTGTTGCGGTCGAGAGACGAGTAGGTTGTCTGCCCCTTGTGTAATAAGTTTTTTTTTTTTTTTCTTTTTTTTATTCGTCAAGCCACACAGACAGTGACCGGTCCTTGACCTGTGTGTGTACCTCTGGTTGAAAGGAGGGTGTTTTTTTTTCTGTCTCTTTGAAGAGCGTTCTAGATCTGGGTGTTGATGACTTTCTATTCTAGAAGTTACGAGATATCGACGCGCGGTAGATTATATAAGACCGCCCGCGTAACGTTGACAGACAGACATACGGAGACAGCCGTGAGACAGAATAGCGGAGACATTGCGCGACCCGTGCGTGGTATACCACTTGATCGTGTAAGTTAATATTTTGTTTTCTTTTTTCCAAGGCCTTGCTTGCTTGTATTTGTAATTATATTTTCAAACTCTTGTATTGTAATATTTTTACATGCCATTTTTGTAAAAGGGTTTTGGTCAACACATCAATTCTGTATTGAGTAAATGTTTATTTTTCTTTCTTGTAATTTTATATTTGATTAAACATTAAGTTGATAGTTTACCTTCCGATTTCTTGTGTCATTTTTTTTTTGTTATTCATTGTAAGTCTTTGATTAAATTCAGACTTAAGATAAGTGACACAACTGCTTTTCTATTGTCACGTTCCCCTAGGCAAGCCATTTTAAAAATTAGAATTCAATTCGTAATACGTGACAAAAGAAGTTTGAGGGCTTTCGTCCCGGATATTTTTCTGAACCTATTTTCGTCTTACTTGAGTAATTTTGTAAAGGCGAAGTTGACTTTAACAAAAATTTTTTTTGTGTCAAAGAGTCGGAAGTAAAGTATCAATAGTATTGACCAAACTCTCTTAAGGTTTTTTGTTGTACTGATTTTGTACTGTATATTTACATTGTATACATATTTTTGCTTGTAATAGTTGTTAGTTAGTCATGGATATTCAGGTTTTTCTTGCAAATCCCTCTGTGGAAGAGCTTGATGCTTTTACTAGGAAGGAACTGGTCCTTATTTCTAAACATTTAGGGTTAAAAATAAAATCAAATGCCCTTAAACAAGAAATCAGAGATAACATTGTAATCCATTATGTAGACGAGGAAGTGTTTTCTGAAGACCTTTTAGAAACCCTTAGACCCGATGAGGGTAAATCAGATTTAGAACTTCAGATAAAATTAAAACAAATGGAAATAGAAGCCCAGACGGCTAGAGAGCAGAGAGAAATTAAACAAAAAGAATTAGAGCTTGCAGCGGCTAGAGAGCAGAGAGAAATTAAACAAAAAGAATTAGAGCTTGCAGCGGCTCAGAAAGAAATGGAAATGAAATTACAAATAGAGTTAAAAAAATTAGAGTTAGCTGCTAATGTAAGACCAGATTCTTCCCCTGCCAGTCATACTGCTGAAGCAACAAAATTTTTGAAAATAATTCCACGCTTTAATGAAGCCACAATTGACAATTATTTTCCACAATTTGAACTTGCTGTGAAAAATTTTAATGTACCTGAAACTTTGTGGCCCACTTTGCTGCAAACAGTTTTGACTGGTAGAGCTGCAGAGGTATTTTGTTCTTTGACCATTGAACAACAAAAAGATTATAATGTTGTTAAGGCCTTAATTCTTAAGGCATATGAACTTGTTCCGGAAGCTTACCGAAAGCAGTTCAGGGATTGTCGCAAATCGGATGGCCAAACCCATGTAGAATTCCTGCGGGAAAAGGAGCGACGCTTTGAGAAATGGCTCACTTCCAGGGAAATCGGCACCGACTTTGAAAAATTCAAGAACCTAATGCTGATGGAAGAGTTCAAGAGTTGTGTGCGGCTGGACGTCCGTACGCATATAGCTGATCGTGGCGAGGAAGATGTGCACAAGGCTGCAGTGTTGGCAGACGATTATATAATATCACATCAATTTGCCAAGTATACGACGGATGTCAAGCCAAAACAAGTCAAACAGCCTGAGTCCACTGCTAGCAACTCCATCAAGAACAGCAGTACAAATGACAGAAAACCTACTACAAGTAAAGCTACTTGTTCCTACTGCAAACGAGAAGGCCATAAAATTGACGATTGCTGGAAATTGAGGAAGAGAAACGAAAAAGCTCCTTCAAAAGTCAGCGCTTGCACAGTACAGTGGTCGGCGAGGTTTACTCCCTCATCATCAAGTCATATCAAGAATACCTCGACACCACCTGTTTCAAATGTATTGACTGTACAAGACTCTCCGAAAATGTCTCCACGGTGTTCAAATGACTCAACAGCGAGTTCTTCAAATTCATCTTTACGATGTTCCAATGACTCAACCAAGAGTTTTTCAAATACATCAAGCCGATGTTCCAATGACTCAAACAAGAGTTTTTCAAATACATCAAGCCGATGTTCCCATGACTCTATCCAGAGTTCCCACAATACATCATCCCGATGTTCCCATGACTCTATCAAGAGTTCCCATAAGACATCACCCCGATGTTTCAATGACTCTATCCAGAGTTCCCATAATACATCATCCCGATGTTCCCATGACTCTATCAAGAGTTCCCATAAGACATCACCCCGATGTTCCAATGACTCCATCAAGAGTTCTCCAAATACATCCACAAGATGTTCTACTGACTCAAGAAAGAGTTTCTCCACTGCGTCTCCTAGAGATGTCAATGACTCCAGCGAGAGTTCGACCCAAGTCCAGTCTGCATCAACCAAAATTGATGTTTTATTAGAGGATTTTAAGCCTTTCATTTCGGAAGGATTTGTATCACTACCCGGTGATTCTACAAGTCTACGACCTATCACCATTTTGAGAGACACAGGTGCTTCACAATCGTTACTTTTAGAGGGTATCTTGCCCTTGTCTAAATTATCATCGACTGGGAAGAGCATCCTGTTACGAGGCGTAGAGCTTGGATGTATAGATGTGCCTCTACATCTAATCGACATAAAGTCAAATCTCATTACTGGACCGGTTGTTGTAGGTGTCCGACCAACATTACCATTGGAAGGCATCTCGTTGCTGTTAGGCAATGACTTAGCAGGTGGAAAGGTGATAGCCGAACCCATCGTCACTCAAACACCCGACTTATCTGCCACACCCGAGGAAGACCTAGAGTTATATCCAGCGTGTGCAGTAACAAGGGCAATGAGGTTGAAAGCATCTCAAGAAGAGAACGTCGTCAAGGCCAACAGTAACCAAGATGATGTGGACTTGAGCACCACATTCTTTGCTTCTCTTGAAGAAGAACCAACGCCAAATTCTGAAAAGCCGGCATCAACTCGAAAACAGTTGATTGAGGACCAAAAGAAGGATCCAGAGCTCGCCAAACTCCGAGAAACCGCAATGACATCACAAGAGGCAGAGCTAGCATCAACGTGCTACTACATCCAAGATGATATGCTCTTCAGGAAATGGAAACCTCCAGACGCATCCAACGAAGAAGAATGGAGAATATGCCATCAAATCGTGTTACCAGAAAGATACCGAGCGTACATCATGAATCTGGCTCATGACACACCAATGTCAGGTCATCTCGGCATCCACAAGACATACCACAAGATTATGTCACACTTCTTCTGGCCACGTTTGAAGAAAGATGTCATCCAGTACTGCCGATCCTGTCATGCCTGTCAGATAGTTGGCAAGCCAAATCAAAAGATCCCTGTTGCTCCTCTGAAGCCGATTCCAGCCTTTGAAGAACCTTTCAGCAGAGTACTTATTGACTGTGTTGGTCCTCTTCCAAGGACAAAAGCTGGCAACCAATACCTGTTGACCATTATGTGTGCTTCAACTCGTTTTCCTGAGGCTATTCCTCTAAGGAACATAAAAGCATCAAACATTGTGAAGGCCTTAATCAAGTTCTTTACTCTATTTGGTCTACCAAAGTCTATCCAATCGGACCAAGGAACGAATTTCACGGCCAATCTTTTCAAGCAAGTCATGACTCAGTTAGGCATCAAACACTGCATGTCGAGTGCGTATCATGCCGAGTCGCAAGGCGCTCTTGAGCGATTCCATCAGACTCTCAAGAACATGATCCGAACCTATTGCTTTGAGCACGAAAAAGACTGGGACGAAGGAATCCACATGCTGCTGTTTGCAACCCGTGAATCCGTCCAGGAATCGTTGGGATTCAGCCCTTTTGACTTAGTCTTTGGCCATTCGGTGCGCGGTCCCTTGAAATGTATAAAAGAGACTTTGTTGTCACCAACAGCCACTGAAGGACTTTTAGACTATGTAAGTAAGTTTAAAACTAGACTTTATGATGCTTGTGTTCTGGCCAAAAATAACTTACAAAACACCCAATCCAGCATGAAACGCTGGTATGATAGAAAGGCCCGTGTTAGAGAATTTTCTCCCGGGGATAAGGTGCTTGTGTTTTTGCCCATACCAGGTCAACCCTTGCAAGCCAGATATTTTGGTCCATATGAAATTGAGACCAAAATTAGTGACCTCAATTACACAATCAAAACTCCTGACCGTAGGAAAAAGACTCAGCTATGTCATATAAACATGCTGAAGCCTTATGTATCTCGGCCAGATCACTCAGAGAAGAATAATTGTGTTTTAAATACAGTCAAAAGTTGTTCAAATAGCCATGTTTCTCCTATTGATGATGATATTGTAAAGGAGAAATTTGGACAATACAAAATACCTAATTCTTTTGTATTACAGAATTTGGATGTAAAACTGTCTCATCTGTCTTCGACAGAAAGGCCAGTTATCATGAAACTCATTAATGAATTTAATGACATTTTTTCTGATGTACCAAAACAGACTAATGTTATAATGCATGATGTAGATGTTGGCGAGGCTACTCCAGTCAAGCAGCATCCTTACAGGGTTAACCCTGAAAAACTTGCCATACTTAGGTCAGAAATCAAGTATATGCTTGAAAATGACCTCATTGAACCAAGTTCCAGTAGCTGGAGCTCCCCATGTGTCTTGATACCTAAACAGGACAAGACTTATCGTTTTTGTACAGACTACCGTAAGGTAAATGCTGTCACAAAGACCGATTCGTTTCCTATCCCTAGGATAGACGATCTCATAGATCGTATTGGTGACGCTAAGTACATCACCAAAATAGACCTACTTTCAGGTTATTGGCAGGTTCCCCTGACTGATAGGGCAAAGGAAATCTCCGCCTTTGTCACCCCTGATGGTCTGTACCAATACAAAGTGATGCCATTTGGCATGAAGAATGCTCCTGCCACTTTCCAGAGAATGATAAATGCCCTGCTTGCTGACATGGAGAATTGCCACGCATACATAGACGATGTAGTAATTTTTAGCCAAGATTTTTCTAGCCATTGTAAACAACTGCATTGTCTTTTTACTAAACTGTTACATGCAAAAATTACTGTAAACCTGAGTAAGAGTGATTTTTGCCAGGCTTCAATCCAATACTTAGGCCATATTGTAGGACAAGGCCAGGTGAAACCTGTAATGGCCAAAGTAGAAGCTATCCAAGCTTTCCCTATCCCTGCTGATCGGAAACAACTCCGAAGATTTTTGGGAATGTCTGGATATTATAGAAAATTTTGCGAAAATTTTTCTGTCATTTCCAGTCCTTTAACAAACCTCCTGAGAAAGAACGTCCGATTTACTTGGACGGATGAATGTCAGAAAGCCTTTAACCAGATCAAGCAGATATTATCTAGCTCTCCCATTTTGATGGCTCCTGACTTCGGAAAACCTTTTAGGTTAGCTATTGACGCCAGTGACACAGGTGTTGGGTCAGTCCTTTACCAAGAAGATAATTTCCAAGTAGAGCATCCTATTTGTTTCTTTTCCAAGAAATTTAATAGACATCAAAGAAATTATTCTACTGTGGAAAAAGAATGTCTTGGGTTGATTCTTTCTATACAACACTTTGATTTTTATATCAGTGGGTCTAGATGGCCACTGGTTGTATTTACTGACCACAATCCCCTTACATTTATCCACAAAATGTCTGGCAAGAACCAACGACTTCTCAGGTGGAGTTTATTTTTACAAGAGTACAACCTAGATATTAAACACATAAAAGGCAGCGAGGGTGTTGTCGCCGATGCCTTATCTAGATTGTAGGGAGTATTTTGATGTATATATTTTTTTTTATATATATCATGATAAATACATTCTGTAATGTAAATATTTTTTGTAGTTCTAAAAAGATTTCCATTTCGTGGAAATGTAAACTTTTTATTTTTAGGAGGGAGGTGTTACGTATCTAGGCGTTGTTTTTTTTTCTTTCTTTGACCTGTTGCGGTCGAGAGACGAGTAGGTTGTCTGCCCCTTGTGTAATAAGTTTTTTTTTTTTTTTTCTTTTTTTTATTCGTCAAGCCACACAGACAGTGACCGGTCCTTGACCTGTGTGTGTACCTCTGGTTGAAAGGAGGGTGTTTTTTTTTCTGTCTCTTTGAAGAGCGTTCTAGATCTGGGTGTTGATGACTTTCTATTCTAGAAGTTACGAGATATCGACGCGCGGTAGATTATATAAGACCGCCCGCGTAACGTTGACAGACAGACATACGGAGACAGCCGTGAGACAGAATAGCGGAGACATTGCGCGACCCGTGCGTGGTATACCACTTGATCGTGTAAGTTAATATTTTGTTTTCTTTTTTCCAAGGCCTTGCTTGCTTGTATTTGTAATTATATTTTCAAACTCTTGTATTGTAATATTTTTACATGCCATTTTTGTAAAAGGGTTTTGGTCAACACATCAATTCTGTATTGAGTAAATGTTTATTTTTCTTTCTTGTAATTTTATATTTGATTAAACATTAAGTTGATAGTTTACCTTCCGATTTCTTGTGTCATTTTTTTTTTGTTATTCATTGTAAGTCTTTGATTAAATTCAGACTTAAGATAAGTGACACAACTGCTTTTCTATTGTCACGTTCCCCTAGGCAAGCCATTTTAAAAATTAGAATTCAATTCGTAATACGTGACAGTGTACAAAATTTGTACCAGACAGAAAGACAGATTGAGTAGATATAAACTTTGTAAAACGCCATTTTTTAAATATATAATTTAAGAATTCTGTATTTTCTCAGTTACTCTCCTCTTATCGCTTAGAAAATCAATGGCATTACAGTCAACATACTTTTATGATTAAAAAATACCACTTAATCCATTACAATTCATAACAATGACGTGTTGTAGTCTCAGAAAGTGTTGACGGTTGACATGTGACCTCAACTCTTCAGTCCTCATAGCTTCAGCACTACTTACTCTGTGCTATATAATAATAAGTGAGATCTCGTTCGTCTGCCTACACATGCTCCTAAATATGCGACGAGATTTCATCCTTCATGAAGTGCAGTAGATCAGTAGACATCTACCAATGAACAATCGAAATGATCATGAACTATAAACAATTTCTGTATAAAGCAATTAATGTTGACCACTTGACCGTGTTGTACGGTATGGATGTCTTGCTTTTTCCCTTATTTACCTTGTGTGTTATTGTCATTGAAATTAAAATAAAGATGCAACTTCTAAGTATTTATACAGCTGTTGAAGACATTTTGTAGTTCTCTATAATAGTTTAAACCATTAGTGAATTTAATTTTGTCAGTTATAGCCCTTTACTATCAATGAAATTATAACTTACGTTTTTAGCAACAATGTAGCGTTTTCTCCATCCCCTGCGATAGTTTTGGGATGCATGTAGAGCTGGTAACACTCCCGATTAGTATCCCACGTCCCTCTGCTAGAACTGATGATCAGGTTTGTGTCCGAGCCGGACTCTCTGTGGTACCAGCTGCCATCATAGTAGCTAGGAAACAAACATGCAGCTCTGACAGCTAAAATGGGGGGAAAAAAGCCAATAGACTAAGACTGCTTTGTTGATCCTTATGGAAATTTGTTGTGATTACAAGGACTTTTTTTTCATATGAAGACAACACAACAGACACAACATAAAGAGTTCATTCAACGACTACATACAGCCATCTTGGTCCTTTTCCTGTTTCCTGATCAACGATATTGATATTTCTTTAATTTGATTATTAAAGAGTTATAGAAATGATTTTTTTTTCTAAAAATGTGCTAGATTTATGTTTTCAGGGTAATATCGGACAAAATTAACCACAAATACCAGAGTAACGGTAGTCTAATGACTATATTAACCTACTTAATCAGATTATTGTTGCTTAAAGACTTAGAAATCGAATTTTAGACACATACATACACATGATAAAATAAAATTAAGTAGATATGATTTATCAAGACATTTCCTCCTAAATTTAAGTAGACTTCTTTATTCTCTGCAAGACCGTTTAATGTTTTTTTTTCAATCAGGATGTTATTCTAAATTTTTATTTTAAAAAATTCATCGATCACGTGGTCTTCATTATACACTAAAACAGGCTGGCATTGTATGCTCACAGTTGCTTGATGTAGAACAAATGTAGCCCTACTAGCAAACTATCTAAATTCTTATAGCAAGTCAATTTTGTGTTGGACCCTACATTTGTAAGTAAACTGACTTGATTTAAACTCTTATCATTCAGTCTTTTCAGCGTCTCCAGCAAGGGAGGAAATTTAGATCATGTTTTTGTGGAGTTACATGGCCGGCTAGACTAACGATAGATTAATTTATATTAACACTTTTTACATGCAGCATCCATAAGCAGACTTACAAAATAAAAAAATATCTTACTTTAAGTAATGTTGCGTGAGAGCTGTTACTCAAATGGTAATGTTATCATCATACAAATAACAACTAGGGAAATACAACGACAGCTCTCCATGTTGCTTGTGAGCTGTTTAACTCACCTGGTAATGTTATCATCATAAAAATAACAACTAGGAAAATACAACGACAGCTCTCCATGTTGTGTCCCAACAAAAGTCTATGTGTTCATCAGGTAAAAAGAAAATCTTAAAACTACAAAAACACTTTCAGCTTATCACATCTTATCAAGAGGTTCCGTATTCCATTTGAATTCATTCACTATCTATAACTATCATAGATGCAAAGATCAATTTATTGATGAAAGAAAGGTAGGCCTATATATCAATCTATATAAACAAAACTTTTATACTGATGTAAAATTATTTGATTTCTAGATTCTAATGTAATTTTTTATCAATAATAAACAGCTTTTGTTTAATAGTTAGACTTCAAAATGGCGATACTTCCTGTGTTGTTTGCCTTCGGTGTTTTCTGAAAGCCGGCCACCTTGGGTCCAAGATAACACAAAATGTAACAGTCGGGTTCTGATAAAACAGTGACTATCTTTTTGTTTCAATGACCATCAGCAAATAGAAGTGCTGATAGCAGCCCAGGGCAGAGAATTACTCATGAAAAAAACAAAGGCGTGTCTTTTTGGAGGTATTTCTAAATTCGCTTGTGCTCTCAACATTCACTTTCAGCAAAGAATTCAAGCCCATGATTGGGTAATTTTCGGGATCATCTTTGTTTTATTGGTGCAGCGGGTTTTAGGCAGATCAACCAAGACTGTGTCTATGATACACGTGGTAATGTAAGGATGATTTTGTTTTTAAAATGCCCTTTACTGTGTTCTGTTTCACCAAAGACATATAGAATTTTCCCGCGCTGCTCGGCGCATTGGACGGCAAGCTGTCTCCATTGCACTGACAATGTCTGAAGCCTCTTCCAACCTGATGTCCACTGCTCTGAGGTCCTCCATGAAAGTGTGGCGCTACTTTATACGGGGAGTCTTTGTTTGCGCTTTCCTCATATAGGCCTCCACGTCATTGCAACTCTTGGTATGTGTAATTCATTCTGTCTCCTTTTTATAAATCAAAACCTATCCCATCCTCCTTTTTCCCCCTTTCCCATTTAGTGGCAAGAATAATCTTAAAAGGGTTATCAAAATTTCAGTGCTATTTCGTATCTAACAATTTAGTCATTGTCATCGGCACACTTGTTTCCTTTTGATTCAAAAAATTCTGCTATTTAGAAAGCAGCTGATTCTCAATATTGCCAAACTGTTTACAAAGACACTGATGTCCACTTACTACAGTATGCACTTATCATATATCATACGTCCCTTGATATGATCGTAATTTAAAATGAAAACCATTTATTTTGTAATTGTAGTTACCATTTTGTTATTTAGGTCAGTGTTCTGTTCAAGAAGTATGTGGGACAAATGTATGATAGGTTTAAGAAATCCTCATTATGTGAATGTATTTGTATATGTCATGAATTCAAATGCAAATGGTTTCGTCGAAATGCACTTAAACGCCTCTGATTTATTTCTCCGTGTACATGAGTAAAATTGCGGGACAATGTAGGCCTACACTTCTAGTAGTTTTACAGTAGAGATATGCCATTAGTGGGTTGGTGTATCTGTATTAGGTCAAGTACTATCATTAACTATTAACACAGTCTCACAGTCCAGACTTGCTTCTTAAGTTTTTACTTGTGCTACCAGATACAAAAAACAAAACTTTCATATATTTTAATTAGAATGACTTGTTAGAGAAATAATAATGGAGGAGCTTATTTTGTTTTTATCAATTTAAAGTCAAATGTATACTTGCAATGAAATCGGATTATATTGAAGGATTATACATGATTATTATACCATGTTTGAACAACACGGAAGAAGGCTTGTAGAAATTCTGTTGTACTTAGTCTGGAACATGAGGCAACACTTCTACCAGGTATTTATGTTTCTTTCTACTCATTTTGTTTGCAATATCTAGAATGTTCTGACGCTATTAAATATTTGAATACCATCCTATTTTGTGGCGTAACCTTCAGATAAAATGTTTGAATGAAAGCATGGAATGAACATATATTTCATTTGCTGTCGTTATAATTTTTGTTAGGCTATGTGTAATGCACAATTGTAAGACATCATCTATATATTAGTGCTATTATGGAAGACACAATCACACCTATACTACGCTCTCCAAGTCCTAGGATGCTCCATGTCAAGACGTTTTGTTAAGGTTTACGCTGGACAACTAAGTTGATTGAAAGCAGAGAGAACACAAAGGGAGGAAAGGAATACAATACATAGCAATCAGAGAAACACGATTCAAGAAGTCGTGCTTTTAATTGAATCTCTGCATACCTTTCATTCGATTAGTAGTATTCTACTAACCCAACCCCTGGCCTCAGTGTGTGGCTCATATATTGTGTCCAGTGGAACTGTTATCACTGACAGGAGAGGGGGGCAAAGGTGAGCATCTGGCGCGTAAACCAGAAAGCTTCGGGCAGGAGGGAATCGTTAGGCTATGCTCGCTACCTACCTAAGAGAAGGAAAATCTTTGCTGCCTTAAGAATATACCCAAAAGATGGGAAAAATTTTGTAAGTCACCGCCTCTGACCCCATAAACTGTAGCGGCACCCGCCGTTCCTTTAAACGCATCAGCTGACATAAGTGGAAGGAACTGCTGTGTTGGCGACTTCGTTCAAACCATTAGCTAATGTCCGGTACAGCAACACTTGCTTCTTTGTGTAACAAAGTTCAAAAAACAACAACACTGGGCAATTGTTCAATGCATAAACATTTATTTAAAAGATGTCTTTGTTAATGTTATATAACACAAACAAGTATGAAGTGTATATACTGGAAATAAAGGAATGTACATAACTCTTACCTAATGACAAAACCTTGAGTTACTCAACTTGGAATGTGAACGTGAAATAGAATGTGAAAGCAGGTATAAAGACATAACTAGTCTAATGAACATGACAATTATACAAAACTTAAAATAGGCCTTTGATGTTTTTTTGTAAACATAACCATAAAGCAGTTGTAGATGATTTTTTAAAAGTATTTCAGTTTAAAAATGACTCCTACTTTTACACACTTGATATCGAAATAGGAGTTTGATGTTTCGGACAGATGTTTAAAAATATTTATGTATATTATATACACACACACACACACACACACACACATATATATATATATATATATATATATCAGTTGAACTGCTAACATTAGAACTTCACAAGATCTTTCCAGGATTTTCAAACCCTTGTTAACTGTAGATGTAGTTTGCAGTTATAATTTGAACATCTAAATTTAGTTATGTATTACTCTAGAAAACAATGTAAGGTATTCACATTTTTTTATATGAACATTAGGGTAATAATTTCTTGAACTTTCTTTGATATATTTGAGTTGCTATAGAAACTAAGAACTTGGTTCTCCATCCATGATACAAAAAGAATTGATGCTACAACTAATCTTCACTAATTAACTCCTGACTTGAAATAAAACAATGAAGTTAATCAGAAAGACAATTTAAGTTTACAGTGATATAGAAGAAAGTGACAGTTTTTTTTAAAAAGTAATAAATACATAAAATGTTATTCAAACTGAAAATTTCTCTTGCAATCATCAAATCTACACAAGCCATGCGACTACCATGCCTATGATATGTACATTCAGTAAAACAAATAGAATATACTTATAATTGCATTACAATAACACAGAGGCTTATTTAAAACATTACAGAAGGCTTTGAGTTTACACAAGTACACACATTTTCTTGTTCATTCAGAATCATGACAACATTTCTTTACACAATACTTGAATCAAGACTATAGAACTATTTACAATATAGACAATTGGGAAGGCACTCATTAACTATTAAATTGAAAAGCAAAAAGTTCTGATCAATCTTTTTTTTTTTGTGGACCAATTTTTTTTAAAAATTTCACTCACATAAGCAAACTGTGATATTTATTTTTGTGACATTTTATGAGCCTACGTTATAATTCTTTTATGCTTTATCATGCTATGTTTTTTTAGCTAAATATGAATACACTATCTGAAATAAAAAATTCAGTGAAATCAAAACAACAAAACACAAAAATGTCATAAAAAGAAATTGTATTGTTGTATGAGTTTAATGAGTATCTATTGGTACTGACAACACAATCTTTGATGTACTACTGTGTCACAGTCAAACAAAAACAATTTTATGTCACCAATCAGAACCAACAGGCTTTAACTCACTATGAAAAATATGAAGTTAATTCCTGCACATGTGATAAAAATAGAACAGAAGAATATCAAATATAAACAAATGTTTGAAATAAACTATGAACTTTGTGAAAGCTAAGAGCAATATAAAAGATATTGTATATTACACATTCAGATCCAATCCAGCATTATTAATAATAAACATTTGATTATTTACATATATGTACACTAATATTTGAATAACATACACAGGTATAATATATTCCACTGATTTCACGCAAAAAAAAAAAAAAGAAATAAAAAAACTCAATGAAATTTTTAAAAACATACTATTAAAAAAAAAAGGAATGTATTTTGAAATCCATGACTCACCATATTTCCATCACAAACCTAAACTAAGAAAATATACATTCACTTCACTTGCAAGTTTTGTTCTGACAATGTTTACAAATTTTGGCTTGCTACAGCTACACACATTAAACTAACCAGTGTTACTAGAGAAATACACACATGTACAGAGCCACTCAACACGTAGATAACAGTTGGTTTTAAGTAAGGGTTTAAGCCTGGATCAAACCTCTGAGGACAGTCATCATCTAAAAACAAACAGAAGATTTAAAAATTCCTTAGTTTAAAATCATATTAATTTTAATAAATTAAATTTGACAAAGTTCATTCTAAACCAAAACAAAGATTGAGATAATCAAATTGATGCATTTGTTAGATAGTACTGTTGCTATTAAATTTAGTTTAGCATTATCTTATCTTTTCCTAGCATTTAGACAAAAGATTGTGTTCTACATATATATGCAGCATTGTTTTATTTTATGCAACCCTCTGCCTCTTTAAAGTTGTAACTAAGTTCATCATGCTTTATAATTGTAATTTCAAGTTTGTTTTGTTTGTTTGTTTTACTTGTTTCGGATGTAACTTTAGAATCGAAGATTAACACATCCAAGACTAAGATGCTCAAATGATGGCAGAAGACAGGGTTCAAACTCTGGACCATCATGAAACAATCTAGAGAAAAAATATATCACACGACCAGGCAGCCAATTTATTTTTTTAACAGCCAACAGCATGCCGCCTGTTAGGTTAAAAGATTTTTTTTTTAAATTTAAAAAAATAAAAAAAAGTATTATTGAAAATCTGATATCACCATATTCTGTAGTATGCTAAATTTTGTTGAGACACTACTTTAAGGTCTTCTGAAAACAAGCCATATTGTTTTTAAAATGCAGACTATTAATACTTTTTTCATACCTATACACCATTTCTAAACGAAACTCATATTTTTTTTCTTTGTAACATTCATAGCCCAAGTTTTTCTATTGGTCAAAAAAATGTAATAAAATGTATATATACAAATATACTCAAGATTTGACATATTTATACACTATTTCTAAAACAAGATTCAATAGATAGCTCATGTAATTGAATTATTATATGTGTAGTGCCAGTGTCTTCATCATTATGTTAATCTCTCAGTCTAAACAATTCTGCTATGTTCCCACTGACTGTATTCAAGCATGCAACTAGCAAGTCCTCAAGCCACATATGAATTTGGGTGAAAACACATACACACAAACTTCCTTTAGGATCTTATTTCTGATTAGCAGTGCCTATTTTTTTAATCAGTATAATGTTACATAAGATAATCTATTGATATAAAGCTTCCTAAACAAACTTTATCCAATATTTGGACCCTCACTTTTGTCACATTGACTTGATTAATGTGGTTTGGTCTATATACTTTTTTCTAGAATGTTTAGCATTTAAAAAATGATGACTATTTGAGCTATTGACGATAAGCAGTACTTACACAGCCTCTCAGAGTCAGTGATTTTCATACTAAATCCAGTGCCTTCAATCATGTAGCTCCTTGAGTTCTGCTCCCGACGGCAGCGGGCAGTCTGACTCCTTGAAAGGGAAAAATCTGTCCAACTAATGCGTTCATACACCTATAGATGTAGGAGAAAGTTACATTGATAATAATAATAATAAGCATGATTTGCTAAAATCTCTTTCCTATACTCTTTAATGAAACAAACTTGATCTAAATTCCTTATGTTGAAATAATATCATAATAGATTCTTTAAAATTGTCAGCTAATAAATAATATTTACAAATGTGTGGCACTATAATTTCACTTATTTGTATAATTAATAAAATTAAAAAAAAAAAAAAGATTAAGATCAACTGAGGTGGTAAAAATGTCTAAATATTTCATGATATATCACTTCATTATTTTAGAATAAGTACATTATTTTTATAACTCTAGTAATTTTTCATATTATAGTTAAAGTTGGGTGTACTTTTTAAAATTAGTTTCTCATAATAATATAATGTAAAATTTTGATAAGTATTTATCAGAAATTATCTATTTTTTATGCTGCAAAGGAATACTGAAGCATATTACTAAGGAACTTATTCACTAAAATAGTTATCTCTCATAAAACCTTAATGCTTAACTTTAAAAAAAAATTTTTTTTTAAATACTTCATACTACTGAAGCAGCAAAAAAAATTTCTTAAACAAAATAGCCATTCAACAGCTGATATTTATTTTCACAATTTCTTTATTTACCTTGAGAAGGCTAAAATGAAAGCTACATACCCAGCAACGGAACATAGAAATGGCATCTTCTTCATCGTAAGTGATCAGGTAAGATTTCATATCCTCCATCCAGAATCCCACACATGTCAAAATGTGGTCAGGTTCATCTAATGGCAACAGATTACATCATTTATTTATATATTTGTCACTGCAGTAATAATGCACAAAAGAAATACTAATAAAAACATAGACTATTGTAATATGTGCTAACAGTTTGAAACTGAATAAGTTTAAGTGCAGAAAGACAAACAGTGTGCACCACCTCATGAAAATGAAAACACACACACACACACATCTTAAATAGGTCATTCTTACTTGAGCTTTATAGCCTAATTGACCATTTAATACATTTTAAGATAATTTCAAGACAATCTGTTATGATTGGGCTAGCAAAACAGATTGAATGTAAAAAATAAAGGACACAAAGATAGTGCTGCTATTTATTTTTGATCATTTGTATGTCAATAATATCACATCCTAGATTTAAATAATAATTCCCATAAGTTTCAAACAAGTCAATACTTCTGTACAAATTTTATGGCAATGAAAAATGTTTTTTGGGTAGTAGCTATGTGGACCCACATAAATGAACATGAAAAATGGTTGACTTAATACTGACCATACTCTCCTAGAGGCCTGCCCCTGTAGTCCACACTTTCACAGTACTCAGCATCCACTTCAATTTTAGATCTGTCATAGCTGCAAGACTTAAACTCTGAAACCACTAATCTACAATTTATAGAGTGACGTGGTTTGTCTGTCACACCACGAATCCTAGTAGAATATTTTTCTAGTTCACCATTTACATTCTGGGTGAAGCTGTAGCGACCACCAATTGGGCAAGCAACAGGAGATGGGGGATTCACTGCAAAGTAAATAAAATGAAATACTCATGTTCTGTTACAATATTGTAATACTTCAGGATTAAATAAATTGCAATAAATTTACTGAGGACAATCAACGATTACTTACTAATTAAAACTTCATATTTCCAGTCTGTATCATTGCGATTGAATGTAAAAAACTGCCAACTGCAAACTTCACGAAACTTCTTTGTCATGAATTGAGTATCAGAGAGCTCTTCAGGTGTCAGCCGAGAGGGTTTACCTAAGGAGCAAAAACAGGTTAATAAACTATGATTTTATATATATATATATACCTAAACAAGAAGTTAATAAAAGTTTCCATATCATTGTTAATAACCATTAGGACAAAGTTTATTTTCTTATAGCAAGAAAAATCATTATTTTTAAAAGGATTAACAATGTAACTTTTCTCTTACCTACTCTATACCGCACAATTCCATGATGTCTAGGTAGAATGTCATAGCATACAAAGTCCACTTCACTAGAAAATTATTGAAAATAAAAATAGTGCTTTAATTTGAAACAATTCAATTTCTAAATTTAAAAAAATACTCTAAGGAAAAACTTTAATAATTTTTCTTTAAATTTGCATGAAAACAAGTTATTATTTGTATTTCCAGCTGCCTTAATGTATTCAACCACAGGTTAACTTGAGTTAAATCCCAAATAAAAATTCTTAATCTTTACAAGGATTTGAGTTCGAAATTCTCAGTTTGGCAGCCAAGCAAGTTTTGACAACCATAGGTCTTACTATTCATCATTCAACAAAAAAAAATAAATAAATTGAAATCCCTAAAGCTACACAATTTTGATCTCACTATATTGTTATACATATCAAATAATTTAAAACAGATACATTAAGCTTTGCTTTATTATCCAGATGTAAAGCATCATTAACAATTTCACTTCATGTTCCTGTACAGCTTATAATGGGTCATAAACTTAAAAGCAACTTCCAAAATGGAAAGCTGCAGTAGTTGGAGGTCCAGAGTTTCAGTTCTGGTCAGAGCTTGCCATTGTTTCACTCTATTTTCTTGTACCATTTTCTCCCAATAAGTATATTCCAGTGTGGCTATAATAGTTATTCCATTATTTGTTTCAGCACTAAACTTCAAACTTTTCATTGAATAAAAGTGAAGGCAATGAAAACCAGTGACTTGGCAGAATTTAAGTCATTGGTTAATATGCATGACTGAAAACATGACGCATAGGATGTAATCATCTTTTTTGAAGTAACGTCTGTATTATATAAGATAAGATAAAAGAGAACTTGGAACTCAGTTAACCAAGGCATTGTTCTAGCTTTAATAATTAGGTCACAGCTTGACTATCACAGTCACTGAAAAATTCTGCAATCTTTATTAATCTCCAGACTCCAAAAGCAAAACCTATACTAGAAATTACTTACCATTTTCCTACAATGTACTTTGTCATGAGGTATCTGGTTCCAAGTGTCTGCTGACATGACAGGTAAGTTTCTTCAAACTCAAACTCATTCTTTGTAGTGTAATAGTGAATATGGGTATCATTGACGACGACTCTCGATTTGAACTGCATACCCTGGGTAAACCATTCACCAGAGATGTTTCTTGGCAAGTTACACTGTGGGGTGATGTAAGGTGTCTGGGGTGGAGCTGTGGAAATTGTTTTTAATTAGTATTGAAGAAACTGAAAGGTAAAAACACAAGTTAGTGGTTGAGGTTCTTACACATTGCCATAATCTAACCATGTTTTTATTGCTGTTTCCAAAATAGACAAAAATGTTTTATTAACTATTATCTCCATCCTGACACTATCACAGAATTTTCTGTCAGAAAAATGCTTTCATCATCAATGCTTGAAAAACGTAATTTAATTTCTTCCTTTAATGTTGTTTTCAATTACTTCAAATTTAATCAAGAATAGCTTCCCTTTGTTAAACATCATGATTATCCAAAACTAAATTAAAATAACTTTTTTAAAAATGAATTTGCTTTATAAAAGGACACAGACTTCCCTTTAATTCTTTACAAAATGCAACATTTTTATATTATAAAATACTGACATAACATTAAAAAAAAATAATTAAAAAAATGATTATGCCCTGCACATATCCCTAGGTCTATTTAGTCATGTATGTTAATCAATGACTCAAACTATGACAAATTATTGGTTTCCCTGGCTAAAGCATTTGATGCTTTAATAGTATTAGGGAAGAAAGAGTATTTATTTGTCTTTCTGAGTATTTTAATTGGTTTTGTTTTTTCTATGTATTTATTTAAATTCTTTATATCCACTATACTGGTCTAAATAAGAAATTGAAAAACTAGACATAAAAAAAAAGGCAATACTAACTTCTCCTAAGTACAATTCTAACAGGAGCTTCATACAAGCTGTTAAGTCCACTGCAATCAGCAAATCGAGACATGACCCAACGAATTGAGTTATCTTCTTGTTTTTGGTTTTTTAAGGTCATCTGTAAAAGTAATTTATAGTGACTGTTATTGAAAGGAAAACATAAAGAAGTTCAAATTAAGATTCATCATTTATAATATTTAAGGTATCAAAAAGAAGTTAACAAAATAGCATGCTTAATGGAAATACTGTGGGCATTGTAAAAGATGTTTATTACACAATAGACTTTCACACTAGAGGCATCCTACTCTGCATAGATAGAAAACTAGTTGTAACACATTTACTTTATCCAACATCTTAGTTCATTTCTATATTTAAGTCCATGTGACAATAAATATTGATTCTGTAATGTCTAGTGAGGAATAGTACTGATATCAAAATGGTAGCATTCTTTTATAATTGTGTTGATGTCAGAAATAAGTATCGAACTTCATACACTGGCTGTGCGCAGTAACATTGTCAGCTACAGTAATAATAAATGTCTTTAGGGTTGAAATTGTAATAGATTGCTGAATATCATTGATTATTCATCTGCACTGAGTTTCATTGGATTAAAAAGTTTGGCTTACAAGCAATTCTTCATTTCTTCTCATGTTAAACTGTCACATGATAATAAAAAGGCTTGTCTTAACGTCTTAAGATTAATGAGGAATGCAGTATTTCCCATGGATATGCAGCACTAGTTGCGATCTACAAATTTTGCCACATCCACTGTCACATATTATAAAATTATTTATCAACTAAAAAAAAAAAGTAAAGTTCTCATTTTATTTCAGACCGATCTTTATTTATCAAGCTAGTTTCTGTTTAGTCTTGCTGCCAACTTAATAATGAAATAAAAGAATGATTTACTGATAGAACAAAAAACAAAGTACTTACCATACATTTATATTTCTCCCTAGTGTCTTTCTGCACAGTGTCTGCTATAGCAGCAAAAGAATAGCCAATGCCACCAACAACAGCAAACCAGTTGCCCATACACTGATAACGAATAGCTGCAAGTTAAATAAAAATTAATTAATTAATGACATAAATACATCACTTGAAATACCTATAAAAGTCAAAAACTAAAAGCACTTAAAAGCAGTTAATTAGTACTAATATTTAAGTCTGGGTGCAGTTTTTTTTTGTATGAAGGTCAATTAAGCAACAGTCAATTCTTTATCTTAAAACAAAATGCTCTTTTTACTTAGATAAATTTTAAACACTTACTTTGAGATTTGGATGTCTGAACACCAGGACATCTGGCATAAGTTATAGTGAACACTTGATTATCTACGTAGGCTGAGCCAGGGTCCTGGCATGCTTTTACAATATTGTCAGGATTGTCACAAATACCTCCACCTCCCCAGTTGACTTCATATGTGAATTGGTAAATACCTTCCCATGTGGAGATACAGTTCACAGTCTTGAGGGTTTGACCTAAGAACAGAAACAGATACAGCATGTAGTACAGAGTTGACATCAATAAGCAAGTCACAAGCACATTGTTAAGATTTATTCATTGTTAAACACAATTAAGTATTTTGCCCTGAATCAAAGGAGGCCTCAATAGCTCAGGCTCAAATTCCCAAAGACATTGTTTGAAGAATAACAAGAGAAACTGTTACAGAGAAATAGAGTAATAATATACAAAAATATCTAGAGGAAAATGTTAGGAGAAAAGTTGAAAAGCAGAGGGAGAGGTGTGGGATGAAATAAAATTAAAAAAAAAAACTCTTTGTCACAGGTACTGTGTTGTAGGCTTACAATAGCCAACTAAATATTTAACTTACTTTAAAAATTAAAATTTTACAAGGAGGCTAATGGAAATATCCAGTCTGCTGATATTGCAATGAGGTTGCTAGATCGATATTCGGTAGACATGATGGAAAACTATTTGTCTTCTCCGATTCAGAGTGAGGCCCTTGCAGGGTATAGGAGGCAGACTACAGTTCATTCTATGGCTACTATTCCTCTAGCATTATCCATATGTTTGGTGATTGTAGCTGTTTTGTTATTGAAATTTGTAAATTTGATTTAAATCAATAGGAATTTGGCTTTGGAAGTTTAGATCAATAACTTTCTTTTTAATTGACTGTTAGGCTATGTATTTCTATCCTACAAATGTGCAAGTTTGATCATTTCATCAAAGGCCAACTGGACAATTGGCCATGATCTGACAGAAGCTACATCATTTTTTTTTATTTTATTATATTAGGATTTTTTATAAGTGGACTTCATTAGGAAAAAACACATTGCTTTTGTGCCATCAGTTAGGGTTTTAGATTTCAAATCCTAAATGTGCTATTTACTACCCTAAAACATATTCAAAACTTTTTTTTTTAAAAAATCAAAAAGACGGTTCAAGCTGTACACACTTACTCATCTTAGATGGGATTTTATCTAAAATATATATATATATATATATATATATATATATATATATATATATATATATATATAGTTGCAAGCTTTGTTTTTCCAAGAAAGACACACCCGTATTTTTTTTTTTTTAAATTAAGTCTTTAAGCTAAATGAGACCTAAATTATCTGCAACAAAGATCTTCATTGTTCTTCTACAAAAATGTTAATGGTCAAAATGAGCTCATAGTACTAGCAAAAAAACAGTTGAATTATATTTGATTTTTTTTTTTTATAATAACATATTTTTTTTAAATAATATAATTAAACAGTTCTCACTCTCAATTTTTGTTAAAGAGTTTCATTTGGCCCTTTAATCTGGAAGTGGACATTTTGGGAACCCTCCTTAAAAAAAAACATTATATCAAAAGGGTTTAAGGATATAAAAAAGGTACTTACGAAATAAAGTAATAACTTGATCTTGTGAAGGCAATAACTGTTTTCCTTTACACATTTTGTCTAGTCCAGTATTTGTGGTGAAACAACTACCTGAAAAGAAAGGACAGAAAAATATATTCATTCAAACAATGATCTTTTCAAATGTTCAGTTTCTTATTACCAGTTTTAAAAAAGTTGCCCCCAAAATAATTTGTATTTTGATGCCCAAAACTTAATAATAATTATAATTGTTTCCAACAAAATTTTCAACAGCAAATAACAAACTTAATGTACTGAAGATATCCCACATAATTTTTATAAAATCCCCATCTCAGATTGTATAAATAGACACTAGTTTCTTTAAAACAAATAATTGAAGCTACATTATACTTTGATTAAAAAAAAAAATGTTTTGTTTCTTATACAAATTCTGATCTGAATTTAAAATGTCTTAAATTATTGATTTATTTATTGACAGTTTTAAAGTAAAAACTATGAACATAACTGTACTCAATTCATGTCTTTAATATCAACTAACAGCTAAATAACACATACTTTGCCTGACTTGAAGAATATTCAATGTCCTCCAAAGTATATCCATACAGAAGAAACACTTATCAGTACCACTGTTGATAAAAAAACACAAATGCTTAAGATTCAGCAGACAAGAGGCAAAGGTCAAGGTAGTGTATTTTTTAAGTGTTTTTTTTTTAATTAGAAATAAATCTAGTTTTAGTAATAGGATTACTTTGCATTAAATTTATATATGAGGGTTGAGAGAGAAAAATATTAACAATTGAAAAAAACAACAAAAAAAAAGCATTAAAATTAAAAACAGTTGCATAATGTTAGGGGGGGGGGGGGCATCAACCAAGCCCCACTAGGATAATGGAAACAAAATAGCCTCCAAGACAAGAATTTGTGTTTGCTAAAATACATGTTTCTGGAGGGGAAGATATTTGCCAATAGTGTCAAGCACCAAGGTTCAGTTTAGCCCTTTATCCCATTGTAAGTTTAGCTAACTCTTCACTCCTCTCAGTGCATATATTTGTGTGTGTGTGTGTGTAGTATTACCTTTCTTTCCTCATCAACATGGTACTGTTTATACCCACAACAAAGTCCTCTTCAATAGGATGATCATATCTCTCAAGGCAAACCATGTCACTCCACCTATCTTCTGAAACAATGATGAAAACATCACGACCAACTTCCATGTAGTACCAGTCTCCTGCATATGAGGGGTGAATTTTACATCCTTGAGTAACTTGACCTGACAAAACAAAGACTCAAATGTATAGCCAGAATAACAACATTTAAACAAAACTTTTTTTTTTAATTTATCTAGTGCATATATATGTAGTAATTTAAATCCTGGATTGTTAGTTATTATATTGTAAGACCAGAAATGCCAAGAATCCAGTTTAGATAAAGATATTTTATTTCTTCATAGCAGTGAAAAGTGATCATAAACTGTGGCAGAGCATGATTTTAGACACAAGTTTGCAATGTATTTTTTTACAGGGGGAGGGGGATATGACTGACCTTTATTTGTTTTCAGCTTTTACACAATTGTATCTATCAACCTTCAAATGAATGCAGATATTCCATTACTGTGCTACATTTAGTATAAGTTGTAAACCCTGTTTTGGAGACTTTTGTTACTACTCTAAAATGATTTTGAAGTTGCTATGTCTCTACTATTTATATAGACTTGTCGTTTCTATACTTTAAGAGATCCAGTCTTGGGTCGATTGAGTCTTAAGGATCTACCATGGTGTACCAATCCACTGTGCAATCAGTGATGGGATGGATTTCCACGTTATCCTGTGTTATTGCTCTGTCAAGCTTAGGATCGACAGTTGAGTGCAGGAGCTGGGTGACTGTGACTTATAACCAATCAGGGAAGAGACGATTAACCATTTTATATGCACTAAAATGAGATCTGATCTACAAACATTACATGTATTATTTGCTCATCATTATTTATTAATATTGTCTTCAGTAGACAATATATACATCTAGAATCAAGATTATTTTTATTACATCTAGTATACAAAAATTCTGGATAAGTATAAATTCTAGCCTTGGTAATTATTCTTAAAGATCTATCTAGATCTAGATCTTTCAATTTATAATAGATTCTAGATCTACGTCATTAACCTATATTATAGGCTAAGATTTTTTTCATTGATTACAAATACTTTTTGACTTTTTTAAATACATACTATACAGCAAAGTAGGTGGTAGCCCTAGTTTTAGTTCTATAAGTATAATAAATAATACTATTAGTATAGATCAAGAAGATCTAATACAAGAATAGTTGAAGTTGAAGAATATTATGTAATACAGTGGCACTGTGACTGACTGTGACATAGGTGGATAATCATTAATCTACACCTACTCAGGCTACTGTGACCTAGCTAGAAACCTGAGAATGAGGATCCGATGAGAACTTTGAATGTACGTTTTATTCTTCAAATTAAATTTACCTAATCTACTTAATCTAGTCTACATCTATAATCCTAAAGTTCTAAATCTATACAAGATCTATATCTTTCATGATATTATAATAATTTAAAATTATTTAACAGATACACACAGTGACACACCGCTGTGACATTTCCGGGTTGTATAAATCTAGACTATGTCAATAAAGACGCACTGCGTATCTAATTTTTTTATTTGCTTCCAAAGGATAACTCAAATTGTTAACATTACTTAAAACTAATATCTAAATTATTACCTTGTGCTCCGTGAATCATGAATGCTAAGTATACTATTACAATATTTCGAAGGCCTGCTCCCATGGTTTTGGGAGCCATTTTGTTGTAACTTTTCCCCCCTCGAGTCCACTGTCGTGAAAGCGAGGCTTGTTTTCAGGTGTATGACCTATTTCTACCCTCAACAGGAAATGTATAACAAACTTCGAATATAGACAGTCTAGGTCTTTATATCAATGTCTATATTATAGCTTTATATCCGCTCTCCTTATATAAAGTTCTCTTATTTTTTAAAGTGTGTTTCATTTTACAAATAAAAATATAAAGGTCTAGAAATTATAGAATCTATTATTCTATTCTAAGTTTGAAACATTTTTCCCCACTTCGTTGACAAATGTATTTCTACTCCGTCATCACATGTAGTTCTATACTTAAGTGTGATTAACAATTTGGTGAGACGCAGAAGAAAATGTTCTTACTCATCAACTGGTCATTAAGTCGATAACAGAGGCGGACTGGCTACACGGGCTCTTAATCAAGTGACTGGTACCCACATAGCCTATATGGGCTGATGGGGATGCAGTTGTAGTCACTTTGAATGACAGTGAACCCCGTTAACTTGATTTGTTTTCGCCGTAACTTTTTACACAAGATTCTTACAGACATCACTGTGTACTAATATACTAGCCCCATATTGCGTAGGCCTAATAATATGGGTGAGGTTCAAGCCTATATGTACACTGAGCGATTAACAAACATTATAAGACCAATTTTTTATAGTTACATTGGTGTTGACATACTCGGGGGAATATATATTGGGACCCTGAACTTATAGCCCAAATTAGTAGCCATTGTATAAAAACAAAAGGTCTGTAATTCCACCGTAGTCGATATTAATTTAATTTATTGCATGGCGTGTGCAGCATATTATTGGTTTGGTCGGTTCGTCGCGAGATCCTAGGATTTCCTCGCTACAAAGACATTCACAAACCAGTGGCGTAGCTAGCCATGTGCGGGTGGTGTGGGCCGCACGGGGCATCAACTGATGAGGGGCATCAAATTGAGCACAACATTTCTTTTCTCAGCGATATACACCACCTGTAAACTTTCTAGTAAAACCGTTATACCGTTAGAGACGTTTTTGAGATCCGTATCCACACCCATCCAAGTTTTTGAAGTTTCCATGAAGTTACTAAATGAATATATATTTAGTAGCCTATATATAGGCCTGTGGTATAGACATATTGTAAACATATATATGTGCATTTTTAAACTAAAATCTGCAAATAACTTTTTTTTAAACAAGAACAATGATCCGATATTAAGTTTACTTGTGATCTTATTTTTTTTCTTCTAAAATAAAGGCACTTGGCATGCTTTTAGTATTATTAATAAGCGGATTTTCATTAAGTCAATTACATTGTTGAGTTGGCTCCATATAACTTTTTTTAAAAAAAGCATTATATCGTGTGTCTACTGTCCTTGCTCCCTTTTTTTAAGTAACCTACTGGTATGCTTGAATATGTTTTATTACCATTCTGTTTGAAGTGTGTGAGATATCTCTATGAACATACAAATAGCACCTGGTGTTTTTATTGGTAGTTTTCAATTCACTTGAAGTATTCATCTGGAATTTGAATAATTACCTCCTAGCCCAAACCACCTGCAGGTTGGTAGGGGATTGCGGCGGCCAGGGTTCAAATCCTGGACCATTGATTGACAATTCACAAGACAAGGCAGCCAGGAATATGTGCTAAGGGACTTTTTGGGCAATCAACAGAATGATACATATCAAATATTAAAATATAGCCTATTTTTAACTTGTCAAGATTTTGTAAGTAGGGCACTTCTTTAGATATAGGCATGGTCCTTATACTCTTGCATATGTACATTCTAGCAAAAGGATGCACAGCTTTAGTTGAGAATCATAATGTTATATTTACTGTTGGCTTTGAAATGTTTTTGGATAATGCTTTTAATAAAACAAAGTTTGGCTCTGTTTCAAAAGACTTTTGTCTGACTCAATAAATGTATCAGTTGCACTATATCAAATAAGCCAAACATCTATTCAGATATCATTATGATTAGCACACCAACATTCATACAGCACTGAAAAGGGACTCACGATTTTTGAAAAATCAGATTTTATTGAGCTGGTCAAAAAAAAACAATAAGGACATTAATATGAAGAAAAAAATAAATTAGTTTAAGTGATTAAATTACTACAAAATAAAAACAGATAAAAATCACAGTTTGGGATTTAATGTAAACGAAAAAACAAATATATTCAAAAGGTAAAAAAAATGTAAAAACAAAACAACAAAACGTAAAATGAAATCACACACTACTCCATCATGCTCTTCAAAATAGAAACATTCAAATGTGTTTCAGTTTTTTAAAAAGCATTTTTGTCCTCCACAATCTACAATAATAGATAAATGACAATGGTGAACATGATATATTAAAATATTATGTAAAGCAAAACCATTTTACTGCTCTCTAAAAAAAAAAAGTGTATCTTTTGTCATAACTAGTAGGCTATAAGCTGTGCATATTAGAATAGATACAATATGGTCAGAATCATAAGACAAACACAAGGTTTGATATATTAGGTTCAAATATATATGTGCATTGCTGTTATCAATATTGAATGAAAGATCAGTTGTGTGTACCCTTTGTGAGCATTTATGATTTACTTTCACAAACCTTAAAGTCATGTGATGTGAAGGATGGCATCAAAAAGAATGCTGGCTACATGCATAGAACAGACTAACTAAATACTGTGTTAGGCCTTCAGAAAACTAGAAAGTCTAATAAACTGTTACAAATCTTCTCAAATGAATCATTTGCTGCAATGCTCAGACATGAAGACTACTAAAGACTCCAATGTCATCTTTAAGGCATAAATAATCATTTAATTTATAGATATCACAAATAATATCACAGAAAAAAACTCAAACAAAATATTTTGGAACATACAAATGTGCGTGTACATCAATGAAAATAGTGTAAACATTTCTGATTGATTTAAAACAGTTTTACTAAAAGTCCTGTAGGGGAGACTACTATTGTATTTTAAACTGATGAATCAACATTCAATAAATATATATCACAAGGTATGTCTATATAACATTAGAAATAATAAATTGTTAAACAAAACATTTCTCTAAGAGCAAAAAAAGTTTGCACTCTACATTTAATGAAGCATCAATAAAAAAAAACAACAATTTAAAGTATCTCTAAAATTTTTCATAAACATGTATAATCATAAACAATTTTATTCAATTAGATAAAAACTGCAGAACATAAAAAAAAAATGTGTATTAAAAAAAATAAAAAAAAAAAAAAAAAAATAAAAAAAAAAAAATAATAAAAAAGTAGATGTATTATAAAGATATAGCATTCATAAACTTGAGAGCAAATCTATGAATCCTTGGCAATAAGTTCATTATCTGATGGCAATAATGCAGTAGAAGATCTTGCATAAATAAATCAATCTATTTAGAAAACTCTACCAAGTAACGAAGACACACCTGTGCAGGATCCAATATTACATACTGTGTATAATAACTGTTGTGATTATAGGTGTTCTTCAGGGATTCTTGAGGCAGGCAGACACCTGAAGCAAAAACATTTTTCATAGTTTGTACAAAATTTTTAAAACAATATTCTGACAAACAACAAAAATTTATTTATAAATTTAAAAAAACAATATTTAATTCTTTCTTTTTTTTTCATCTGTATTGTTAATTTTATTAGTACATACTATATGCCATTTAAGTCTTTTAATAACTGTTTTAAAAATGGCGCATTTATATGAAAAAAAACAACAACAGAAGATTAAAAAAGGTATTGTAGGCATTGTAGCACATAGGTCTAGCATGCTACAAAATAAGAGCTCTAAATGTAACATATGGATAGACACAAAACAGCTTCCCTCATTGGGGCCATAAAAAAAGTAATGTAAACAAACCTAATGGTAAATGGAACCAGTCTGAGTCATTGAAGTATGAATATTGAGATTGTACAACCACTGAGTTGTGAGTCTCTTTCATTCGCTTTTCTTTATTGCTTTCATCCTCCATTACACTTTTGTAATCTAGTTTGTCACCTAATGCCACCTAAAAACATCAATAAATTGCATGTGTAATAAAAGGAATGCATATTATTTAAGTCATTGGTTAATATGCATGACTAAATGCATGACGCGTAGGACGTAATCATCTTCTTTTTTGAAGTAACGTCTGTATTATATAAGATAAGATAAGATATGAAAGGTTTGTATACAGTCCTTTTTGCTACTAACAAGGTGATGAAAGGAAAAACAAACATCTAGAGCTTAAGGCTGACTGTATGTGCTGAAGTTTTTTTAAATTTTTACAAGACTCCACCCACTTCCACCATTTTTCCTATAACAGATTTTACATTTTTTGACACTATGATGTGGGTTTTAAATACCGTTCAAAATGTTATCACAAAAAAATTAGGAATAAAAGTAATTCAGTGTCTTACAGTTACTTTTAGAGCAACATTACAAAAAATCAAAGGAGTTGCTGGTTAGCATTGAGATCGGAATATCTTGAACAAAATGACATTAGATGCTAAATATTTAATGGATTCCATTTAACCTCAATTATTTATAAAGCTAGAACACTTTAAACTATATAATTTAAAATAAAATAGATGATATTAGGTTCATTTATAGCCTTATGAAAAGTAATGGTAATTCTTAGGGCCACTGCTGGCAGAAAAGAATTTTATTTTAATGGTCTAGAGTTCAAACCCTGTCAGCTATTAGTGGTTAGAATGGGTAATTTATATGGTTTACCATCTTGACCCACTCATACCCTCATTAATCAATGTCCACCTGGAATCCATGATTTCAAATGTAACTATTTTATAAACAGCATCAAATTCAGTGAGAAATTTAACAAACATTTATCATGACTAAATCAGGGCAAATTTTAAAGAAATTTAATACTAGCTAGGTGGCCTCTTGTGTGCCTAACCCATGACCAGGCAGCTAACGTATAGAAAATACTAGCACAAAGAGATTTTCAGTAATGTGTATATATACAGCCCAAGTGAGTTTAAGTTACTAAAAGGAACTTGACATGTCTAAACTATTAAATCAGTAAAGGGAATTTGACATGTCTAAAACCTTTAAGTCACTAAAGGGAACTTGACATGTCTAAGACGTTTAAGTCACTAAAGGAAACTTGACATGCGTAAAACATTTAAGTCACTAAAGGGAACTTCACATGTCTAAAACTATGTTCTTGACCACAGAGCTACTCACTTCACACAATAGCATATAAGAAGAATCACCATCTGTTGCTATGTAACTAGCACTTTTGTTGAAAGCATCAGAGAAATAAATGCCCTGTATATTAAAAAATACACACAATGATCTAGTCTATTTAATAATGCATTTTTCACAGAAACAGTCACAAGTGTGTTAAACCAAGCAAAGATTAAATAGTGAGTTAAAATACCTGCTATGGTTAAAGTCCTATGTCAAGACTTTTGAGAGGTCACACTATAGAAGTGAAATGTACAAATAAAATGAAACTAACTCATGGGATTGAAATCTATTGATAGAGTAGTGTAACTCTAAATGTTACACTACCAAGTAGCATTAGTTTTGGAAATAATATTGTTTCTCATTGTTTTATGTAGGAGAGTTACAAGAATATTGTTTTTCATTTTTGTATGTTGAAAAATAACATGAATTTGCTAACTACATTAAAGTATCTCTTTAAATAATGAATCTCCTTAAGATTCTTATCTTTGAATCTATGTAGGTTCACCACAGTATTAACACCAAATGACTTAAAACTCTATCCATAATGACACTCCAATCAATGCTTTTACCCGAGCCCTCATGTATATTTTTTTTTATAGCTACAATGTTGTTTTTTTTGGTGTAATGCACTAATTGTAAGACAAATTTCCTTAAGGACAATAAAGATTATTATTATTATTATTATGTGCGGATCAATGCTAGCATTATTGGTGCTATAAATTTTTTTCTCTCATATATTTCTAATTGCTTACAAGTTTGTCTTCAACAATTGTCCTTTGCTAACATCTGAAATTTTCTTCATTCGACATTTTTTTTAACTAGAATGATGTTTTTTAAGAACGGGGCTCAAAAAGGCGCTTTTTTTTTTTTTAGATTGATGTTCTGGGCAGTGGCGATATGGTATAATGACTAAATATTGAAAACTTAAAAATATTTTTATTAATTTGGATCCCAATATATTTCCTAGAGCTAGAGCTGTTCCTTGTCCACAGTAGGGAAGTTTTCCTTTTTAATTTTCATAAATCAATATTAAAATAATTTTTGGCTTTATAAACATTCATTTGTGATATTTGAAAAGAGCATGCATTCCTCTTTAATTCTATAACAAATATAACATTTTCTGGTAACAAACAAAAAGTTATATATGTTTAAATTGAAACATGGTTTAGCTCTCCAAAAGGGTTAAAAAAATTATTCAGTACAAATGTGGAAAATATGTTACAATATATTATGGTACCTTCCCATAAGCCCAGCCAGTCATTTGGGCTTCTGGTGGACAAATCACAAGTCCTCGGTTCAGTATACTCAACAAGTTAGAGGTGTTAGTTCCATGCCATAAGAGACGATGATCAGCAAGTCCTATGGACTTCAATCGATCACTTTCTCCATTACGTTGAAGTTTGTATATACTAAGAACCTTAACACCTGGAAATGTACCCAAAACTAAAATACTGATAGACAAATAAAATTATAGAACAGTTGATACAAAACATATATTTTGTAAGACAAACTTTTCATTAAAAAAAATATTTGAATTAACAAGACCAAAGAATAAGATTGTGTTCAGTACCTGTACCAGTCAGAGAGATATACTTCAGTATCATTTGAGACATTTCATCCCTTGGTGTCATCATCTCTATCTTACATCCAATAGATCGATACACATAGTCAACAGGGTTGTACACTGATGGAGTAACAATATATTGTAATAAAACTGGAAATGATTTGATCAGAAACTTTTATGGTTTCAATACTACAACATTTTTTTTTAACAATATATAAATCTATACAAAGAATTTCATAACAAATCTTAATTTGATTATTCAACTAACCTGTTTTATAGTGCATGGCAGCCAACATCATTTTTGAGGCTATTTCATAATCTAGTAGATTACTTAAGTTGTGAATTTGCACCATTAGTTTCTTTTGCTGATCTAAAGGACGAATTTTCTCACATGAAAAGTTCTTAGTGGGGATGACATGAAAATATTCATTGCTTAGTTCAGCAATCTGAAACAAACAAAGTTAATAAAAATTTCAACTTAGAAAAACAATACTGACAGCAAAGCTTCTACACAGAGCAATCTAGGACTAAAGCATTGTGGATACAAATACCTTTTCTAAATTATTTCGGTAAATGTCTTTGTTTGTGATATCTTCCTGTTTATCTTTAGGAAATCGTCTGTATTGCTCCACCTCCTCCACTAACTTCCTGTTTTAGACATGAATAAATTAAAAGTAAGCATTGCATATTTTAGTGGTGATAAACATGTTATGAAGATTACAAACACTTTCATAACAGGGAATGGGTGAGATTTGAGAAATTGTTTCTATGTCATGCATGTATAAGTAGGTACAAAATAACAGGCATTTGCTTATTATTTAGAGGGAAAGCTTTTTTTATTTTACTAAAAAGACATACTCAATTTGATCCAGCAGGTCTTTGCCTTTCAACAGCAATTCTTTATTAAGCTGCCCAAGAGCCAAAGAGAGCTCATTCTTGCCTGATTGTGTCATTGACAACTGCATGGATTTAGGATTCATCTGTCAGAAATATAGGCCTAAATTGAAACTTAAAAAAAAAAGACTTACTGGTTTTTCTATCCAAATATAATTTTGAAGAAGGAAGACGAAATAATAAAATACTTTAATTACTTATTTCCTTAATGAGCTTAAGTAAACTACAGGTCTTTGAAAAAGTCCCATACAGTCAAAGCTTATCAAGCTTATAATGCAAGATATTATTCTTGGTATTCCAAGAAACAATTTAGTAAGAGAGTTAAGTCCATAACTTCCATAACTGACCTGCTCAGACACACACACATACAACTGTTTCATTTTTTAAATATAAGATTTTTATATTTAGACATGAAGTCTTTAATCAAAAAATACAAAATTAGTCAACTAACCAAAGTTTCAACAAGCATGTATAGATGTTTGGGGAGTCTAGATGAAACATTGCTTTCAAGGTTAAAATCAACATCCTTCTGAGGTACTGGAGCTTTCCTGGCAGCATCTTCAATAAGTCTGTATTTATTGGGCTTTCTTTCAAAACTGAAAATGTGAACTAAGAATGAAAGTTTCCTCAACAACATACATTCATTAGATACTGTTGGTGTAACTCCTTGACTAGACTATAACAAAGGAAAATACTGTTTTGACACAAACTTATATGGGCCCTTGTGGGTCAGCTGTTTGGTAAACAATGCAACTCAAAAGGGCAGTTTGAGTTTCCGAACCTGGAGTCCTGGGTTCAAATCTTGGCGAAGATGGGGATTTTGAAATTTTGGGATTTTAAGGCGCCCCTGCGTCCACCCAACTCTAATGGGTACCTGACTTTAGTTGGGGAAAGTAAAAGCCGTTGGTAGTGCTGGCTACATTTCTTCTTCTTTGTTCTCATTGTTATGTTGGAGTGTTCAGATAAAAAGACCAATACATGAGATGAACTGCGCAGTGGTTTCCAAATCAAGGAGCTCTCCATATAGTTTCCTTTCTATTGGGGTGATTTGGGGCCAATGTCTTATACGGGCCTCTTGGTATAGAGAGCAGTTTTGGAAGACGTGGTCTGCATTCTCTGTTGATACTCCACATGGGCAGATTTCACTGGTTCCAATTTTGAGCTTCCGGTACATGTGTTGTCGCATTCTGTTGTGTCCGGTCCTGAGTCGAAAGATTAGACGTTGGTCTTGTCGGGATAGATTATAGTAAGCATCATCTTTCTTGTGATTTGGATGAGAGCTCGTCCTTTTCTCATTTATTTTATTTATGATTAATTTCTTCAATTCTTCTGGATAGAGTGCAGAGTTTATTAGTGTGTTAGTTCTCCCACTCTTGGCGAGTGTGTAAGCCTTCTCATTTCCTTCTAGTTCTATATGAGCTGGTATCCATTGAATTACAGTTTTTTTGCTGTTGTTGTTGAGCTTTGTAAGTGCTGTTCTGAGGTTTTTAATATATGAGGAATCAGAGTTTTGCAGGCTTTGGAGGGTTGTTTTTGCATCGGTTACATGACATCCTGCTTGTTAATCATTGGCTGCAGAAACAGATGAACTTAACATCATCTGCCCTTTAGGCCTACATCGCAAGGGAAAGGAAAACTTTACTCTTTTTTACTTTCACTAGTATAGTTCTTTTAGTTTTTGAAACTGCTCTATGGACACAGCTTGCCAACCAATGCACCAAACGATCTAAGTCTAAGTAAATATGGCGCGGGAGGATCTAGGTCTAAGTAAATATGAAGCGGGAGGATCTAAGTCTAAGTAAATAAACTTGACATATCAACAGACAAACTACACAAAATAACAATATTTCCTGCTAAAAAAAATTTTCCTACAAAATATGTAAGAAACTAAATGAATTTTACACTAAATAAAATCTCAATATTTCTCTTACTTTTTAACATTAATCCACTTATTTCCACTTTTTTCTCTAAAAATTTTCATGAACTCTTTGACAGCTTCCTCTTTGGTAGAATAAGGAGTGTGCTGGAATTGACCTGCATCTTCAATACGCCCCCAACGAGTGAACAAGACAAACAAAGACTTCTTGGGCTGACAAATAATCTGTTGAGTACAATTTTCTAACATTACACACTAAGATTAAATGTAAGAAAAAAGTAATAAACCAGTGTTCAAGAAGGTAGATAAACCAATAGTCAGGACAAATTTCCCTTACTATCAAATTCACTGAATGAATACAATTTGTTAAAAAAAATTTGAAATTTAACCCATTAACTCCAGATAAACATATGTATAAACATTGTGAATTGATTTTTCTATTTGACTCACCTGCATTTGATAAAAATTATACAGCCCCCATTCACCTTGTTTAACATCTACTTTAGTCATCAGGACATCATAATAAATATTCTGTTCTTCATCCTGGAGTAGTTCCCTATACGATTGTTATGAGCAAAATAAGTTCCTTAAAATCTGACTGTAAATTTACTTACAAAAATTAATCATCCTTATATGTTCCTGTTTCTGAGCCATTTATTTAAACATTTAACTGATATTTTACATTCAATTTATATATATTTCAGAACTATAAATACGATCTAGACATTTTAACACCAAGTAATGTTTAATTTGATTAACTATATCTCTGGATAAAATTCTTCATTAGGAATTTAGTTATTCACTTTCCCCATTTTTACTACACTACCATGTTTTAGATTAAACTTGTATAACTTTCTTGTTAACAGAAAATTAAACGGAGTGCATCCACATTTTAGAAAATGGGAATTAATGTATACAAAACAAAAAATTCAATATTTGTTGTAGGCCTATTACCAAAATTAAAGATAAAAAAACTGGACAAAATGTAGAAATTATTTTGCTATATCCATATGACCTATAGACATTAACATTTAAGAAAAGACAGGTCACTATAAATGAGACCTAAGCATTTTATAGATATATGCTACTGTATTTTTAGATAGTTACATGTTTTAAACAAAATTATCTTTCTTCCTACCCATCTGTTATATTGCAATAAGAGTCCACTTCATGCAGATAAACATCTTGTACAACTTTACTTGAATCATAACGCTGGAGTACTTTCTCTGATGCTTCTTTAAAATCAGGCCAAGTTTCAAAGACCTTGGGTACACCATCATTCACATCATTTTGCCAAATCTTCTCAGGGGGCTAAAATGTAACATTGCTAAAATGCATGAGTATTTGAATTAAAAATAAATATTTTGATAACCTATAATCAACAAACCAAAAAAGATTTAAAATTTTCTTTTTCATAGAACATTATAGATTAATTACAATATATAAAGACATTAAAGTAAAAAGTTAAGTTCACCTTTCAGACCTTGCAACAATTAAAATAGCATGAAATTTCCTGACAAAATAGCGAAAGACAAAATAGTTTGGACTGATTTATGATTTGTATAATACAGTACTGGATTTTACAAAGTGAAGTTCCTGAGCATGAATTTTTGTTGATGCCTCTACCTTCTTTATCCACACTGGTTCAGGTTGCACCTGAGTTATTCATACAGGCCTTCACAGTACATGCACTCATTGATCACTGTGCCATACCTCTGTTATATGCACTACTGTCATCTAAACAGGAAGCCAAGTATGTTTGACTGTTGGAGCTAAAACCAAACACTTGCTCCACAGAGTGTGATGTTAGATTTTGAGAAGCCAAGTCAAAATGTAGTAAGCACAGTATTCCTGGCAATCAGATATGTTGGTTGTGTATTCCATCTTGGATAAGTCTCTGGCATTAGGTACAAGATGAAAATCTTGCAGCGACATATTGTGATGATAAAAATGTATGCATATGCATATTTGTCAAGGTGCTGTTTGACATTTCATTTGTTCCACCTGCAATGTAAATACCTAGCTTCGAAGAACTAAATGATGGCCTGATAGGCAATACATAAGACTAAAGGGAGGACAACTTTGTTTGTCAACAGAGACAAAACCACAGAGTGACTCAAAGATTTCAGAAATCTTTAGGTAAAGAACTTTAGAGATTGAGTTCAGGATAATCTACCTCAAACAAACAATTCCGTGAGAGATAGAATTATGCATTTCATCTGTCTATTGATTAGGGGTGCACCGGATAGTCCCTCCGGCTCCGGCTTCTGGTGAATATCCGGCATTTTTTACTATCCGGTGCTATCCGGCTTCGGTCGGATATCACTACCGAATAGTAAACTGGATAGTAAAAAATACACCTATTTAATATGCATAAAGTGGACCTCGTTCCATTACTGTCTGTTATAGAATGTATTAATGTTTATATGAAAACAAAATAATGTGCTTTAAAATAGAGCCATTATAAATATGCACCAAATATTGTTTATTATAAAGACAAGGCATGTTAATAACTTAATATAAATAGAGATGAAACTTTACATCATAAATGCGCTTTACATACAGAGATGCAATGGCTGGCACTTTTTTCAATTTGTCTTGACCTTTGATTAAGTTAGTTAACATGTTAAAATGTTACATTCCTTGACTACGTCATGCTGACCAAACGTCTGTCTAGCTGTGTGGGTATATCTCCAGAGGTAGAGATGAACAACTCCCACCCCCTTTTATTTGTTTAGTCCATCACATTGAATTTTTTATAGGCAGGTAACCACAAGTTAAATACGATGGACGTAGGTTTAATGTCAGCGTATAGACACTCTCTAGTGGTCACACCTTTCGAGGGAACTGAGTTTGTTTACTTAGTAGTTAATCTTTATTTGGGGGGGGGGGGGGGGGGCTGGACTACAAGAGCCACTCTAAGGTAACCAGGTATATTTCTAGATGAACAACTCCCTCCCCCTTTTATTTGTTTAGCCCATCACATTGAGTTCATTGATTGACAGGTGACCCCAAGTCAGATACGATGGACATAAGCACTCTCTAGAGGTCACACGAGGGAACTAGGTTTGTTAATGGGGGGGACTAGACTTTACATTATAAATTCGTATTACATACGTAGCAGCGATGTCTGGCACACTGGCTTGTCTTGACCTTTGAGTGGTCTAGTAAACATGTCATATTCCTTAACTACGTCATGCTGATAATCTGTCTAGATGTGCGGGTATATCTCCAGAGGTAGAGATGAGCTACCCCCACTTCCTTTTGTTTGTTTAGTCCATAATATTGAGTTCACAGATAGTCCATAATATTGAGTTCACAGATAGGCAGCTGACCACATTAAGCCAGATGTCAACGTGTTGACACTGTCTAGAGGTCACATCTTATGAGGGAACTGAGTTTGTTTACTTGGAGTAGAATTTTTATTAGGGGCGGGACTACAAGCCAAATCTCTATAAGGTTAATTTGGTATGAGTTTGTTTATTATGAGATAGGTTGTCAATCAAGGGTCTGGACCACAAACCACACCTTTTATACTATTGGACGGGTAATAAGTTTGTTTACTTTGAGTTAAGTCTCAATTATGAGTCAGGACTACAAGCCAAACAGACACTTTGATGGGAGGGCTCAAGAGACTCAACACCCCCAACTTCTTATTTGTTTAATCCATGACAATGTATTGATAGAGAATATAGACATTGACCATTCTTAAGTCAGAATGGATTAACGCAAATTGTTAAGACATATTGACACTGTCTAGAGGTCACTAGATGATGACACTAAGTTTGTTTACTTGGAGAGAAATGTCAATTAGAGCACTGAACTACAGGACACACCCCTACAAGTATTTTGTTACACAAGCCACGGGTATAAAAGTGGCTTGCAAGGGCATTTAGTAAATTGAAAAGTAATAATAATGGCTGATAAAAAGTCATCACTTATATGGCGTTATTTTAATGCCAAAACAATGGACAACTCTAAAACAGTTTGCAATGCTTGTAAAATAGTTCTGTCACGTGGTAAATTAGGCAAACCTAAAGACTTCTCAACCAGCAATATGATTAGTCATCTACGCTCGAAACACCCAGACTTATTCAACGAAATGAGTGCATTGAAATCAGCATCAAGTAATATCACTGCCTGTGCCAGTACGTCTACGAGCTCCAGTGATTCGCCTCACACACAAGCAGCAACCAGGGATTAAAGAGGTCTTAGACAAAGCTAAATTGTGGGATATTAATAGTGATAATGCTAAACGCATTCACTTGGCCATAGCAAAGATGATTGCAACTGACATGGAACCTTACCAAGTAGTTGAGAAACCTGGATGTATTGGACTTTTAAAAGTACTGGAGAAAAGATACACTGTGCCTAGTCGCAAATATTTTACAGATCGCGTTATTCCAGATATTTACGACAATAACTTTAAATCTTACTCTTGTGTTATGTGTGTGTCTTGATTGAATCACAATATTCTTAATAAAATTTAAGAGTGTCAAGTAACTCCTCGTTATTACTGGAATTACTTAGGATATTTACTAAGCTACTTTCTGTATAAGGTACAAACCAGAAGCGGTTTGTGGCCTTTAAAACACGAGCCTATTGACAAGTTGATAGTGTAAAATACATGAACACAAACATCTACCCACTATACAACTTAGATTGTACTTAAGAGAGATTTACGCTATAAAACCAAGATTGAACGTTACCTTTGAAAGATTTACATTAGTAACATATAAGTTTATATATTCTGCATGAGTTATCCCACATTCTACTTTACAATTAGCGGCCTCATACATACGCACACACCATCTCATGTTACAAAGATTAGTTTATGATAAGCATATCTGTAAAAAAAAATGCTGTTGATTTTAATTTATCAATCAGTGATAGAGTTTAAAGTAAGAAAGTAATAACAAAGTAATATGAATATAGGTATGTTATATAGAAGATTTGCAAAAACTTTAGTAAAACGAGCTGTTTGAGTCATGTAGGTATTCGGCTCCGGCTCTGGCCGAATATCTAATTTTACTACCGGTTATATCCGGCTCCGGCCGGATATCAAAAAGTACTATCCGGTGCACCCCTACTATTGATGGTTATCATTCCAATGTCTAAAAGTTGATCAATTATATTCCTGAGAGAACAAGAGTATACTGAGAACAGGATTCTTAGAAACAATGAGATTGAGAACAGAGCAAAACAAAGTACCTCCAACTTAACAGACGTCTAGCAGCTATATTGTCAATGTATGAAAACAAGCTACTGATGGAGTCTACGTGACATTGCATACTGGTACATTTTAACTTTGTGAAAAATCTTTTTTGTAAAGCTGACAAGTTTGGATGTATGCTTGCATGTTTTGAAGTGCATTTTTGGAATATAAATATGAAATATATTGAAATTATTCATTGTTCCTTGTTCTATTCACCTCATCTTAACCTAATAGTTATACTTATTTTTCTATATGTCTGCTGCAAAATGACTGAAAAAAAGCTAAAATTAAAAACATGGTATTTGTTCTGTGTTATTTTGTTTGCACTATTTTGTCAGGTCACCTTATAGGGCAGATGAGAAATAACATCAAGTACCCATTAGAGCTGGATGGACTCAGAGGTGCCTAAGAGATCCAGAAATTAACAATCTCAGTCTTTACCAGGATTCAAACCCGGGACCCCTCAGTTCAGAAGCCAAGCCACCACGTCTCCATGAAGAAATTAATTGTATTTTAAAAGTTATTAAAAAGATATCATGTATTATGCTAGATAAAAAATTACCTTTTTACAAGCTTATATCAACGCACTGTCTGTCTGTATGGTAAAAAGTTTGTACACGCTATTTCTCCCACACCCAATCTCAGATCAAGCTGAAATTTTGCACAATTATTTCTTTTAGATGCCAACACAAGGATGAATTAAAAAATTAATTAATTATTTAATTAACTATTGGTAATTAATTATTTTGTTTGGTATCTCGAACAAGGGAAAGAAATTTTACTTGACTGATAAGGTGGTATAAGTTGAATTAGTCCCCTTTATAAGCTATCACCCAGATACCCTGTTCTTTCTCCCCCCCACCCCTTTTCAACTGGTCCAGACAATTGATAGGATCATAAAGCATGGAGAAAGCTAAAAGCATGAAATTGTGTTCAACAAAAAAAATTGGCAAAAATATTGTTAGTCTAGATCTATTACAACTGTAATTACATAACTGATCCAAACTAATTGATACACTCAATATAAGCTTTTAGTATTTTTTTGTATTTTGCTTGTTTTACACATGAAGTTTATTAATTATAATAATGAACATAAACAAGACAAAAATAATTTGAAGTTTTTGCAGGCCTACCCTTTCTTGGTGTAAAACAAAATATTTCCTAATCACTTCAGCAACCTTCAGCGCACCAGACATCACAGCTAGTTGGTAAGGGTTCATCCCAGAAGAGTCTGCGGTTAGCTTAGCTCCTGCTTTTACCAAAACAAAAGCAGCTTCATCATTATCAAACGTCCCATTGGAGTGTGTTTGTGCTGCATAATGGAGCGCTGTTCGTCCTTTACCATCTTTTGCAAACAAATTTACGGAACTTGTCTTTTTCATTGTAAAGTATTCTATAAATTGAAAAAAAAAAAAAGGTTAAATTAATTGAATAAAAAGTACTATACTTGAAAAATATGCTTATTATTATGTAATAATAAATTTCAAATAATGTGTGCATGTAAATAAATAATTATTTAACACAGTTTATAATTGAACTGGGCCAGAAGATATAATAGTTTTCAGTGCTACATGTCCATGATCAGAAGTTGGGCACAATCTGTGGCATTTTGAATGTGAGAGATAATTTTTTCTCTTTGCAAATTGTCATGTGACTAAGGAGGACAACCCTAGATATATATCCATCATCACAGGTTAGATGGGCACAACAGGTTTGTGGTATTAGAGTCTAAAGTGAATATCTGGATGAAGAGATGGTGGAATCATTGGTTGAGAGGGCAGAGATTTGCAAGAAACTATTGTAGCATGGAACATAAATGATGGTATTCAGATGTCTTAATCATCTCTAGCTGGCATTTAGCATGTTGGTAAGGTCTGATTTAAATCTGCCAGCATTTCAACAGCCTTTATTGTGCTTGGTCAAAAGGTACTGTAGATCAAATATAGTGCTTTGGACTGAATGTAATCAATACGTTAAAGAGCAGATCTAGAGCTTTTAACTTGCACAGGTGTTATGAAAATTATATTCTGTATCGGTTATCGTTCTTATGTTTACATGTGCTTGTAACTTGTCCGTAAGAATGTGTTCACGAAATGTGTGTTGTGTAGTCATACTATACAGACATGGTTATCTTTATGTTCAAAACAACAGGCAAACAAGTAGATTTTGTTTTCCCTCAATAAATTATAGCCATAAAATCTGTAGTTTTTATCAAAAGAAACCTTTGAGTAGTTTCCCATTTCCAAATACTGTCCCCTCTTTCTCTACCTTAAGGGATGGAAAGGAAACTTAATAATATAATAAGCCTTAATCCTCCAAAGAAAATTTGTTTTACAATTTATGCATTACTTTAACTGTATTTTTGACAATCTAAAAAACTCATTTTAATGACCACTACCACCACTTTGAAAGGAATACTTGATCAAATTTAGACAATCTCAGAAGCTAATTGTAGAGGAAACAACACAATGCTGTTTACCTTCTTTCACACTTGTGTCATTGTCTGATTCCTCCATGGACTCCTCCGAGCTCTCACTACTTTCATCACTCTTCTCTCTACTGGCCTTCAGATTAAATACAGCACGAGATTTCTTGTTCCAATTTTTAGTTTTTACTTTCTCCATGTCAGGCTTAGTTTTGTATGATTTCTTTGGATCATAGTCATAGTTTAGTAACTGTCTCACATGATTGGTTTGACTCTGAGGAAAAAATTTTCTTACAAAATATTTTTTTTTATTCAGGATAGAATACATTCTTGAGTGCAAAAAAAAAAAAGATATATTATTCATAAAGATTAATGAAATGCTGTATCCATTATTCAACTCCCATTTTAATTCCCTTACAACTTAAGAAATCTATGTCTTGTAGGGATGGTAAAGTTCCATAAAACCTTGTTTCTGGGAAATCATACAAATGTATATGTTCCACTAGGTGTCTTGGTATTGTATTATACATAAATCTAAAAACTAACAGAATAAAAATATAGCATTTTGGTAATATTCTGTATATAGTCATATCACTAATATAACAGATTAGATATGTTGAAATGAAGTGTAGAAAAAGTTAAATTAACAAATTTATCTTTATTAAACTTACCAATTGGACAGCATACATAAGGGGAGTTAAATCATTTCCATCCACAAGGTTAGGATTAGCTCCCCAAGCTAAAATGTTGTAAGATATAGTGAATTCAAGACAGCTAATAGCAGCAAACAAAGCAGTTGTCTTGACACCTGGATAACTGTAGAGGTGTTGGTAAATGTTGAAGAGAGTCAAAAGCAACAGATACTTTTATTTTTATGAAACAAAAATCTTAGAAACATTAGATTCCACAATACAAGTTTAAAATCAAGCCCAACCAATTTGCAGATTTTTAAAAAAAGTTCTTATTTCACTAGTATTTTCTATTGCCTTTTTTTAAAGTTAGTTATAAATACAATGTAAGACTCATACTAAGCATTTTTTTAAATATCATTTATATGATTACATTGATTATTCATTTCAAAAGTAAACTAGATCTACCTTATCCAATAATCTGGATCTTTTTTGCTTTCACTTGTAACAATTGTGGCCAGGTCAGGGTTCAATGGCAAATCAAAATATTGATTCAAATCAATTTTGGCTTTCAGCAATTTCTCAATGAAATCCCTGCAAAGTTGAAAAATTGAAGCAGTTAAAGAAAAATAATTTAACATTATTTTTCTTATAAAATAAAACTTACTTTTATTCATTTAATTTAATTTAATATTTAATAAAAAGTTTTACATTAACCTTGCACACTGCCATTCAAGATAATGCAGAAGGTGCGTTCTAAGTTGTGCACTGTTAAGAGCAAGACTAGAGATAAATGTTGCCAGTAGAGAGACAACGGAGTTCAGCCAAAGTCTGGGGCTCGTGAAAAAGCTGTGCTTAAGGCATGCCTTGTTATTATGAGCTTGTTATGTCCTGTTAATTAACAGCTGTCCTCATAGAGTTACTTCCATTAGATTTATTACAGTATCCTATCTGGCCAATTAAGTATTTCTACTGCTTCATTATGCAGGTATCTTAACATATTTGATTTGGTCATTTAAAGTATATTACCAACAAGCTTGATCAATTTTACTTGAATGACATCTCCATAAGACTGCTGCCAGGTAGGATCTGTTAAAATTGTCTGTATATTTCACATCATACCCATCACTTTTTGCTGCCATTGAAAGTAATCATAACTATTTGTTACAAATTTTATATATTAAAAAAAATTGAATTTCAAAAAACTTTATTATACAGGTCACAAAGAAAGAAAAATGTATTTACCTGATAAAAAGTCAGCCAATGGGAAAAGTCTATTTAGAACAGCATACATTATAGGGTTACACTTGAATTCATCCCCTTCATTAGCAGAAAGCCCAGCACTGAATAAGAAATCTGCAATCTAGAAAATAAAAATTATATATCAGATAATGTAGTCATTTAATGATTAAGATAAGATAATTTTATTGGTCCAAACAACTAAAAATTCAGTTTGACTACAATTGTCCAGATCAGCATTACTTATAATGACAATAACAAAAGAGATGTCAAAATAAACAACATATTAAAAAAAAAAAACACACACACACAATCAGCTTGATGAATCGGGCTCCTATTTAACTCTGGCTGATGATGGATGACCTTGACATAACCTGCTGAAAGTGTAATAAAAGAGTTTTTAAATCTTTCTGATCAAGCCTTAATGGAGAGGAGAGAACCACTTTGTCCAGATCTGATGGAACTCTGGTTTAATGAGTACAAATTGTCTTTAAAAGTTCATTTGTTTTGGAAAGCCATCTTCAAGAGATGGTAACTTTGCACAAGACCTAAAAAAAATTTATTAGAAAAATGAGAAAACAAAAAAAAGTCAGTTGTTTCCCAGTTCTTTTTACTATTTCTAGACTCAATAAAATTAAGTAAATGTTTTGGTTTGGATAACATCATTTCCAAACAAATCAAGAAATAAAAATATACCATTAGTGAAAGTGAAGCAGTAGTATTGTTTTTTAAGTTAAAGATCTTGACTTATTCTCCTTTACCTCCCGCCTACTTTTAAATGCCTTTCAAGATGTTTCAATATCATATATTATGCAACCCATCACATTTTAAAACTTTCTTTGTAAAAAGCCCAATCTCACACACCAACCAAAAAAAAGTATTGTTTCAAGTTACCTTAACAAGAATGGGATCATTCTTTTGTTTGTAGTCAGCTCCACTTAGAGCTAAAACATGCAGTAGACTTTGACTATGCTCTCTCTTTATATGAAGTACAGAGATATCAGTTGTGGTACACAGAAGACGTAGTGCTATATTGTACTTGCAGGATTTCAGTGCAGTCTGTATAACAAGATTTTAACATCATTATATCAAAGAAGTTATTACAACTCTTTGGAGTACAATGAAAGTGAGGGTAAAATTGAGTTTTCTTGGAGTTCTAAGCATGACAGAGAGTTTAAAAAAAAGTGATTTTTAGTATAAACGTTTGTCAATAACATCCTATTAATAAAAAAAAAAAATAATGGAAATTATTTGACTTGACTTAATTCATAATTATATTCCTTTTGAAATCAAAGTAATAAAAAAACTCACAGTAATAGCATCCTGTTGAGAGAGACCAGATTTGGCAAGGCTAGCTTCAGTTACAAACATGGCTACTCCTGGTAGGTCAAACTCTATTGCAGCCTAAAAGAAAAAAGTGTATATTAGTATTGCAATCATAACTGGTAACAGTATATATATATTGTTATGACTGTAGTAGCAAAACAGGTAGGGGTAGCCAATTGTGTGATTTGACACATGTTACTCAGGCTTTTGTGCTGTGAGTGGTGTAAACTCTTCCTGTGTAAATCCCCAGAGAGATATGGTCATGGGATCATTTAAAAAGGACTGGCATTTTCTGCAATTTTTCGATAAGGCCTTGAAGGACCAAAAAAGAATACAAGATTTATCGGTCAAGTCTAGTTCAGCACAGCAAGTCAGTACAAGTCCAGGATGGGGCAGAGAGACCCGTACACTTTAGTGCAGCATTAGTGCAGAGTTTCGTGTTGCCAAATGTACAGTATTGACTGTTAATTTATTAAACTAATTAAAGAACCAGTTTATTTGGATCCCCAATTGTGAAGTTCTTGAGCTGGTTGTGTCCTGTTGTGCAGCATTTGCAGAGTCTGATTGAAAGTCATAGCAATATATATATATATATATATATATATGTTTTATATTCTTTATTTTAGTTCCTACCTAACCAGATTAGATGAATACCTGATAAAGGGACAAAACTCTGACAGACTCAGCAACCTTTACTAGAGAATCTGGATTCCACTGCCAGATGTCCTTTTTTTCTCTACCTAAAAATAATTTGTCAAAAGAGATTAAATAGTTGGAAAATAGAGAAAAATTTTTTGTAACCCACTATAATGTCCTGGAACAATCACTATCACTATGCGTCTTATAACTATGTATCTTATCATTTGCATAAAAGATTCTAAACCATCACATAAGTGAGACTACATGTCAACATTTTTTATTATATGGGCAATTTATGGCCAGTATTACAAAAGCTGAGAGCTAGATAATGAAGAAAAAATTCAAATTAATTAAAGCTTAAGAAAATAAAACAGAAATTATTACCTTTTGACTTTCTTTCTGAATTCTTATTTTCTTTGCTAGCTAACTTTACTATCTCCTCATTTTGTATAATGATAACCTTTGACTTCAAGTTGGAACCAGACTGAATTAATGTTGCAGCACAACTAGAAACAATCAAACATTTAATCTGATAGCTAATGATCTAAAGAAAACACATTTTTTTTAAATGTAAATTTTAAAGGTTCAATAAATAACTAATCATTTCTAAAAAATTAAAAAATAGTGTAATGAGTTTTGCCATTAAAAAGGCAAACTTTAACTTTTAAAATAAAGACTCCATGAGATGAAGACAAAAATTAAATATACACCATGGCTGCATATTGGTTAATAGTATAGAATATATATATATATATATATTGGAGATCAGTGTACACTACAACAAAAATAATGTGTGTTCATTTACCCATCAAATTTATTTTGTACCGCTAATGACAGTGCTGTATTTCCATCATTATCTTCTATGTTTACAGCAGCCCCAACCTGGTTAGTAGGAAACAATGCATATTTATATAAATATGTTTTTTTGTCTTCTTCTAAAATACTAGCTAACTTGACTAGTCAGCTTTCAGCAGTGAATGAGCAAATAAAAAGAGTGTAACTCCTTACATACCAAAGTCAAGTACATGCAGCAAAATGTGGCCCCCTGTTTAGCTGCAAGATGAAGTACCGTCTGACCATATTTATCTTTTTCATTGATTTCAATCACATTCATGTCTCGGCCAATCAATTTAGTAAGTTCAGCTGGATCATTAGAACCAGCATTTCCTGGTGTTGTATAATGGAAATGTCTGTATGTATTTGAAGCAGGCCTGAAGATTAAAATATTCTATAACTCTACTTTCATCAGATGTTTCAATAACAAATAAAGCAGCTAGTCCTATCAACTACAAAATGATAAAAGAGACCCTAAAAGTTTGTTTTAATTTGAAACTGAATATTTTTACTTCTAAATTTAATTTAGGTTTAATATGTAATGAAAACACAATTATTACAATAAAACACACACTGGTCACGCAGTATGCCCCCTGGACTGTTCTTCGGTTGTCTCGATATTCCTGGGATCATACCCTGTCCCTTGCCATCCCCTGTCGTATAGGAAGTAGATTATCTTCAACTCTGAAGGAACACCCGAAACATGTAATATTTATTTACATTTTTACAAACCATACACACACACAAAGACACAAAATAATTTTATAACAAAGTAATTGCAAGTAGTTTTACTTTGCATTCTTAGCTTTCTTAAAAATGTAGTGCAGAGCTGTTCTGCCATATTTATCTTTCAGACCAAGTCTGGTGCCAAGAACAATAAGTTTGACTTCCAATTCATAACTTTGATTGAGTCCACCATTATTGGTCCTAAAAATAAAATTACAACAAATTATCAGTGATGAACAGATTTTAGAACAATTTTATGAAATGTTCTGCACAAGTACTTATGCAGAGGTGGTGCAGAGGTAACCCGAAATAAAGAGTCATTGAGTTTTTTTTTTCAAAAAATATTGAGTATAAAAAAATAATGTAGTAAATAACACTACTTGTACTATACAACATACAAAAAGATATGCATGCAAGACAATTTTTTGTACATTTAACAACATAAAGACTGCTTTTCTTCTTTTTGCACTAGGAGTCTAGCTTTGTAGCTGGTCCAGGCATGAGCATGTTAAAATTATGCTTCCATGGTATAGCAAGATAGTAAAAGTATTTATGAATTTAAAAAAAAAATGAATCAAAGAAAACTTTTTAGGAATTCTTAAAATTTTAGGAAAATTTGCATCATTGAATTATGTTTTAATTTGACAGTGGTTTAAAATGAATCTTATCTTTGCTTCTTTACAACAATGAAATGAAATAAATCAAATGATATAAGAGATATAATTACTTCAGTGCATAATGCATTGCAGTTCTCTTTTTACCATCAAGGCTATTAAAATTGTATTCTTTTTCAGCTAATTTGTTCACAATTTTGAGAACCTCTGAAAGAAAAAACAAAGACTTTCAATGAATTAACACAAGTGAAATCTGGCTACAAAGTAAAGTGAGAGGAGACAATGTAATATTTGTGAGTTTTCAAAGGGCTCAAAACCTTGGTGGGTAGGAAACTTCAATCTCATTAATTGCTTATCACACCCCCCCCAGCTTCTGTAATGCAATCATTTTTTTTTCTTGTCTAAAGCTCTTTCATCAGTGTTAAGAAAGCACAGATAAGGTGTGCAGTAATTAAAAAGGAACAACTTTTAGTCATGTTAATAACAACATTTAACCAAGATGTTGGCAATTAAGCTCAAATAACATTACAAGTCATTTGTCATCATCCAGATTTAGTCTTGAAGACACTCTGTGGAATGGTTATGGACATAACTTCATTATTTATAGTAGTAATGCCTTTATGTATCATGAAATAACATTGTGATAAACAATTATCATACAATGATAATAAATATTAACTACTGCTCTATGATTTTACTTTATTGTTTATAACAAACCATAGTAAATGTATTATGTAGGTCTTTAAACTATATCATATCCAGAAGCTTAGAATAAAATTTTCTAAAATACTAAAAAAAAAACACATCATGACACAAAACTTATTTATCTATATCCAACATACAGAGAGAAATAGTTAAGTAAGTTGTTCAATGCTCAAACATCTACAAAGTCAAGATTGATCAAGAAGGGATGGCATAATCTAAGAAAGAAACCTACCTTCTCTTGCTTGAGAGTCTGCAGCAGTAGCTACACAGTGCAGTATCTTTTTTTGGGTATTGGAGGTTTCACAGTTGAGATCACAGCCTAATTCAATCAATTTACAGATGACTGAAGAGTTCTTTGTCCCATTGGCAGAAAATCTAGGTTCAAGTAAATTAACAAAAGTTTCTAACTATAACCATCCAGTCTTAATAAAACTAATATTTAAATTACAACTACTAATATACATCTTGAACAAAGTTATAGTTCAATATAAAAAATATTTGAAACAGAATGAGATAAAACTAAAGAATCACTTTTAAAGCTAGTTATAAAGTCAAAGAGTGCTAGGAAAATCAACACAAAACTAAATAATTCTTTATAAACATTTAAGAAAAAAGCAAAAGTGCATTGGTTTGCATTATCGAAATTAAATTATAGCTTTTTTATAGCGCTACTTTCATGTTATAGCATGCTCAGAGTGCTATGGTCCAATCTTATTTGTGGACAAGTAGGAGGGGGGTATCTGGGAGAAGGTTTTTCTGTGCTGCCTTTAGGCGCTCAGTACAACTCAGTCAGGTGTCGAACCTTGAGCCCCCTTCATAGGTAGCTAAGCCAAGTTCAAGCATAGTTAGCCTCTAGACCACGCATTCCCATAAATATTGAGAAAAACTAGATGATTTACCTTGTAGCAGCCAAAATAAGAGGATGTATCCATTGATCTTTTTCATGTTTCACTTTCAGATTCAAGTTACAATTGCCTTTAGTTACCTGAAAAATACTTTTGTTTATACTTTTTGACAATTTAGATAATATAATTCTATTGGTCCAAACAAATGGAAATTCAGTTTGACTCTATTGTCCAGCTCAGCATTACTACTATAACAATAACAATAGAGATGCTAACCCAAACAACTTTCACGTGTCTAACTAAAATCACTTCCTTGAAACACTGACATGAACAGAAGATGAGAAAATGTTTTGTAATCAGGTTTTCTTGATATTATACTTCATTTCTTGATGTGCTACAAAATTCATGTAATTTATTTCTTAGATCATTTTTTTCTTATCAGTAAGACAATGTTAAAGTTTCACTTCAAACCAAATAGTCTATTGGAGAGGGGATATCAAGTCAGGTCTTTGTTGTGGCAAGATTTGAATGAGTGTGTTACTTACTGCCAACTATCTTGCTTTCCTTAACTCATGCAGTAAGACCTTGAAATATCAAGTATGATTATTACTATCAAAGTTATTGGAAGTTTGTTTTTTTCAATTCTGGCAGAACACTATGGATATAGATGGTTGATATCTCTATTAATCTGCTTATTTCAGTATTTTCAAACCCAAATGTTTAGATTTTAATTGAAATAAGATTTAATGTGCAATGGACTGAAATACTACTTTTTTGAAGTACTTTATAAAATAAGATAAGAACACTGGCTTATTATAATTCAGATTATTAAGATATATCAAACAAAATCTATTACGTCCATGGAGTTAGGTATAATGAGAGTTGATGCTATTATGAATAAACCATTCAAGCTGAAGAAAATGTTCTATAGACATGATGACTACAACTGCCTATTATTTTCTTGTATTATGTTATAATGCTGTTATTTAAGCTAGTAGCTTAAAATATCAGTACACAGTAGACATGATCATATGGTAATGTTGAAGGTCAAGGAAGTAAAATAAAATGAACCAATAATAAAAACTGCTAATCTTTATTTTAAAACTAAAAATTTTTATTTGGTAAAACAAAATATCCCCACTGATTTATTTACCATAAATTCAAAGAGATCTTCTCGATCACTAAGAATGCATGTTGACAAAGGAGAGTTTCCACTTTCATCCAGTACATTAATATCAGTTCCAAGAAGAACCAAATCTTTAAAAATTTGACTTGACTTGCCAGACTGTACAAATTTAAATTCACTGTCAAACTCTGGATCATTCTTAAGCATGATAATGTGAGCAGCTGTTCTTCCAGCTGCAACATTGAAGTGGTGAGTATTTATTTTAACTATATTATATACTATCACATAAAAAGAACTTTTTTTTTTCTAAATTTGACAAACTTAAGAATAATGAAAGGAAATATATAAATAGTAATAAATTTAATTTCAAATGCAACTTAAGATAAATAATAATGATGTCCTAATCTTAAAAAAGATACACCCTAAGCTTAATCCTAACCGCACTCTTCTTAAGAATATTGATTACATCAAAATAAAAGGTTTCAATGACAATTCACTAATATATAAAAAGATGTACCTGTTTCTTTACTGTACCACCAACTGTCAGAGTTGGGAGCAGGCATATCTACCTCATCGTAATGTCTTTTTTGTACCTAGTTTTATTCAAATAAAATTAGTTATGCTAGTATGTATTAATTAGATTAAAAGAAGGCTAGACACATGTGCTATAAAAAAAATAGTATTCATAAAATTATAGGGGCAGAGGAGAGAACAACTACCTTTTGATGAATTAATGTTGTTTTTTTATCTTTTGTGACAAAATTACACTAAATAACCAAATAACATAAAATTTGATATACATATTGAAAGTTTTTTTTCTAACTAAAATATGATATTGGCAATGGAAAATTTTTTCTTTTCCCACATTAAAGGTAATAAATCTTAAGTAATTCTTAATTTCTTATGGTATTAAAAATCAATTTTGTGACATAAAAAATGTAAAACGTAAAAAAAAAATATTTTACCAAGTAGCACAATTAAATGTGCAAATATTGTCACAAAATATTAATAAATGCAAAGAAAGATTGGAAACAAGAAAACAATGATAAATTACTAGGTGAGTGCATATCATTATTGTAAGACATTAAATAGGCCTACAACAAATTTCTAAGAAATAAAAAAAAAATCACAAAGTAAACAATTTCCTCTAAGTAGTATATATTTTTCCAAAGTAGCTCAAATTATGCATTCATTTCAAATTTAATATATTAAACTTTCATCCTTAGTGTTAATATATGATGCTAAGAAAGATATAAAGCCATTTCAGACCAACGTCGACCACAGAAATAAACAAATTACAAAAAGATATTTTTGTATACTTACTTTAGCATTGACATCTGAGCCTAGTTCATCCACCAATAATCTTATAAAAGCTCTCACATTGTCCCAGTTTTTCTTTAACACTTTACGATCTTCTATTGATTCATAGTTTACCTGTTGGGTGTAAAATCAGTATATATGTTACAACACTACAAGATGTAAAGCTAAGCATAATCTACAACAAAATACTAGTGGGGCTAGACAGTCTTCAGGCACTTGCATATTTCTTCAACATTTACACTGATGACTTATGGTTAAAGACAAGCCAGCTCTTGTCAGAAATAAATTTGAAACAAATTGTTTTGAATCCACTTTTGATAAGTCCTACTTTCAGTTCAATACAATGTAGAAGTTAGAACTGTATAACATTTTTGTTTTCCCTATGAGAAAATGTTTAAACATTGCAGAACCTCACCTACCTCTAGCTAGAAACTCATGTTACTCTAGCTAGAACCTCACTTTACTCTAGCTAGAACCTCACCTTACTCTAGCTAGAACCTCACCTTACTCTAGCTAGAACCTCACCTTACTCTAGCTAGAACCTCACCTTACTCTAGCTAGAACCTCACCTTACTCTAGCTAGAAACTCACCTCACCTTACTCTAGCTAGAACCTCACCTTACTCTAGCTAACTTAAAAAAGAAACAAAAGCAAAGAAAATATCTGTAAGTCAATTTTACCTAACCAAATGAAAACATAAAATTTAAGTTACAAACACAAAACAAGAAACTTTCCTAGTTTTTCATTAGATTCTGTAAGATTATTTGTAACTTTAGTTGTGTACCCCAACAAAATATTGCCAAAAAAAAATAGCGCAAACAAAATAGCACTTACAAAATAGCACCGACAAAATATCGTAAACAAATATTTTTCATTTATTTTGCAAAAAATACTTTAGATGTAAAATATGAATAGAGAAAAAAAATTTTTTTTTAATGTTATCATTATTTGTCAGTAATTTTGCAGGAAATACTTTGGATATCTTAAAATAAAAATATGTAAACATTATGCTAGAATTATAATAAGCTAAAATATATCATTTATTTAAATTCCAAAAGTGCATTTTCAAAAACATGTAAAGATACTTCCATATTTGTCAGATTTACACAGAGTTTAAGAAAACAAAACTGCTGATTTTTGTCATGGAAAGTAATGTACCATAACGAGAGGAAGGAGCGGGAGGTTTATATTCTTGTCTCATGACAGGTGTGCTTGGGAGAGAAGGAAAGTTGCTTTAGGCTTACAATCCTTATTGACATTCCTGAACTTTGATATCTATGTGATAGTGTTAGGCATAGACAGACAGGAAATAGCAAAATTAATGATTGAATTGGTCATTCAGCGGTATAAGAAATGTGATCACCACCTTAACTAATCCTGACACACTTAAGTTTGCCAACGTTGGGTCAAGAGACACCATTGTTTGATCAAAGAGAGATGCCGCAGATAATCAAGATTTCTGATTATGCTATAACACACATGTGTAACATACATCATTATATACCTAACACTTGAAAGGAGTCACCACATTTCAAAATCATATATTTTGTTTAGCAAGTTGCGCATTTTAAACATTTTTGATATAGGATAATGTGATAACATTTTAAAATAATCTCTTTCTCTGCAAATATGGCATACTTTCAGATATATTAATATTGAAGACGATAGAGACATCCACAAAAATGCTGCCCAGGACCATCACTTACTAAAATCGGTGCTTTTATACACATCATATATAAGTATGCGCTTTTTTGTCTTGCGCTATTTTGTTGGGAACGCTATTTTGTCCGCACTATTTTGTTGGGTCACCCTTTAGTTAAATATATTCTGTATAAAGTTATCTCTATCGATCTAGTTTTTAATAAAAAAAACTTTAAAATCCAACTACTGAAAAAATATTTCCTTAAGTGTGTTTTTAAAATAATATGTGTTTTAAATAATTTATGCATAAAATATTTACCCAATAAATTTTCGAAGCTGTCAAGCAAGCAGTTTGTAGCGGTGTGAAACCCAGACAGTCGACATAACTTGCCATAGATTTAAGAGTGTCAAGATAGTTCTGTCAAATATTCAATATTTACATTTTAAAATATTTATTTTAAAAAAAAATACAACTAATAACTTGGTTAACAAGTAAAAAATTAAAATTATAGGGAATTAAAGCACTTACAAATTTCTGAATAACTTTCAACACTTTGCATAAATTTGAAGGAGCTTCCCACAAGGAACTTGCTATACTATGCAACATGGTAGTGGATCGTTCTGAGCCAGCAGGCATTAATATTGGACTTCCATTTTCCAGTAAATATTCACAAAGAGGTAAATTGATAACCTAAGTTGAAATTAAAATACAAGTTAAAGGAAAGGTTTTAAAAATAATGGGCTGAAGCAAAAAATCCTGAAATTCAAAACCTCAGTCTTCAGAGATTGAAACCCATGACCCCTCATTTGGGAGGCCAAGCACTTCAATCAGCAACAATGCCCTCTTTTGAAGATAACTTGACAGAAAAAGATTTATTTAAATTTTTGAAATTAACTTGATAAAAAAAAACTTATTTGATAAAAAATGTTTTTTAAGTAACTTACTTCACTGAGTGCCATCATTGCAGCAGAATCATTATTATCATCCACAGCATTTACGTCACAGCCATGTTTAATTAACAACTGGGCTATGGAAACACTTTGTTTAAAAGCTTCAGTCTGTTTGAAAACAGTTCGATAACAAAAAATAGTGTCACTAAAGGATCGTTTTTTCTCTAAATATTAGAAATCTACATGAAAAATAATTTCCTTTTTTCATTTGCACTTGAAAATATGCTTACCTTTAAAGTTTCTTGACTGGTTTTTTCTTCATCATCAACATTAACTGAATTGGAAGCTAAGCAATGGAGCTTGAATAAAATATATAATATGAGTGTTTAAGATATCACACAAAAATGAACATAAATCAGTTACATGATATCTACAAGTGTCTTTCAAAAAAAAGTTGTCAGTAAAAAAAATAACATTGAAAAAAAAGATCAAAGAAAAATAAAAAAATATAAAATTGTCACATGCAATTTGACAAGAAAAACATTGATTTAGTATTGAATAAACAACATTTATTGTAATGTTAGATGAAAAATATACCAACTGGAGTTTGTCCAGAGTTATCTCTGATGTTGCATAGTGCCCCTTTTTGCTCAATAATATATTTGATTTGCTCCACTAGATCCAGCTGCAGAAGGTCACTTTCACAAGCATGGAATATCAAGGTTTTACCTACAAACAAATATTGTATAGGACAAATAGTTTTCCAAATTGAATATTTTACTTTAGTTGTCAACTATTATTATTAAGACATACTTGTCAGGTGTCCTAAACAAGCTTTATTGGATATGTGAAGTCAGGTCAACTAATATGAAATAACAAGGCTAGTAAAGTGAGGTACACTTTTATGTAATAACAGGAAAAGTAATGTGAGGTGACTATTATGGAATAGAGATGTGTGGTCAGCAAGGTGACCAAAACTTTTAAACTGTACAGCAGAGGTCAGGAGCCCCAACAGATCTGAGTGTCTCATGTAATATAAATCAATTATATTTTTAGTTAGATAGTGAACTGAATAAACATTTTGAGATATAACTGACCATTATCATCTGCAAAATTAATGTCCACCTTGTCATGATTGAGTAGAAGCTGAACAATACCAACCTGTGACTTAAGGTAAGCCACATTTACAGGTGTTAGCTGGTCAAAAGAAATTTGTGTTGATTGAATAATACAAACATATAGAATGTTTATTAAATATTAGAGTTTGATTTATACCATCTGATAAAGGTTAAATAGTAAATATCAAACTTTCTTATAACTCATATGCTACAACTATGAACTAGATTACTGTAATAGTCTCTATAGATGAGGTATATTGGCAGCTTACTTTATAATAATAATATTTGACAAAACTATTTTATAATAAATATTAATTGTTTTGACAATAAGCATAAATCAACAAAAAGCATGATTCTTATGTTTAGGGAAACAACTGTATTGGACACAATATGATATTTAGGACCATTAGATGGATGGAGAATTAATTCTAAGTTCCAAGTGCCATAAAAATGGTGTCATTAATCATTTTAGCTACAACTATCAACTCATCCTTAAGAATATGCATGTGTACTTTTTTGTTTGGATGAAAATTCAAAGCTATTAATTGAAATTTTAGAATTTTTTCTCTGCAAGGGGGGAACAATACCACTCTATAGTTTATTTGGAATTATCTTTGTAAATAGCTCTGCCTGGATACTCTAATAACTAAAGTGTAACATTGCTTTAAAGTTTCTAGATGCTCCAATGATGGGGTGATGTCTATTTTGACCATTTCCTGTTCTCTTGTTAGCTTAAACCCCAGAATGCAGTGTAGCATGACTACTTTAGTTGATCAAAAACATCACATGCTGCAACATCTATAAAATTAACTAATCTGGTGGGCATTCACTTACCTTCCACATGTTATTGGCATTTGGGTCTACCCCAGCCTCCAGAAGAAGTTTTGCAGTAAAGTACCACCCATAAGCTGCAGCATAGTGTAATGGGGAATTCCCAGAGCTGTCAGGGTGCTCAGCACTTGCTCCAATATTCAACAAATAAGATAAAACATTAGTGGAGCCATTCATACAGGCATGAATAACTGCTCTACGTTCCATGCGATCTGAAATTGTATTACAGAATGTACCAATTATTTCATACAAAGTTGAAATATTTAGAAAATTAATATTCACCAAAAAAAAAAGCTGAGATTGGGATATTCAAATTTCTTCATAAAATGTACATTTAACTGATATACAATCTCCATAATATCTAATAAAGAAATGTCAAATAAATGAAAACCAAAATTTAAAAAAATGAAGATCTACCTTTTTGTTCTATGTCTGCACCATTTTTGACAAGCAATTGAACCATTTTTAAATCTCCTTGGGCAGCAGCAGACATTAAGGGAGACAACTGGTTTTGAGATACACTTAATTTAGCATTAACATTGGCTCCAAATTTCAAAAGAATTTCAGCTACTTCCTGGAATAATGTAATAGAAATAATGATTAGCAATGAATTCACAAGTTTGTTGACACTAATATAGATATGATGATACTGGGTACTGTCTAAAAAAGATCACAGTATTATGTTTTAGTGATGAGAGATAGTTCACATTTCTTCCATGAAATCTGATATTTATCAATTATTTTTGCATAATTAACATTTTATTATTGGATTTTTAAAAAAAGCTTCAAATTATTTTCTGCACATGTTAAAAAGTTGATTAGCTGATCATCAAGTTAATGTTAAAAAAACAAAAAAAAAAAAAAAACTACTGTATTACTACAACTACTAGCAGCACATAATTAGTATCAGATGAATTGAATCATTCAATTGAATATTATGAATGTTATGAAGTTCCCTTACAGAAACACAGTGATCTGCTGCAATGTGTAGTGGAGTCCTACTAGAGTTGTCACATCTATTTACACCTCCAGTGCCAAACCTGTCAGAGAATGGATCTTTAGTGGGGTCTGGGAAAAAAAAGCATAAGTTACAAGGACAATACACAAAACAATCACATTTAATTAGCTAAATTATTACGTGAGAAAACCTTTTATTAAAAAAATAAAAAAATGGACAAAGATCACTGAATGTTGGTGGATAAATATTAAATCAATTGGAAATTTTAAAAATAAACTAAACAATGTCAAGGACACTTATTTGCTTAATTGAACCCTAGTGTTGTCAACTATAGGAAAATAGAACTAAAATTCTAAGCTGAATTTTTTTATGAATCCACTAACCTATGTTATGGTACGAGCAGGAATTAGTTATTTGTTTCATAGAAAGGGAAACTTTTGATTAAAAGACAATGACACACTAGTAAAAAAAAAAGACTTGAATTTAAGGAAGAATAGGCATATGTAAATATACTACTTTAGAAGGCTTAAGAGGAAGGCACGTTTTATGGACATTCGATGCTTCACATAGTTATTACTAATTCGATATTCAGCATCGACTTACTTAAATTGTAAACCTTTTGCCTGGGTTGATTTAGTTTGACTTATCTGCAAAAGACACAGCACGGAAGCGCCTAAGACCTATATTCTAAATATGTACAGTTATATCTGGATATTTTTAAAATGGCACCTTCTTAAAAGAAAATCTGCAGTGCTTATAACACATAAATGTTCCTTTCATAGCACTTTTATGGAATGAAATTCTAATGTTTTCTCCATAGTGACATTTTGTGATACAAAAAAGAAGAGCTCTGCTCAAAAGTGAGCATAATATTTTCATAGAACAGTTTTAAAAGACAGTTTATCAACTCTTTCTTTAAGTTTGTACACTGGCTGGATACACCAAACAAGTTTGTACACTGGATACACCAAACATGTTTGTACACTGGATACACCAAACAAGTTTGTACACTGGATACACCAAACAAGTTTGTACACTGGATACACCAAACAAGTTTGTACACTGGATACACCAAACAAGTTTGTACACTGGATACACCAAACACGTTTTTCTGAGTCATGTATGACACTGGATACACCAAACAAGTTTTTCTGAGTCATGTATGACACTGTATACACCAAACAAGTTTTTTTTTTGAGTCATGTATGACACTGGATACACCAAACACGTTTTTCTGAGTCATGTATGACACTGGATACACCAAACAAGTTTTTCTGAGTCATGTATGACACTGGATACACCAAATAAGTTTTTCTGAGTTATGTATGACACTAGATACACCAAACAAGTTTTTCTGAGTCATGTATGACACTGGATACACCAAACAAGTTTTTCTGAGTTATGTATGACAATCTTCATTAAGAGAATAACTTACACGAGACAAAAAAAAACAACTACTGATGAAAAGAAACGAACATTATGTAAAAAAAAAAACAGGCACTGTAAATATTTATTAGGCACTGGAAATATTTATACATAGGAAGTAAGCCACTGTCTTTGAATATGTAGAGTTGTAACAAGAGGAAAAAAAAGCTACAAAATAAAATGTGAGAAAATATTTTACAAGTAATAATACATTTCAATAAGAATAAGAGTTACTAACTGTTTGCAGCTGCCTCAAGAAGTAGCCTTACATTCTCAGGTCTTTTAGCTTGGATGCCTATATGAAGTGGTAGCTCACGATTGTTGTTGGTATCATTAAAATTGGCTCCTCTATAATCATTAAAAATGATTTGTCATTTAGAGTGCCATTTTCATTATTTGAAAATGTCATAGAAGGCATACAAATTATTTTCCTGAATTGGTGCAATTGGGATATGTTAACAAAATATGTTTAGTTCCCCATCAATATCAAAAAGTATTTTGAGCATGTGATGAAGACTATTACATTTCTATTGTCAAATTTTATTAGAGTATTGCTTAAGTAGCAATTTCTCTCCTAACAAATCAGCTGTTAAGAGTTGGGTGAAGTCCCCTAATATATTAGCAATTCTTAAGAACTGAGTGATGTCCCTTAACAAAAAGTCATAGAAGTCCTTTTTTTATAAAATGAAAATCTTGATGTAAAGAAACGTCTTACTTTTCAAGCAGTAATTTAACATTGTCAGGTGATTCACAGGCTGCAGCAAAATGTAAAGGCCTGTTTCCACGACTATCAACAATATGAACATCTGGCTGAACAGACAAGAGCTTTTCTAAATATTTGGAATTACTGTTTGCTGCTGCACAGTGGAAGACACTCAACTGATAAAAAAACAAATAAGTAAATAAATGAATGAATCCAGCTTCACACATTTGCAGTGCTGAGCTCATTTGTTTTATTTTCTTTAACAATTTCTTACAAATTCTTCAGACTAGTCAATAGAGCTAAAACTAATCAAACAAAATGTTATGAGCATCATAGAATATTATTTCAGAAAGCTTAAGAATTTAAAACATATGTTTTGTATTAATTAGTCTAAAGTTGAGATTTGAGCCCCACCTTGAAAACTCTTTTGCTAACAAAGCGTAAGTTAGAGGGAGAGCATCCAGTTAAATCTTCATTTGTGAACAATAAAACCTGAAAGTAAATTTAGTCTTAAGAAAAATGTTAATAGCAAATATTCTTTAAGTTTGATGAAAAAAGATATTTCAAAATAAATGTGAGTGGCTTGAACAAAATTGATGAGGTACTAGGATTGATCACCAAAAAGCTTATAGCATTAAGAATTATAAATATGTTACTAGGAAAACATTAAATATTTCAAAGATTTCTACACTTTACAAAGCTGAGAACAACATTAGAACATAGGTTTCTACACAGAAAGGTGTCTTATAATTAGACATAACCAAAATTTAAATCAAATAAAAACAAAATATATTATTTATGGTAAACCTGTGACAAACCAAAAAACTTGTAATTGTTTTGTATTATAATAGTTGAAAAAACTATTAAACTGTATCTTCAGTATGAGTTGCTCCCTCAAGAAAACTTGAAGTGAATTAAAAGAAAAAAAAAAAAGCTTTTATAAAGGGTCAAAAATCATTCTGTGAGCCCAAGAGGCTTAGGCAAGAACATTGAGAGATGTAAGAATCTGGTCAAGATTTGTTCAGTTTGTTTTATTTAAATTACTAATTTGGCTTAAATCTATTTGATGTGACTTCAATATTGTGATTAAAAAATACAATTATTCTTGTTGGATTTATTTTATTAAAGTATTTCATTTTAATTTATGCTTTATTCATTTCAGAACTACACTAATCAAAATAACACAACCCATCACAGATCAAAGGTTATTGATAATAATCACTCAAAATTTCAGCCCTCAGTTGTCTACATATTCCATAATCTTAACTTACAAATAGAAAAATATAACCTAATAAAACATACTAAATGACATGCAAACACATTTCTTTTTTAATAGTTTAGGACAAGCTCATTTAAGAGCTCATACTTTCCAATGTGTTTAAATCACTACCATAAACAACTACACGAACAGATGAATGAATGCATAGAAAATATCTTTTTTGATGGAACATCTGTAATAATAATAATCTTTATTGTCCGTAAGGAAATTTGTCTTACAATTTGTGCATTACATAAAACAAAACATTATAACTATAAATATATATTTAATACAAAATAAATTAGAAAAAAGAAAATGAAGCTAACACTTACATCTTTAAACAAATGATTGAACATTCTGCTGCTATATTTCAGATTGGCTTGGATTATTTTACCAGCAATATAAGGTAGACCACTCAGAAGTAACTTATGTACATCTTGAACAGAAAATACATTAGTCTGAAATTTAAAAAATTCAACATGCTAAAATGCAAGATCGAATTAGAAAAAATATTGGTCTATTAAGCCTATTCAAATAGCTTCAATCTATCAACCTGTTTCACTTCCGTACATTCTATTACTGTTCTTTTGTATAACCTTCATTCTAATTAAATAAGTGAGGTCAACTCTCAAGATAAAACCTAAATTATTGAACTAACATAGATATCTTGTTTCTTTTCCTCAAAAAATTGTTCTATAACTTTAAGTAGTTCTGGATTTGAATTAGTCTTTAGAAATTCTGTTATAAAATCATTTTTACAGTAGCTGACAGCATCATCACTCTGAAAAGAATTTAAAAACATTTTTAAAGAATTAAAATTTGAAATTTTTAGAATTAAGACAAATTTAGGAAAAGAGATTATCACAAAGTTTATATAATAATGCACACATTTATTTAATAACATAAAAATGACATAATACATTGTTAACAAATTATATAATATATAGTTATATGATCAAATTAGATATAAAATTGAATAATTAGATAATATATTAAATATATTTATGCAGTGGCACTACAACACACGGAGGGCTCTGGTTAGGCCTGCTTCAACACATCTTTCCATTAAGATCTATTAACTAACTTCTCTTAATTATGAGAACATCTTAAATTTTATAGAACAATGAAACATAGTTTTTTGATAATTTTTGTCTACAGTTTACTTTATTAATAAAGCATCAATGTATATCATGCTAAAATAAATACATTGCACATAATAAAGACAAATACTATTTATGCAGGTATTTGATACATGGATGTAACAAAATCAGAAACATTTTTTTTCAAATGCACTTACAGACACAAATGCATTGTTTCCTTCTCGACTTCCACGACTGGCTGTAATCTTGCGAATAAAATTAATTCCTAAGGACCGCCTGTTGTATCTGATAAACAGTAAACAATTAAAATTTTTTTTTTGCTAAAGTTTACAATCATACATGTTGGATAATGCATTGATTTATAGAAAACATATAACATAATAAACCAGACTGAAGTTTTTTTTTAAAAGCTTTAGCTTCCTATTTTATATTAAAAAAAAAAAAAAAAAGATGTATTTCTGCTAATTGTTTGAAATACTGACATTCTATTCTCTATTAACTGATGCAGCCTAAATTCATTAGTAGTGTCTTCACTTTTCATTAAAACATGATGTCCATTTCTTTTCTTGATTAGTGATTAAAATATTTGTAAGAGATCTTATTCATTTGTTAGATTTGGTATCAACACAATTTTTATTCATTATTCCAACTAATAAATAGTTGTTTTTATTGGAATACTAGCCTTCCAGTTCCCAATTTGTCAAGAAAGTGTTTATCTCCCTTGTTATTTTTGCATCTGTCCTTGAATTTCTTTCCAAAAAATTCCTCCAGAAGAGTCAAAAGAATGTTCTTGTCATTGGCTAAGCCAGCAGCACTAGCAGGAGTGTTTTCATTATCTAGAGACTTGTGATGTAACTAAAACACAAGAAATCAAAGATTATTACAATTTTTCAAAAGATACTACGTATGTTGTTTGATAAGTTAATTTATAACCTATAAATTAATACCAAATTGTAATCTCTAAATATATGATGGATTTATAAAACATGAGATTGCGAATTTCATACATCTGTAATTCCTCATGGAGCACATGGGGAAAAAAATACAGAAATCTGATCTAAATCGTGATTCTGGTATAATAATTTGAGTTTGAACTTTGGGTGTACAAAAAATGTTACACAGATTACCTTATAAATCTTGCTACCATCTTTGAGCAATTTTGTGAGAAGTTTGTTATCCTTCAAATGGATAGCTCTAAATACAAGTCTGGAGTTGGCAGCTTTTGAGACATAAGGCATTGGATTCCTGTAAAATACAGAAGTACTTGGTAAACAACAAACAAATTGAAACTCTCAAATGGTATTGGTGTTATCTATGGCTTATTCTCACCAAATTGAATTAGCCAGAAATATTCACAGTTGGCTGAAAAAAAAATCTAACAGTTAAGATTTTATAAAAAAATTAAGATTGTTACAATCAGATCACAGAGTGGTTTGAATGTAGAGTGATGAGAATGTGTACTTTAAATTGAAATAACCTCAGAGAAAAAGATATGAATATTTGTGTTTCTCATTAAAATATGATGTAATTAATTTAAAATACAAGTTGATTTTTTTAAAGACATAAAGAGAATTTCATGATATTCATGATAAGTGTTCATCAAGTGACTGCTTCATCATGCACTGTAGGAAAGAGGAAATCACCCTCAGCATGGAGACTGTTCATGCAGGTACAGTTCTTGCAGGGAGGTGAAGCACTAAGAGGCAGCCTCAGACAGGATGAGAAAGAAAGATTCCTAATAAGTCTCATCCATAAGCTGTGGCAAAGTTTGCTGCTTTAGAATTGAGTTATTTAGTTACAATTGTTTCTGCCCTGATGCAAGGAAAAAAATTAAGACCTGTAATTTAACTTCGCTTATAAATTGTCTCATAAGACTATAGGAGCCACATAGAAATATATTTTGCTAGTTCCTCATTAATGTAATGATTTTAAGTTTTAAAAAAAGTTTTATAAAAAGGTTCAAACAACCAAACCTTGTTTCAAACAGAGGATCAAGATACAAAATTTTAATGTCTGTTCTAGGCTGTAAAGTTAAAGTAGTAGTTTTTTTTGTTGGCCTCTTTCTTTTAGGTTCACCTAAGGGAATTAAAATAAACAATTTTAATTAGATTTGGGGTAAAGCTAACATGAAATCTTCATTGCTTTAATCTCTCTTGTTTACTGCCTGATTATTGTGCTCTGCTATGTACTTTTAGCCCATGAATTCTAGTATCCCTTACAAACCATCCTTCCAAAAAAATGTAACATATACTCTCTCGCTATTCTTCGGCTCTTCAGTTTTATATTTAGATGTAGTTCTACCGCTTGTCATGCGCAGATCAAGCAAGTTTCATTGGGTATCTATTTGTGCACTATGACACTTTGAGCAAAGGATGTCTCTGTTACCAAAAGAATGGTTTGTTCATGTCATTGGTTCTGGTGCATTTTTTCTTGATGGATGTTTCTTTTTGTGGCCTTGTTCTTGTTTCCCATTATTGCATAAGTTTTATTATGCTTAATCTTTATGTAGTAGCTTATGATTGATTCACTATTATAGTTTCTGTGGAGTGGCAATAAAAGAAGTTCATATTTGTCACTTGTAAGGAATTGATCTGAGTGTAGATACATTTGTAGAGTTGCTCTGCAGGCTTTGTATGGGCTGTAAATGGTCATGGGCAGCATGGGCCCATATTGTATCTATACAATTGTGACCAAGGTGTGCTTTCATGTTATGCTATTAGTTTTATTAATGTGTGTATATTTGAATGAATACTTAAGATAGATTATTTGTATTTGAATTAGTATTTCTCATGTCATCTCATAAAAATTTTTTTTGATGTACCTGCTTATTTTAACTAATAACTGTGAAGGCCTGGGAAAACAAGACAAGGTTTAAAAAATATAAGCCTGAAGCCCTTATAATATTCCTTACTGAATTTAGTAGCTTAGTACATACAAACACACACTTTCATAGAGCTATTTAATAGGTAAAAAATATCCAAGATATATTAATTTGTTTTTTAAGGCATCTACTATCATGAGGTTATGCACTTGAAGAGTATAATGTAGTGTTTAAAATATATATATATATATATATATAATTTCATTCTATACATACTGGTTGTAATCAATTAATTTTTACTCACTAAATTAGAATTTAAACTAACATTTTTAAATGTGCTGCCTGTCCCTTCATAACAAATATAAAATGTAAACATAATGAAAGATTTATTCATTCATATCATCATTTTGCTTTAATAAAAATTTAATTTTTTTAGAATTAAAATATAAATTGATAATAAATAAATATTCTGGGGAATATATTTATTTATTAATTTTCCTACCTTGAGCATCAATCTTCTGCCTTGATTTCCTCTCACCCTTTGGTACCTTATTTTTATTCACTTTTTTCTCTATTTTGTTTAAATATGAAAATAAAAGTTATCAGATAAAATGTTTACAATAAAATGCAAAGCAAAACTTATTTAGAAATAAAATTTTAAGTCTCAAAGATTAAAAAAACAACAAAAAAACATCATATTTAACATTAAAAAATACATAGGAATAATTGTGAAAGATTCATTTTTAGTGGCCCCGAAAGGTGAATAGCCATTATAAGTTTTGTGTGGTCTGTCTGTCTGTCCGTTCGTTCCATTTAGATCTCATAAACTAGAAAAGATATTGAAAATCTGATATCTTGATATTTTAGATCGTTCAAAGTTATAATGAAATGGCTACTTTTTTGTTTTCTGGAAGCGAAAATTTCTATTTTTTAAATCAACTATGCAAGCTGTTTTTTTTTTGTTTAAAAAATTCACAATTTTTACAAATATTCAATATTATTATTTATTATAAATTATTATATTTATGCAAATGTTTTTAGATTTTTTTACTAAAAGGTTAAAAAAAACAATTTTATTACAAAATTAAATACTTTCTGTCATACTAGCTAATTACATTGTAAAAAAATGTTAACATTTCTTTTTTAAGAGAAAAATTTATTTAGTAGGCATATAAGTCTAATATAATTTAAAACAACAATTAATAAGTAGTGTTTCCTATTATGCAAGTGAAGTGCTATGGTAACAATTAATGTTAGAATACTGAGATAAAGGGAAAAGTTTCATTGTTGATAACATCAGTTAGGTCAGGTTCACATTGAACTATATCTTTATGGCTATCAGTTCATTGAATAAATATTAATATTAACTATGTAATAACATATAAATCTCCATATCCTGTGGTATCGATTAGTTAGTCGAACCCACAATACAACAGTGTTACTCATGCCTCTTCTTTTTGTATCGACAGAGAAAGGGTTGTAGTTATTGATAGTTTGTATGTAGTTTCTGATATTCTTTCTGAAAATATCAAAACCTCTGAGTGGATCACTTCAGGGGCCAATTTTGAGTGTTTCTACACAAAATATTTTTGTAACCTTGTTTTTACAATGATATGTAAAATTATTATTCAACAGAATGATATTGTTAACAGTTGATTAGATTCACAAATACCTTTATCTCTCAATCTCTGAGAAGCTGTTTTCTGTAATCTTGGTTTCTTGGGAGAAGGTTGATCAATTATAATAACTTGTTGCACTGCAGTGTTGAACAAAAAAAAAAGTTTTTAAAAAGTCAACAATGTTTAATAAAAGTGACAAATCATCTTAAACAAATTGTAACATGTACTTTTAATACAGTCAAAACTTTTGCATGAATTTGTAAGACTCTGTGTAAACAATGAAATTGATCAACTCTACAAAATCTTTTTTTTTTTATATAATTATACTACCCACCGTCATCATCCAATTCATCAACAGTTTTCTTTCCACTTTCAACTTCTAGTGCAACTTGTAAAAGTTTCTTTATTTCTTCCAACTGGTCATTTGGAAGCTGGTAAGTTACACGTGTCAACCTTTTGATATTTACCTACATAGATCAATCACACAATAATGTAATTGGCCTATTATTCTTTAAATTTTTTTTACTGTTTTTGGAAAATTAATGTATATTAAAAAAAATATAATTTTCAGTAATTACAATTTACCTGCATAATAATTGAAGCTGGATCAATAACATCTCTATAACTCATTTTATAACTATTTGGAATTTTGCATTTTTTTGGTTTCTTCACAAACCAATTGATTTTGACATGCCTTGTGTAGTTGTACACATTGATTCTTGTTCGACACAGAAAAAAATCATCATCTAAAAAATAAAATATGACTACATGAAACAAATGGGAAGAAAATTCTAAAGTTAATCACTACCCTCACTCTAGAAAATCTTAATTATTAAAAGAAAGTAGGCCTTTTATTGTGATGACAGTTAATTAAAAATAGAATAAGCTGGAATTTACCTTTATCAGTGCGAACAGCTAGAATGGCATCTTTGGGAAACCACAGAATTTTATTGGCAGTTCTTAAATTTCCTTTAATAAGTTTTGCTGAAATCTGCTTTGATAGAGTTTTTTTAGAAGCTACATTAGGTTTTTTAACAGATGAAAAACTATGCCTTTTATTTGTGTTCTTGACTTTCTGATATGATGTCATGCCAGAAAATGTTTGCAATTTCCTATGTTGTTTAGAAACATTAGCACTTTTAGATAATTTTGTAGAAAACACTTGTTCATTGAGTTTCTTGGGAGAAGAATTGAGTAATTTAAACTCTTTATCAGATGAAATGACTGAAGTTTTATTCAACTTTTCAACAAGTTTATCTGCATGTTTTTTTCCATTCATGGTTATAGATGGGCATGATGAGTTTCCTCCTACTGCAATTCAAAAGTAAAATATCAGAGTCACAATGACAGTTATGGGTATCTACTTCTGGTAATTCTAAAATATGTAAGTTGTTATAAAAATTAGAAATATTTATTAGGCTACTATACAGTTGTACTGTTTTTCAAATAATCTCAAAACACAACAAATAATTACACCCTAAATCATTTTCTTTTTTTTTTATTGTCTGAGTAATTCAACTAGGTGATTTTAAAGCTATTTTTAATACATATTAAACAAGTCATTTTGAAATTACTTTTAAATTACTTCTCAAGTAAGAATTATATCAACAAAATTATGCTAAAAAAATTAAATAAATGTATTTATACTTGAATTGCCTTTTGATTTCAACAATTTTGATGTTAAAGCCTTCACAGACTCAACAGCTTGACTTTTTGAGCTTCTTCTGGCATTTATTTCCATATTATCATTTATTAACTCATCCGTTGGCATTCTTCTGAGGGAAGAAATATCCAGTACTATTTCAGTTTCTGCTTCCTTGTTTTTCTGTGACTCAGCATGTGCAAGACTCAACGATGTTTTTGAAACATGTTTTGTAGAAGTTGAATGTTTGGTTCGTTTGCTTGAAACTTTTTTTCGCTGCAAAAGTAAGTTACACTATGTAAAGAGTTTATTACTAGATCTAAATATCAAGATATATTATTCTAAAGTGATCTATTAATAACAGCCAGCTCTACAAATATATCAATAATTTAGACATTATCAATGAAGACATTGTGTGATACAATTGAGCTAACTTCATTATCATCTGATACAAATATAATATATAGCTTGAAAATGTTTTACTGTCATAGAGATCTCTATTTAAATAGGATTCAAGGTTTATATACTTACTGCCATATTGCTAACATACAGTATCAAAAATATTCTAGGATTGTACAATCTATAGACAGTACAGGTCTATTGATTCAGGGCCAAGTATCACAATAAGAACAAAATCAGGATGTATCATCCAAGTCCAAGCTTGCAGGTCCCCCTATATTTCTTTCAGAATAGTAGGACCTACTAATCTATTTGCAGAAAAATGACAATCGTTAAAATGGAGAATTCTAAAATAAAAATTAAATTTTAAAAAGTAGGCCTAAGAAAAAAAAATTAAATTAAAAAAGAGTGATAAATTATACATAGACTATATATATATCTACTCCCTAGAAAAAATAAGTTATTTAACACAATATTGATAAATTTTTTTATTATATAAAATATAAATCCAGTTTGGATCCATAGTTAACTTATAGACATAATAATAGTAGTAATAATAATAATAGGCATATCTAGATATGTTTTAATATTTTACAATAATGATATAATTATATAATAATAATATTTTAATATAAAAATAATACAAGCAATTTAATGTTATGTAGATTCAAAGTCTACTTTTACATTATGCACCAATTATCATCACTATGATATAGAGCTGGTTGATCTGAATCTATTCTAGAATATAGATCTACATGTAGATCTAGCAGAAGCTAGTTTTACGAAGGGATCTATCAATCTTGAAGCAGTCTATCACACTAAATAGGTTTGATCTAGATTGGTTACCGGCGATAACTTCGAAACGTGCTTCGCGGATACACTTTCGTGTATCAAGCTAAACTCGGATAAACTTTGAACGGGAATACATATTGAATTAAATCTTGTTTAATTCATTGAATATAGAATAAAAATAGTTCTAATAATGCTGTGGCTGTTTGCGATTGTTTACTTAATATTTTTTTGTCATTCAAGTAATCTATATTTGTATACAAACTCTACCTTCGCGGATTTGATTAGCAATGTGCTATTTATAGTTTCTAATTTATTTTTTTAGGGCAGTGTTTCCCAAACTGTTCGAATGTCCTCGGAAGTCGCAATTGACTAAAATTATGACACGAATCCAGGAAATTAACAATTTAAAATTAACCAGTTCACGATCATACCGACTTTACACAACTAGAACAAATTACAGTCACCAAATTGCAAGGTAGGGGTGTTTATTTCATTCCTCTACCCAATAAAAGACTAAGTAAAGTAGTTATCTATTATAATTTTAAGAACGTAGACAGGGGGAGGGGTTGAGTTTCACCCCACCCCACCTTCAATTAGACGTTTCACACACTGATTTGTTTTCCTATTTTTTTTTTGATGGGCTCCATTAATAAAGTGCAATGAATAATAGAATCTATATTTGACCTGTTCTTTTTAGAAGAAATACAGGATCTTAGGCTGTTAATTATCAGAAATGCATTCGTTAAGATAAGCATCAAAGGAAAAAAAAACGCTTTGGACCGGGCTCCATTACGGACCCCGCTGGAGATGCTTTGTCAGTGTTATGAATCTACTAAATCTAGAAAGAGAACATTCAAGAATATAAAAAACTTAACGGACTAATGCTATATGAATCTACTAAATCTAGAAAGAGACCATTCTAGAATATAAAATACTTAACGGACTAATGCTAGAATCTTTAATGAGTAATGAATACCAATGAGGTCACTAGCAGTCGTGAAATTCTTCATTATTTGGAACAAGGAGGTTATATTTAGATGGAGATGGCGTGACGTCACTAGGTTGAAGCCAAATCGCAGCCATCTTGGTCTACTCAAATTAAAACGTGTAGTCTGTTTTTTTTTTCAGAAATTTGTTCGACAATATTTCACGACATTATTTAAATATCTGTACATTGTACAATATCTTATAAAACGTTAAAAACACAGTGTATAGAATAAAATAAACATTACAAATGCCTTCTTGTTCGGCATACGGTTGTACGCAACGACGACCAGAAAACGGGATATCGCTTCATCGGTTAGTTTGGTTTTTAGTCACTAATGACTAAACTTTAGTGAGTTAGAGTTTAGTTAATGTTGTTAGTGCCATTTAATTATTTATATAAATTTTGGTAAAAGTGCATTTTAGCGGCGTCTATTATTTTAGTAATGAAAACGGATGGAATGTTTTGAGTAAACCAATATGGCGAATAGGCTCCGCCCACTGGCTTCAACCGATAATGAACATTTGATAGCAACCGCAATCTCCATCTAAATATAACCTCCTTGATTTGGAAGATAAAAATAGAGAATATTATAAGTATATCCGGGAAAAAACAGGAAGTTTTCAATGAAAATTCAGGAAATGTGATGCATATTACACGCTATCCTGACATGATCAACGAATAATTGTTTCGCTCCGAAAAGAACACAACAAATCGATACAACACGTATTTCGGACGCAAAACATGTCTTAGTGGAGTGTCTCCAGAGAATGCTGACTACGCACTTCAAAGCTGCATATTGTACCAAGAGGGCAGAACGATATAGGCCTACTGTCTCCACTGACCCCATAACAACTCTTTTTTTTTATTAAAGTTGTAAGAAGAGCTGTCAGTTCTGGCAACCAACATGCAGAAAGGACTATATCAAAGATTCTGGCAAGTGCGCCTGAGCTTCGACACTCTCTGCACAAAATAGTTCAAAGTGTACATTAAATTTAAATCATTCATAGATTAAATCATACATGATAGATTTATAAATTTCAGGAATAAGACGCTCGAATTTAAAAAAAAATGCTTCTAATCATCTATGAGGGAACGAAAGGGGTAGCAAAAGTTTTGCTTAACTAGCATGAGGCAATCTGCAGAGTAGCAACCAATGCGTCGGGCCCCGGGGGTTCATTGTCCATGACCATTACATGGTTCAAAGTAGCGTTGAAAGAAAAAAATTTAAATGTATCAGATTTATGCAAAGCATTACTTGTGAGAGGTCGTTATTGAAAGGATTTGTAAAATGGAACGATTTGGTTCGTCACACTCATCCTACGGGAGGTGGGGGAGGAGGGCGTATCTTGCTAAGCCTTAATAACTTCGCCACCACCTCTCACAACCCTATAAAAAAAAGTATTACGCTAACAGAAACTTCGCACATTGAAGAGGTAAAGTTTTAAAGCAGATTTAAAGATTTTTTTAAAAGAAATATTTGATTGTTTGGTGAACTTTGACTTAGAGGATACCCTTACGGGATTCCTCTCGAAAGAGAAGTCATCCACTTTGTTTTTCAGGAAACCTGTACAGTTCATCTACATAGGCGGCATAGGCCTACATGTTGGCCTAACTTGTGGTATACATAAAATACTAATCCATTGATGAATAAAAAAAAAACCCACATAAATCTAAATTATATTTTCATTATAACATTGCCGAAAAGACCGAGTGGAATATTATTAATGGCAGACTCATTTTTTTTTTTTATATATATAAGGTCTTTATATGATCTGCACAGTTGAAACTGACCGACATGCCTTTATATTTATATAGCATGACTGAATTCTAAAACCGGCCCTATTCGTACAAAACGTTTGGAGCTCCCTGACCTAGTTTATAAGCACTCATAGATAAATCAATAAATCACGTGTCATGACATGTTCGAATTTTATAGAGGCAATTTCATTTCATTTCAATTCAAAGATAGGAGGAGTCATGGGTTGTTAACGCTTTGGTCGGTGGTTGAAATCTCGTCCACTTTATTTCATTTCAAATATTTCAACTTCTTGCTTGATTTGTATTTATTAAACTTTTTTTTGTGTGATTTTTTTCTCTATCAGACAGTTTTTGCTTGTTCTTTCACTCAGTAGTCTATTAAACACCTAACCTCCTAGGCCGAGGGGCACATAATGGGTCTCCTAGACAAGATATTCATGACAGTTTGAACTTTTAAATTTTGATATATTCTTTGGAAAATCTTATCTTCTTATCTAATACTAGTTGACCGGCGGCGTAGCATACGTCACTATTTAGCAGGGCCGGCCTTAGGCCAATCCAACCTATGAGACCGCAGTGGGCCTCGCACTTTTATAGGACCTGCACTTTCATAGGACCCGCGCTAATTCTGGATGTATAAATTATTAAATCAAACCATTTTATAACTTATAACAGATTTCCCGCGGCCTCCTGTCGATTTACCAGGAGCTCCTGGAAATTTCCTGAAATTGCAAAATATACGAAAAAGTCCTGGAAATATCCGGAAATTATTAAAATCTTTTGAAAACTCATACATATATATAAATATATAGATGAAAATTGTCATTTTGGGGTGTCATTCAATATGGAAAACGCCAATCCTACGTGCGATAAAAATAAACTATATTATGCAATAAGTGTAGAGTCTATTGTAAGAAGCTTTTCGCGCCTCAAACTAATGAAGAATTACTTGAGGTCAACAGTTCTCGTAGATAGATTGAAACATTTGGTAATTCTTGCTATTAAGCGTGACCTATGTAGGAAACAGAATTTTTATGGTATACTGTATGACTTCGCCACACGCAAGGCTCGTGTAGTAATTCTGTGCGTAGTAAAGAATAAATAAAATGCAAAGACGAATTTATTTTCTAATACAAACTCTTAATTTTCACTTATTATCCGTATCCCTACCCAAACTGGGTCCGCGAAATCCGTTTCGCATTGGGACCCACATTGGTTAAGTCCGGCTCTGCTATTTAGTGACTGATGAATACAGAGTAATTTACTTGTTCTCTTTCCATGACTTTTTGGTCATAATGGTTAAGTCCGGCCCTGCTATTTAGTGAGGGGTGAATACTACTTGTTCTCCACCCCCCCCCTCTTTTTTTTTGCCTCTAAAATTACGTGGGATAACTCTAGTCCGTCCGACTTGCAGAAATAAAAGAGTGATCTTTCCATTACTTGGTGTCCAAACTCTTGAGCCATGAGGAGAATTATATATATAGATAATACAGACGTTACTTCAAAAAAGAAGATGATCACATCCTACGCGTCATGCATCTAGTCATGCATGCTAAATTCTGCCAAGTCACTGGTTTTCCATGCTCTAATAGTACTAGGGAAGAAGGAGCATTTGTACAAATTTGTCCTAGCAAATGAAACAAGGAATGCGTCTTTGTAGTAACTTAAATGCACCTTAAGCCATTTCAGACTGGAGAAGAGGCAGTAGAAGTATGACTTAAGAAGTTCAATGGATGAATTAAAGAAAAATTTTTCAGCCTAAAAATTACGTGTTTTTATTTTCACCTGAGATACACACAGAATTTACGCTCCCATCTCATTGGTTACAATGTATGACATTTAATTAGAGCCTTTGTTGTACATGCAAAATGTTTTTTGTAGGGGGAGATGGGGTTCCAATAATGCGTCTTCCACCGGATACCAGCTATGATCGTTACGCCAGTGGTTTAAGATCTATATCATTTTGCCTGAATAGTATCTGACAATCGGTGGAAACTTTTAGAGCTTTTTTTTTAATTGTTATTTGCTGTATTCTATCTCTGTTTGCCTTCTCTCTTTCCGATAGTGGTGTGTCTTGCAGAAAGCTTACCATTTTCTTATGCGATTTGAGGTTTACCAGCTAGATCTAGATATTTTGCATGAGTACATTTTTTTTTACAATCGCCCAACTAAGGAGCGCTTTCCATTGGTCTAATCTGGCATATTCACCTTCACCAGTCCATTTATTCTGTTGGACAATTGGGACATCGCACATGATCTGGAAACCGTTTCTAGGTTATTACTATTATCCCACTTTCGGTCAGAGTGTTACAAGATCATCTGTCGTCATCGAGAAGTACATAGAAGTCAAATTCATAAAGCACTGGTTGTGAATGTGTATGTGTTTCGTGTGTGAATGTTGTTGAATTTTTCATCTAGATTGTTATTGTACAGTAGTTACGCTGAGGTTGTCAATTGTAGTCAAGCGGAATTTCCATTTGATTGGAACATGATTGGAACAATAAAAATTATCTTATCTTATCTTATCATGAGACAAACGTGTATTATAAATAGGAAATGCCCGATTTTAGGCTTTTGAAAAAAATTAAAAACAGTGCGAACCATTTGAAGTACAAAACCACAGCACATTATTTAACATCATATATAATATTCATCTAGAGCAAATTAATTAATTTTCCATTTAAAATATAATTAGTCATATTATAAAAACAATGACTTCACAAATTGTAAGTAAGTAGAACTAGATTTATATTTGTTAATATAATTGTAAAAGTTTTGATTATCGTTCTTACAATTTTATTCAGTGGCGTAGCTAGGGATTTGGGGTCGCGGGGGACTAGACCTTTTTAGGGGCCCTTGCATTTGGACATTCGACATCATGACATGAGATAAAGATTTAATAAATATATGTCTAAATTCAATATTGGTACAGTATATAAGTCAAATTAACTAAAAAAAATCATTAAGACTCTTTTAATGAAGGATACTAGAATATTCACATTTGACTAGAGTAAAACCTTTAGTAAAATCACTAAATTTAGAAAGCCTTCAGAACAGAAGACTTAAAAGTAAAAGAAGCAATTATACATAAAACACTGAACCATAATCTTCAAATACAAAGACAAAATCTAATAAAATAATAAAAAAAGACACAAAGATAAAGGCACATTCCTCGTTCCATTTGCTAGGACAAATGCTCCTTCTTCCCTAGTAATATTTGATCACCTGAGTCAGCCTGGAAAACCAAATGACTAGATTGACCCAGGAACACGCGTAGGACGTAATCATCTTCTTTTTTGAAGTAACGTCTGTATTTTATAAGATAAGATAGCGTTTTTTTTTGGGGCGAGATTATGCACAACTTCATAGCACAAGTGACAAATCTCAATTCATATTGCCTCACGTCGTGCTTTCTGTGCAGCAAAGGTCATCTATGACATCATCTAGAGCAGGGGTGGGCAAACCTTTTTGAGTAGCGGGACAAAAATGTAATGGAAAAATTTTGGAGGGGACAAAATATTTTTTATTTGATAAATACAGAAATTTAATATTAGATTTGGCCTAATTGATATCGAAATTTAACTAATGCGATGCATGAAGATGCAATAACAGTTGTCATAATTTGGTTCAAGTTCACACTTCAGTATCGGTCATTTCCCCCACATTACTTTATCTTAATACATTTGACCTGCCTTTTTAAAAATAGGATTGATAAATGAGCTGTGGATGTCAGGAGAATGTTTCTGGCAGTGAAGAATGCAAGAAAACGCATGGCGTCGTGGCTTTGCCCCGCTGGGGAAGCTTACAGCGCTTCCCCAGACCCCCTAGCTGACAAGAGAAGGGCCACCAACATTGTATAATTTGAGAACATTTGGCATTTGAATGTAAAATCTACTTTACACAAACACTGTTTCTCATACTTGAAACACTAGACATAATGTTATACAACACTGTTAATTACAACCCCTTTATTTACTAGTTTTTCATTGTTCCAATTGTTTAAACGTTACCTCCTTATTTAAATCCTCAGATCAACTTCAGAGGCACAAGAAAACTAGAAGTTCCAGGACAGGTCCAACTTCTTTGTCAACAGTTTTTAAACTTGCTGCTTCATCACTCAACGCTACCAGGTAATGGTGGTAGTGAGATGCTACATCTTGAAGGAATTTTTTAGTAATATTAATTAGTTCAGTGGTGGTGAGATGCTACATCTTGTAGGAATCTTTTAGTAATGTCAATTAGTCCTGTGGTGGTGAGATGCTACATCTTGAATGAATCGTTTAGTAATGTCGATTGGTCCTGTGGTGGTGAGATGCTACATCTTGAATGAATCGTTTAGTAATGTCAATTAGTCCAGTGGTGGTGAGATGCTACATCTTGAATGAATCGTTTAGTAATGTCGATTGGTCCTGTGGTGGTGAGATGCTACATCTTGAAGGAATCTTTTAGTAATGTCGATTGGTCCAGTGGTAGTGAGATGCTACATCTTGAAGGAATCTTTTGTTGAACGTTATAAATTGCTTTTGAATAAAATCAATACAGATGCTAAAATTGCATAAAGTACACGGTTTTTTCAGTATCATTAAACATTAATTTTAAAACAGGACTTCCGGACACCCCAGCTATTTTGCTATCATAAATACTTTTGTCAATGAATATAGAAGAATATAATGCAATAATAACTCATTTCTTGAATTATACAATATTACTACAGTACACATTTATATGATTGCTCTCTTACTAATTCATTCTCTTGACTGTTGAATGTATAATAGCTGACTTCTAGGTTGACTGTGAAAACACTTACTGACTTCTAGGGCCTCCACATACTTAAATCCAGCACTGCCTAAGTGCTAGTATGTTATTTTATTATTAATATTATTAAAATATTTGTCTTCTTATAACTCATTATTTGTCTTCTTACAACTCATTATTTGTCTTCTTACAACTCATTATTTGTCTTCTTACAACTCATTCTTTGTCTTCTTACAACTCATTCTTTGTCTTCTTACAACTCATTCTTTGTCTTCTTACAACTCATTCTTTGTCTTCTTGTAATTCATTCTTTGTCTTCTTACAATTCATTCTTTGTCTTCTTACAACTCATTCTTTGTCTTCTTACAACTCATTCTTTGTCTTCTTACAACTCATTCTTTGTCTTCTTACAACTCATTCTTTGTCTTCTTGTAACTCATTCTTTGTCTTCTTATAACTCATTCTTTGTCTTCTTATAACTCATTCTTTGTCTTCTTATAACTCATTCTTTGTCTTCTTACAACTCATTCTTTGTCTTCTTACAACTCATTCTTTGTCTTCTTACAACTCATTCTTTGTCTTCTTACAACTCATTCTTTGTCTTCTTGTAATTCATTCTTTGTCTTCTTATAACTCATTCTTTGTGTTCTTGTAACTCATTCTTTGTCTTCTTGTAACTCATTCTTTGTCTTCTTGTAACTCATTCTTTGTCTTCTTATAACTCATTCTTTGTGTTCTTATAACTCATTCTTTGTGTTCTTGTAACTCATTCTTTGTCTTCTTATAACTCATTCTTTGTGTTCTTGTAACTCATTCTTTGTGTTCTTGTAACTCATTCTTTGTGTTCTTGTAACTCATTCTTTGTCTTCTTATAACTCATTCTTTGTCTTCTTATAACTCATTCTTTGTGTTCTTATAACTCATTCTTTGTCTTCTTATATTCTTTGTCTTCTTGTAACTCATTCTTTATCTTCTTGTAACTCATTCTTTGTCTTCTTATAACTCATTCTTTGTGTTCTTGTAACTCATTCTTTGTGTTCTTGTAACTCATTCTTTGTGTTCTTGTAACTCATTCTTTGTCTTCTTATAACTCATTCTTTGTCTTCTTATAACTCATTCTTTGTGTTCTTATAACTCATTCTTTGTCTTCTTATATTCTTTGTCTTCTTGTAACTCATTCTTTATCTTCTTGTAACTCATTCTTTGTCTTCTTATAACTCATTCTTTGTGTTCTTGTAACTCATTCTTTGTGTTCTTGTAACTCATTCTTTGTCTTCTTATAACTCATTCTTTGTGTTCTTGTAACTCATTCTTTGTGTTCTTGTAACTCATTCTTTGTCTTCTTATAACTCATTCTTTGTCTTCTTATAACTCATTCTTTGTGTTCTTATAACTCATTCTTTGTCTTCTTATATTCTTTGTCTTCTTATAACTCATTCTTTGTCTTCTTATATTCTTTGTCTTCTTATAACTCATTCTTTGTCTCAAGTGAGGTCGAGGCTTGAGTGTTAAACAAGAATGTTGTGGGGAAGTCCATCTGAAGATCTCGAGAGGACCTTTAAAAAAAATAATTAAAAATTCAGAAATAAAGTAATTTTAGAGTTTACCAAGCTGGATACCAAAGCTTTATTCTGAAGAAATTTAAGGGGATGGACGGTAGAGTAGACCCTCTTTTAATCACTACAGACTAGACCCTGAAACATGTGAACTAGTTACGAGGTCTTGAATTGGGAATTAAAAAATAACCAACTACAATTATAAAACAAACTTACACTTTATTTACAATCAACTTACAAAGCAATAAAAATATAGGTGAACGACAATGAAAATAAACTTAGAAATAAACAAAAACTATGTATACGCACTACTAAATAATTAATCAACCCTACTTAACTGAACTTAACAACTCCACTAACCAAAACCCTCTGCCGCCTCTGTATCTATGTTGCTAAATCTACAACTATTACTAACTAAACCGACCACCTAATAACCTAAATTACCCCAACACTAAACAGTAAGCTACTAGCAGCAGTAAAGCAGAACTACAGCCGAAATAATGGCAGTTAGGCAGTAATAACTGCGGCAGACAGGCCGTAAGGCAGGAATTATAGCCTGCAATTACAAAATAAACAAACATAAGACAATATTCAAAAAATAAAATAATAATGGACTATAACACATATATTAGACTGGACTGGTCTAGACCTAGTTAGTGCATACACATAATACAAGCATGAGGTAATTTCAATTACCTCCATGTAGCTAATAAAAGAAATACCTGAGTTATTAAAGTCCCAGCCACAACCTACACAGGTCAGGCTAGACTACAATAAACATAAGCTAGATCTAGATAATAGTAGATAAGACTAAACAAGCCGCCATGACAGCGATGCTTAGGCCGCAGCCATCTTTTACAATAAAAAGTAGGACAAAATGCCAACTTAAATAGAGTGGTTATCCTAACGATAAAATATTCATAAAAATACATAGGAAACATAAAATAATAAAATATTTACACATAGACATAGTATAGGAAAGCAAAAAGCATTAAGGCTGGCGCAATTGGGTGAGGCTACCCAAGTCTACAGAACTTCCGGTTCCATCAGAGGTAATCATGGCTAATTAACTAGCCAGTGACGCCACTACACTAATCAGTCTGCATCTAGACTATAGCAATAGATGCAGAAACAATTAATACAAATACGAACGAAAGAAAGTAAAAATAAAAACATTTTCCAACTTACAGGCGGTCCCAGCTGAAATTACACTACACAAAAATAACTTTATACAGGCACCACTGTCAGCACTGACCACTGGTCAAGACAAAAGAGAGCTCAACGTGGTTCCGGAGCTAGCTATAACTGGTCAGCGCGAACGTATCGGAGAGCATGACGTCACGCTAATTATCTAAAACTAAACTGGACTACCTATTTCCCTAATTTGTACCTAGCCGTACACAACAATAAAATCTAGCAAATTACTAAAGACACGGACTACACAACATTATATACCAAATTAAACAGCATTAAAAAGAGAATCTTAAAATTTAAATCTACAAAAATACAAAAAGGAAGATAAAAAGTTATTTCTATTCTAAACTCATATGGGGGCTCTATACCGTTTACAGACCTGCACATAAACTGATATAAAAAAAATAACAACCAATCCAACGCTAATGCCAAAGACAAAAATAAGCAGAACTAACCAGGGACAACAAATAGGAAATAACATCCACAGCTCTAAGGCTAGTTAACTATTTTAAAAACTAATTTTCCTCTACGAGTAAAACACAAATAACAGAAAAAGACTAAAACTAGCAGAAAGTTATAAATAGCGGAAACTACAAAATATTCAGCACTGAACTATAAAAATTAAAAAGGACACTAAATTACAAACATCATAACCCTGGCCTATATAAGTAATATAAATTAGATAAAATTAGGTTAAAAATTAGATCTAGGAGCGCCAGCTCACACTATAATAAAACATATTTGAGAGCCTCATGTTTCTCGTTTTAAGCAGCAACAACAAAAAGAGTACCATCTGTTTGCTATTTTGTTCTATTATTTCAGAGGTATCGAGCTGCGCTGCTACAAGTTTAGTCCTCATGTCTCCCTTCCGTCAAACTTTATCCGGATTGATCTGTTTGAGTTTGAAGCAGAACGCTGGAGGGAAACATTCAATACGATGGGACGTCTGCAAGAGCTGCATTTGAAGGAGGCATCCCCTTTCACGACATTAAGCAAGGCTCCGTATCATTGCCCAGCATTGTCTAGCGATTTTAAGGTTGTTTATGTTCCGTAGGCCTACTAACGACGGTACTAGTATAAAGACTTATCTTAACAATCTGAGGTTTAGACCTTTGTTCCGTACTAGCGACGGTAGGCCTTCTAGTATCAGTATAAAGACTTATCTTAACAATCTGAGGTTTAGACCTAGGTTCCGTACAAGTATCTTTCAAGGAGTTATTTTTAGTAGTAAAGGTTTATGTTTCCTGCTAGCATAACTAAGGAATTATCTTTAAAATATGAGAGTTATGTTCCGATGAGAGTAACACTAAAGATTTGTCTTAAGAATCTATCACTTAGGGTCTGTACTAGTATCTTTTGAAAAGACCAGAACTCTAATACTTAAACAAAAAAAAGTTTTAAAATATTCAATCCATGAATTAATTTTAAGACTTTAGGTTTTGTTCCAAGCATTTTCCCATATATTTGACGCTAAAGGATAGTCATGTCCTATTTACTTCTACTAGCCCGAAAACTGACTTTTAGAGAACACTTAGAGAACACATTGCCTAGTATTGCCTACTAAGGAGTTTGTTAGTTGGTCGAGGAGTATTTTTGGCAAGAACTTTTCCCGAAATGTAATGTCACGATCATTGGAGCAGTCAGACTTGTCTTTTTTTTTTGTACTTTAGTCCTAGCATAAAGTGAAAATGTGTGTCAAACTTTCATTGAGACAAGCATCAACCATTTTAAAGACTTTAGTTGGAAGACATTCATAGCCAGTTATTATTATGTCATTATTCTTAGGTTGCTTACGGTAAAATGAGTCAGGTGGATGGAGCATCAGTAAAAGGTTCTTTTAAACCTAAGAAAGAAGTCAAAGTCTCGTACTGCAACTGTAAGTGGTTATCACAATTATTATTGAAACAACTAATCTACTAATAGGTTAATGTTTCCAGCTTATGTTAGAGTAACGTGTAGGCTACATATTTTAGTTTATTTCCATCGACGTTATAGCCAGCAGGTTATACTATCTTGCAGGTATCTTCTCGTCAAATCTGCCTAAAATAGGTGAGCCAGTGGTGCTAAGGTAAATATTATAAACATAGGCCTACACTATTTCTTTTTAAAAAATCTAGAAACACAAAATTCGTCTACTTTGCACGATTGTCTTTTACTTATAAGATATATCAAACTGATGATTGAGGAATGACTCGCTTATAAGATATATCAAACTGATGATTGAGGAATGACTCGCTTTTAAGATATATCAAACTGATGATTGAGGAATGACTCGCTTATAAGATATATCAAACTGATGATTGAGGAATGACTCGCTTCAACAATAATAAATAATGAAGAGGGTTTAAAAAAAAAAAAAGCAGAAATTTTTCGCCCGCTAGCGTTGAAATGTTTTCAAGACTTGTATTTATATAATCTACATGCCAACGGGCCGAGAAGCCTTTTGTTATTTCCACTTATTATAATAACACCATCATAGTTAGGAACTTGCAGTTTATTTCAAGGCACCTGATGATGTTTCATTGTAAAATGTATTTGTTTAACCATGTCTGCAGACTTCGTGTACTGTCAGATATAAAATTATATAAAATGACTCTTTGATTGCTATTTATTTTGGCTATTCGGTCAACGGAGAGTACGAAACAATGAGAGCAAAGGAAGCTAGTTAACCTTTTTTCATGTCTTGTGTAATGCCAATAATCATAATCAAGTGTTCATTTTGATCTGCTGTTGTTTGTTGTATAACAACTACATTGCCCAATAAGCCTACGACCTTTAATGGCGATACAAGGAGTTTCGACTTCATTGTTATTAAATCTCAGACTTGGAAATCAAATAGACCACAGCTAAGAAGTTTTGTATTATTACTCGTGTCACCTAAATATTAATCTTCGCTATGACATATAAGGTTGATGCATCATACTTATAAGATTAACATTGAGTTGTTATTCCACTTTTTTTTTGTTATATTTATAGAAGAAACTAAATAAAACTATTAATAAAACTGATACATTTAAATTTTTACAGTAGTATATTCAAAATCTTTTATGTTTTAATTGCCCGTATGGGCATGGTCCCGAGTTTGTTTTACATGTTTCGGATGTTCCTTCAGAGTTGAAGATAGATGTGTTCATCGCGAGAAGCGTAAACATGAAGTTTTCTTATACATCGGATTCGTGAACATTCAAGTTTTTAAACAAAAGATCGGAGAATGAAAGGGACTTTGTTAGAAATTAAAAGTTGGAGAGGTTTCTATTTCATATTTGTGCTCTAGTAAGTTATATTTAAGCCCATACTGTGTGTTAATACTGTGTGTTCAATATTTTTTTTATTTCAATATTGAGAATTTAAATGTTTTTTTTTTCATGAGGATGTCTGTAATTTCTTTACTTTAACAAATATTTCCGCCAATTACAGTGGAATTCGGGTCATCGATTTAGATTTTAGATCCAACTATTCAAAATACTACTACGTATTAAATATGTAATTCTACTGTAAGGGTATCCCACCTGCAACACGACAATGTAATCTGTCATTGTTTCAGTTCTCTACCAAGACGCGTGCTGAAACAAGAGAGTCGTGTGTTCACGCCCTATCTGCCCACCTCCACTGTTATGGTCAAGTATAACAGAAACATGTACGACGTAGAGACTATTTGTGAGTGGCTGCAGAAGTAAGTGCCAGGCTAGAAAGGCAATATTTAGTAGGCTTATAATACAAAAGGTGCTGTTATTTATGTACCTTAACACATTAAGATTTTGGTTAGGTTTTCTTAGCTTATAAATTACAGATGTTCCTTCAAAACAAAAGATAATTAGTACAACCTGGATCCATGTGTTCACCTAGCCGTTCATACAGGGTTGGATTTACTTAAAGGCACATAACATGTAATATCTGGGCTTAAAAGGGTCCCAAATCTCAAATTGCTTAGGGCCTTTTCAAGTATAAATATGGCACTGTGTGCATGTTAATTGTAGACTTAAACTCTGATAAACCATTTGTTTGCTGTCAGGTTCAGGCAACCCGTTCCATGCTATGACGGCACTAAGGAAGAATGCGCAGTTGTACACATTTGTCCCAGTATAAGGAATAAGCAATGTGTATTTATTTTTGTGTCTTTATGAGTATTTTATAAGGTTGTGTTTTTGTTGTAAGTTCAGTGTTTTATGTATTATTACTACTTTACTTTTAACTATTTATGATGAAGTGTCTTTCAATTTCGTTTTCACAAACTGTATTGGTGCTCTACCCTATGTTGGTGACGCGCTTCATTAGTCTGCACGAACTGTATTGTTGTATTGAACACAACAAAATTAATAAATCTAATTCAATGTTTTAATAAAAATATAATGGAATCAAGAGGTTTCACGTCACTGAAATAGACTTGATCTAGATTGTTAAACTTCTAGGAAATCAAGTTGGCTTAGACTGACATTTATCTTTACAGATTTGGACCTTTCGTCTTCTCCATAAGGAAGGGAGACCACACACTGATAGTATCTTTTGAAACAATGCAGTCAGCCTATGAGTAAGTAGCTCTTTAAACCCAGTGTAGTAACGGGGTAGATTTCTAACACAGTAGGCCTATAGACCCAATAAGATAGATAGTTTTACCGAAAAGACCTAAATGTAATCTCAGTTGTATTCAATGAGCCAGAGAATTCACATTTATTTCAAACCTCGTGGAATTAAGACGTCCACTAATCGAATCAAATAGCATCAGCATGAAAGAGTACATAGGGGATAAGAGGAAAAAAGAACTGCTGTACGAATTTACATTTTAACTAAAAGCCTGAATGAAAGGTCTGTTTAATTGGGTGCTTTTAACCCCTTGACATATTTTGACATCCAAGTAAGATGAACTTTACTTCATATGCCCCATACATTGCAAGGTCTGAAAAAAAAAAGGGGGGGGGGGACTTTACATACTAACTCTAGTAGGAGTAGTCTAGCCCTAACAGTGACTAGAAGTCAAATTATAAGACTGCCGCCCTGCCCTATATGTAGGCTATATATATATATATATATATATAGTAATGTGAAACACTGCACTCATCCTTAATGTTCGGAATCGAAAACATTGCCATTATTATATATATATATATATATATATATATATATATATATATATATATATATATATATATATATATATATATATATATATATATATTGTTATAACTCTGCCATGCGCACCGCAATCCAGGCTAGTGCATAAAGAAGGTTTGCACTATTAGTGACAAGACTAAGTCGGGTGTTGACATGAGAGAGAGAACGATTTCCGCTCTAGTGAGAGCTGATGTAAAGATGCTGTGCTCAAGACATGTTGTTCTATATGTATTTGTGATGTTCTGTAAATAAACATCTATGTCTCGTTGAGTTTGCCTCCCTTCAATTATTACAATATATATAGTGATGGGAACTAAACTAACTTTTAAAAGTTAAACTAAAACTGGTTATCAACTAAAATAAAGTAGTTAAACTATTAGTTTATCATGAATTTCAAAAGATAGTTAAACTAAACTAAAGAAAGCTAATTAATCTATAACAAACTTTTGGGGGGGGGGAGGAGTGGGGTTGAGCTAGACCTATATAGATATTATCATCCGACTGTATGCCTACGGTTCGATCTTATTCTTTTAACATTCTAGTAATATGTATCTATAATAAAATCAATATTAAGGAATATATGTTTCTTACATAAACTTTAATGCACAATAAAATAAAATGTCTCAATAAATAAGTGTGCTTGTATTTTTGCATTGAATTAAAACCTTTAGAAAATAATGGTACTCTATTTAAAAAAATTATATTAACTTATTATATAACGGAAAATCTTACTTATATTGGTACAGTTTAAAATCTCATTAAATAACATACACTTAGAATTTCTATTTAGATCTAGTATCCAAAGAAATACAAAAGAAATCGTTGGAGTTTTTAAAACATTTGACCTGTATAACTAATTTATAGTGTAAAATACATGCTTGACTAACCATGCCGATGTGCTATTTTCTTGTCTGACTATTAAAAATACAACTAACAATATTGCATAACCGTTAAACGCGCAAGGGAAAAAAACTGGGTGATCTTGTCATTATGGACTGCACACTCAGTACACTATATAGACCTACATGTGTACGTCTATCTGGCCAGGCTGTTAAAATCAGTCGGACACACTGTCTATTTACTTTCTGGGCAGGGAGGGTGTATAACTATTTTAGTGTAAAGATATATCTACGAACATGCTTGACTAGCCACGCCAGTGTGTTATTTTCTTGTCTGCATGACCTCTCCACATTAAGCAAACACTATTGCATAACGCTTAATGCAGGATAGTCTTACAGTACACTAGGCCTACATGTGTATGTCTAGCTGACCAGGTTGTTAAAATCAGTTGGACACAGTCTATTTACTTTATGGTCAGAGAGGGTGTGGATTAAGATTTTTTTTTCTAGAGTTGGTTACCTAATGCTTTTAGATCTATATAGGCCTAGCTGTTGATTTGGACTTAATAGATCTCAATAATAAGTCTTAAGACTATAAAAGGTTGTACTTGATGTTCCTGCAGTTAAAAAAAATTGTTTGCCGCAAATGAATTGATTAAAACCACTAAATATTGACCAAATTCAGTAATCTGATTCTCACTAGAAAAAGAAATTAAACACCTCCACGTGGCTCACAAAAAAAATTCGGAACAACCTCATTCATATTACTGCATAGAAGCTTTTGGCAAAAAAATGTTTAACATTTTATACTACTGCTACTTTCAAGTGCAAATATTTACTCCCATAACTTCTACCAGGATCTTACTTTACCCTCTTCAAATGCAGACTGTCTAAATAGTTGTTAACTGCATCATTTTTTTTTTTTTGATAATCAAAGTTATTGATATCACATGACCAGAAAACAGGGAGTACGTTTCAACCCTAACCACATGTTGAAAAAAAAATTTACAAATTTTAATTAAACCTTTTAGTTAGTAACTAAAAAAAATTAATTAAATTACGATTTTAACTAACCTTTTTTTATCTGGTTAAACAATGGCCTTAACAAATTTTTGTAGTTAAACTAAAAGTTTCTAACTTTATAGTTAACTTTTGCCCATCACTATATATATATATATATATATATATATATATATATATATATATTCTTTCGTTTAAGTGCAGTGAATACTCCCCTACACTCGGCCAGGATAGTTATATATTGGTTGGACCCTAAATTAAACAATTATGGACACTATTGTGCTTTTAAGGTACGTACGTATATATAGGCTACTGATTACATAGACCAGAAGCTCATACATAGACTGACATAGACAGCATTAGAGCTTAATAACATAATCAGACAACAAAACAGACAGCATATAGACATAGTTAATAGATCAATAGATACTGTAAGCCTACATGTTATCTAAATTTGTCTCAGAATTACACTGTTGAAACGGATGCAACCTGGCAGAAGCTACTGAATCAAATTATAAGGAAGGAGAAAGGAATCATGAAAGCAAATACTCCAAGCTCTGGCAAAGCGTTACGATTTGATACATAAGTATGGAGATGTGTTGATTCGATGCAAGATGTTATATTCGATAGAAGATGTTACACGGACGTGGTTTGAAATTATAGCATCATCAGATATAGTCATCATATTTGAACATTAAAAGAGTATTTTAAATGGCAAAGCATCGAAACATAATTATCTTTTTTTTTTGGTTTGAAATGTTCAATCAACAGACATAAGGTATAAAAATTTTTTTATTGATACACCAGACAGGTTATTAATTTAAGTAAAACAATTTCAAAAGTGCTAAGTTAGCATTAGATTATTTATACGATAATTTACTACACCCATTCAAATATACACAAGTCATAAATTTTATAATACGCTAGGTCTATTCAATAATACGTTAGACCTGCCCAATAAAACGGATTACATTACACACGTCTATTGATAGGTTAAGTGATTTGTTACACTAAGAGAATGGCTATGTAATTTGTGGAGATAAATAGATGCCCTAGAGATTTTTCTAGACCACGACTTTATCTTCAGGTTAATAACTTAAGTCAAAACAATGCAAAAGATGTCAGTGAATTTTTTTTACGGTTAACTGAAGCCCGTGCACAATACGAGCACTCTGTAACAATGATCACTTTGACTTTTGATTGTGAAACGTGGCAATAAGATAAATACATCAACATTGTAGAGGCCTTGCGTAGGTACTGTACTATTAACCTTTCACTAATTACATTCTGTATTGCCGGAGTCCCAGATACGTCGGGAATAGCAATGTCTTACAAAATTACATTGGCATTGAATCGGACCTCTTCCAGAAAGAACGCTTGGTTCAAGCAGGCTTACACGCCTAGAGTTCGAAGAGCCTTCGGCTCCACTCTTTTGACAATCAAACGGTCTCAACACTGACCTGTGACGTAGCAACATGTGTAGACCAATAGCTCGTTGCCGCGTCACAGGTCGTGACGTCAGAAACAGTTGGCATGTAAAGAGTTAAGAGAAGGGGAAGTAGTTATTTAGGAGATTCAAGTGTTAGGGGAAATGTCTGGTGATACTGTTTGTATCCAACAAAATAGTGAACGTATATGAAATTAAATACCGCGGAAATGTTAATCAATTAGTCAAAAGTTGCATTTATGTTACAACAAAATAAATGACCTATGACTCTTCCGTGCAGAAATAACTATAGTCTTACAAATTGCAACTGGCTCAAACTTGATCACTACGCCCCCCCCCCCTCCTTTTCATTTGCCTCTGTTTATCGTTGTAACGGATTTAGTTAACATGTGAGAACAGTATTTTTATATAATTCAAAATTAATTTAGTTTTCAATTGATTAATGAGTCATTTCATTTCTTTTAGTTTCAAAATAACAATACAAATATTCTATAAACTAATCCGAATTAAACCTGAAACACTGCTAAAAATAGTTGGTATAAAATTAAAAACCCGGTGCGTTAAGAGTTAATAGAAGGTCAGCGTAGTACAGACTATTCAGTTATGGTTAATAGAAAGTCAGCGTAGTACAGACTATTCAGTTATGGTTAATAGAAAGTCAGCGTAGTACAGACTATTCAGTTATGGTTAATAGAAAGTCAGCGTAGTACAGACTATTCAGTTTTGGTTAACAGAAGGTCAGCGTAGTACAGACTATTCAGTTATGATCAATAGAAGGTCAGCATAGTACAGACTATTCAGTTACGGTCTGCCAGAGATGGAACCGAGCAGCAAGTACATTTGAACCATTTGGAAATGTCAGAAACTTGTCAACCTTGTAGCGGAGGGCTTATGGAGCATGTCCGTTTTTTAGTCTTATATCTGTAAGACACTGATTGCCGAATTTTGAAAAACAAAATTTAAATTAAAGGACTTTGCTCTAACCATCTGTGTCTACAGTAATGATTATGTTAGTATGGCAACAAAATCTTAAGAACTTTGTGAACTTATGTTTATAAGAAGTTACCACAAGCTTTTAATCTATGATCACTGTCATGCGCAACTGTACAATTTTGAATTGTAATTACTTTACACGCTGTTGCTACGTGTTCGGTAAGTCAATGTTTATATATTCATGCTTTCTATCACCTCTGGAGATGTACATGCTTGATAGTTTCGCTTCAAGAAATTAATGTCTACTGTCCATATCCATCTTTCATTGTAAATATTCCTTTGATTAAAAAATTAATTACATGTACACTAATTAGTTATTGATCTCATTCTGTGTATATCGAGTGCACGACCTGTCTTTCCCGAGTGTAACCTCAAGTTAGTCTTCAAAACAGACAAACCACTGAACAAAAATTAACTTAAAAATGTCGAATAGATATGTCGCAGCTTTTAAGGATCTTGTCCAGTTCATTAAGATGCACATTTCGTTGACTCCAGGAAATAGTCATTTTGTTTTTACCCATAAAAAATGACAACAATCTCGGCTTTCACTTCACTACGTGGGCGTGTTAATGTCTTACGAATATCTAGGTTTAGGTCTTCAAATTGTGATTTGTTGGCGTCCATTTCTATAAGAATAGCATTCCGAAGACCGTCAGGATCAGAGGATTGAACTCTTTTTGGTGCAGGTAATGACAAGAAAAGTGCTGGGTATCAGATAAAAGGGTCAACATTCTGGCTGGGAAAAACTTCTTAATACTGTTAAGAAACGAAAGCTGAGCTGGTTTGATCTTATTGTAAGACATGACTCGTTATCAAAAGTCATTCTTCAAAGTACAGTGGACGAAGAAAGGGTCGTCCTAACAAAAGCTGGCTGGATAAAATAAAAGAATGGACCGGCCTCTCTCTTGATATCCTGCTAAGAACAGCTGCTGCCCGTGAGGGAGTTGGTTATACGCACTACAACGAAAGTCAAGGGACAAGTGGTGGAATCTGTTTAACACTAGAAGCAGAGCAAACTATGAAGAATGTCAAACAAAAACAAAAAATAATTTAAAAAACTCATCAACTTAAAAAAAACAAGTGAAAACATGAAGGGTTTGTCTATGATTTCATTTGAAAAGTCAAAGTATCTATAACAGTCATCAGTTTAAGTATCGAATTTCAATGTTTTCCTTGAGCCTGGGTGGCTAGCCTTCTCCTTTTTGATTATTTGATTGATCAGTTTGTTCCATGTGTTGTCTGTCGTTACGGTGTATTGCTAGAACAGAAAGAGTTCAATATTTAAAAAACAACAACAACCTTTTTTCAAAAACCTCGTTTATATTGGGAAGCGTGGTCGAGAGGCTAAGTGTGCTTGAACTTAGCTTAGATTGGCTACCTATAGGTAGCTCGAGGTTCGACCCCCGACCGGGCAGAGTTGCGTTTACTGAGCGCCTAAAGGCAGCACGGAAAAACCTTCTCCTAGATACCCCCTCCCCCCCCCCCCCCAACTGGTCCACAACTGAGATTGGACCAAAGCGCTCTGAGCATGCTATAAGCATGAAAGTTACTTTCATAAAAGCTATAGCTACGCTATATAAAAGCCATAATTATTATTGAGTGAAATTGTATCATTTATTTTGAATCAATCATAACTGTACTCAATTGCTCTCATAATCTTGCGACGTTTACGCGACTGCTACCTCGAATGTTGACAGGAGTCCCATTTGCATAGCGGAGACGACCGAATGTTCAATCGCTGTCATATCTCTCATTGCTGTGGTACTTATCTCTCATTACTGCAAGGTTTATCTCTCATTACTGCAAGGCTTATCTCTCGATAGGTTAGCACAATTTCCATTTAAAAACATGAATTAATTAATTACGACTAATTTATTAACTAACTGGTTACTTTTCTTATTGATTTCGTGTGATGTCATTTACAAAGTTTGAGCTTAATCCGAGAATGGAAAATGGGGAAAATAACGTGTCAAAGATTTTGACCAGACAGACGGATTGAGTTGATAGTTGATATAAGTTCAGTAAAAGTATCATTTCAAGCTAAGCTGCAGATAAACAGTCTGTTCATTTTTGTAAACGATCTATACGTGTGTAATACATCTTTTCATCTAGATATGATGTGTGTGTTTCATGGAGAGAGAGTGAGTGATAGAGATAGAGAGAGGGAACATTTAAGTAATTTAACATTGCTACATAGCGTACAAAATCATTATCACGATGTATTTAGCATTGCGCTCGTCTCAGGGCCTGCCTTATACCGATAGCTCCAAATACGGCTCCGCGCCTGTTAGGGGCCCCGCAATTTATATTTAGCATATCACTATAATGGCTCATGTTTCAGGCTTTTTAAGATGTAGGACTTCAAGGGTTAACATATTTAGCATATCGTACGATTGACGTAACTTTAATTAACCCACTGGCGCCTATAGCATTTGAGTTGCTTTTATGCATGCAAAATAAATGTCGACATAATGATCTAATTAATATTAATAGTTGTTATTGTAAACAAAATTTAGAAGAGGGCAATCGCAAGCATCCATAACATTGGCCCCCGAAATTTGTAAGACCGGCCCTGCCTGAGATTAGCCTACTCTTTGACGTTCCTTATTTGTATGGGCACACATTCCAGCCTACCTTAAAAGCACAGTAATGTCCATAATTATACATTCTGGGTTCCAGCCACGTAATAACAATACGAGAAAACGGCATAGGTTTGTTAACAGCACTGGAGAACGGATTCAAATGTATTATTGTAGACACATTGAAGAAAAATAATTATTAAAATGCTTTGAAAGACTTTGAAGACGTTAGCCATCTTTAAGACGCCAACATTACTGTTTAATACTAGGAAGTGTACAGATATAACGTAATTCTTACAATACACCCGAAGACTAGGAAGTGTATAGATATAACGTCATTCCTACAATACACCCGAAGACTAGGAAGTGTACAAATATAACGTCATTCCTACAAAAACAATTTAAACGTCGTTAATCCACTAAAGACCATAAATAGAATAAAATATTTAAGTAGGATACTTTGATATATATGTATAAGCCAATTAACACGAAAACATAAAAAAATACTTTAAAAAAAACAAAAAAGCTTAGGCTTATATTATGTGTAATTATATCAATTGCTTCGGATCTGTCATTTAAGGGGTATCCTAGTGAATTTTTACATAATCGCTTTTAAATGCATTTTTCAAGATTCCTCAAAAGGACTAATTCAGCAAATACCCCCACATCTGTCAAATACGATTTCTTTCCCTTGTTCAAGATGCGAAATAAAATAATTAATTAGTAATAGTTCATAAACTAATTGGTTAATTTTTTATATTGATTCTTGTGTTGTCGTGTAGAAGAAAAAATTATGCAAAATTTCAGCCTAATCCGAGATTGGGTGTATGAGAAATAACGTGTAAAAACGTTTTACCAGACAGACAGACGGAGTGAGTTGATATAAGCATTGTAAAAATAGTCCACAATTTCTACCAGGAACTATTCATTCAAAACCTCAAATGTCCATAGATTGTTTACCAACAGCTTACATAGGCCATACTAATGAATGATACTCTAGGTATCTAAAGAAGTAAGAGAACACACACAAAGTTATGTATTGTTTCAGCAATCACTACGTGACATAGAGATTTGCTGCATTTATCGAATGAAATCATAAAGATTAGACCATGTTATCGATTGTAAGTTCAAAGATCTGACCGATTATTTGATGCGACATTTAAAAAAAATTTTTTCTCAATAATTGTTCAAATTCTCTCTCTCTCTAAATATATATATACAATCGTATAACATATTCTTTTTTTTTTCGATGGATTCAATATTTCATATAATATTTATTAAAATAATATAGTTCATTGAATTTCATGACTTACTCGTAAGCCGCGGTCATTGTTTCAAAAGTAACTATCAAAGTGTTCTCCCCTTTCCTGATTGTAAAGACTAAGAGACCAAACCTGAAATCAGTTTTTTTTTAAAAGGTCCGAAAACAGAAAAAGCAAAGGAAATTTTAGACCGACTGGACCATAATTTTTTGAACATATTCACAATGACCTCTTCATTTCCAAACTCAAGTTTTTAAAAATAAGTTTTATAAATTGAAAACAATTCCGAATAGAGAGGGTCAGCTGAAGAAATCGTAGCTCTACTTAGTCACGTTATTCATTAGTGTCGCGGGGGGGGGGGGGGAACAAAGCGCTTGGATTCAGAAAAAAGGGGGGGGGTGGATCTTGAGTTTGACTACTGTTGAAGAATGGTGTTTGGAAGTTTAGGACTCTCTCCGTTCAACCAACCCTAAAGGGTAACAGACATATTTTGGAAAGCTCTTAGGAAAGTAAAGGCAGTTGGTCGCTGGCCCCATGACACCAATGTTAGCTGTCGACCAATGAAACCGATAAGCTTACATCATTTGCCCCCAGTTGATCGCAAAAGGGGGAGACAGATTAAAATAACTGATGTTCAGTGTTCTATTGTTTCTAAACATGGACGTTTTTAACTATTAATATTGGAACAAGGATAATATAAACTAAGCTTTTTTACACATTTGAAAATTACTATAATAGTAGTCGAGGGTCAATGAATCATTCATTAAAACTAACATATGTAGGTAGTGGGGAGGGGAGGTTAACTATTTTCTTCAAAAAAAAAGCGCAGGTTATTTTTTATAACTGTGTCAAATGCATTGTAGGTACTGACTCTAGAACCACAAACTGTGGCCACACCCTATCTACGAGGTCTTCGAAAGATCTTTCATGTCAAACAACTTAAGTTATGGGCCCTATTGAAGACCTGAAGAAGACAAAGCCACTTTTGTCTGAAATACAATAAACAAGAAGGTCTAATTGGGACACATTAAAGATCAGTGAAGTCTAGAATACGACCCGCGGGCCTCCGGCCCAAGTAGACTTCTTCCTAAAGTGCTTAACGAAGTGGCAGAGGTTCTGATCCATTGAACCCAAATAATTTTAGCCAGTGACAAGTGTCCCCTAGTGTTGGACATCAGTGAGCAGGACAATGTCATTACCTCGTCTCGTCCGTTGGAGGGGGATGTGCCATGCAGGAGCACTGGGTTGGCCAATGTCATTACCTCGTCTTATCCATTGGACGGGATATGTCGTGCAGGAACAAAAGCCTAGCTCTGATACAAAGTGAAATGACCTACCGTTGCAGCCACTCACAGATAGATTCAGTATCGTACATATTTCTATTGTATTTAACCATCACGCTGGACTTGGGCAGGTAAGGTTTTAGCACTCGATTTTCTTGTTTTATCAATCGTCTTGGAACAGAGCTAAAATATTTAACATCGTGCTTCAAATTATTCTATAATGTTCAAGAAACAAATAAGTATCTCACTAAAAGAATAATTGTTTCCTTTTTGAAAAACAAAAACTTTTCTCCTCTGTGCAGTACTGTCACACTGTTTTGTCACACAGTACTGTCACACAGTTGTGTCACACAGCTTTGTATCAATATTTAATACATACGTCGGTGACTAATTTGACTATTTTGCAAAAGTTTCGTTCAGATTTCCATTCATCGACTTACGTGAAGGAAGTTGGTTCATTATATTTTGGTAGATGGGAAGAGAATATACCTGAAAGTATGCAAACAGATTTAGTGTATTTTGTTAACTTAAACCTCATTTTAATTAGAATTTTAAATGCGCAAGTTAAAACTTTGTAGCGAAACTTTTTCCAAGTAAAAATAATAGAAAGATTTTTGGGGGGCTTAACTTTACTCGTTTTGACAAAGAGCCATTGTTTAATTTGTTTTCTACAAACTATGGGATAGATATAAATTCACTTAAGCCCAAACCCTATTCATAAGATAATTTATTTAACCAGAATAGATTTTTCACTAAGCTCTAAAGAATGAAGTGATGAATGCAACTGACGAATCAGTACTGAGCTAAATGTTATATTCACTTTGAAAATAGGAAAGGAAATATCGTAAATTATGTTTTGGCCTTACGTAAAACGTTATTTATAAAACAAGAGTTCATTTTCTTCTTCTTCCTCGTTCTCATTTTTGTGTTGAAGTGTTCAGATGACTAGACCAATACATGAGATGAACTGCGCAGTGGTTTCCAAAGCAGGGAGCTTTCCATATAGTTTTCTTTCTATTGGGGTGTTTTGGTGCCAGTATCTTGTATGGGCCTCTTGGTATAGAGAGCAGTTTTGAAGGACATGGACAGCATTCTCTGGTAACACTCCACATGGGCAGATTTCACTTGTTCCAATTTTGAGCTTCCGGTACATATGTTGTCTCATTCTGTTGAGTCAGGTCCTGAGTCGAAAGATTAGACGTTGATCTTGTCAGGATAGCTTATAATAGGCATCATCTTTCTTGTGATTCGGATGAGAGCTTGTCCATTTCTCATTTATTTTTTTTACTATTAGTTTCTTCATTTCTTCTGGATAAAGTGCAATGTTTTAATTGTGAGTTTGTTCTCCCACTCTTGGCGAGTGTGTCAGCCTTCTCATTTCCTTCTAGAGTCTAGTTCTATATGTGCTGGTATCATGGGCGTAGTCAGGATTTTTTTTCTGGGGGACGGAGGGTTGGGGGAGATTTTTTCTTCCCCCCCCCCCCGCGAAAAAAAATGTATGTGTATGTGTGTGTGTACTGTATTGATTTTTATTACATTCTGACCCTTTATTCTTTCGGAAGGAGCCCCGCCGCCAAGCACTATTTCTGGCATTGAAAGCCAACAAAATGCATATTCTGAGGTATCTACAGTGCATTATTTTGCTATTAAAAAGTTTTATTTCAAAAACCTAATCTGCTATTCTTACTGACTTAGACCCTCCAGCGCCGTTCGGCGTATTTAGCGGCAAGCTGTTTTCACAAAAATCTGTCACTGGCAGTGAAGCCTCTTCCCACCTGCTCTAAGGACCTCCATGAAAAAGTGGCGCCAAGTTGTACTAGGATTATTATTATGCGTAATTCATTTTGTCGGAGAACATGTCCCGCAAACCTCATGCGACTCTCTTTCACAACCTTACTAAGGGGTCGACTCCCAGTTCGGCATAGGATTTCCTTGATTTAGACCCGATCGCTATAGCTGACTCCTAAAATCTGTCTTAGCCATCTTTGTTGAGCCACATTTAGTGTTTTTCAATTTCGGCAGATGACTATTCACTGCACTTTATTAATGGAGCCCAATCACTGGTAGAAATGAGTAACCTCTCTTGACTACGCTCCTGGAAATAGGTGACTGTAGCTTGCTTTAGATTTTATATCGAAAAGGAAAATTTATCGTCAAAATCATCTGTTGGGGGGTTTTAAACTAAAAAATCTCTGGAGTTTTTGTTTTTTTTTAAATTCCAAACCCCTTTTAGCTACGATCGTAGAATTTGATGACTGTAGTTTGCTTTAGAATAACATTGAAGAGAGAGGTTTTCACCCTCAAAACTCTCTGTAGGGGGATTTTAAACCGTCTGGAGGGGTTTTAAAATCATCTGGAGGGGTTTTAAACTTTTAAAAAGCCATTTGTGGGAGGGGGTTTAAATTCAAAACCACCCATTGGCTTGGCTACGCTCAAAGAATTTTAGTGTGTAATTTGCTTTTTTTTTTTATATTGAAGGGGGGGGGGGGTTTAACTCAAAACCCCCATTGGCTACGCTCATAGATTTTTTTTTTTGCTGTTGTTGTTGAGCTTTATAAGTGTTGTCCTGGGTCGTTTTATATAGGAGGAATCAGAGTTTTCCAAGGAAAGTGAGATTAAATTTACAAGAACTGTATTTCTTTCTTCTAAACAATAGCATGCTTTTAGATATAGGCCTAAGTATTTTCATTCATAAGAATCTTTATTCAAGCTTTTAAAAATGTTAGAGGCCATCTAAAAAATTCGGCACTGTCTCTACATAAATAAATTACAACTTTTATAATAAGTGAATTTTTATTCAAGCTTTTAAAAATGTTAGGGGCCTTCTCAAAAATTCGGCACCGTCTCTACATAAATAAATTACAACTTTTATATAGTGCTACTTTCATTCTTATAGCATGCTTAGAGCGCTTTGGTCCAATCTCATTTGTGGACATGTGGGGTTGGGGTATCTGGGAGAAGGTTTTCCGTGCTGCCTTTAGGCGCTCAGTAAACACAACTCTGCTCGAGTCGGGTGTCGAACCCCCTTCATAGATAGCCAAGCCAAGTTCAAGCGTGCTTAGTCTCTCAACCACGATTCCCACATACTTAACAAATCATTTTGGATATTTTAATTCAATTTCCAGTGTAAAAAAAATTAATTCATCAATTGCGTGAAAGTTAATGACAAACTTATTGAGCTTTCTTTTATCCTAGCCAAATGCTATGAACTTGATTCGATACTTTTCCATCAGGACACCTTATTAAGGCTGGAAAGCTAGACATTACAATGATCGTTTGAAAAAGAAACGCACTTGACTTGACTTACAGTTACAAGTCGTAGTTGTTTCAATAATAATTGTGATAACCACTTACAGTTGCAGTACGAGACTTTGACTTCTTTCTTTGGTTTAAAAGTGCCTTTCACTGATGCTCCTTCAACCTGACTCATTTTACCATAAGCAACGTAAAAATCAGAGCATTTCAAACAAAGTTTTATGTTCATTTAATAAAAGAAAACTGTAACAGGAAAAGTTAAAAAAATTGTTTTACAAGGATTCAGTGATGCACAACACTTCAACTCGTAGGCGGCTTCTTCGGATCAGTCGAAAAAACAAAAAAAAAACAAAAACAACAATATATTTTTTAGTGTGTAATATAATTTATTCATAAACGCGAACAACCTTTTCAATCTTGTATTTTTTACAATACCTCTATTCAAATCACAACTTCATTTCCGCCTGCAGGTATTATATTATGTGAGACTTAAATAAATAAATATTCAGGAACATTTTGCACACAGTACTCAAAGTCTAGACCTAAAGGTCTATCGTGAGATTATTATAAATTGTAGTAGGCCTAGATTTATACATTCACGTAACCAGTATTTTTCTCTTGCTTGGGGGGAGGGGAATGGAGGCGTGGTAAAACATGTTCATTTTTTAAATCTAACATTCAAGTTATTTAGAGAGAAATAATCGCTCTAAAATATGTATTAAGGAAGTATTTTTTTTTAAATTGTAACTTTATTTTTTGTTATGTTTATAAGTACAATACAATACAAGCAGTACGCACCGGCTACGCCCGTTGATTTGTTCATAAGCTTTAGATCTATATTGTGTGGTTTTTTTAAATGCTTTATATGTAGAATGCGGCCTTTTTGGAGGGGGTGGGGAATTATCGAAAAGAAAGCTTTTTTTCGCGAATAGCGATCCCAAGGTTGCGATTCTGTCAGTAGCCGTTCGTAGTGAGAATCTAGGAGGTAATGAGAGCCTGTGTACCAAATTAGATGCGGATACGTGCGATAGTTTAAGAGATCTCGTGATCAGAATCAGAGTAGTAGATATATGTCAGTGAGTTGTCACTTACAAATATATGATAGATACATACTATTTTATGTTCACTTTCGGAAGCTCTAACTACTGTTGCACCTATAAACACATATTTAAGCATTTGAAAAAATAAAAGCAATTTAAAAAATGCCACAACATTATATTTATATTAGATCTACATCTATAAAATAATACAAAATATAAAAAAAAAACACACTTTAAAACAGCTTATATTGAGACATATTGCACGGTTTATCTCCCCTTTTTCTATGTAAAACAAAATTAATGAATTTAAACTAATTAATTGTTTAATTGGTTAATATTTCAATTGATTCATGTGTTGTCATCGACAATGAATAACTGCAAAATTTCAACTAGATCCGAGAATGGAAAATAGGAGAAAAATGTGTCAAAGAATCCACCCAGACAGACAGACGGTCAGTTGTTATAAGCTTTGACAAAAGCAAAATGTTTCACGAACCTTATAGTCTCTAGACAAAGCTGAGCAATGGTAAGGAGCTTTGTTTAAAGTCGTAAAAGGTTGCTCTTTCAAGTGCAGCTCTTTAAGGCGACCCATTGATTCGAAAGTCTCCTTCCAGACTTTAGCTTCGTAATCATACAGTTGCACGCTTGTCTTTGTTTTATTGACGTCATGAACTCGCGGACTGAACTTGTAACATCGAAGTTCAAGGCCTCTAAAATGCCAGTAAAACATTGTTTGCTAAAACACATGCCAACTAAGAGTTAAATGTATACGCGTAATCTTCAAATAAAATTGACGAGTTAAATCTTACACACAGAAGAGAGAGGCGGTTTCCGAACGAGAGGCTGGAGATTTCTTACAAAGGACGCGGGATACATATTTGAGACCAAATGAGGACACACCCTAACCCAAAGCGAGAACCTTAACTGACCACTGGATGTGGCGCTATATGTACTAGGATTGCAAAACCACGTGAAATACTGAACTCCTCCTAAAAACTTGGGACTCGAAGACTAGCATTATTATAATTATTCCAGTGACCCAAATAAAATGTCACTACTACGACAGTATGTTTCGCTTCACAGACAGAAAGGTCTGTAAGAACTTTGTTCACACCTCACATAACCTTACCTTACCTTTCCTTGTAGTTTCTCAAGCGATGTTATCTATACACAAAAGCTACTGTGTAACAAGAACTACAAAATGAAACTTTGTTTTAATCTCTTTTACAACTGAGGTAGTTCTAAGTTTCTTACCTATGAGCATTGACTGACGAAATAGCAATCCTGAAGATGGCAGAAATTGACAAAGTATTTGTCCGTGACGTTTTGTAGCGCTTTTGTTTCCGAAGCGCTGCAGCAGATGTAAATACAGATTAGGCCTATTACTATGTGTTATTTAGTACAGATTACAATCAATTAGAGCAGTAAGGCGATAACAACAAGGTTACAAAGGCAATTTGTGTGGAAACACAAACTCAAAATCGTTCCCCGATGTGATCCACCCAGGCAAGTAAAAAGGCAGGTTTCAATATTTTCAGACAGAATGTCAGAATGAAATTCTGTCAAATGCAAATAACAGAGAAGAATTGAGAAAGAAGGTTGATAGATCCTGTGTGGTGCCCTAACGGTCCAGCAGACCAAGCAATAGGTGAAAGTGAACATGGGAGTAGCCGGGATATATTTTTAGGAAAGGGGGGGGGGGGGGAGTCTCAGCTTTGTCACTACCTATTCAAGTGGTTCCTTCGTTGTTGTGTTCTCAGCTTTGTCACTGTCAATTCAAGCGGTTCCTTCGTTGTTGTGTTCTCAGCTTTGTTACTATCTATTCAAATGGTTCCTTCGTTGTTGTTCTAATCTTTGTCACTATCTATTCAAGTGGTTCCTTCTTTGTGTTCTCAGCTTTGTCACTGTTAATTCAAGTGGTTCCTTCGTTGTTGTGTTCTCAGCTTTGTCACTGTCAATTCAAGTGGTTCCTTCGTTGTTGTGTTCTCAGCTTTGTCACTGTCAATTCAAATGGTTCCTTCGTTGTTGTGTTCTCAGCTTTGTTACTATCTATTCAAGTGGTTCCTTCGTTGTTGTTCTAATCTTTGTCACTATCTATTCAAGTGGTTCCTTCTTTGTGTTCTCAGCTTTGTCACTGTCAATTCAAGTGGTTCCTTCGTTGTTGTGTTCTCAGCTTTGTCACTGTCAATTCAAATGGTTCCTTCGTTGTTGTGTTCTCAGCTTTGTTACTATCTATTCAAGTGGTTCCTTCGTTGTTGTTCTAATCTTTGTCACTATCTATTCAAGTGAGTCCTTCTTTGTGTTCTTAGCTTTGTCACTATCTATTCAAGTGGTAGTATTTGCCTTGATTACATAATAGAACTATTTTCTTTCTTTGGATTTGGGAGACATAACGTGTACAAACTTTTTACCATACAGAGTTGATAGAAGCTTTGTAATAATGAAAACTTGAAACTATGAAACCAATTTAACTATGACTGTTTTATCTATAATTATTCATTGCGTTTTAATGGAATTACTTTCACGTTTACTTTTTTGTTATTTCAAATGTTCCATACTTTTTTAATGTTCTTATAATAGGGTAAGTCTACATTTCTTCAACTTGGCTTCACTTTGAATTGATACTTCGTTGTTGTGTTTATAACTGAGTCTAATTATTGATAATGTTAATCTTTTACCTAATATATAAGTCGAGACTGTATTTTTATGTATGTTATTTTATTTGACTCGAGCAGGTCTGCAATATCAAGTCGTAAATCAACCTATACGTTGTGTTCAGTTATTTCTGTGCCAAAAAATAAATTGCGTTGTAGACGCAGAGAGAATGAATTTTTTAATCTCCGAACGCAAAGAAAACACTTGGCTTACACTTAAAGCGCTCCTCCTGACCTCCTTGTTGGCTGGAGAAGGAGTCTATAATACAAAAACACTTTAAAAAAAAACAACTAAACAACGGATTAGCTTTAATGAACAACCATTACGTACATTTGAATTCCAAATATATTGTAAATTTATAAGCAGAGAAAAAAAAACGGAAAATTATTGTCTCTTTCATTGCATTCTTAAAACCACCAGGACTCAAATGTACAAAATCATAGCCCTACCATAATCTCAACTTTCTGGGAAATGTTTGTCATGGGGTGGCAAGGGGGAAGGGAAAGCGCCACTGGTATAAGTTTGTGAAAATGATCAACACGATATAATTCTTCCAAACCCTCTTGGGTCAAGTTGAAACTTGACAAAATTATTCATTGTACTTAAAACAAAATAAATTTAAAAAAACAAAAACAACTAATCAATTAGTGAATTAATTACTGGTAATTTATTATTTTGTTTGATACCAACAAGGAATATTAATTTTTCTGTATTAAAAATTGGAGACTAGTTTGACAGCACAGTTAGACGGATACAAGGGGAGGCTACCTACGGATACAAGGGGAGGCTACCTACGGATACAAGGGGAGGCTACCTACGGATACAAGGGGAGGCTACCTACGGATACAAGGGGAGGCTACTTTCACCAACACATTTCGATTATTATTTTTTGTACACAATTAACTTTATTTATCAACAAAGATGCGACCCCCCCCCCCCAAAGGAAGATAAGTATAATGGTAGATTGAATCCACAGCCTCTGCCTGATTGGCCATTGTTAATTGATAATATTACCACAATATTTGTGTCCATGGTAGAGAATGAGAAAAAAAGTTGGGGAGAGGGGGGTGGAAGAGTGAAAACAATCATGTACCAATAAATATCAACAAGTGGCATATAAATCTATTACTTCAATTATTAGCTGATTATTTGTACACATTTGTTAATTGCTCCACAATAATATTTCCCCCTCCCGATTCGCCAAAGGCTCTTATCCACCTCACTGATTTTAAATCGTTAGCTGGGGCAACTACAATATAAGAGATATTTTTTACCATACGATCTAGACTAGATCTATTTCACAGTATTTGCGCTAGATCTAGCGAAACATAGGAATGTCCGAATGTGCGCATTGGCATTACCTGCAACAGCATTGTTTTTAAGCATGACTTTAAAAAGATGGGAGATGAGTCTCAGACGAATGATTATAATTCCCTTTATTAAAAATGTGAATCCAATGAAATTTGAAAAGTACTTGGCATATAAATCGCCGCAGTAGCTAGACTATATCTTTTCATAAGCCTAGATCTATATGATTGATACTTATCGGTTGTGATGTGTGACGCAAAGTAGTCATTCTGACCCGGAAGTAAAATCTTATCTTATCTATCTTATCTTATATAATACAGACGTTACTTCAAAAAAGAAGATGATTACGTTCTACGCGTCATGCATATTAACCAATGACTTAAATTCTGCCAAGTCACTGGTTTTCCTGGCTAGCTCAGGCAACCCATTCCATGCTCTAATAGCACTAGGGAAGAAGGAGTATTTGTACAAATTTGTCCTAGCATATGGGACGAGGAATGTGCCTTTATTTTTGTGTCTTTCAGAGTATTTTATTAAATTTTGTTTTTGTATTTGAAGATTATGGTTCAGTGTTTTATGTTTAGTTGCTACTTTACTTTTGAGTCTTCTGTCCTGAAGGCTTTCTAAATTTAGTGATTTTACTAATGGTGTTACTCTAGTCAAATGTGAATATTCATTTGTTATGAATCTCACTACTCTATTTTTGTGTCTGTTACGAAGCTCATTTTTTTTTTTTTTTTTTCGTAATACCAAAAAACATACATACAGGTATGTACTATAGTTGAAACTTTATGTAAATTTGTGGCTAATAGTATTAGAAATCAGTTGATAAAACGTTGGACTATGTTAAGGAAAGAATGCTCGTTTCTTTTTATAGCTACTTGAGGGTAATACACACACACCAGGTTCCGCTCCGATGGTAGCACATTTAACACACGGCAATGCGCTCCCGTACAAAAATTAAACTTCAAATAGACGATTGTCGCCCTTCTAGCCACACACCGCAACAGGAGCTTCAACTTGACGTCCATGACAGAGATCATGCTTTTAGAAGTCCCCAATCGAAATTATCCAGCTCATTAAATCGATGTGAATGGTCATCTCCTTAATGCTGTTGACCACTTGGCAGCGCAGTGTCCAACGATGTCCAGAGAAATAGACAATCGTCTTTCAAAGGCCGACAGGGTTTTGGTCACCTCCAATACAGATGGCTAGCATACCAGAGGTAGAAAGAAGGGTGAAAGTGCCACAGCGTCTGGTGATTAGGCCTACAGATGCTCAATCTGTGACTACAGTTGTGTGAAACCCATACATATTTGCATAGATAGTAGGTCTAAATGCAATAATTTTCTGCATTAACAAGGAAACATTATCCTTTCTTTATTCAAAACAACAGCATAAACAAATGTAAAATATAACACAATTCAATAGTTTTCCCTGTGCTTCAGTTTTATTGGTTGAAAACAGCCATAGTAACACAATTCTATTAACAACTGTTGGCTAGCTGTAAACAAATTAAATGCGTAAAAAAAAAAAAATTCTTGTTTTATTTCATTGGTTGCATGTACAGAAAGATCCCAGAAACAAAAAATCTCATTTTATTTACAAAAGATTTGTACAATGACAAAGCTTAAATGTCATTGTGCTTAGGACGGATTGATTTATCACAGACAAGTTTCAGATCTGTTTGTAAGGACACAAATTGAACATTTAGTCAAAGACAAGTTCATTGACATCACAGTTACAGAAAATACAAAACAATTATAAATTAAGTTTATCTCAAAGATTCCATTATTCCAGATTGTATGGTCAAAAAACTATTCTAAAAATATTTCAAAGTAACAAGAGGCATTATAAAATTCTGAGCTATAAAAATATAAGATCAACTTGACTTTTAAAAAGATAAACAAATCAAAAACAAAACATTAAAAAAAAATAAGTATGGAATGGTCAAGGGTCACAGTTACATAAGATGACTGAGCATCACTGGAAAGAGAAGTTAGGATTGGCTCCACACCAAGTACCAATAAATTTGAGCACATCCTGAAGCTCTGAGCTGTGAGACACCTGATGAAGGAATGAAACAACAAGTCTTAGGTATAGTCTACACACCATGACCAATCAAAGTTACATATTTGTTAAGTCACACCAAAACCAATCATTATAGAAGGCCTCAACAATAACCTGCAATGTCACAATCAATGACGTAGGAACGGGTTATTGGTCTAAACTGCCCACAGGTTGCATCATTGCAGGTCAGTGTTAAGACTTTCTATAATGATTGGTCTTGGTCACAAAGACCTATAGTTTCTTTCTGAGATCTAAGATCTGTAGAGTTCATCTGTACATTTGTCTAATGTTCTACAAGTCTAGTGCGCTTATCCCAGTTATGTCACATTTCTGCTAGTGCAAAAGGACTCTTCCATAAAAATTCTAAAGAATTAGAGTCTATATAAGAATTAAAATCTTAGCTAGTGCTAACATTCAACCAAATGTTACTTATGTACAAGATTGTAATCTAAAATTTATTCTTAACCTGAATGTATTACCCATGTACAGTGGATGCTGTGTTATTTATGCATGTCTTTGTTGAGGTGTATTAATTGTTTTTGAAGTTTCTCACAAAACCAGAAAGAAAAAAAGAATAATAAATAATTGTAGCAATGATGTTTACTTTGGTAGCCATGAGCAACTTATTCCAGTCTTCTTTGTTAGCTACTTTATTTGGATTTTTAAACTCCACTTTATTCCTCAATACAGGGTAGCCTGGGGATAAATAAACACACAAAAAAATGTGTATTTAGACATTATTTGTAGATGACTTGCCCAAACATTAAGCAACAAAACATGAGATACCTCCAGTTAAACTATAAGACATCAATCACTGAAGTTTCCATAGAATAAATGCTGAGATTTTTCTGCATGACATGAGAACTTCTGTTATGACAATTGTATAAGTCAGAAAATAAGATCAATATTTTATGTGACTCCACAGACCCAGCTCAGATTTCTGTCCGTTTCAATCACACAAAGCATTTCATAAGAGAGATTCGGATATAGCATATATACAACTCTTTAGGCTATATGTAGTCCACAGTAGCACAGTTGTCTGAGAGATCTACAGACAACAAATAATAGTGGGTTTTAAGTCAGGCGCCCCAAAGGCAGATCACGAGTATGGTTGCTTGATGACGTAGAGGCAGATCTACAACAGCTAAAAGTCCAGGCATGGAGCTGTAACGCATAAAATATACCAGAATGGTGAGATGTAATAAAGCAGACCAGAGCCCTCCTTGGGCTGTAGCACCACTGGGATGATGGATTTAAAGAAAATACTAAAACCAGATTTAACAAAATGACATTATCTTATCTTATATAATACAGACGTTACTTCAAAAAAGAAGATGATTACGTTCTACGCGTCATGCATATTAACCAATGACTTAAATTCTGCCAAGTCACTGGTTTTCCTGGCTAGCTCAGGCAACCCATTCCATGCTCTAATAGCACTAGGGAAGAAGGAGTATTTGTACAAATTTGTCCTAGCATATGGGACGAGGAATATGCCTTTATCTTTGTGTCTTTCAGAGTATTTTATTAAATTTTGTTTTTGTATTTGAAGATTATGGTTCAGTGTTTTATGTATAATTGCTACTTTACTTTTGAGTCTTCTGTCCTGAAGGCTTTCTAAATTTAGTGATTTTACTATAGGTGTTACTCTAGTCAAATGTGAATATTCATTTGCTCTATTTTGTGTCTGTTCCATTAGATTTATTGTCAACAATGAAACACCAAATCCAGTTGAAAATTTTCTAAAAGGATATGAAAGAACTGGATTCAATACCTTGTGATAAAATATAAAGCCAATAATGCTTTTTTTTAATAGACAATCTCTTAATAACTGTAATTATATTAATATAAAGTCTGTCAAGGAAGATTAATATCTAATAATAATTGCAAAGGTCTTATTTAATTAATTAAGATTTTAAAAATTAAATTAAAATATACTCATTATAATCAACCAATGATTTTAACATGGAAAAAAATTAATGAACATAATGACAACATGTCTGGAAGATAAACTTTGGACTAATTTAGATAAAATTTTTAATTTAATAAGGGAGATGATCTATATATAATCAGCGTAAAATGAGCTACCACATACCAGTAACTACACAGGGGAGAGCCCTAATGCCAGTTTCCATTGCAACTAGAGAAGCTTCATATGTGCCTCTCTCATCTTTGGGAAGAATCTGTTCCACCTGGCGATCCATTGACACAGCTAACACCCACTCTTTGACCTCCTCATGTTGACCTCCCTAACAATGAAACATGTATTTCTAATAAGAAAAAAATAATGATGGAAAAAACAATTGATAGAAACTCATTTCTATAGAAAAAAACCTTTTATAAAATCAAAATTTGTCTTTCTATAAGCTCACAGTTAAGAATGGCTTCTCTGGAATTGGGATCTCAAAAGGAATGTCTGTTTCTTGAAAATCAGTGTGGTCAAGCATATCCAGTGTCCCTTCTTCCATAGCCTTTTAATTAAAATAGAAATAATTATAAGCCTAGTGAAATTTAAACATAACATTCTGGGAAGGTAACAATCTGTAATAAGATTTATGATATATATTAAATAAATATATTATACACACATTATTAGTATTAAATTAATGTTACAATATTGTTAGTTGTATGTTGAGCTATGTCACATTGGACAAAAAGATTTGTCCTAAGTTTTCTGACACCTTCTTCAAAGCATCATTGTCAGGCAATATTATTTGAATATGTCTTTCTTGCACTTAGCCTTACAGATGAACAGGGTTAATTCTTGTTAACTTCTGTTCATTGTTCCCAGCTACCCAGAGTTGTCTCTGTGTTTATGCAAATGAAGGACACTAAATTACATTCAAATTCAACTTTTAAAAAGATTATTTCAAAAATGATTAAAGTAAATGGCACTACAAATTCTTCATTAGCAATCTTGATGACTTAATTAGTGATGTCAATGATTCAATAAGGACTTCTTTAAAGGTGTAGTTTTAAGGTAGGAACAATTGTTTTATGGTCTGAAGATTTCTGATTTTTCAAAAGGTTGCAGTAACCAGTTGACATTATTTCAGGACATCAAAATCAATGCACCCTCCTATTTATTAAAATGACTTTATTTGTGGAGTAAATATGATTTTGGACCTTATAGAATAGTGGTCCACCAAGATCAGGATGAACACTAGAAACTGCTCATAATTTATGTTGCCTTGCTGTTAACATGGAGACCTAAACATTTTCTCCAAGACCATGCCCATTATGTCTTTACTGTAAGCTGCATTCTTAACTCTAAAAGTAACATGAAATTGTGGATTTCAATACTAATGCTGGATTCAACATAAACAATACCAACAAAATACATTAGGTATTATTAGGGCAACATGCACAGTTACATTCAGTATTATTGGTGCATATTTATCTGCAGAAAAACATTGGGTATAATTAGAGCTATATATACATTTACTTTTACAAATACATTTGGTATTATTATATCAACATGTATTTTTATCTTCAGAAATACATTGGGTATTATTAGAGTTACACACAAATTTAGCTATACAGCTAAAAAAAAAATAACTAGTTACCTCACTGATATCCAAATATCTGTTCAAAAATACAAATGCCATATTTTCCCAGCCTAGAGCCTGAATATAATATAAAATATTATATTTTATATATATAAAAAAATTAAAGTAATATATGAATTAGACATCATTAAGCTGAAAGCAATTTAAAACATATGTATCAAACCTAATTAAAAACCATATAGCCCATGCCAATGGTTGAGATGATTGGAGTCTCTCTTTAGACACCTTTTGGCAATTAAAAATGTTCTATAACACTTCAAATCTAAGTGAAGTAAATAGTTTTTGATCAATGTCACTTTTTTATGATGATCTATTGAGCAATAAGAAACATAAATATAAAACAGGTATTATTTTATAACTACAAACTAGATTTTTGACTTCCTATTGTCTTAAAAATGTCCATTAGATGCCAAAGAAGATAATTACATTATATAATTTCCCCTTCTTCCATATTACTATTTGTTTCTATATTCCCATTGATTATAATCTAATATTATTCCCTTATTAATAAACATTTATTAGAGCATGAATTGATGATTGCTATTTGAGAACAATTAGAAACAATGTACCTTGCAAGCCATTCCAGCTTCATAGAAAGCTTTATCGGCAGGGATAATGTCAGTGTGACGTAAGAGAGAGACAGAGAGCTTGCCAGCAATGCTATCCAGGGAAGGTTGGGCTTGGGCAGCACATCTAGTGGCGCAGTAATGGGCAATCAGCAACATCTTCTCAAACTCTTCATGCTGGGGGCCATTAGCTTCAGATGTCTTACTAATGTTCTCACACTGTTAATTTAGTGCAACAAACAAACTCTATTAATCTGTTTCTCTAGCAATTGCATAATCAACATTTTAAAAAAGTGTCGTTGAAGTCTTAAAAGAGGCAGAAGAAGCAAAAACAAAAAAGTTTCAGAATTTTGAAATAAATAAAACTGTTGATCCAAGATTTATCTTACCAAATCATGTAGCATGTCACGTAACTCTGCCCAAGATCTGTAAGCTTCAGGTTTGCTCATTTCCCTTTTTGTCAGAATGTCATTGAAAATTCTCTTGTATATGTTATAATTCTAAAGATAAACACACACATATATATATATATGTATATAAATATATTTATACTAGACAGATATTACCAGCTGCCCGCAGGTCTTGCATATTGCTGATATAGTCACTGATATAGTGCATTAGCAACAATTAAAGAAAATAATGTTATAAGTAAAGCGAATGTATGAATTCATGAATAAAAAAATATTATGAATGGACCTAAAAATAGCTAATTGACCTGAATCAAATTTTTTAATGAAAACATTGGCTTGTGTATAGATCTATATTTAAAAGCATGCGATATCAAGAATAGAGTTGCACTAATGGCGAACAAATGTATGTAAAATGCTTTAGAAATATTTTTTAATGTTAATTTGATTAAAACCTGAGATGAATGGACTATAATTAGTATATTCATGTGTTTAATTATTAATTATCTTTGCGAAGAGAAGTTAAATCATCTTAGAATTGAATTAGAACTAGGAAAAGGGAGATTCATAACATTTCGGTCTGCGCATGCGTGATCTTTTTTATTAGATTCATGAATGAAACTATTAGAATATATCTCAATACGGCTTCGCAGCTTTAGCGAACGAATGTATGAAAAATGCTTTAGAAAAACCAATTTGAATGTTAATTTGATCATTCGGCACATACATCCATCCATACGCCTTACATTCTACTTTATAGTACCGGTATATATATATATATATATATATGCACATGTAAACAATCAATATAATGCAAAAGTAAATGACTAAAAATTATATATTGAAATGAAATAACAAATATAGAACTAAATATGTACTTGTGAGTTAGCTGGTGCTCCATACTTCACATAAAGTTCCAGTGCTGCCAATGAGTTATTGCTTTTAATAAGATGTGTAGCATACAAGGCCACATACTTCTGTTGAACTTTAGGATTCTAGGGAAAATTATCAATAAATGACTATGTAAAAACAACAGAACCATTGTTAATTCTATCAAAAGTAGCTTATTCTCCTAAAACCTTGCTATTTAATGCATTGATTCAATACGTATACACAAAAAAAAAAATATATTTAAAAAAAAAAAGATTATCTAAAGTAAGTGCTCAATTTTAATTATCAGCATATTTAACAAATATATGTAGCAAGAATTTTAATCCAAAATTTAAAAGCAAAAAAAAAAAATAAAAAATGTGAGAATGTAATCTAATGTACTTGATCAATGTTTGGCTGGTTATAAACAAGTTATGAAAACAAAAATTGAACAGGTACACATATACAGATAGTTTGTATGTCTATGACCAAAGGAAAAGTTTCATCAATTCCAAACAAACCTGACCTGTTCTGCTGCTATCTGCATACATTTACTCCATTCTCCTTTCTCAGCAAACATATCTAGAGCTCCAATGACATCTACAGTTGCCAACTGAAACAAAGGAGTGGATGTGTCAAATGAACAGAAGTTTAAAAAAAAAGACTTAGAAAAAACAACTATATTAAATTAAGGCTTCAAGATAACTCACATCTTCTGCCTTGCCTTGATTCCTACAGAACTCTTTATACTTTTCATCAACATAATTTTCAAATCTGACGTGAAAGAATTAATACAAAATGTTGCTCTTTTTAAGATTGACAGAATTTCACAAATACACATTTTTCTAAAAATACTAAGCCTAAATGTTATTTCAAAAAAAAGTTCTTTAGTTATTACATTATGTTTGAATTGAAGTCTTTATTAAATAATGTTATGGCCTTAACCATTTTCTTATACCTAGGATCCATTTCTTTAGCCACTTTTTTTGCTTTGTTCCAGTCCCCAGCTGTAATTAACATGTCTATACCTTGTTTTACCATATCCATACTTAGATATAGCTCTGCTGCCTAGGAACAAAAATTATTCCTTTCAATCAGAAATACTACTTTTAATTAAACAAGAAACTCATTAAGTCAAGTAATATAATCATTAAAATAAAAAAAAAATATATAAAAAAAAATACAATAAGTTGAAAGTCTTACCGTTGAATAACATTTGATCTCAGCAAGCCTAGGACCGACCACTTGAACAACTGTTTGAGCTTTTTGGTTATCTAAAAATTTAATAGCAATATCGCCAGCCTATAGAAATAGAACAGAGAGAAGAATTTCTAGTAATACTGTATCTGAGTGAATGTAAATGTTATTTGTTTATTAAAATATCTAAATGTTAAATCAACCAACATCAACTGAGTTCACATTTCACATCCAGTATATGTTTACATTTACCAAATCCTAATTTTATTTCATGCTATTGTTTTTTTTACTATTAATCAAAGCTATTTAATGAGGGATTAAATAGTATTACTTATGTGTGACTTTAGGGGAAACATTTTTAACTGAATTTGTTACATTTAAATCATAAAATTATAATAAATAAGGCAAGCTTACCTTCATTAGACATTTTTCCACAATCTTAACATCAGGTACCATGTCAGGTGTGACTTTCAGGTAACACTCTACTGCTCTCTGGTGTTCACCTGAGGATTCCCATTCTCTAGCTTGCCTGACAATAGCTTCAGCACCTCTGCCATAAAGAAATGTCCCAACACAAGATCAATGGCATGTTAATTCTGGTCGCTAATGTACATAGTACTATATCTAGAGCGTACATAGTGCTAGATCTAGAGCGTACAAAGTACTAGATTTAGAGCCTACATAGTACTAGATCTAGAGCATACATAGCACTAGATCTAGAGCATGTCAAGCTTGTCTGGCATTTTTACATTAAGGTTTCCTATGTAAGGAAAGAGACAAGTTGGTGGAGAGGCAGGACTGCCAAAGTGAAGTCCTATCTAATGGGTACCTGATAGCTATTGTGTGGAGTACTTATCACTGAGCTGTTGCACAACAACCACCTCACAGACTGTTTGCCACATAGACATGTTTTATGGTAGTTTAAATGTAGATGTATATACAATTATTTGTTGTATGACAAAATTAAAAACAAAAGCACTCTAAATTTATCATGACCATTAGAAATATTTTTTTCTTTACAGCATTAATCACTTCAAAAAGTAAGAAATGTGTTGTCATAATTGCAAAATTGTTTGAATAAGCAAAAATATAAACAAAAAAGCATTAACATTTTTTTTTATTAGAAAGCACACATTTTGTTATTATATAGATCTATCTAACATTATATGATAAACCAAATTTCTTTCAAAATAGCCCAATTTGAGAATTAGATGCTACTTATTTTTCTTTGCCAAGTGAATGGAAGTAGAGTAAAAATCTAGAGAGTTAGTCTAGTTGAAGAATCTATATTAGGTCGGACAAATTGTCTTTATAAGTTTTAACAAATTAAAAACAACAAACATTTTAATGAAGAAAAAAATGTGCTTCTATTCAAATAAAAAAATGTTATAAAATTGTATACAATGATATAGTTATAAATAATAAAGGATTGTAGGTTAGTTTGTCTAGCCTAATTTCTGACAATTTTTTTCACTCAATTTTGAACCCCTTCAAAGCACTTTAAGTTATCTAATAATAAACAATAAAAAGTGATATAATGACAGTTTAAAAAAGATGGATGGAAAATTGGTCATTGGTGAATGAAAAGATTATGAACAGACATATCTTACCCGGTATTTAAATGTTATAAGAAAATGGAGCTCTAAACACACACACACAAACCTATTATTTAAAAAAGCAAAAGTTGAGTGTTTAAGCATGGACTTACCCTCCATCAATATGTGCCTTACTGAGACATAAGTAGCGATTGGAATTATACATCTAATTTATTTGTAACTTAGTGGGCTCAAAATTAAATATTATTTAAATAAAAAAAAAATTAAGCCTTTATAACCATAAGATTATATATGATTTAAAAGAAATTATAAAAAACAAAACAATAATAAACCTGATGCAAACAAAAGACCAAATATTAAAGATGAATTTTAAACAGCAACAGAATAAAACTTAATGATTTCAATAACTATACACTAAATATCTGAGAAGCTACACTTACTTGCCAGATTTAGTAACAGCTTCTCTGTCATATTCATCTTGCAATTGTTGAAGTTTATGAGGCAGATACTCTTTACATACACGAAGAGCATCTGACCACATGCCAGAGTCCTAGATAAATGTAAAAGAAATATTGAATAGTGCATTATTTCAGACCACTTACAAGCCAAATTAAATACAATTTTGTATTAACCTGGTCATCAGATTAGCACTTTGCAAATGTTCTAAGACTTTATGGACTCCCAAACTGTAAAATATCTAGAGGACAATGATATTTCTACCTTGTAAAATTTTATAGCAAGCTCTGGGCGTTGTGCTCTCAGCAAGTAGGATTCAGCCTTAGAGTAATCTTTTTCTTCAAAAGCAAATCGAGCCTGTCCAACCAACACGTCAGCTACAGAATCTGGATCATGTGCTTCAGCCACACGCTGTGCAGAGTCCCAGTCTTGGTTATGTACATACCTGCAATAGAAGAAAACAGCACAAATATGTATATTGTTGATTATTTACATTTTCTATACTACTCTAAAATACAAGAGAAAAAAAAAACACTGACATGAGGACAGCCTCTTTAGGCCTCTGGGCTTTAACAAACTCTTGTTCTGCTTCATGGAATTTGCCTTCATCTTCCAGATACATAGCATGCTTGAGATGAACATCTGGTAACTTTTCTTTCATGGCAATAGTGCACAATTCAAAAGCAAAATCAAAAGCACTGAGAAGAAAAATTTTTAACAGAGTTATACTTGATCTTTTAAGCATATAAAATACTTGTTCTTCTATCCTGGAGTGTCTTTCAGTTGAGTAATTTTACCAATGGTAATACTCTAGTATAAAGTATTCAATAGTGTTAAGCCTCATGGCTCTATTTTGCTATATTATTTAATTTTTTATTTATTTATTTTAATCTATAATGTCTTAGTAATTATTACAAATAAAAAGGAACGTACCAGTTTTCTGCTGCATAATCAATTGCAGCTTCTAGGAGACCAAATTTGTTCAGAAGTTTTACTGCTGAATCACCACCCAGATTTTTAGCCCACAAGTAAGCCACTTGTTTAGCTGCTGGCGGGCCACCTTGAGATTTGGCCACCTGATTACATAATAGTTATAGAAATTAGGTGAAATCTAACAGTTGTTGAAAAAAAAAATCTAAAAGATGACAAGAGATAATCAAACAGAGGGACAATATATCAAATTCAAAGACCACGAATTTAGAAATGTCTAAACTTTCCAATATCTACGAAGTAAAATTGATTTAAAAAATGACCTACTAAAAGAAATAAAGGAAATAATAGCAGGAGGCAATAGAGCATTTTATAGCACCCATGATTTACTTAAGAGGAACAATATCAAGAAAAACCAAGAAAATAATATACAAAACCATAATAAGACCAGCAGCAATGTATGCAAGTGGGACCTGGACACAGACTAAGACATCTGAAAATTTACTAATACTTGGGAACAAAAATTCTGAGGAAAATCTATGGCAACCCAAAGGCAGACCCCGAATGCGATGGATTGAAGATGTGGAAGCAGATCTGCAACAGCTTGGGGTAAGTGCGTGGAGACGAAAGGCCCAGGAGAGATCTGAATGGAAGGATATGTTGAAGCAGGCCAGGGCCCTCCATGGGCTGTAGTGCCACTGGGATGGATGGATGATGAAAAAGATGAAACTATAAATGTTTTAAAGGCATTTACTCTGTAAGCTTCATCCCACATATCTTGTGCTCTGTACATGTTGACTGCTGCCTTCCAATCTCCTCCTTCTTGAAAGTGATGCTCAGCTTGTCTGAAGTTTCCTTCACTTTCCAGTTCCTATGTTAAATGTAGAAAATGTAGCTTAATCACAATTCTGTATCACAAGTGTCTAGCCTTCAAGAAAATTTGAATATTAAGCCCTTAGTTTGGAAGTAAAGTATTTTAAAAACACTCAGATTCCAAGCCTACATGCATGCAGAATGTTGGGAGACAAACTTGTAGTACAAGGTATAGGCCGAAACGAAAAGACTTTGCTAATTTTACTTTCGAAAGCTACATATAAAAAGAACACTATTTTACCTTTGCCAAATGTAAATGTGTATCAGTGACCAGATTCTCATGATATAACTTGACCAGCCGTATCATATCCACATACATTCTCTGTTTCTTGTACATAGTAATGGCCAAGTCAGGCTCCTCCACAGCAACATAAAGTCTGGTTTCATAGAGAATGTCAAGTTTGAAATTTATCTTCTTAATATTATCTATGATAATATAATAGAATCTATGAGCCTTTTTTATTATTATATCCAATGGAGAACAAATTCTGATTCAACTAGTTTACACATATTTTGAGTCAAAAACCATCAACATTTTTTAATATGCCCTAGTAAAAATGTATAAAAATAAAAGTAAATTTATAGACATTTATAGGTTAAAAGTAATTTTTTGACAGACTTCAATAGACTGCTTGATTCATTGCACCCAACTAACTGCACTCTAACTGAAATAACCTTTATACTGAATTCTCACTACTATTTGACAGTTCAAAATCATGTCTGTTTGTAAACACATACATTTTTGTAGTTTTGCTGTTACTGCTCTTAGGAGAAAGTATTATTTAATTGAGGCAGTAGTATAATGTTTCAGGGTTCATTAAGCATATTTCCAAACAATATTGTATCATTAACATGGTATGGCAATCTGAGCACTAAAAATAAAAATAAAATTTATAGAATCCTAAATGCTGCAGGTAAAATCATTGGCAATAAACAAACCCCATTTGGGCAGCTGTTTGAGACAAACATCTATAAAAAAGCTAACAAGATCCTAGAAATAAAGAATCACCCTTTGTGTCAGGATTTTGTGATTTTACCATCACAAAAGAGATACAAGACAACGATAGCAAAGACAAACAGACACAAACACTCTTTTGTTCCCCTGGCAATTAAGTCATTAAATAGAAACAATCTGATATAAACTTTGTCACATGTAAATTATGAGTGAGTCTGGTGTGAATGTACATTTTGGTTTCTTATAGTTATAATGTTTTTTGTTTGGTGTAATGCACAAATTGTAAGACAAATTTCCATACGGACAATAAAGATTATTATTATTATAGGTTTGCCACATCCAAAGGAGACAAAACTGTTGCCTACTAGAAGTTTATTAAAATTATTTTAATTGTAGCTTTCCTATCTTGAAGTTATGTTTTCCAATTGTTCCTTTCAGAAACCAGTTTCTGCCAAATGTTTATCTGAATGCCAGCAAGATGACATCGAAGCTGGTCTGAAAAGACCATATGGGTCTCCTTGCCGTTAGGCTATAATTCTACCTGAAAAAAGCTCTTTATAGTCCTAGTAGCCAGGATGAAGTTCCCACCCCCACAAATACCTCTCTGCCTCTTTAAACTTTCCTTCCTCCTCCAGTTGTTTAGCTTGGGCTATATATAAGTTGGATACATCCTCACCTTTCATGTAGGTTGCAGCAAGCTAGAACAAATGTACAAATAAAACAAATGAGCAAATATTCTAACCATTTTTAGCCTGTTTAGTGATTTGGGCTAAGTACACATTTCTATACAATGTGCCATTGATTGCTTCAGTTCCTTTATGTTATAATTTATTTACTTCTTTTTATTTATATATTATAGGAAGAGTTATAAGTTTCTTTTTTATTATCCTATGTCATCTGATTTCAGTGCTAAAAACAGATATAGATCTAGTGGTTACTTTTTTTTTTTTACATACATTAATTTTAATCAAAATTCAAAAGCTTTATATTGTTTATACCAAAGGTTAAGTGTCAATTAATTGCAAATGTAACTATTTGGACTTCTTAAAAATTTGATAGGCAATAAAAAAAAATGTATAAATAGAGAGAAACAAAAAAAAACTTTATACAACACAGAGAAAAATCTTGACGTTCATGAAAAGTTCTCACCTTATGTGCATGCTCCCACTTGCCAGCTTTATTGTACATATCTACTGCATCTCTTGTACACCCAGCTTCAACATAGAATTTTTCTGCTAACTGGGAACAAAATAGTTGTGGCCTTTATGAGCACTGAGAGACATTTGTTAACAAAATACTTAAGATCTAGGTACCTGCATTCTAAATGAAAATAGTTAATATAAAATAGACAAAATAATATATTTGTTGATATGACATGAAAATGAATTTTTTTTGCGAAAAGCAACAAATCAAAAGTCATTAGTTTTTTAACAAATCTTTGCATATTTCCATTAAAATTGATTGACTTTGAGAGACATTTATTAGAAAATCATCAACATTAGCTGACAAGCAAAAAAAAACAACAAATGACCACCAACTATTTACTGCTACTTTGCAATTTTTTCTTCTGGTTGAAATTTCCATAAAAGAAAAAAATCAGTAATAAAGAATAATAGAAGATATATTTTATAAAGTATATATGAATTAAAAATTGTTCCAACGTGACTTTATATTGAATAGTTGCACAATATTTATACATAATTCTAGGACCTACAGTTTGGTATGCAGATACAAATGAAAAATAATTCCAGCTCAATGCCACTTCTGAGACTTCCTACCTCATATTCTCCAATGGAAGCATAATGTTCACCAATTTTTTTGTAGTATCTGGCAGCCATTGCTGAGTCCTGGATTTCCAGAATCTGTACAGCTTTAGCCCACTGTCTTGAATTGATAGCTGCCTCCACAGCTTTTGTTGTTGCACTGATAAGAAATATATAGAAACATAGTTCTAACACCCTAAAACAAAGTAGAAAATGTAAACAGTAAAAACATCTTTTTTTAAATTATGGAAAAAAAAAAATTGCCCAGGCTAAAGTCAAATAAAAAACCTTTTTTTTTACCCTGCCTCAATAAAGTGGTTAATGGCTGCATCCAACTGTTTCTGAGTTACCAGATAATCACCAAATTCTTCTTCTAATTTCACTACTTCACTTGGGAAGGCATGTCGAGCCAAATCAATTGCTAAATTGATATAAATATATAACAGCTTAAACATTTTTTAAATTGCCTGGTGATGGCTAGTATTTGATAAAGAGATATTATTCTGTATAGATTAATTTTATAAATACTTAATTATTGCGTTTGTGAGATTTTCATTTAAATGCAGGTTTAAAAGAAACTTAAGTAATAAAAACCACAGTTCCATAATAATAGCAACAAAAAAAGTCTACATAATTCCAAAGAAGAGTATTGCTGTTTGTCACACTAGACAATGTATGAAATCTTTCTGAATATAACAAAAATAACACAAGTACTTCTAGGTCAAGACAATAATTTTAAAACAGAATACATCATGATGTCAGTAACTGCACCTCTCCTATATTCTTTGCCTTTCTTAAAACATTCCATAGCTCTTTGGTAGTCTCGAATTTTCTCATACAAATCTCCAGCCTAGATAGAGATGTTAAAAACAAGTTTGAGGTCGATATAGTCTTGAACAATATTGATCCATTGCATTAGTTCAACATAAAGTCTACCCTATAGCTTTTAATTCAAAAATATGTATCAATAACAATGACCAAAAAACAACAACAGCACTTTCCAGAATCCCATCTTTAGGTGTATAGCAATATATCAACTGTTATAGGAATTTTCTTCTTAAACATTTATTAGTATTACCAAGCCCATTACATTGTAACACTGTTCAATTATCTTAAAATCAAATGTGTTTCATTAAATGATTAATGCCTTACTCTGTCATAAAGTTCAGCCTTAATGAGGGCACCAGCGATTCTTGCAATCAAATCAGAGTTGCTCATTAGTTCCTGAGAACAATAAAAAGTCATACAAAAAATAATTTCATTTATATAAAAAAAAAGGTTAAGTATCAAGAAAAACAAAAAAGATTTTACAAACCTCTCGACTAGCTGCTAATCTGGCAGCTCTGGCAGGTAGACCAGATTTCATGTAGAGATTAATGGCAGCCATATAATCTCCTTCTCTCTCTTTCAACTGTTACAAAGATGTCAAATGTGATTCAAAATACTCTCTTATTTGCATGCCTAGAGCTATAACTAATTTATCAAGGATGGTTATATATAACTGTGTTACGTGCGCATCTTAGTGTAAATATGAAATGGTGCGAATGCGTGTTGAAAGTGGGAAGAAAACCAAAATGGAGCAATATGAACAAGAAAGTGTTTTGAGTGTTAATAAAGATTAAAGTATTTATAAACTGTGATTTGTCGTTTTCATGTCTAAGTCTCATCCAATATGAAGACGTAACAAACTGTAACTAACCTCCCCTGCTTTCTCTTCTTGTCCAGTCTCCATAAGCCATTGGTTATAATTTCTTTTGAGAGTCTCTAGTTCAGGATGACTCTGAAACATAATGACACATACAAGTTTTCCTTTGAGACTAATGAGTAGTGATAGTGAAAAATAAAATGAAAACATTTTTTGTCATTCTTTCTGGTGAATCAATGTTGTTCTGGACATCGCTATTAAAAAAAATTGATACTGAGAGAATTGATTATTATCAGACACTAATCAAGTAATTAGACAAAAAAAGATGCATACACCTTGTCTTGCAAGAAACATTTTTTTAAAAAATAACTATTTGTATGTCCTACCATCACTTCAATACAAAAATTGGAAGATATATTGTACAGTGATTTAGTTACAATGTATATTGCATAAAATAAAATGACTTAAAAATGTACCTTGGCATCTGCTACTTCTATAGCTTCATCCCACATGTGCATTTCTTGATACATCTCTATTGTTTCATTCACATGATTCTACAAGAACAATATACATTGACTTAACTACTTAATTTTTTTTAAAGTTTAATTACTATGGAACAATCTAAACTTGATTATAAATTTTGTTTATGAAAATTAGATACAGTTTCAAAACAGTAATTCTTGTATGTAACACAAAAGCAACAGATTTTGTAATGCATATTTTGTAAAGATGGAGTGTACGCTTGTAAATATTGATGCTTATTTACTAACTGTTTATGCAACAGCCTAAAGCCACACTTACTCCTTCTAAATAAATATACTCTGCTTCTTTAAACTTCTTTTCAGATATAGCAAGTCTAGCTCTAACTTTGTAATGCTGGCAGCCATCGCCTCCCTAAAACATCAAGCATAGACACAATCAGAAACATACAAACAAATCACTAACTATACATATATGTGCTAAAAAAAAAGAACTTTCTTTTTTTTTGAAAAGCCAAAACTAAAAACAAATCAACTAACCACTTGTTTGGAAACTTCCTCTGCTATTCTTAATGTCTCTTTGAGATATCTGGCTTTGGCTATATTGCCTAATGCAGAAAAACATCTACAACAAAGAAGTAAATGATTGTGTAGTCAAAAGTGTCAAGTCAACGAATCATAATCGTTTATCTTTACATGGAGTCTATAATATATATTCTGAGAACTTTAAAAAAACTAGATTGATGAATGAAGTCACCAGATTACCTTTCTGCTATGTGAAGTTGTTTTTCCTCTAAAGCCATCTTGCTAAGTGTCTTCCACATAGCTTCAGTTTCAGTTGACATTTCAAGGGTTTCCAAGAAGGCAACAGCTCTGTGACAAAGGAAGGTAAAAAATCATGGTTTCCACAGACAAAAAACAAATGCTTTAACTTAATTGGTGTTTTAAGCATACACAAATCTTTCAGCCTAGTTTAACTAAATACAATTTACAACTTTAGTTTTTGTTTATCTTTGATCAGTTATAAACTTGCAGCATGTAAATGATAAGCTTACAGCCAGAATATTTATTTTCAATTACATTTTTTTTACAAATACATTTCAGGATTCACCTTGTCTAAAAAAAAAAAAAAAAAAAAGCCTGTAATCTTTTACATTAAAGATTTTTTAACTTAAAAAAAAAATTAGAATCAACCATTTTCAAAACCTGTTTAAAAAAAATAACATGAGAATGTACCTAGCATAGTCTCCGTCATCCACAGCAGTACCAAACTCAATCAGTCCTTCATCCAGTGTGTAGGCTACAGTGTTGACACCCTCACTCACTAACACATCTGTACGTCCCTCCTTTCTCTCTAGATCTATAATGTCACCCTTTAAGTAGGAAAGAAAATAATCAATGTCTGTTGAATACAGATTGTGCTTATTTTCTTTCAACAATATCTTTTCATAATTTATATTGCAGGATGTGTAATAGTACAAAAGTCAATAAACTTTAAAGTTACAGGGATAAAATAAATCATACATTTAAAAAATACTAAACTAATAAAAGATAAAATAATAACATTTCAAGATATACATTCTACAATTTCTAGATACATTCTCAAGATACACATATTGTTTTTTTTCTAGATACAGGCACTACTGTCTCAAGTAACTTGAGTTCTTAATTCTAGATATATAAGTGTTATAAATAATTTGAGAAGCCCATTTTTGTTGCTTTCTAATGTCTTAGATGTTTGTCTGCTTTTTTTTTAACCTGAACTTAAACCCAATGTATTGTTAATATCTAAGTGTGATACAGACCTTGATGGGAACCATGGTCACTCTTTCTGGTGACTCAATGTTGTACCAAACACATAGGTTCCCTCTGTTTTGTGCCACAACCACATCACTCCCTGGCACCCACTGGTCAATGAGACATAGAATTATTAATACAAGAACTAAAACAAAATGAACTGATTCTGTGCATAAGTAATGTTAGCAGTTGAACAAAACAATTACTGACCTGTACATATGAACAGTAGTTTAAGATACTTGTCTTCTGTTGGGTTTCAATATCATACAAATGTAGCTAGAGGGGGAATAAATATAGGTAAGTAGTCTGCATAAATAAACTAGATTTATTGGTACTTAGTATTTAAATTAAACATTTTGAGAAAAATGGGTGTCTCCATAATAAAAAAGTAAAGTTTCCCTTTCAGACCTTGCAATCTGTGGGGCAGATGATGTTAAGGTCATCTGTTTCTATGGCCAACTGTTTACAAGCATTGTGTCATGTGGCCAGCACAATGACCAACCACCTTTACTTTCCCCAACTTAAATCAGGTACCCATTAGAGTTGAGTTGTGTGGACTCTAGGCACCCTAAAAATCCCAAAATTCATAATTCCAGTCTTCACAGAGATTTGAACACAGGGCCTCAGGATAGAAAGCCAAGTGCTTCACCACTCAGCCACCGCACCCCTGTCTCTATAATACAGTTAACACAAATTGAAAAGCTTGTTAAAAAAGAACTTGTATATTGTTCTAGATACATGTAAATGTGCCAAGGGAATTAAAACTAGATCTAGTAGACGTGAGATATTCCATTATTGAAAACATTCAATTAAAACAATTCAATCTAATTGGTTGCTTTTTAAATCAATGAATAGTTTGTAAGTAAAAATGTTTCTGCTAACCTTCAGCTTGTTGTCTCTAAATAAAAGCTTGTGTCCTGTTTCATTGAGCTGAAGGTGAAGTACAATTGAATTCAACAGAGACATTGACATACTTATTTGTTTTTATGTGCTATGTATAAAATACAAATCTATGGGGTTTATAAAATAGCAAATAATGACATGAAAAGTGATTACTCTAAGAAATTAAGCAAGACTTAGTATTACCTAATAAAGTCAATAGCATTAAAACATCATCAAAAGTAAAATCAAAATACTAAGTGAATTGTATAATTAGAAATGGGCACATTGACATCAGAAAAACTATTACAAGATAATTGTGCAGAAAGACTGATAGACCATGAATAATGAGTATTATTTATAAATGTCCTATTTAACATCTCATAAGTATTAAAGATCAAGCCCTTAAAAAATAAATCCCACAAGCTTTTACTCAACACAGAGATACAAAACCAAAATAAATGAAATTGTGGAGAGAAATAAGAAATATATAAAGACCTAAAAAGAGAAGAAAAACCTGGATCAAGTCCCTGAAGGAGGAATGTAATGTAGGACCAAAAATGCCAAGAGAAACAGAAAATATGGAGAGATAATTTGGAGAAAGATCTATGGCAGAGTGGAGATCAGACTTAAAGGGAAAAAATAAACAACAGAAAAAAAGTATGATTAAACTCCTCTAAGTGATGTAGACTCAAGGGTGAATGTATGGGATATGTTGACATAACATGTTTGTCTTGGATACATTCTATTTAGGGAAAAAAGCAAAATATGTAAAAAAAAATTGACTCTTTTTAAATTCTTAGTATTTTGTCTAACAAGCTTTTTTGCTGCTAAGTTGTAAGATCTTTTCCATTCTGTATCATGGAAAGCAGTGTGCTGTTCTTCTCAGTAGCTCTGCATTGCCATACAAAGTGTTGTTGGTTATGCTGAGATATTGTTTTGTACTTACTTCCAACCAATCCACTCTATTGTCATGGCTGATCTGTGCAACATTCAATCCAGATATTATGTCAACTGTAGACATATTTAAACAAAATGAAGTCTATTAGTGCATTGGGATTTACAATATCACATTCTATGCATATTATAACCAGAAAAACTAATATAAACTTATCAAACAATAACAAAAAATTACACTAGTCAGTAGAAAAAAAATGAACTTACTTATGGCAATAGTCTTAAGGTCAAGAAGATAAGCCATTTTTTTGTTGTCCTCAACTCCTTTCTGTTTCCTTTCATTTAGCCTGACGCTAGAATTGAAGGAATAATTGATCGTTGACAACAATCTTTTACTGAGGGCACCAATATAAATGTTTACACATACAATGTCAAAATAGACAACAGTACCTGATGAGATGTGGATTCATGAATTCTGTCCTGACACAACCCAAAACCTCATTAGCGCCATACTCTACCAAAGCCAGCTCACCAGCATTAAAGATCATACACACCTAGAGGTCAATGAAAGAATAAGCAGTTCAGGAGTGACTAAATATAAATTACAAGAAATTATGTGAATACCTTTCCTAAACATTATTATTTCTAAATAGGATTAACCTACATTTTCATTGTCAAAGCAGTACTTTTCACTTCCTGAGCCTTGCCAAGGGACTTCACTCAGTCTAGATGTTAGCATATCACCAAGCAGAAGTGTGTCTGATGTATGGGCCACTAAATATCTGTCTTTCCCCATGATTCTCACTTCATCAATCTCATATCCATAATGAGACTTAAGCATAACTTTTGTGTTGTTTGATAGATTTCTAACAATAGCCTGCGAAAAAGTTGCCAATAGCTAATATTAGTTACTAAAAAATTTTTTGAAAAGGTTCTATTACATTTTAAATAATGCACAACAAAATAAATGTAAATGTTATTTATTAATACAGCAATTGGACCCCACAGTGAGCTACTAACTACTGGCAATAAATGCAGCCCTAAACTCTATGACCATATCACAAGGTCCTCAGGGATTGCAAAGACCTTCCTTTAGGGAACAGTACTAGGAAAAAGAAGAAGAGGCAGACAGAGAAAGCAATGGGGAGACAAAATTAAAAGAATGGACAGGCCATTCATTGAAAGAAATTCTATTCAAGGCAAAAGACAGAGAGGAATGGAAAAAGATGGTCAACAGATCTTGTGTGGTGCCATAACAGTTCAACACACTAAGAGTAGGTAAAGGTGGTAAAGGTATTACACATTGTTAATAAAGTAAATAAGTAAAGCACCTTCAAGAATAAGAAGTTTATAAGTCAATATACCTTACTTTTTTTTTTTACTAACAGTTGGCCAGAAAAAAGACAAATTCTTTTAATGGTTTCAGTAGCCATCTAAACTAAAATCACATCCACAATATCAGAATGTTAATGTTTCAGTTAGTGACCAAGCAATTCCTTCTTAGCATAAATGGTAATTAAAAATTAACATAACAATTTGTATTGTGAAGTATGATGATGAACAAAAAAAAAACTAAAACAATATTTGTTAACGTATAATGAATTCCTACATACCTGACTAACTCCAACATGAGTTATTTCAAATTTATTTTTATACAAAGTTCTTTTAAGGCAACAGTCAAACAATTCCAAACCTCCACAAAGAGTTCCCTGGAAATGAAAAAAAAAACAAAAAAATACAAACTATGAAAAGAAAATAATGACAGATGAAAAAAATACAACATAGTCTCAAATAGATAATTCTTAAAAAAAAAAGTGTATACAATGTGAGTTTTCTTTAGTTTTACTCATTGAAAGAAAAGTGTATGACTCACAGCAACTACTCTAGAGCCATCTTTTTTCCAAGCTAGTGCTGTGATTGTGTAGAGATTTGGGATCTCTTTGAGTTTTGGTTCTTCCCAGACTTGTCTTCTTGGACTCCAGTTCAGAACCCGCAGTCTTAAACAAAGAAAGCACAGATTTTTACCAAAAACGTAATTAGCACCGTATAAATAAAATCACACTTCTATCTTAAGGTCTCTTAACTAATGACTTACTTGTCAAAGCTCCCTATAACCACATTCTGTCCACTGGGTGAACAAACTGCAACAGTAAACTCATGCTCATCAACATCTCGGCTGAAGTCAAACTGCTGGAAACTACGTCCATCCCTTCCATAAGCAATGATTCTTTTGTCACAGCCTGCTGCCACAATAGCATTTTGAGAATATGCCAGAGCATAAGGAGGAGATGGGTGAGTGGCAATTTTGCCCTGAAAGTACATGAAACATTCAGTCTCATTCATTGCTTTCTTAGAAACATATAGGAAAGAGATCCTTTTCATCCAATTGAGTTGATGGCCCAAATTTATATAAGAAAATGAAAAAAAAAAGCTATTAGGGATGTAAAATATTACAACTGCTTGGATCCCTCCCAGCCAGAGTAGATGTTCAGACAGGCAGTTCCAAGAATTTTCAACACAACTCTAAATAAGCATTTTTTCTTGGGATTGGATTTTTAAAATTTCTTTTCAATTTTGAAAATAAAGAGAAAATAATTGCAATTTTAAGTTAAAGCTGCATTATTTTTTTTAGACCAATTGATATTAGAAAGCACCTTGTTATGCTTTTAAATATCAGCAGAAGTAAAGAAAAAAGTAATTTCCTCAATTTTGTTGTCATAAACTACTTTTTAATAAAAAAAAAATCAAGTTACAGCTTAAAAAAAATCCTACATAATTTAGTATTGTGGGTACATTTACATTTCAACTTTATTTTTTAAAAATTTAACTTGACTAACCTGTGTATCACCTGAACCCTCATCATCAAAAAAGTAACGAATGATTGAACCATCTGCATGACCTGATAATATTCCTTTTCCAGATGGACTATATAGAAAAACAGTACATTTTGCACAAGTTAAATTGTTTATTATCATCGAAAAAAATATCATTCATTTTACAATCATCCGAAAACACATTATTCCCATTGAAACAAAAAAACTCAAAAAGAGAGTACTACTAACTTGCATGTAAGAGACACAACATAAGATTCTGTACTGTAAACAGTTGATGACTTATTTGTTCTAATGTTTGCTGAGCGTACCTGCAGATAATAACATTTATTTCAGCTATCTGTTAGATTATTTTTCTAAGACTATTCAACAGTTCAGCTCTGTAATTTAATTAGTTAGAAGCTTAATAACAATGTTATGTGGAACTTTAATCACATGAATTAATCCTAGTTGTTCAAGCGTTATATGCATGAAGAAGGGCAACAAATAAGTGAAAAGAGAAATTAAACTTAAAAGGTTTTTTACATTCAATATATAGTTATCTATCATCTATAGTTATTTTTAGTAGTCCTTTATTCAATGTAAATTATCAGAATTCTTCTATAGTAACATGATTATACATACTTTTCCATCTGCAAGACCATAAATAATTGGTTGATCAGGTGGCCAGATTAAACATGTGACTGCACTTTGTTGGACAAACTTGTTACAGATGACTTTCTTTTCTCCCCTACATAAAAATTTAAAATAAACATTTTTACAAATTCATTATTAATCCAATTTTAAAACCAATTATCTCAGAATTGATTTGTGAACAGAAAATCACTATAGCCTAATAAAAAGAACAAAATAAATAAAAAATAATTCACTTTTTTCTTCTTTTTTTTTTTTTTGACCAATCCTATCCATAAAGCAGTTGTTTTTTTCTCTCTCTGTATCCAATACCTTGGTGTTGGAGATATTTGGAGTTGGAGGTATTTTTCAGAGAGTATGAAGATGTTTAGTAAATACCTCCAACACCAAGAGAATCTTTTTCATGTTTTTATTGATTTCAAGAAAGCTTTCGATCGAGTATGGGGACTGGTTCAAAACCACAGTTGGAGTAAGACAAGTCCGCCTACTTTTGTCAACATTTTTCAATAAAGGATAATGGCAGTTGCTCTCGAGGGCTATGAAGGTACTGTAAGCATTGGAGGAAGAAGAATAACTAACTTGCGCTACACAGATGACATTGATGGCCTAGCAGGAACAGAAGAAGAACTAGCTGACTTGATGATGAGCATTGACAAGACTTCTGCAGCATACGGTATGAAAATAAATGCCAAAAGAAAACAACAAATTATTACCAATAGCCAACAGGGCTTTAATAGATCATCAGTATTGGAGGTGAAAAGCTGACTAGTGTTAGCAACTTCAAATACCTAGGAGCTATTGTCTCAAATGAGGGAACAAAACCTGAACTACTGGCCCAAATTGCACAGTTCACAGAAGCCCTTTCAAAACTTAAAATAATATGGAAAGTCAAAGGCTTAGCCCTCTGCACCAAAATCAGACTGATCATGGCCACCAATTTTAACATGCTTGTGAGTCTTGGACGCTGACTGCAGAGCTAGAGAGAAGGATCCTAGCAATGGAATTGAAATGCTACAGAAGTATCCTAGGTATCACATTAAAAGACCAATTCACAAACCAAGAGACAAGAGATTAGAGACAGGGTTACAGCAGCGATTGGACCCCATGATGATGTGCTAACTACTGTAAAAAAAAAAAAAAAGGCAAGCTAAAAATCTATGGCCATTATTACAAGATCTTCGGGGCTCGCAAGGACCTTCCTTCAGGGAACAGTACCAGGAAAAAGAATAGGCAGACAGAGAAAGCGATGGGAGGATAACATAAAAGAATGGACTGGCTTGCCATTGAAAGAGGTTCTGGGTAAAGCAAAAGACAGAGAGGAATGGAGAAAGACAGTCAACGAATCTTGCATTGTGCCCCAACAGACTAAGGAATAGGTAAGGTAAAAAAGCATCCAATATTAACTAGCAAAAAGTTTTTCAGCATATTTCATTGTAACCATTACAGATGCAAGAAAATTTTTATTTCTGAATTTTAAATTCCAGCCTTAACAGAACTTGAGACTCAGCAACAATCCCCACACAATATTAAAATGAAAATGATACTTATTTATTACCATTCATCTCCAATTTTGTAAACATAAATAATATAATCTGTTTGTCCCACAGCAATCTTGGTTGAGTCACTAGAGAAAGCTAAGCCTTTAACTGTATAACTTTTCTTGCCATACTGAAAAAAAAAAGCAAAACAAAACACTTTTATAAAACAATGTTTCTAATTCTAAAACTTTTTTATCTCTCTTAAGATTTCTACCAAAAGCATTGTTTTCATTATAAAAAACAACAACAATAATAAAAAAAAAAATCAATAAAATCACTATATTTAAATTAAACACTGTATTGTTTTTAACTAAAAAATATAATGAAACCTGAATAATCTACATAATATTGAAAAAAAAAATAGAACACATGACAAGATAAAAAAACATCCTCTTAGGACCTACTTTTGAATCTGCAGGTTTCAGAGAGAATTTGTCACGTTTTTCTCCTTGCTCATCAAACAGCACAACAACTCTGTCAGAAGTACAAACTGCTAATTTTTGGTTATTGGGTGAGAATGCTAGAGCACAAATTTTAGCAGCGCCATCCTGAAAAACAACCCAAAGCAAAGCAGTGAACACAACAAAAGGATCAAGAAGGAAATACTGCAAGGCAGTACTTTGAAGTTCATTGTCCAAAAGATTAATAAAGATTTTACAATAAAAGCGTGGCATTAATTGACTTCTTATGAAATAGAGACATTGGCTGTCCCACTGGTATATCTGATGAAAAGCGTAACAGACAGTCCAAAATGGGACAGTCTAAAGTTAGGACGTCTGGTCACCTTATGTTTACATCCTCTACCCTAAAGTACAGCCTATAGATTTCAGGTCTGAAAGAGGCACATTACTTTTATTTTTATAAGTTTAAGTAACTTATTATATCAATCAAGTTTATAATTATTGACTAATGCAGTGATGGGAATAGAAATTAGCAAAATTTTAAGGAAATTTTCTACAACCATTTTTTAACTGGCCTTAAAAAAGAAGTTGCTGAATTCTTTTAAAATTATATAGAATTAATTTTATTTAATATTTTCTGTAACTAAAGATGGTTAGGGTATAATTACACTGCATCAGCTTTCAATGGACTCCTTCAGTTGTGAAACGACTATGGTTCATCTAGAACACTTTTTCATATGGCTGTGGAGCCCTATTTTGGAGAGACACTCCCATCCACATATATTGCATGTCAAGGTGGCTTTTGTTTTGATGGAAGAGGAGCTGGTCATTTTCCGTGTGGCACGCTTTTCTTCAAGAATCGAGGCTTATGCTTTCTCGGTGTCTATAGTTTTCTTGGTCACAGTCTCTCTCCAACTAGTGCGGTCTAAGGCTATGTCTTCCCAATGGTCTGTATCAATGTTTACTAATTTTAAATCCCTTTTTATCACATCAACGTAACAGAGGTGGGGGCGACCAGTTTTTCTTGAGCCACACTTAGGTTTCCCATACAGAATGATTTTCGGGATGCGATTGTCCTCCATCCAGCAAACATGTCCAAGCCAGCGCAGGCAGCATTGCATGAGAACCGTAAAGATGCTGGGAAAGCCCATTCTCCTGAGGATCTCTATATTACAAACTCTTTCTTTCCATGCTATTTTTAAGATCTTCCAAAGGCAGCGCAAGTGGAATGAGTTTAGTTTTCTCTCTTGCTTTGTGTAGGTTGTCCATGACTCACTGCTGTACAGTAGCATGCTAAGAGCACATGCCTTGTAGACCTCCATTTTGGTCGTTGTGGTGAGCTTTTGGTTTTCCCAAACTCTTGGTCAGAGACTTGCAAAGGTTGATGCGGCCTTCCCTATGCATTTTTTGATCTCCTCTTCTAGTGATAGGTCGCCTTGGATTGTAGATCCAAGGTAGCAGAATTTGTTTATGCCATCTAGCTTGTTATCGTCAATGAGGATGGATGGTGGTGCTGTAGCAGGTGGTCCCATAACATTAGCTTTACTACACACATAATGCATGCAAGGCACTATTGTTTGTACATTTAGATGAGAGTTTTTTTGCAGATGCTTTATATCTGGTCCAGGCAGTCTGAGCATTCTAGATTATAATAGATGTTTTTTTTTACTGGTATTGTAACGTCTCTAAAAAAAAAAGAATTAAAGTGTTTGAAAATCAAAACATGATTAAGTTTTGAAATGTTTCAAAAGTATAAAGCTACACTTCTGTTTGTTTCACTGGTTATTAAACTTTCTTTTTTTCTCATATAATACAGACGTTACTTCAAAAAAGAATTACGTCCTAAGCGTCATGCATATTAACCAATGACCTAAATTCTGCCAAGTCACTGGTTTTCCTGGCTAGCTCAGACAACCCATTCCATGCTCTAATAGCGCTAGGGAAGAAGGAGCATTTGTACAAATTTGTCCTAGCATATATGGAATGAGAAATGTGCCTTTATCATTCTTTCTGAGTATTTTATTAAGTTTTGTTTTTGTATTTGAAGAAGTCCACCAAAAATGCTTAAAAAAGCAAATGAGAGAAAACTGTTGAATATCTGCTGAGCTCTTAAGAACTATGAGATAAGAAGCAATGCTTTAGAGGGTGAGAATGTTCAGCAATATAACTGCATATTGAGGCTTTCTTATATTATGCAACTCTCTTTAATGCAGAAGTTGTTAGCAAGAAGTGGTTCTTCTATTAGATCTATAATTCTATATATAGACATCTATATATAGATGAATACTCTAGACCTAGAATCTAAATCTACGCTAGAAAAATAGATCATAATAGTAATTAATCAAGAATCTATGGAATAGATCTAGATCTACATCTAGAATTCTAGATCTAATTATAATGATATAATCTTAGAATTCTTATTAAGTTATTCTACTTTCTAGTCTTATGTCTTATATTGGCTATACATACTATACCCCATAGGCCTATATATATATATATATTTTAAAAATTTAATCTTTAATTTTGTTTAAATATCCCTATTATCAGTTAAATTAGATTTTATAATTAGTTCTATTATCATCCATTCGAAATTAAATCCTTCTAGTCAATGTCTACTCTAATTTTGATTAAAGGCCTTCTAATCAATGAAATCATTAATGATTCTAAAATTTAGATCTAGTCTAGATTGACTAGATTAGATGGATTCTATGTGTACTACTACTCAGAAAACTACTCTTCTAGAGTCTTTACTCTAGTCATCTAGATCTAGAGTCTATAGTTCTATGTCAATGTCTATAGTCTCGACTCAAGATTTTAGAATAGAATTTAAATTGTAGAAGACTAGATTATAGAATCACTAGTCATTAGACGTCTATTACTTATAAAATACTTATATCTAGATCTATATTATATAATATAGATTATAGACTATTTACTCAGTACTACTCAGTCTACTGTACTCTATAGTAATTAATTAATCATAATCACTAGATCAAGTAGGTGATATAGATTTAGATCTAAGTCAGACTTTACCATAGGAGGCAGAAGAGATTTCATGTGTTTTAGCTGCATCTTAAATATATTGACTCAGGTTGTCCAATTTTAAGTAATTCTTAGTAATAACATTAAACGATAAACTCCAGGTTCACACAGACGCGCACTTGCAGGAATGTTAGCAACGATAAACATTGAAAAGATCTCCGCCGTGACGTAGACAATCACATCTATTTTTCTTAGGTATTATAATTATTTTTTTTTAAAATTTAATATATTTAAGTCCAATTTAATTTAAAAAAATAGTTTTATAACAATTGTAATTTATAAAGATTATTTTTAGAAAATTTATATATGCGAAACTATATATATACATTAATTCAATAATTGTTTAAACATGGCTGTCTGGGGTAGAATTCGTCGATTTTTCTCACCTGAAAATACTGTTCGAGTTGTTGAAATGGTATTCTCCATATAACATAGATATGATTACACCTTTAAAAACATGTCATAATTTTACTCTAAATGCAAAGATCTAGATTTACATTTAAATATATAGATCTAGTTATTTTTATTCCAGACACTGAACCGAGACATACTCACTCTTAACCTCAGTTAGTGCTCACATACTCAGACATATATCATATAGTATATAGTGTGACATAGATCTACTCTAGTATCATAGTAATACTCAGTCTGTGGCATTGAGAGATGAACTTTTCCCTTTGCAACTTCTTGTGTGACTAAGGAGGCCAATCCTTGATACACAGCTGCGATCGCAGGTTGGGCATATATAATCACCAGGCGCCGTTGCATTTACACCCTTCTTTCTGCTTCTGTTGTGTATGACATCTGCAATCCATGACCCTTCCTTTATGCTCTCTCTCCATGTGGATCTATCCAGTGCCAACTCTTCCCAGCTCCAGTGTCGATTTTGAAGAGCTTCATGTCGCGTTTGCATATATACATCCGTATAACGTAAAAGTGGGCGACCAGCGGTTCTCCTGCCTCCTATTAGATCGCCATACAGGATGTCCTGTATGAACGTAGCCAAGGCGTCTGCTGCTGATAACAGAGCGGATGTCCTGGCACCCTGCTCTTTGTAGCACTTCCTCATTGGTTATCTTATCTTGCCACCTTATTTTAAAGATCCGCCTTAGGCATCAGAGGTTTAGTAATACTCAATATATCAAGTAATAGTAGTACTAATAGTAGACTCTAATAGTAGATATCATTATCATATAGATCTAGTCATATAGTAGGAGGTGAAATTCTGGAAATTCCTGTGTCCAAAAAATGGCGTAAAATCTTGAGACAGGGTTCTCTTTAACTCTTTCAGTGCGAATTTTTTTGATCGAAAAAATGGAGTTTTCCGGAACGAACACAAATTTTTAAGGGGGGTAGAGTTACTAAAACAACTATAACTTTTTTATTTTATTGAATAATCTAACATATTTGATTTTATTTTAAAGGAAAATGAATAGACTACAAAAAGTATAGTAAATTAAATAAATTATTCAAACAACAAATTTTTATTTTATTTTGAACTGAGTACGGAAAAAGAAAATATTTTAAAATTCTTTAAAAAATCGATATATTGAAAAAATTTAACCTTTTAATTAAACGTTTAATCTATAAATATTTAAAAAATTACAATGCTAAACACATTTAATCACTTTAAATTTCATAAAAGATGAAAAAAGCACTAAGAAATTGTATTATTTACATTTTTCGGGACCCGGGAAATGAAGTAAAAAAGAGGAACCATTAACATCATTTTGTGTTGTTTTTTTTAAAGTGTTGGTACTGCATCGAATTTACTATCAAAACAAAGAACAATCACTCCCACATCCAGGAAGTTAAAAAAAAAAGAGAAATAAAAAGTTTAACATAAAAAAGATAGTGAAATAAATATTATAAACCAAGTTACTCACTGAGAGTAACGCCGCACTCACCAGCGCTAGCAGAGTTACTCGCTGTTACTATATAGAAAATTTAAAGAAACCAAGGCAGAGAGAGTTCACAAAAATTATATAAAAATTAAACACCTAACCCAAAAAGTAAGCAGACAGCTGCAGAGTGATTACATAAACAATGTAATATCTAAAGATAACAACAAAAACCTATGGTCATACATTAAGTCTAAGAAAATGGAAACAACAGGCATAGCGCCATTAAAAGATGAACATAACATAATACATAATGATAATGAAACTAAAGCAAACATCCTAAACAAATACTTTGCATCAGCATTCTCAGCCCCAGGAGACAAAGACATATTTCTTAATTTGAACCAAGTAGACAACATAGAAGATTTAGTAGTACAAGAAAATGGAATTCAAAAACTATTATCCAACACCAAACCAAATAAAGCATCTGGACCTGATGGTATTCCAGCTAGATTACTCAAAGAACTAAGCAATGAGCTAGCCCCAGTGTTCAAAATACTCTTTCAGGCATCGCTTAACCAGGGCAGAGTACCAAAGGACTGGAAAGAAGCTAATGTCACCCCCCTATTTAAAAAAGGAGAAAAATCTGATCCAGGAAACTACAGACCAGTATGACTTACCAGCATCACATGTAAAACCCTAGAACACATAATATGTAGCAACATCATAAACCACTTAGACAAACAAAATGTTATCACCCCATACCAACATGGCTCTAGGAAATATAGATCATGTGAAACACAACTAATAGGACTAATTGATGATTTTTCAAAAGGTTTAGATAATAGTGAACAAATAGATGCTATTTTACTAGATTTTTCCAAGGCTTTTGACAAAGTTCACCACCATAGTTTGCTTAAAAAATTAAAATATTTCGGCATTAATGGTCCACTGCATCAGTGGATTAAAGATTTTCTGATAGGGAGAGAACAAACTGTAATAATAAATGGCTCTAAATCAACACCAATAACAGTAAACTCAGGTGTACCTCAAGGAACAGTCATGGGTCCACTACTATTTTTAATTTACATAAATGATTTACCAAATTGCATTAGTTCAGGAACAAAAGTCAGATTATTTGCAGATGATTGCATAATATATAGAACAATAAAAACAACACAAGACACAGATATTTTACAAAGAGAATTAGATGAATTACAGAAATGGGAATCAAACTGGAGCATGTCTTTCCACCCAGAAAAATGTCAGTTGTTAAGAGTAACAAAAAAACTAAAACAAATTAATTCCACTTATCTTATTCATGGCAAACCAGTAACACAGACTAAAAACGCAAAATACCTAGGTGTTATAATAAATGAAAAACTGTCATGGAATCCACATATTGATGAAACTACAAAAAAATCCAACAAAGCATTAGGGTTTATTAAAAGAAATTTCTATAAATCAAATAAGAACATAAAACTAAAATGTTATTTAACCTTGGTTAGGCCAATAATAGAATATGCATCCACCATTTGGGACCCCTCAACTCAAGAAAACATTAAGAAACTGGAACAAACACAAAATAGAGCAGTGAGATTCATAACAAACTAATATTCACATTTGACTAGAGTAACACCATTAGTAAAATCACTAAATTTAGAAAGCCTTCAGGACAGAAGACTCAAAAGTAAAGTAGCAATTATACATAAAACACTGAACCATAATCTTCAAATACAAAAACAAAACTTAATAAAATACTCTGAAAGACACAAAAATAAAGGCACATTCCTCGTCCCCTATGCTAGGACAAATTTGTACAAATACTCCTTCTTCCCTAGTGCTATTAGAGCATGGAATGGGTTGCCTGAGCTAGCCAGAAAAACCAGTGACTTGGCAGAATTTAAGTCATTGGTTAATATACATGACTAAATGCATGACGCGTAGGACATAATCATCTTCTTTTTTGAAGTAACGTCTGTATTATATAAGATAAGATAAGAGTAACGCCGCACTGAAAAAGTTAATCATCCTTAATGCTACATAGGCGTCATAGGTCTTTGTTTGAAATCGATTATGCTCAGTAGGCCTATATAAAGTATATATGTAAAGATATCATTGCTAAAAAGAGTGAATTCGATTACTTTTGATTATGGAGAACATTTTTGTCTTTCACAATGTTTTGAAAAAACAACAACAATTATTTAAATATTTTGCATTGAAACTGTATTGTGTATATATACATTTTTATTTTTACTGATACTCATTACAGGTAAGATGTACCATGTTGATTTTTTTCCAGCTAATAGTACATGTGTCTGGCTATATTCCTACCAATTTTCAGATCGATCCATTGTTAACATCGTACAAACTAAAAAAAAACAAAATAACACTGACCTCAATGGACATTTCAGTTTAAAATTTTTTAAAACTCCTGTTGCCGCAATTTTTACATTTGAATTTCTATAGCTCGGTAATGGTTAGTCGTAGGAAAAAACTACAAACATCTATAAACTCGTCATCCATTTTTGTCAATAAAAATAGCTTTAGATATTGTTTTGTTAGGCTACACATAGTTACAATAAAATATGATTTTGAAGAGGGTCAGGTCAATGAGGTCCAGTGCTAACATTAAAGAACACCATTCTCCGCTCTGTACACTAATGAACACTATCTGTTCACTAACAAACCCTTCATGCTACTGTATTTAAAAATAATATTATCTTCAATTTTCTAAAGTTTTAATATTCATTTCGTTTTAAACCAACTCAAGACCAACAGATTAGTGTTACTTTTCCCTCTTTTAATTGTTCCCTTCTCTGCTAAACGCTAAACTTTACAAAGGGCCATATACCCCCCCCCCCCCCCCCCCCGAAAAAAAAAAAAAGAAAAAAAACAATTGCGTGACCCCTTGCGTGTAGCCCGCTTACTCCACTCAGTGAATGGGGCCTAATTTGGTACCTGACGGATCAATAATTGTCCATTTTCAACATTAAAATAGCATTCATTAGTGTCATTGATAGTGATAAAGACAGTTCGTAAGTCTCATTGATAGTAATATTATGGAACACCCCATATTTACACTTAGACTATGACATGGGTGCGTTTTTAGGCCTATTTAGAAGCATTTTAGATAGTTCAAGTTTAGCTAATACTTAAATTTTCTAAAAAAAAAATCTCCTTCACCCTGGACCTACCCTCCTTCTGTCCTAGCAGAAAAAAAATGGCATCGTCCTGCCAGTGCTCTATGAACCTGTGTAAAACCCTTGTTTTTCAGAGTAAACAAAACTAAATGTGTCTGAACTATAAAGAAATGGAGTATAAATAAAAACAATAGACTAGTTTCATCATAGCTATCAAAATAGAGGCTCATTTTAACAAAGATTGTGGGGTGTTCGTCAATGTCAGAAAATAAGGGGTGTTCATAAGATGAAAATTACTCTAGATCTAATTAGATTTTAATAAATAATAGAAAGATTCATAGAGTCATAAACGTTAAAAAGAGATCAACTAACTTAGTTACCTGATTATACTTGATTATAGAAATATAGGGTGATTAGGATACTTTCTAGAATCTATACCCTACTCTAGATTCGTATAGTAATAATTTTCTAGTAGTAGATTTAGATTTCTAGATCTATAACTAGTCTTTTTGAAGTATTTGAATTACTACAGTACTGTCATATATATATATTAAATAGATCTAAAGTATCTTGTCTAGACTTATAGTCACATAATAGTGCTATTATGCGAGTCTAATGGGCTGCATGAATCAGCCAGGAGGACCAATGGCTTAGCAGAGTTTAATTCATTGATTAACATGTATGACTAGATTGACCCATGAAATGTGTAAAACATAGAATTATCTTCTTTTTTTAAAAGTAACATCTGTAATCAAAAAGTAACGTCTGTAATCAATAAGATAAGATATATCTAAAATGACTAGATTTAGTTTTTGACTAGTAGTAATCTAGACTAGTTTAAATACTAAATCTATAGCTATGCTCTAAACTCTATAGCTAGATCAATTAAGGTTGAGCTCTCTAGTATAAATATGAATAACAATAACATGCTTAGCATGGAACATGTGTAATCCTGTTTCTTTTCTATTTCTAATTCAATTAAGTTTTTTATAAAGTAATTAAATGTCAAAATCTTTCTCACTGTTGACAGCTCTTTGCTCTGTTTATTGTGTCCATTTGTTTTGGCTGGAATGATAAAGGAGTTGGCTATTCTGATTTAAATGATGGAGATTACAACGAAGGAGGAAATATAGTTTTCTTCATGATAATTGCCATGGTATCACTTATATTTCTGCTATGTGTCATCATTTATTCAATCTTGAGAAGTCCAAGAGTATTTTCACCATGTCTGGTAAGCATTGATTGAATTGTGTTGAAGTTTGATTTTTTTATTTACATGTAACCTGTATTTTTTAATGAAATGATTGCACTCACAAACTTTCTTTGCCATCATTAGGACATTGTTATCTGCAGTTCCTTGAGCCTGCTTACTTTCATTGCAACAGTTGTGATGGCTCACTCATTGACTAATCTGGGCAAGTCTTTGGAAGTAAAAGAAGCAGGTCTAAACTTTAATGCTTTACAGGCGACCTTGGTAATATATTATATTTATTTTCATGTGTTTATTTATTTTTTAAAAAGATGAACAAAAGATAATGTTTATAAGTTTCTGTTATCAAGATAAAAAGATAATGAATGTGGCTTATGTTCCAGGTTTTTGGCATTGCATTAGCTTTGCTTTTTGCCGTTAGTTCAGCATTTGCTGTTTGCTTCTACAGAAAGAAAAGTGAGTTGACCATTGGAGATTCAAGGAATATGACTGATTTACCTGATGACATTCCAACATAATAAATCATTAGCATCTATCGAAAAAAAAATTGTTAGTACAATAATAGAAAATAATTTATTGTATGAGACATGTTGGACCTATTTGAAGCATCGGAAAACATACTATATTTATGTTGTGTTATAAATGTTCTAATGTATATGGTGTTACAAGAAAAACCAGATTTTATTGAGAAGATTAAATAAGCGATATAGATGTCCTTATTTCTGCTAAATGTAATAATTTTGAAAATACATCATAACTAGTTATAAAATTATAAAAAAAAGACAACCCAGTGTTTATGTGCAATCTTGCTTTTTTAGGCTACTGTTAAGTCTAAATCTTCAGCCGAAATGAGTAGTATTGTTTTGTAATAATTTCTACTAAATGTTCTTAATTAGTTGCATTAACCTGCTAAATGTAAAAAAGCTTTATGCTATTTCAAAAGAAAGCATATAAGAGGCTGACATTGTTATATTAAAAACAATAACTTTCAAAATGTGATATTAATTCAACAACATTATGATTTAAACTTAAATTTCTAAATTTGAGATCTTATGCTAAATGAAATCATATTTCTCTAACAAATTATGGAGTTGCTGTAGATGAACATAACAATCAACTGCCTTTACTTTCTCCTGCTGAATTCAAGGATCCATTAGAAGTTAGATAACCATAAGAGTGTAAGTCCAGGTCTCCAGTCCTGGGTTTAGAAAATATGTATCCACACAGACTGTTATTCATGGACCTTCACTCCCAGTAACCATTCACTACAGTGTCTCATAGTTTTAAAATACATCCTTTATATTTTTGTTTTTCACAATTGTGTAACCTCTGATCTAGGATTGAATCTGCCACAGTGTTTGTTCTTGAAGAGAATTTCTGGTACTTCTATTTCTTTTAATTATTTATTTTTTTGTGTCTTTACTTTCTTTTTTTTTTTAAAACAACTTATCAAACAAATTTGCTCTCAAATATTCTCAATATATTGACATTCATAAGTAGGACATTCATAACATTTATCATTGAAGTTGCTGATAGTTATGATATAATATAGTCTTTTGCAGGAATATTACAAGGTTTGTACTGATGCAGGCTACAACAAACTTCAGTGCCTAGTTAAAAAATGTGTTTCTTTTTGTACTTTTTTGTTCTCCACAAATACTTTTGTTAAGAAATGCTAAAAGAGTTCATATATAGACTCATAGAAGCAGCTTTGTGTACATATTAGTTTGAAGTGATATGATTGCTAAATAATAATTACATTTTAACTTACCAGCTGTTTCACAACATCATGTAATTTTGAGTCATTTGTTTTATTAAGTTATGCCTTACAAGTCTTTTTTTCTTCTAATATATTTGTAGCATTTTTAAACCTTCAATAGATGAGCATACGTTTTCTGATAAATCTTGGTCAGTATAGATAGTTGGTGAAAATTTTTTTTTTTGTAGAATACAAATCATTTTTATTTCTGTACATGTGATGGTGTATTTTGGTTTAAAGTCCACAAAATTGTTAATTCAGAATATTTTAAAAACATTTAAAAAATTGTAATACGAATTTAAAAAATCAAATAATGGAAGTTCGATTTGAATTTTTAAAAAAAATTAATTATTGTAAACTATTAATTAAGAGAGTATATATGGTATGCAAGGAAAAAGCACATCAAAACTGTATCACTAAATATGCCACTACCTCACTAACATTGTTTTTTTTTAAGACTATGAATGTTACAGATTTTAGATAAAAATTGTAGCTAATGTTTTCACTAAATGTTCATTAAATATTATCGCATATTTTCAGGCTATTGTAATCTTTTGATTAAAAGTATTTTTATCAAAATGATGAAAAAAAAAAGGAAAAAAATTAATGTTTTAAAGTATTGTCTATATGTTATAGTATTTTCAAGTATTGTTGTGATTATATTTAGTACTCCTTTTGAATTGAATTGTATTTTATTTTGAATTCCTGTGTTCATTTTCATTCTAAGTATTAGTTTACAAAATGTGTGTTTCTTATTATGATACAGTAAAACCTTGTTAAGTGATAGTCAAACTATGTTATATTAACATAGTAGTACCAATGTTTTCTAAGATCTTAAAGCATCAGTTACAAAAGAATTCTTTGCTAGTGTTAAAAGTATACATATTTACTTGGTGCAAACATCGTGTATTACTATCCATAAAGTTATTTCAACACAGCAATAGTTGATAGTTGTTTTGTTTTGGAAAAGAATTTTAAGTGAAATAAATTATTTTTTTTTTTTGCTTTCAGTGTGGCTTATATCTAGAGTTAGTAGTATGCTTAGTAAGTTGCAAAGTTGTATAACTAGATCAGATATTAAACTTACTAGTAGATGCATTTTTTCTTACAAACAGTAGAGTTGGGAAATGGAAATTAATATTAACTAGGTTTGACTATATTTTTTAAAAGATTAATTTATTGATGATTGTTGTACAGATTTATTTGTTAACTATGTCTTAATATGAAATAACTTTGTGTTAAGTCCACTTGTTGTCTAAAAAGATTGCTTTTTTGTAATAATTTTGTTATGTGCAATAATTATTTGTCCTTTACATTATTATAAATAGTTAGTCTGTTTAAGTGATAAACAGTTTTATACTCCAATACAAAAGAAGTAGTCCTACAAGTACTGATGCAATGCTTTGGCATGTTTTTGTAAGTTTTCTTTTGATTAGAGAATGTATGTAAAGTAATGCTTGGTTACTGCTATTGAAAATCATTTTATTTGTGAGGTCAAGATTGCTTTCCCATCAGTTTAGTTTGTGAAATAATATGAAACGTAATAAATTTCATAGTTAAATATTACTATCAATATTAAATGTTAATTTAAATCTATTCTAAATATTGAGTCTTTTTTTTGTGTTTTTTTACTGAATACAAAATCATGTTCAGGTAACAGTAGGATCTGATAGTAAGCAACTAAAAATTCTATTGAGACATACATCTTATAAAATATTTTCATTTGATATTTTATAAAAGTTATATTTGTATTTAGTATGTTCTGGTAAGTGATCAAATATATATTTTCAAATGTTAATAAAAGTATACATGATTAAAAATATTGAGCTTTCATAACTATTAATGCTTCATAAAGTGAATGATAAATTAAACATGTATAATGTGTTAAAGTGATTTCGTTTAGCTTTATATGTATATATTGGCCTCTTTCAGTCGTAGTACTATGATTCATCTCGAACACTTTTTCATATGACTGTGGAGCCCTATTTCGGAGAGACACTCCTGTCCACATGTATTGCAGGATAAGATCAAGATTTCGTTTAGTTTTATATAACAATTTTAAGAATCATTTCAAACAGAATACCTAGCACTAATGACAAGACAGTATTAAAGAAACAAACAATTGAAGAACTAATCATGTCCATTTTTTAAAACAATGTAATCTATAGCTTTTATTATAAAGGCATCACATTTTAACTACAAATACATTTATTGAGCACATTGTCAAAATAATTTGAAAAAGAAAATATCATTAGATAACAAGAAACTAATCACTTTATAATATAGGAATGTTTACAAACAAGTCACTTTATATCACAGGCATGTTTTAATCACTACATGGAAGTCCTAATGCTAGACCTCGGGCAGCATATGTTTGTAAATATATCTGCTTTCTAAATCCTTGTAAAAATTCCCACTTTGTACTGCATTTTACAATGGAACCTGTACTGTTGATCATACATTAGATAATTATTCATTACTGATCATAGTCTCATGTGTATATAGACATACATTCCAGGAGTTGCCAGTAATATCACACAATTTTGTAGTATGAGTCAAGGTAGGTAACCACTTCAAACTTGACATAGCTGCAATCAAACTTAACAGACCAATGTGATGTTTAAAATGGCACTTTGAATGCATTTTGATAATTGTTATAAATTGACTGAACCTCGATTACATCTATTTTGGAATTCACTTAAATTCGGTAGGTACAACTGGCTTTATTATATAGGCTCTAATATGTGATGTTTAAAGCTGTACTGTAGCTTCTATCGCTTGTTTTTTTTTTATTATGTTTTATAGTTTCTCTACATTAAAAAAAATCAGCATTTGTAAGCATATAATACAATGACATATATTATACCATCTATAAACAATTGAGCAGTTTATAAAATGAAACATTTGCTGTGCTCTACAATGCAATACTGATTATATAGATTAGAAGTAGATCACAATTCTGGATGAAATTAAATTGAACTATTGAAAACTTAATTAGATCTACAAGTAACAAAGTAGGTCTCCAGCCTGAATTTCATCTTTCTTTGCAGGACTAAGTTCAACTATTTTCTGATTGTTTTTCTTTGTAGAGACTCTCTTTTCCTCCAAGACCTAACAAAATGTTATTTTTTGTTCGGTTTTCTGTTTATCTTGGAACTTCCTGCTACCATTTTGTTTCTTACTCTAGTTCCAGGCTGAAATTGAAGTTCATTGACATACAGGGGAGGTAAGATAGGTATACTTGTAGCAGTCTGTTGAATGCCTTGTGGCGGTCTCAGTATACGCTGGGAAGGGTAAACTGTTCTAGAACTTGCATCTGGCGAATCACTGCCGAACTGTTCAGAATCACTGAGGGAAACCCTTTCTCCTGCTTTACTGGTTTGGCTTTTTGTAACAGAGCCAGAGTGTTTGTTGTAATGTTCTCTAGGCACATGCTGTGAATGGGTGGGCTTCTTTAACAAGCCTTTAGTTTGAAACGAGTTTATCTCTGCATGAGGTAACACTGGAATAGGAGTTAGGGCTTTGGCAGCTAACTCATTCTTAGTTCTCAACATTTCCTTGATAGCAATGACGTCCATTTGCATTGCTTTGTTTTGTTGATACATGTTTTTCATTTCTTCGCTGTTTTGACTCATGACCTGCATAAAATATAGGTACACAATTACAATGAGAAGACAAAAAAAAACAACAACAACTATTTGTCACTAAATATTCATTACAAAATTTTGAATGCCAACATATTGACTAGGTAGAGCATGGTTTTCCCCTTGAAGCTTTGCTAGTTTTTATTTGGTTCAGTTCAAGTCAATGACAAGAAGGCAGTGTGTTGAGTTTTAAAATAGAAAGAGTAGGCCTATAGCATTTCACAAAGCTACGCAAGACAATTGATGTTGTAATATTTTGTCAAACTAACACAAAGTCTGTCGGGAGTCATCGGATTCTACTAAGCTCTCATTTCACCGTCTGAGCTTGTCTTCGGCGTTAGTCTCTCTCTCTCTTTCTCTGTCTCCCTCTCTCTCAAATCTAGATAAATGATCTATGACCACGGTCTTTATAAGTTCTTCAGTTGTAGCCTTCAAAAACCATTTGCTATCAAATAAGAGCCAACTCATACTGGATGGTAACGTTTTTATTTGCTGTCCTACTTTCAATCCAACCCTGGTGGTCCCCACTATCGCGTAGGCGTTCTATCAGGCAATTGTTGTACAATAAATAGATCTTCTCTGATGGTGTTGACCAGAACATGACTCGTGACTTTCATAGAGCGGAATTTGTGTGGAAACGTTCGAGAAGCCTTGGTGTGAGACATTGATTTGATCTGCAGGGCTTTGAAATCGAGTTGATTCGCTGTTCGCCTTTCTTGTTTTATTGCATCATCATTGTCTTTCTAGAGCAGGCAAGCGAAAACAAATTTTAAATACCGCTATATAACTTTGGAATTTTCTGAAAAAACCCAGCGTGTGTTTGACTCATTATCAAAGGTCCCAGTTATTTCAGGTTTAACCAACTCTCGCTCTTTCTGCTGGAAACTAGGTACTGTCATTTCAGAGGCTTTCAAATGCAGCGAAATTAATTTAGCTGAAAACAAATATGTCTGTACATAGTCACGACACAGTGATTAGTGTTCATTTTTACACAATTCTTTGACTAATAGGTTTTAAATAACTTGACTTATCAATGTATTATAGACAACTGTTGACTTATCGAGGTACTCTAGTCAACTGTTGACTTATCGAGGTACTATAGATAACTGTTGAGTTATCGAGATACTCTAGTCAACTGTTGACTTATCGAGGTACTTTAGTCAACTGCTGACTTATCGAGGTACTTTAGTCAACTGCTGACTTATCGAGGTACTATAGATAACTGTTGAGTTATCGAGGTACTATAGATAACTGTTGAGTTATCGAGGTACTATAGATAACTGTTGACTTATCGAGGTGCTATAGATAACTGTTGAGTTATCGAGGTGCTATAGATAACTGTTGAGTTATCGAGGTGCTATAGATAACTGTTGAGTTATCGAGGTGCTATAGATAACTGTTGAGTTATCGAGGTGCTATAGATAACTGTTGAGTTATCGAGGTGCTATAGATAACTGTTGAGTTATCGAGGTGCTATAGATAACTGTTGAGTTATCGAGGTGCTATAGATAACTGTTAAGTTATCGAGGTGCTATAGATAACTGTTGACTTATCGAGGTACTATAGATAACTGTTGAGTTATCGAGGTACTATAGATAACTGTTGACTTATCGAGGTAATATAGATAACTGTTGACTTATCGAGGTACTATAGATAACGACTTATCGAGGTACTATAGATAACAGTTGAGTTATCGAGGTACTATAGATAACTGTTGAGTTATCGAGGTACTATTATGTTCGTCTGTTGGCTACTCACCTCTCTCATTCTTTCTACTTCTTTATTCATTGACTTGGTAGCGGTTTCTAAATCTGCTTGGAATTTCTCATGCATGACAACTCGGTCGTGGTCATAGCTCTTCAGTTCTTCAGTTTGTTCTTCTATAATCTGCAAGTGACATTTAGAATGAGCACGCTATTTTGTTGTAAGTGCAAGTTAATAATCAATCATGTCATTTATATAGTGTTGTTAACAAACATAATGTAGGCTCATGACGCTATGATAATAAGACAGGAAAGTTAAAATGACAAACTAATCCCCTAAAAAGTTTTGAGGATTGGTTTCCAAGTTGCGTGTAAAAACAAGTAAGCACAATCAATTGAATACAAAAATATCACCCTCCCTATATTCTTTTTCTTCTAACCAGCTTTTTGCTACTGAGCTGTAAGCTCTTTTGCAGCGTTTGTCAAAGAAAAATAGCTTGCTTTTTTTTTTCAAGTTGTTCTGCACTGCCACACAGAATGTTGGTTATGTTCAGTTCTAGATCTAGTGGCAATAGGTCTGACTAAGGTGAACTACATTGGGGCATTAAAGAAGATATGAAATCATATGATTCACAGTTTGATAAGGGTGGGCGCAGTGTCTACAGAAGGATGCGTGTGTAGAATTGATTATGTTATGGAGAATATTTAAAGATTAATGTTTTGTTCTTAATGTTCTTAATGTGAATATTGTAGATAGCTCTTTTCGGTGGGAGGAAATATATACTGTCCAATTAGTTTGACAGGGTCATTTCTCTTTAACTAGATTGGCCTCTTCCTTATACCCACTGAGTCAATTTTCTTTGTGATTGCTGGCTAACATTGACTTGACATTGTAGTAATTAACTGGCTTTTCCGGTTGTTCCATGGATGACACCGCTTAGCCTTTCCATTTCTGATGATGTGCCAGGAATCCATTGAATGTGACTGAGCTATTAACATGTGACATTATTTGATGGGTTATCATGGGGTTCATGTTGTCAACTCTCTTGGGTTATATGTTACTAGTCAATGCTTGAAAAGTAGATTGTCTGTCATATCTGAACGATCTTTCTATTCCTCTCTATAAATACTGCAGGGTACTTTATGACTGTGATATAGCTAGGGACACAATAATATACTATTTTTTTGTGTTCACTTAGGTTTGACATCTCCCATCACATCGAGAGAATCAAATTCTTTTCACATACTAGTTGTAGACTATTTAGCATATCAACATTGACAAGGATGAATGAAATACTTGCCTCCTTAGACATCAATTAACATGTTTGGGAGATTAACATGGACATGAGAAATAGTTGATAACTGTTCCTTAACATTTATAGGTTTATAGATTTTCTCAACTTATGAACACAATATTCCTGTAGCCTAATGTGATCTCACCATAAATGATGAAAGCAACATAAGTGGAATCCATCATAAAATTACATTTTTAGATAATATAGATTTTAATAATCTTTGCGCATTTTGAATCATAAATTCGGCCTGGTTAAAAACCCGACCTTGTTTGCTCGCTCCAGCTCCTGGTCTACTGTGATGAGTCTCTGTTTAAGTAAGTCCAATTCCTTATTTAACATCTCTATCTCTTCCTTTTGTTTTTGATATTTAGGGTCAGCTTCCAATTTCTCTTTCTCCAGTTTAATTCGACCAACCTTTTATGGATACAAAGAGAGAGATATTTTCTTTTATTTATTGCAGAGATGAATTATTATAATATGTATTTCTTAGATTATATCAAAAAGAGCTTTGTAAATGTCATTGCAGTAGAACGGGAATGATCAAAGAAGGCACTAAAACAGCGGTTCTCAACCTTTTATGCTCGGCGACCCCTTTTTACAATCCCCCACTCTGCCGCGACCCCCCCACACACATACAGCGACCCCTGGCAAATCGTCAATCGACACCCAAGGGGGTCGCGACCCACAGGTTGAGAACCCCTACACTATAAGATGTTACATTTATTTTGACACAAAGCTATTCTAAAAAAGACTTAACACGTAGGACTAGGACTACTTAAAATAGTCACTAAATAGTCACTATATAAAGAAGACCTAAAAGTAATTGCCTTAACTTCTGAAGAAGACGTTGATTTTCATACCCTATATTTTCTTTATTTTAATTAAAAGCTTCAATTTTTCTTTCGGTGCTGAGAACTATGATCTCTTTGAGCATGCCATAATCTGATATTGCTGGAAGTTCTAAATAGTGTTATAGAGTGTATCTGGAAAACAAATCCAAATCATTGAAATAAGAATCTTTTTTTTTCTTTACTTCCTTCTTTTTTTGAAGTAACGTATGTAATATATTATTATTATAGCTTTTATATAGCGCTACTTTCATGCCTAAAGCATGCTCAGATCGCTTTTGGTCCAATCTCATTTGTGGACGGTTGGGGGGAGGGAGGGGGTATCTAGGAGTTGGTTTTCCGTGCTGCCTTTAGGCGCTCAGTAAACACAACTCTGCCCGAGTCGGGTGTCGAACCTCGAGCCCCCTTCTAGGTAGCCAAGGCAAGCCAAGTTCAAGCGCACTCTCGACCACGCTTCCCACATATAAGATAGGATAAGATAATTTAGTTGCCATTAGCAGACGATTTGGACATTCTGCACTGTTTTTAAAGGCAAGCTCTGCCGCCACAACACAAGATCGCCAGGATTTACAAATAGTTTAAAACAGTAAGTGAAATATATAGAAAATAAATTCTTAAAAAGTGGGCGAGTTTCTAAAAATTGTATCGTGCACCGAAAGGTGAAACAAACTTGTTAATTAGACCATGTCTGTGTTGTTGTGAGAAGGAGAAGAGTTTGAAAGGAGGTAGAGGCTGACAGTGTTAACGTAAGGATAGGAACGTGATGGAATACATGAACACAAAAGTAGGACTTGAAGGAAGAATTTTTGCGAATAATGTGAACCTGGGATGTTTGAAAAAGCGTTGGATTTAATTTATGGTTCAGGAGTTATGTTACTAAAAGATACATAGCAAAGTAAAGTTCCCCTTTCAGACCTTATGATACATACCGGAAGTTAATTGACTTTTTTGTGAGTTCAGTAATTAAATAACTTGTTCACTACATGCTTCGTACATTTGTAATACCACGAACAGACAAAAATTGAATGAATATGAAATCACTTCTTGAGACTAACCTGTCTGTTTATTTTTCTGGCACATTCCTTTGTTTGTCTGACCAAGATTTTCAGCTCTCCAATCTCAGCACACTTACTGGCAATAAGTTTGTCTTTTTCTTCGTTTTCTTTGGCAAGTTTGCGAATCTTTTCATTGAGGCTGGTCACCGAATCTTTAAGTTCATCGATCTGTTCATCTTTTCTCTCCACTTCAGTCTCCTTCGACTGAATCAGAAAGTTTCTGGTGACATCAAAGTTCTTCTCATCCACTTGAATCTTCAGCCTTAGTGTGTCGATCTGTTTATTAAGTATATCATTCATCTGTCTTTTCATTGGAATAAATAAACAAAATACGTTAACCAGAGTATCTTTGTTGATAGCCTTTTAGTCAAATTATAAAGAAATCACGGAAAAACATTTCACTTTACTAATATACTAGCACTTCTACTCTTCTTAATTACCTATAGATCTAAGCCTCTATAGCTAGTAAGCATATAGCCATGGACAGATAACATGTTTAGTACATGCGTAAGTCGATATAATATAAACAATGATAATAGACTTTCAACAATAATAGCTATAATAAAATGAGTACAATAATATAATATGCTACGTAAAAAAAAAAGTCGCTGAAACTAGATTCACCAATGAGGAATGACGTAATTATCAGCATTTAAAAAAATAAAGAAGACAACATGAAAATATAATATGTGCATTTACAGGCCTATATATACATAGAGAAAGAGAGATCCTAGCAGAAAGATCGTAGGTATCACTTACAAAGACCGCATCACAAATGAAGGGATAAGAAACAGGATTAATACAGCGATTGGACCCCACGATGACATGCTAACCACTGTCCAAAAAAAAAAAAAAAAAGCAAAACTTAAACTCTATGTCCACATTATAAGGTCCGCAGGGCTTGCAAAGACCTTCCTTCAGGGAACTGTATCAGGAAAAAGAAAAAGAGGCAGACAGAGAAAGCGATGGGAAGACTACATCAAAGAATGGACAGGTCTGTCATTTAATGAAATTCTATCCAAAGCAAAAGACAGAGAGGAACGGAGAAAGACTGTCGGCAGATCTTATGTGGTGCCCCAAATGGTTCAACAAAGGTATAGGTGAAGGTGATATGATTTGTTTATTTGTATTATTTTAGCACTGCTTATTGAGCGCTCCTCCGTAGTTCTTATATTTTAAAATATCTCCACCGAAACATATTTATAATTGTATATTATATTATATTATATTGTATATCTAATACAATGGAAGTAGATTCATATATAGCAAGCTTTTGGCGAATCTGTTATCTGGTTTACTAAAGCCGCGTTAAATATAATATCCTTAGGACCGTTTAGTAATTTTGGTTCATTTTTATAACTCAATTAAAAATCAAAATGTAAACAAGCAACGATTACTGTGAATAACCTTTGTTTGGAAAATGTCCAATAGATTAATACATGTATTAACACATTTAAACAATGTTAAAGTGTATAACGGACTAACTTAACTCCGTCCAAAACAGTCAACTCTTTGGCTTTCGAAATCTCGTCCTCCTCGTCAGATACTGATGATCCTCGTGAAGACGTCTCTACTTCATTCAAATTAGTTGGCAGGGGAGAGAAACCTCGGCCTGTTACGCTCAACAAAGCCTGCATAAAATAATATTAATCAAAGAACAATTTTAAAACCAATCAAAACAACTGAATAACTTTCCCTTTCACATCACTCTTACAATGCCTCAATCGTATAATAAATAATTATGGACAGTAATAAAACAACATACTTTTGTAGTCTTCGTCATTTAAAGCCATTATTGTGGAAAGCTTTAATGAAATTGTTTTGAGAATATCGGTGTGCCATAAATAAGATGCTAATTTTTTTTAACGGGAGCCATTAGGTGTTTAAGAACTAGATTCCTATACCTACCTCTTTGTCAAGGAAACTACACTGTCAAAGAGTTTTACAGAAAATAAAGAAGCCCAATTTCCGTCTTCCCCCACCCCATTTTAGCGGCCCCCTAATGAGGAGTAGTGGTTATTAGTTCTGTGTGGTCTGTTTGTCTGTCCTATTTAGATCACAAAAACTTGAAAATGTATTGAAAAACCGACATCATGATGTTTTAAACATTTCAAAGTTCTGATGCAATGGCTACTTTTTTTTCTTTTCTGAAAAAGTGGATCATTTAATTTTTTAAAATAAATGAGCAAAAAAGTTTTTTCATTAAAACACCCCCATTTTTTACAACTATTCACCATTAATAGTAAAACACACGGGAGACTATACATTACATTCCGATATGTATTTTTGAAATATTTATGCAAAGCTTTTGTTATTTAAAAAAAATTGTGGTTGTGATTGTTTAAGGTTTTTATTTCATAGCTTCTGATATTAGTGCTGAAAATATTGAAAGCTGCCCTTTTACCTGCCTGAAAGGACCACTTTGGGGGCCGATTGTGAGTTTGCGTTTCCACATACAACTATATTTGTATCTATGTGTCATGTTTTTTCACTAAACGTCATTCCATGGACCATATTCTTCAAAGTTGAACCAAAAGATTTTAAATGACCACCTAGTTAAGTTTTGCAAAGCATTAATAAAATAATTCACGCCTAGACCTTATGTGATGAACTTTAGAGAAACAAAAACCTCAGAGTATGAAAAGCTTCAATCAAATTTAGAATCTAATATGTGACTATATTCAATTTGTTTCTATTGATAACTCTCATACTTACCGGTACTACTAGAGTTTTACCCGCCATCTTAGAGGACGATTTCTGTGTTGTTAGTTTTCTTTCTGTGGACAAAACTAAAGCTAAAGTTAAATACACTACATGAAGTAGAGAGGTTAACAAAAATCTAAATCTAAATCGTTATTTGCTTGAAAATATTTTCCCCATGCTGCAAAGGCTCTACAGGACTTTTGATAATGAGAAATTCTTTGAAATATCTATTGCATTAGTCATAAAGCTCAGTCCCTTTCAAGGGAATAGTAACGACTATTTCTGTAAAATAAAAGATTTTTTTAATGTGTTTGTGTAAATAAGTTTTTGAAATAAAATCAACTTTAAGTAGTGAATGACTATTTATCTTATATAATACAGACGTTACTTAAAAAAAGAAGATTATTACGTCTTACGCGTCATGTGTCATGCATTTAGTCATGCATATTAACCAATGACTTAAATTCTGCCAATTTACTGGTTTTCCTTTATTTAGAGTGAGTGGAGTGTTTGTGTGACAGAGATGAGGTTGAAAGGAAGTTTTGACATCAGCAGATAAGCAGAAATACAGAACAAAAAATAAATAATTATCTTAAGTATACATTTAGCAGTCGAATCTAAATGTAAATATACGGAAGCATTTCATATTTATTGCGCTCCTTGATCAGGAGGAAACTGGGGAGACATTTTTTAAAGGGGTAAATTCAATGATGAGGAACACTCATAAATGATGTGGTCTTATTACTTAAATTAAATGCCTAAGTAAAAGCATAGTCATGAATCATGAGATATTGGGTAAACAAAACTTGAAGCAGGACTTTTTGTCTCAGACGCTTGGTCTCAGCCATTTTGGCGCAAGGGACGTTTTGGCGCAAATTCTTTTCATCACATTATTAAAGTTCATTGTGTTATTTCTTTAAACATGAAATGTTGAGACAGATGCTTTGTATGTGCATTTGTGTCTTACGTATTTTTTATGTAATAGATATTTTTGTCAAGTAGTTTTGGTATTTAAGTTTGATTTGTAATTACTTTAATTACTGTTCAATCACTAATACATACATTACTGTATTTAGAAAAAGTTCAGTAAGTAAGCATTCTTACATAGCTCACTCACTCACTCTCTGGTCAAAGTCTTTATGAACGCTATTTCTCCCTCTTCCCATTCCTGTTTAGTTGAAAGTTTGCTCAATTATTCAATGTCGATGACGACACTTATATCAATAAAAAAAATACCAATTACTAGTAATTAATTAAATCTATTTGGTATGAAAAATGCACTTCGCTAATGGGAGACAAGTCTTGCAATAATGAGAGATTTGGCAGCGATTGAACGGTGTGCTACCTCTCCTCCCCCCCCCCCCCCCTCAAAGCGCGAATGGGACACTTCATCAATATGCAAGATAGCAGACGCGTAAAAATTCAATAGGACATTTAATTTTACTCATTATAAACTAGGTTTTTAAAAAGATTTTTTTAAAAATTTTAAACTTGTTTTAAAAATTGCAGCTGAAAATCCGTGTGTGAGCTGATTGAAATAGCAGTTATTGAAAATAACAGTTAATTGTGAATAGGTCAGCACAAACTTTTTTTTTTATTGCAATCTTGGCAGACGTCATGTGAAACTGAGGATAAAAGTGATGTTACGAATGTAAAACTCCACATATAGCGGCATATCTTTCTAAAACGTTTTACGAATATAACTCATGAAAAAAAAGTCTATTTGACATCCTGGATTTACATTGACGTCATAGATCGATAACATATCGTTAACTTCAAGGGATCGATAATATGGAGTATTTAATACTAGCCTACTTTAAATACAACTTAGTATAGAAATCATATCAAATATAACAGTATAGACTATTGCTCAAGCATTCTTATAACAAATACTCGCTGATCGAGTGATGTACGGTGCAATTAGGATTATTCTAATATTTAAAGTTTTTTTTTTTTAAATTAAAGTTTTTTTTTAATTTTAAGTTTTAGTTACAACAATAAAACCATTCTTTTACTCTCAATTAGTTTAGCTGACTAGTAAATGACCCTTTTTAATATTTGAAGATTTAAAAACTGAATTCAATCAATCGGACCCTTTGCCATCCATACATGCACTACAACGACAAAAAAGTTGTATTGACTGGCCACCTTATCATACTTTGTGTACTGTCAAGTCTGTTACCCATGAAGTAACTTATCTTAAATGTTAATTAAGTTACAGGCATATACGATACCAAAAGAAAAAACTTTGCGAATTAAAAAAAAAAAGGTTTTTATAATTTTGCAAGAGCAATTAGAAAATGTACAGTAATACTAATTAAATAAACATTACTTACATTGAACACACTCAATGCCTCAATGTTTAAAGCAAATGTTAAATTCTAGTCCACTTCATTTAAACAATAACCCTAACAATTTAGGCAATCAATATTGGATATCCAAAACACGAATTGAAATGACAATATCCTCATAGAAAGAACACCAAATACCAAAGGATTATTCTGTTTGTAGACCTAATCATAGTGTTCTCCAAAGTAGCACTCTTCAATGAAAAATAACATGAATGATAAGACAAGAAATGATAAGACAATCTTTCAGTAAATAGCCATATGTGTATGACAGAATAAAGACTTCTGATCTGTGACACACTTCTGTTGACAATAGGCACACTAAGTAAAGCAGTGTGACTTCAAATGATCGACACATTAAATGTAGGCCGCCCCGAATCTGTCAGTGACAGTGTGGTTTAATGCAATCTTGCCAGCACAATAGCTAATCTATGGCAGACCTGGCTCTTAGCCCCAATATCAATTGAGTTGTTGGGTTGGAACAGAAGTGAAAAGAGAAAAAAAATGATCTGAAGATCCCAATGCATAAATCACAGGTGTAACGCTTTTCATTTATAAAGTTTTTAAAAAAAGACTCATAACCTTAGAATTGTATAAATTAAAACTCTGTTCATCTTTAAAATAATCATTAATCGTTCATAATCATCTTGTTACTAGAATGTATAAACATTTTATTGTGCAAGTCTTGTATTAGTGTCTGTCTAAGGACATACAGTAGTTATGCCTACATAAGCATTCAGACTTTATATATCAACATCTTTTTACTGCACATTAAAGAAACTTAGAAACGGTCAGGCTTGTAGAGCTAGCAGTACGTCAACAATCTTGTCAGTTGCCAAAAAGAAGTCCCTTAACCGTTATCTTGTGTGTGACATACATTTTGATTGTTATCTTGTGTGTGACATACATTTTGATTGTTATCTTGTGTGTAACATACATTTTGATTGTTATCTTGTGTGTAACATACATTTTGATTGTTATCTTGTGTGTAACATACATTTTGATTGTTATCTTGTGTGTGACATACATTTTGATTGTTATCTTGTGTGTGACATACATTTTGATTGTTATCTTGTGTGTGACATACATTTTGATTGTTATCTTGTGTGTGACATACATTTTGATTGTTATCTTGTGTGTGACATACATTTTGATTGTTATCTTGTGTGTGACATACATTTTGATTGTTATCTTGTGTGTGACATACATTTTGATTGTTATCTTGTGTGTGACATACATTTTGATTGTTATCTTGTGTGTGACATACATTTTGATTGTTATCTTGTGTGTGACATACATTTTGATTGTTATCTTGTGTGTGACATACATTTTGATTGTTATCTTGTGTGTGACATACATTTTGATTGTTATCTTGTGTGTAACATACATTTTGATTGTTATCTTGTGTGTGACATACATTTTGATTGTTATCTTGTGTGTGACATACATTTTGATTGTTATCTTGTGTGTGACATACATTTTGATTGTTATCTTGTGTGTAACATACATTTTGATTGTTATCTTGTGTGTAACATACATTTTGATTGTTATCTTGTGTGTGACATACATTTTGATTGTTATCTTGTGTGTAACATACATTTTGATGGAACGAATCCTAAAATTGCAAGATCCAAAAACATAGAAAAACGATTTGGTCGATCAATGTGGCTACTTGTACATGTTTAAAAACTAACATTCAAACATAATCTGCATATATGACATTGATTTGCACATGATTATAAAGACTAGTCAGTGAGTGTGTGTCTTTTAACTAGTGCAATAAACAAAAAAGTCTGGCATGAGGTTCAAACCTTAGCTTTCCCCCCCTGCTTATAGTCGCATGTAGATTTTATTGGCTTTTTTTTTATCCACCGGAGATTTCTTTGTCTCCCCAGCCAATTTATAGCTTCCTTTTCCACCCCCCTTACAGCACCGTGACTCTGGCACACCAACTGAATGCCACAAAATCATGGCTCTTTGAGCTGGGATCAATATTTTGTGACTTGTTCCTGACACACGAACACAATATATGTATACACACGAATATACGTACGTAACTGTAAGGATTTAATAAAAGAGGAAATGATTTGTGATAAGGCTATCAGAAGTGAAAGAGATTTAATGCATACAAATATTTAACAGGGACAACTTTTTGGGGTAGATTGATTTCATTTTGTAACAGGTAATTTACATAAATATTGCTTTTAAAAATTAGTATAATTAGTTCCCAATATTATTGTTGTAAGTTAATCATCATAGATTAATCATTTGTGAGGTGGCACAGTTAAGTGGTAATAATCCTGATGATGGTGCAAGCAGGAATGATATCATATGATTAATGCCATAGCTATTCGCCCATTGCCCAGTTGGTTCGCTGAAATTTGTGTAGATTTTTATTTGTATCAATTATCAATAGGCTAACATGCATTTTCAGTTTCTGACATTTTCCTATTCTTTTATAGAGACGTAGATCTAACTCTGTGTAACCACTGTTGAAAAGAAGATTAAATTCTATTAGGATAATTTATTTTGTTTTAATTTCAGACCTTTGACATTTCAATACTCATTATGATTCATTGTTGCTATCAGACTTGTTAAAGTCTGTCAAAGGCATCACTGTTGTGACAAACGTCGCAGGTTTAAGATTGCAGACCAACAAAATGTCTGTAAGAAACGCTAAAAGTGCAAAGGTTAGATTTTTTTTATGAACCGGTATGTAAGGCTGGCAAACAATCTAAACAGATCGGTGCTATTTCAAGATTATACTTAGCACCATTGAACTATAACACTGTCACTTATTAATGAATTACTTTATTGAACTAAAGTCGAGTTTACACAGATCCTACACAGGAGTTTACACACATCCTACACACGAGTTTACATTGTCTACAGTAATTTATGTTTCTGTGAGAACAAAACAGATACATATATGTCACAAATGAAACAAATTTGTTTGTGAAACTAGAAAACAATGAAATGAAACAAACAAAATGAATACAGCAGTAATCATGTTTTGAACATCGACCTTTGATATTTTGGTCTGGAAAATTTGCATACATACATTCATAAAAAACCTTAAACGAATCATTCTAAACTTTTTATGGAAAAAATTTTCTGCATATCTTTTATTTTAAAAATTTTATTAGAGGATTTCTAGATCTCTATATCTCTCTACACATGTTATGAAATTCTTTCAATTGAATCTAAGAGGCTTATGGTCCTTATAGTTGAGGGAAACAAATATAAATATGAAAAAAAATTTCTTTGTTTGAAATAGGCCCAGTTCACATAAAACACTCAATATTTCATATCTACCTTTTAAAAAAAAAAAACAAATACCTTAACAAAAGTTCGATTTGTTTATCTATGCTGGTCGTAAGTTAATGGCCTGACAATTTAAAATCTATAAAATAAGGTTTTACAATTAAACTTCAAAATACTGAGGCTGTTTAGTCAGAATTAGATGTAGATTTAGAATGCTATAGCCTCCTCAATGTTTATTTGTTGTTGTCTTTATCTTAGCAATTAACAGTTAGTGGAGTCAGTGCAAAGAACAAGAGCAAACCGACAAGTGCCAGTAGTAGCCAAGAAGGACTAGCAATGTCCAGTCTTCCTACTTCACCTACAGAACCCAGTGCTGTCGAACAGGTAAGTACAGAATCATGCAAGCCTTAGAACTAAACGACATGAGGGAAAAACATTTTGCGTAGAATCTCGATCATTGGCCCTACATAGAGAGATTTGTACACTGTTTAAATGTGACTGGCAGCTGATCTGTGACTCAGAAATCTGTAAGGTAGCCCTCTCCTTGCCTTCTCCTTGCCCTCTACTTGCTTTGCCCTCTCCTTGCTTTGCCCTCTCCTTGCCTTCTTCTTGATCTCTACTTGCTTTGCCCTCTCCTTGCTTTGCCCTCTCCTTGCCTTCTTCTTGATCTCTCCTTGTTTTGCTCTCTCCTTGCTTTGCCCTCTCCTTGCCTTCTCCTTGCTTTACCCTCTCCTTGCCTTCTCATTGCCCTCTCCTTGCTTTGCCCTCTCCTTGCTTTGCCCTCTGCTTTGCTCTCTCCTTGCCCTCTTCTTGCCCTCTCCTTGCCTTGCCCTGTCCTTGCTTTGCCCTCTCCTTGCCCTCTCCATGCCTTCTCCTTGCTTTGCTCTCTCCTTGCCTTCTCCTTGCCTTGTCCTTGCCTTCTCCTTGCCCTCTCCTTGCGTTCTCCTTGCTCTCTCCTTGCCCTCTCCTTGCTTTCTCTAAGCACATCTTTAATGACGTATATATATATATGTGTGTGTGTGTGTGTGTGTAAATATGCAGTTCTTTACATTCTAAAAGATTTATGTTCTTCAAATTAATTTTCTTACTTTGCTTGATGTTTTAATTGGTTTAACTTAATGGAAGTTTGTTTGCTGAGGTTCCTAGTTTGTTTGCTGAGGTTCCTAGTTTGTTTGCTGAGGTTCCTAGTTTGTTTGCTGAGGTTCCTAGTTTGTTTGCTGAGGTTCCTAGTTTGTTTGCTGAGGTTCCTAGTTTGTTTGCTGAGGTTCCTAGTTTGTTTGCTGAGGTTCCTAGTTTGTTTGCTGAGGTTCCTAGTTTGTTTGCTGAGGTTCCTAGTTTGTTTGCTGAGGTTCCTAGTTTGTTTGCTGAGGTTCCTAGTTTGTTTGTTGTTTGTTTTATGGCAGGTAAGTATAAGAAGAACCAACATAATTTTTGTAAGATATTTTAAAGTTGCATATAAAGACAATGTGATTCTTTCTCATTGCTACTTTGCAGGTCATGGAGATTAACAGAAAACTGGTTGCTAAGATTGAAACATTGAGACTAAAGGTTGAAGTGGATTCACGCCATCAAGAAAAGACCAAAAATGATCTTCTGAATGACAAAACGATAGCTCTTCAGGCGCGAGATTTAGAAATTCAAAACCTAAAAAATGATGTCAAAAAGAAAGATAAAACAGTTAAGGTCAGTAAATTATAAGCTACAATGTAGGAGGGATAGAGGACAAATACAAAGCTAAAATCATGAATACCTATAGCACAACTGTTATAGATACATTTTCTCAGTGCTGGTCTAGCAAATATTTCAACTCCTACAATTTTATAGGCCTAGCTAGATAATGTAGTAGTCAAATTTGATGCTGTTTTTTTTTCTTTTCTCAATATTTTCAATGAAGAAACACTAACTCGTTCTTAGTTAACTGCAACTAACTTAAGTTATAAACTTTTCTCCCTTGTATAGATCCTAATTCTACATGCTCCAAATACTTTACTCATTCAAATATGGACAGACACTAGAAAACCTTGCTATCAACAACATTTAGTCAATCTATCATAAACGGTCTTCCCTTCCTTTAAACGTCAGTATACGCACACACATGTATGCCTGTAATCCATACTGTTCAAAACTTATTTCATAGCGACCTGAGAAAAATGTTTCGGGTGTAAAAAAGTTAATAATTCGTTACTTTAATCTTTTCAAATTAAACAATACACATTGGGGACTGGTTTAAAACTACAGTTGGAGTGAGACAAAGCCTTCTCAACTCTTTTTCAATATTTTGTATTCCTTGTAAGGATAATGTAAGATGCTCTACAGGTTACGAAGATACTGTAGCATAGAAGGAAGAAAAATAAACAACTTGCTATTTGCAGGCGACATAGATGGTCTGGCAGTGACAGAAAAAGAATTATCTGACTTGGTGATGTGCATAGACAGGACTTCCGCAGCATATGATATGCAAATCAATACCAAAATCAAGGAATAAAACCTGACCTGATGACCAGAATAGCACAGTCCACAGCAGCACTTGCAAAACTTAAAACAATCTGAAATATGAAAAGACAAAGTCATAGCCCTCGACACTAATATCAGACTTATGCGCTCCTTTGTCTTGGCCACATTCTTGAATGCTTGCGAATCTTGGACGCTAACTACAGATCTAGAGAGTAGGATCCCAGTTATGGATTTGGGATGTTAATGAAGTATTGTAGGGGAGATTAGAAACAGGATCGTAACGGTAATTGGGACTCACGATAGCCTCCTGATCACTGTCACTATTCAAGGCAAAAAATGGAGAAAGATGGTATATAGATCTTGTGTGGTACCCGAACAGACTAAGGGATAGGTGAGGTCGAAGGTCTAATTGAACACACATAAGTGATGACTTTCCTGTGTACTTCCTTAATGATTTAGCACATGTGCTCCCTTCTGAAAGTCTATGCTAAAATCATTCTAAACCTGATTGGATATCTTTACATTGATGACTAACTTCCTTTACGGTCATGCACTCTCCGGGCTTGTTCGTTTATTTTGTATTTCTTATTTTTTTGTTTTCAGTTACTGGAAGCAGAAAACGCAAAGAAAGGTTCAGAGATTAAACGGCTCCAGGAGCACTTGGATGAGTTGAAAGACGATGTGAAAATGTCGGAACAGTTTGCCAAAGAAATACAGAGTAAGTGCCCTTAACGTTCATAAGGAAATATATCTGTAGGTGGTTCGGAGTTGAACAGTTTACCGCTAACACATTATTTGTTAATTGTTTTTTTATTTTTTGTTTATTACACTATGAAATGTCATTGAAGCTAATTCTATGAATTTATAACGTCAGCCCTAAAAGTAAAGTAATTGTGCAAGAACACCGTAAAAGTCTGAAACAATGATCTGCTTTCACGGGTTTTGTATGCCCGTCACAATGAAAAAATGGGTGCATACTAACCTCTAGCATTATCTGTATGGTCTATCTATGTCGCACCTTCATTTTATTCGGTCTCAAGGCAGTTCCAGCCCGTTTATCTCAGATTCACAACCGGCCCATTTAGTGCGTCTAACCCTCAGCCAACACACTCTTAAGAGGTTCATTTACAGTCAAATTTATAACCTTAAATAAAAAGTCCTTGTCCTTATGAGATTTTATCTAGAGACTTACTAATGAGAATCTATCTAGAGACTTACTAATGAGAGTCTAGATATAGACTTACTAATGAGAGTCTATCTATAGACTTACTAATGAGAGTCTATCTATAGACTTACTAATGAGAGTCTATCTATAGACTTACTAATGACAGTCTATCTATAGACTTACTAATGACAGTTTATCTATAGACTTACTAATGAGAGTCTATCTATAGACTTACTAATGTTTAGTCTAATTGTTTGATTCACTGAAAATACGTCTTGTAGGTCAACTTGACCAGATGAAGAAAGAGAAAATGGGTCTAGAAAGTGGGACTCTCTACCAGGAAAAGGAAGAAAACATCCGAGCTCTTCAAGAAGAGGTAAACATTTCATTTGGTGTATTTTCTACGGGGACTGTTGATCTAGTTTTGGATTTATCTTGCTTGTAGCACACAAAAACAGTAATGTTTAAAACTCAACAGTATTTATTCATTGGATTAATGGACACTTCCTATAAATCCATTGTTGTTGTTTGTTTCCAGTTTGTTGTGAATGACATAAACAGACTAAACTGGTGCCATACTATTCCATTACAATTAAAACAAAAGCAAATCAAGTCTATAGAATAGGTTTAAATAATAATAATAGAAATGTCTTCGATTCCGAAGATTTAGGACGAGTGCACTGTTTCTCTAGGCTACGCAAATCCAGTTGCTACCTGTGTAAATAGCTTAATACTTAATGAAGCAGATTATCTTTTTTACAGCGATCGATTTATTTTGTTTTTTATCCTTCAGGCTCTGACTATAGATATACACCATCTGGTTTTGAAAGTACTCAATACTGTTGGATTAACAGGCAAACTTACTAGAGCTAAAAATTCATTGTCCCTATTTGTTGATGTTTATTGTGGCGCTGTGATGTTTCTACACTCTTGATGCCATTCTTTAAATGATTTCCACGGCGTTTGCTTTTTACCTTTTTATAGACCTATACATGAGATGGATTGAAAATGTATTCTTGATATAAAAGCGTGTTTTATTATTCCTTAAGAGAAGGTCAGTTTGAAAGCTTGTCTTGAAGTTTACAGTATACAATTCATTTTGATTGGCAGGTTGATTCACTGAAAGAACATTTGCAAACACTAGATGAAGAGCTACTAAAAGCCAAAGACAAAATTGTGCATCAAGGAGCTAGGTTGAGATTTTTAGAACTAGATAAAAATAACACGCAAGTCAAGTTTAAAGAGGAGCTGGCCAAGGTAAGATCAATGTCTCGTCAGATTAGAGAACTCTCCTTATGATGAGACCATTGTCTAGTGGGATCACTAATATATATAAGATGTTTTGGCAGCAGGGTCGGCCTTAGGCCGATTTTACAGTTGGCTCCAAATCACATTTAACATATCACTATCAATAATGGCTCTTGTCACAGGCCTCTAAAGATGTAGGACTTAAAGGGTTAAAATATTTAGTGTAGCATACGATTGACGTCACTTTAATTTATCTAAATTATGGTGCTTCCTGTGCATGTTGTATACTAAATGTTGATACAATGATCTAATAAATAGTAATGGTTGTTAACTTGTTATTATAAGCAAAAAATAGAATAGGGGCATAGCAAGCATCCATTAAATTGGGCCCCGCAATCTATAAGGCCGGCCCTGTTTGGCAGCATATATTTTTATTGCTTGCGATCATACTCCACTTTGAAATATACTAGTGTACATAATTTCTCTACTTTCAGGCGTCACGGACGATGCGTGGGGAAATAGAGAAGATAAGAAGCGTCATGCATCAGCAGTATCACGAGATGCGTGAGCTGCGGGAACAAAACAAAGAAATGTGTGAGAGCCTGCGAGAAATTAAAGGGCTGCTGGTAGAGAACCAAATCACAGATTCCGCCAGGGACCAACAGGAACGCCAGCGTAAAGCCAAAGTACTACCAGCACTTAACGTTGTACCCGTGAAGAAAAGATAAACACAGAGAAGATGTATAAATAAACCCTAGATCTTCTAGAAGTCATGTAAGGTTTGTGATGTAGAGTAATAACTAATATGACAGAGAAATTCGGAAGGCATAGTGGATATATGTAGCGGATGCTCTGTAGCTAGTTGTGAGGCCATTTAGTTAGAATAAATTCTTACTGTAGATAAGCTGTACGCCTGAGTGTACGGTGACTTCGTTCCAGATACCTAATTCCAATCTTATGACTCAGATGTAAACGTATTTAAAATGGTCCTTCTATTTCACTGACCCTCACCTCGACGTTTCCTTTTAATGTAAGGTACTACGGGTATCAACAAGTGAAACCGTCCTATCACGATCATGTTGAACTGTACATAGAACTGTAAAAAAATCAAATATACCATCATTATTTTTTTTTTGCAAAAATAAATATATATACATTTTTAGCTCGATAGTTTTTCGTTTTTGCTTTTACAAAGCTTATATCAACTCACACTGTCTGTCTTTCTAGTAAAAGTTCTAAACACGTTTTTTTTCTCCAACTTTTTAAGTGGAAACTTTGCACAATTACTTATTGTTCCAAACAAAACATGGAATCAATCGAAGAATTAACCAATTAGTTAAATTAAATAGTGGTAATTAATTATTAATTAATTTTGTATGATATCGTGAAAGGGAAATAAATCTTACATTATTGATATATATATATATATATATATATATATAGATATATATATAGATATATATATATATAGATATATATATAGATATATATTTATATATAATATGGCTATTTATGTCTCGGAAGACAATGTATATATATGTGTGTGACTGTAAATGTGGAGTTTTCCTCTTATTTAATTTTTTAAAAATACTTTTTCCTGTTATATTTTATCAAATCATAAAATGTCTTCAAAATCACGACCAATCACGTAACAACTATCCCTGTGATATCATTTTGGAATCATTTTGAAATACTGCTTGGACACTTATCAGTTTCAAATGTTAGTTGACACACCAAATGGTTTAGGTCGGGACCTTAAAACAAACAAAAAAATACGAGATTTCCTCTTTTCGAGGTAGTTTCCACACTGCACGAGATTTTGTTTTGTAAGAGAATATGCAACTACAGCTATTTGTTAGCCTCATCGCCGCCCTAAAAGAAATCCGTTGATTTGTGTCCGCCTCATTTATCCGAGGAGAGCAGTTGTAGTATTCCATAAACTCTGTCAACATTTTACGATTGACGAAACCAAATTCTTGAATCATTTCCGAATGTCTATTACTTCCTTTATCGTAGAACACAACAGCGATAGAAATCCATTTGAAAGTACTGCCAACTTTCTTCACTGTTTAGAAGCCGTGGGTGGAAAGGAAAACGTATTCGTCATTGTTTCTTAAATGAAGATTTGATCAATGCATTTAAATTATAAAGAATATTTTTCTGTGGTTCCAATGGCTGTAGTGGATTCCAAGAAAGGTTTTTCTATGTCGATATTGGAAGTCAGGACTAGGATGGTGTAGTTTTGTAATTGACCAGGTTATAGAAATCAGTACAGTAGTACTCAGCAATCGCCAAACGAAAAATATTTATCAGGTACGGAAGGCCCGAAAGTATCGTACTGTTTTGTTAGAGACGCTGCCCCCCCCCCCCCCCCCCCCCCCCCACGTACACACACGTACGACTTTTTGAGGGAAAACATTTGACAGTTGAGAAAAATATATTTAATTATCGGGTGTGCATTGGCATTCTCGCCAATAGAATGAGCTTGTTTCATCGACCTTTAAATGTACAACTAGATATCGCAGTGAAAATGTTAAATTGTGTATGTTTTACATATATTTTGTACGTGAAAGAGATGGATATTTAGCTAAGGATACAACTATAATTATTGGTCTGGAGGACTTCCTCATGGTGATAGCATATTAGGAGGACCTTCAGTTAATACAATTAAGAACATTCATTGTAAAAAAAAAATTGAAAAATGTTGGAGCGTTTCACAGCAAAAGTCAAAGATGTACAATTTTGTTAATTTTGAATATAAATTAAATACATACATACCAAGATAATGTTTATCTTTATCTACCAAATTATCAAACCCTTTCTCTATGCTGAGAAAACCTCTACATCTAGTCAAACATTTTTCTTAGGGGTGCTCTATGTCTATATCTTGCTCCATGTTCAAGTTACTTAGTAGTTCAGAGTTAATTCTGTCAACCATTTTTACAATATAATGAAAAGCAGGATGGATATAGCGATACAAAATCAACCCAAAGTGCAGCTCTCTTGCACCAGTATATTATCGACTAAAAACAAGCAGACATTTGGTCACGTGGGCCAACTCGCGGGTAGACGTAGTAACACATCAAACCACAATCGACTAAGGATCAGCATGTGTCCCCAGTTATTGTCTTCTAATCATTGACTTTTAAATGTTCTTTTCAATATGTTGTAAGAGCAAACATACCTATTGTTTTTTTTTATTCAAAATTTCAAAAAACCAAATGCAATATGTTTACATGTACACATACAAACCACAGAAATGACTATTTAAGGAACGTTTGACCAATTCCAAAACATATCATAATACTTTTTACAAACACAAAAAAACCCCGTAATATCTGCATAGTTCTCATCACTCAAATTCAATCCTTTGACAACACTCTACATAAGACAATATCAATTAAAATCGTTTTAGCTGTTTTCGTTTTTAAATGATGTAGCCTACCTTTATACAAAAAAAACAATTTGCAAATTTTAAGAACAAGAGAGCTCGCTTTCAGAAGACTAAATCATGGAACCCAGGGGCGGACTGGCTATATGGCTATTCGGGCAAATGCCCGGTGGGCCGGTACCCAAATGGGCCAGTAGGACCACAGAAAGGGCCGCATGGATGCCACTATGTATTAAATTGTTACAGGTTTTATAATATTCTTTTACAAACGGGGCCCTCTTAAATCTCTCTACAGTGTAATTGTTATTTAATTTAATAAATTATTCGAAATAATGTAATAGCCTACATCCACAGACAGTGCTACTAGTATGCTTTTAGGGCCTACACACTGAGCGATTAAAAAAGCAACATAAGGGCTATGTTTTTTTTGTTTTTATTTATAGAAATATAGAGCTCATTGTATGCATGTGAACAGTTATCGATGCTCAAAGTAATATAATGATTTTGAGGACCTATAATTGGATGTCCATCAAAAGATATGTAATATACGGGCCTGGTTGTAAAGAAATGCCTGGGCCGATTTTGACACCCAGTCCGCCCCTGATGCAACCATACTAAATTTAGACTCTGGATCTAGATCTATAAAGAGAATTTTACAGGGTTTGGCGGCTAAAACTAAAATCGCATTGCTAAAATCAAATTAATTAATTGTAATAAATAAGCATTTCTTTTACCAACTATAAGTTGTAGTGTTTTAAAAAGAATTACCTTAAAAAGTAAAGAAGAAAGATGATTATAAACTGTTAACCACGGGAGTTTCACAAATCATACAATGATAATCATTTGAAAGACTTTCTATATACAAACTATTTACAGATTGTCAGCATAAAAGAATTAGAGCTAAAGTTTTATGGTCATTGATGTCTGTAATAACATCGGGGAAACTGCTCCACCAATTTATGTAAATGTACTGCCCATGGTCTTAACGACAATTAGCGTTGTTACTTGTAAAGTTTCTATAAGTTATACACTTGACCTATGAGTAGCCTAGTTTGGTAAACTTGTTATAGTAATAGCTCATTCATTTGATGCCTAATTCTGTTTGAATTTCAAACCATTCGTGAACACCATGCCATTGTGAAACCAATATGAGGATGAACTTGACTGTTACTCATGAAAGACGAAGTTTATCAAAATGACTATAAACAATTTCAACAATAGAAAACTTGAAAATAATGTCCATAAAAGCTACAATCTAACAGTGGAAACTGGAAGATGTGAAATGTTCTGCTATGGCTTTCATGAACTCGTTAGAATGTTGACAGTTTTTGGTCTCTACCACACACTTCATCTGTAAAAATACATAAAATACTTAGACAATGTTAAATTAAAATAAAATGAAAACATTTAGGTTCCTAACTTTCTTATCTACAATGAAAGTTATATTTTTTTGACATTGTTACTCCGCGACAGAGTAAAAACACATTTATGCCATTTTACTTTGTCATAAGGAAATGGAGAAATAGAGACAATACTTATAATGTTCTACTGCGAATAGAAAGAAGGCTACTGCTTTATTTGATTCTGGAATAATGAAGAAATCTCTTATAGTACTTTATACACCAATCAGGCAAAAAATTGCTGTTGTACTATATACACCAATCAGGCAAAGAATTGCTGTTGTACTTTATACACCAATCAGGCAAAGAATTGCTGTTGTACTTTATACACCAATCAGGCAAACAATTGCTGTAGTACTTTATACACCAATCAGGCAAAGAATTGCTGTAGTACTTTATACACCAATCAGGCAAAGAATTGCTGTAGTACTTTATACACCAATCAGGCAAAGAATTGCTGTTGTACTTTATACACCAATCAGGCAAAGAATTGCTGTTGTACTTTATACACCAATCAGGCAAAGAATTGCTGTAGTACTTTATGCACCAATCAGGCAAAGAATTGCTGTAGTACTTTATGCACCAATCAGGCAAAGAAGGCTGATGTAGCAGAGATGCATTTCCATTATTTGATTACATTTTAACGAAGTTTTAAATTGTAGTGTCCGTAAATATCATATGTAAAACTGACAAATCCATTAATGATTTAATAGTTTAAGAAAGAAACAACATGTAAGTAGGCCTAATGCATAAGTAAGCTTATAAGGAGAATTAAATATCAACTTACAACGATGGAAAAATTTCTATCACTGTGCCACTGAATTTCCTGTTCAATCTTTTTTAAGCTGTATAAAGAACAGAAAGAAAATGATCCATTGTCATTTTGTAATAGATTAGCATTACACTAAAACGTCTGAATATATTCAATGCAATAGCTACACAAAAGGTAACATGAAATATACATAGGTCTAAGTTAGATCACGATATTTAACCTTTTTTTTTTTCTTAAATAGATATTAGCTCTTAAACATAAAAATGTGTTTTTGAAGCTATTGAAAAATAGACTAAATGTTCACAATTAGACACAACTCTACATCAAGTCTAAACAGTTCAAAGGTGTTGTAATTATTTACTTGCAAAGTGTTTTCTGAACTACTTCACCCAAGGTAGACAATCCACTGGACAAATCGGTCACCGTAATGTCGAATTTCAACAATCTTCTTTCTAAAACCAAAGCACGTTCTAAGATATCTCCGACCTGTGTCGTGTCTATATTGCCTCCAGAGACTATGATCACCACACTGAAGAGAAGTCAAACACACAAAGGAATACAACATGAAATTGTTTCTATAAAGTGTATCTGAAATGTCAGCCATACGTTCAATTAAGAACTTTAGATTAAGAGCTAAACATGACAAGTAAACATATAGATCTAATAATAGCAGCACTAAGGTACTAAGGTTATTAAGAGAAGAGGGTGAAGAAAATATGGCAAAAAAACAGACAGGCCCAGAAGAGGACTCTAACCATCGTCTAGTAGTGACCACGTACCAGTTTAACATCCACCTGCGTCATCCCGCTCTCCTAAAAGAAAGAGAGCTCAAAGAGTTAGTTGGTCCCGCATCACCACCTAGGGTCAAATAGTGCCCGCCAACATTCCTATCGATAATAGTTCCAACAAACAATTCTATATTTAGGGTCAACACAAATTAGAGACCAAGGCTTCTTCCAAAGACAAACAGACTACTAAGACTTTTACACAAAGAGATTGCCATTAAAAATGAAATTTACATAAAAAGATTACCATTTAAAAAGGAAACCATGATTAGCATGTTCAAGCAAAATAAATGAACAATATAGATCCTTGATACAATGTGTTACCATAATGTCACCTATTTATAGACATATGTTTAACGTTAGTACTAAATACCATAAAATGTTTAGAGGTGTAGACATTGCATGGCTTTTAAACATTCGCAAAGATTTCAAAGCTTACGTTATATTTCATTTTCAATAGAGATGGAAATCTCTTTAAGAAAATAATAAAAATAAAAGGAAAATGCTTGAAAAACGTTGAACTGTGTGAGAAAGTCAAAACAGACTTACGTCTTGCCCTTATATTCGGAAAGTAATCCTTCCATAAGGGCAGCAACTCCTACAGCCCCAGCACCTTCAGCAACAATTTTGTCCCCTTCAAAGAGTTTTAAAATTCCTTTCACAAGACTTGGTTCTCTGGATTCAAACAAACGAAATATAAATTTTTAAAAATCATGACTACTTTCAATCTACATCCGCCCAGATATTCAACTGATAGTGTGCTCGACTTCCAAAGTAACCAACTAGACTCTACGAGACATTGTTTATACTCATTGTACGATCCCTGTCTGTCTATTTATTGCACGTTGAGTACGTTAGAAAGTATGTTCTGGAATCGTATGTTTTATGTTTGGAGTTATTGTGAAAGAACCAACCTGACGGTCAGCATCTTGTGAACATTAGATTTGGCAGTGACCAATGAATTCACTCCAGCCTTTGGAACAGCGAGACCTGAAAGAAATAATCATGTCTAAATGACTGTCTTTAATTAACATGCAAAACTAGAGGAACGTATGCATGAAAGTAGGACGTAATTAGACTTAGATCTATAATCTATTTTCTTTTCGGAAAGCGCATCTGTACTTTAATAGATAAGCTAAGATGTGTTTACTATAAGACTAAATGTTAACTCTTGTCACTTACCATGAGCTAATGTTCCTAACAGAGGTGTGTCTACTGGGTGACCTTTGTCCAGAGCTTGCTGAAAACCAGTGGAAGCCTCTGACTCAACGCCCTTGAAAATAAAAAATTAAAATAATTTTAGAACCCACAAATTAATTTTCAAATATAATTTTCAAAGCCTTAATCTCAAGTGCAACACGAAGCCTTCTAGTTTCACTTCTAAATTCTTTGCTTTGCTTGCAAAATGTAAATGTTTTTCTTCATTGCACTAATACGATTTAATCGCCAACTTTGTCTGTAGAAAATAAATGAAATGCTCTCCTCTAACTCTAGATCTAGATTGTAAATACTAAGTTTGAAGCAACTTTTTACAAAATCCAGCCAACATCTATGTAAAATCTCAACTTGAAACACGACGTGACTTACAATAACTTGAAACACGACGTGACTTACAATAACTTGTAACATGACGTGACTTACAATAACTTGAAACACGACGTGACTTACAATAACTTTGCAGTGAGGACGTTCTGTAGCAGCTACCACAGCCACGCCTGCAATCAGACCTCCACCGCCTGTTGGCACAACGATAGCATCCACATGTTTCACATCTTCAAAGATCTCAGTAGCAACAGTCGCTTGACCAGATATGATTTCAGGATGGTCATAGCTGCGATATCAAAAGGGCAATTGACTAATTTAAGTAAATCATTATGGCAATTCATTTCTAACTTAAAATCATTATTTTCTTCGAAATGGATTCACAATTGGCTCTAATATTAAAATCACACACACGATGAAAACGTTTTTCTACGAAATATCATCACTTACCCATTGATATATGTGTAACCTTTTTTCCTGGCCAGTTTAAGACCTAGAATCTTTGCCTGGAGAAAGTAAAAAGCGATACAGTTGTAGACCATCACTGTGTTGGGCAGAGGATGAAAACCTCTCGTGTTTTTGTTCAATACAAATTCGAAAGGAATTGTCGTGTGGCAAAGAAAATAACTAAACACCATAGCTTTCCCTTGCACAAGTTAGGTACCAAATAAATATGGTTGGGTTGGGTGATGCATAGGGATGGTCAAATAAAATAAGGGCTTTATTTGAATGAGCTGGATGGTTGCCTGTTTGTGTGGTACACGCTGTTGACTGTCGTTCCCAGGTATCGAACCCTGCCCGCCATCAGCCGCCGTCCTGTGGCAGTTTTGGTCTAGGATGCTATTCTCAAATCTCAAGAACATCCGAACCGTGGAAAAGAAGCGAGAAGCCACACAAGAATAACTAACTGATTATATCATGAATGATACTGTAATCTCATGCATTTTACATAGAGATAACCTATAAAAACAACAAAATAAATAACATCCCCTCTTTCGCTATACCAGTATACAGACTAAACATTTTAGTATTCGGGTAAAAAACAAAAACAGCCCCTAAACTTTATTATTTATAGGACTCGGTGGCCGAGCGCTAAAGCGTTTGGCTTCCGAACCAAGGGGTCTTAGAATAAAAAATCCTGACTGATTTTTGAATTTCTGGATTTTTATAGCAAGTCCAATCAACTATATTATGACATTAGTTACATAGAGTAAATGTAGCTGTACTGGCCACATGAAATCCTCGTGAACTTTATATCCTAAGCGCTTTTTATCGCAAGATGTTTTTCAGTTATTTACTTTTGTACTATTTTCTTTAATCCGTTTTAAGCTCTTCATTATAGTCAGTATAAAGCTTTATCTTTAGGCATTATTTTACTTTAATCTCGAGCCAGTCTTGATCTCCAGTATCCAGTGAGTCATACTTGAGAGGAATAATTTTACCTGAGGAAATACTTTTACAGTAAGCAAACGTCATTGATTACCTCACCAATATGTTTTCCGTGCAGTCTAACCTCGGCATGACACCTCTCGCAGGCCTCTATCTTGGCCTTAGGCGCTGATGTTGGCATGACCACAATCACATGGACTCCAAGCTTTTGCCCTGCATAAGCCAAAGCCATAGCGTGGTTCCCAGCACTGGCTGATATTACACCCTTGACTTTACTATTGACCTGTTACGTCAAATGCGTTCACTTAGTAGAGTTAGTCTAATTAAAGGCCTCAGCAAAAATAAAATGCAATTCATTATAATTAGAAAAAGATAAGAGTGAGAGATATATAGAGATTGTCAAAATTTTATTGTAATTAATATAAGCTCTCTGTTCAACTCAGAACTCTAAACATATTGAAAATAGAGATTTCAAACCGCTAGCTTAAGAATTAATTTTTAGTATAGAGGAAAAGAATTTTAGATCGAAGTGTTTTCTTTTCAATATGTAAATAAAAAGAGATTTGACAAAGACCAGATGGTGCTTCACAGTGTCACTTAGCACTAGACATTATTAATAGCTAACAAATTACCATTAGCTCAGCCTTGATAGCATTGAACGCTCCACGGTCTTTAAAACTTGAGAATACAAAATAAAATATTTCAATAGAATGATTAAATATATATAAATATTCATCACTATCTCTTATTAAAATGGGTAGGCCTATTACAAGGGGAAAATATCCAATTTTTAGTTTGTAAAGTTTAACCACGAAATTCATGATTTGACATTTCTTTTTTTTTTCATTCAGTTTGCATATACGTCTTTTGGAAATTTGTTTTAGAAACTTTGTCAAAAAAAAGTTTAGTTAAAGAATTTGTTTTAGAAATAATAAAGAAAAATTGTTGAAGATAAAAATCAAAAGATATGAAACACGATTTTGTTTTTTTTTACAAAGGTTTCTGACCCAATTAAAAAGAATGCAAAGATAATGTCTTTTTAAAAATGTACTTACCTGCCCGTATTTTGTTCGATCTCCATTTTGAGGTAAATGTTCATTTTGTTCTGTTCAGACAATGTTTCAGATTTCTGTCAACAGGTGAACAAGAACGACTAGAAACTAGCTTAAAATTGTTAATGTATACGTTGAATTACTTTGGATCCAGCTACAAATATCCTTGTACCGCTGCTTATTATCATAGTGCGTGTTTATGAGTTTTCCTTTAAATTGCTACTTAAAGCTAGAGGCAAGCTAACAGCTTCCGGAAAAAGAGAAATATTACTTCTGAAACTTAAACTCTAACTGAAAAGCTTCAGGCTTGTTTCATGAACTTTTTACATTTCCTTGAACATGTTTTCAAGTTCTCTATAAAGTAAAGATCTCTCAGTTCATAATCATCAGTACAGTCATCTTAGAGACAAGGCCATCCACTAACACAAATCTATTAATTTAATGCTAAGTTAGAGTTACAGAAATGTAGTCTTTTAGTTAATACTTGCAGTTTGAACATGTGGACAAATTTATACTTTCAATTTCTCCAAAATGTTGAATATTTTTATATATATATATAAAAAAACATGTTTCTTAAGTGTTTTTTTTAAGATCCATAAGACGATATTATTAGAAAGTGAGGATATGTTTAATCATAGGCGTCGATCAAATTAATGTATGTTTAAAAATACTTTAACAAGGTTAAAATGTGTATGAATGTATTTAATATGCCTATAAATACAACACTTACCTTGCATCTTGTTCTACACACTTCTCCTTGTAATCGATTTTTGGCGGCCTGTACACTGTCATAAGAGACTAGTTTTGGGTGTTCTGGATCGCAGAATGGATCATCGGTACAAAAGTCACCCATTTCTATTACCAGTGGTTAAACTATTGCTGCAAAAACTACAACATTAAAATAACAATAAAAAGATGATCTGAATAAAAAAAAAGAATGAAGGCAACAAACCAATTTTAAATTTTAAACCGAAATCACCTCTAAAATATTTATATCTAAAACTTTATCCGCCTCTGAAATGTTTACATCCAAAATTCTATCTGCTTCTGAAATATTGCATATCTTCAACTGTATCTACATCCAAGATGTTGCTTATCTAAAACTTTACCCCACTCTGAAATAGTACTTACCACTTTTTCGCCTCTGAACAAATATATTGAGTTTATTTTTGTTGCTATGTGGTTGTGCTACTGGCTACCAAAAAGTTAATTGTTGGTTTCGATTTTCTTTCTGTCATGAGCATTATCATGTCCAAGTCCAAACTTTTTGCAGGACAGCAGGCTTGGGTTTCAGCTCGGGACCTCGAGATCAGAGCCCGAATCGCATACCACAAGTCCAGGCAGCCACCACTAACCATCACTCTAACCTCATCCCATTAAACCCCGTTATTTGAACCCAATAAACTTTGTAGTTGCTAGTTAACTAAAATGTTGCTGAATCTTAAAAACCAAATCTATGAAAGTTGGAAGTTGTAATTGAATTTTGATACAAAAATAGATCCTACCTATTTACCAAATGATCTTTCAAAAAATGTAAAACATTATCCCAGTTGCAAATAAGTACAATATATACATATATATTACCTGACTAAGGTATACCGGCCTCTAGATATAATAACAGACACCAATCAATTAACTGAGTGAAGTAGATCTACTTTGACTTTACCAGAAGTATACACATAAGCTACTGCTTTTATATATCGTATCCTCTAAAGCCATAAAAGCGCAATTACGTATTAAGTAAAAATAAAATCCGTATCCCATTTCCATTGATTAGCTAAATCATTCCAGAAATAGTCGAAAGGGAAAAGCTGATTTAGTTTCCTAGGAGAACTGAATTGTCAGTTAACAGAATCTTCTGCATCCTACATCATCTCTAAATTTAATTTAATATTGACATAGTTTTATGGAAATTACTGACAGTTTTTTTTCCTTAAACCAATCATATATCTTAAAATAGTAGAAATACTGGAGCTTTAGTCTAAACGAAATACGCAGTTACTCGCAGGACTATCATATTATGTAGTTTGTATCAAATATAGTATGGCTTGACATTCATGTATGTAAACAATGAGCGGTGCAGTTCCATGATACCTGTTGTTAAATCAGCGGAAGTTATTAGGATTGGTGCACTTGGTGTTGAGCTGATAGGTCAATACACATTCTGATTAGTTCCGAAAACTCTTACGGAACTTGACCGAGATCACCCTTTATAGTGCCCCACGCTAGATATCTACTGTCAAGTACAGTTCTTAGAACATACAAACATTAAAATCATGCGCACAAATATCTTTCAAAGAAATGTACAAACTGTGACAAACGGGTTAGAACAGGGGAAATAACTTATGACTTAATTCAACTATGTCATCTCATTTTAACTTTTCTTAGAACAGACGTAGACTAGTATAGCAGTCCTAACCAATGATTCTCTTTGATTATATATGGATCTATTTTGTCTTGATTTGATTGATTTTACTTCAATAAAAGTTTTATTGCATTGTAGAGAGATATAAACATTAAAAGTATAGTTATCTTGTAATTTGTCAGCGGCAGTACATTACTATTCTATGCCTATACATTCTATTTTTATCAAAAGTAAAAAAATACGCAGTGATCTAGGGACAGACTAAGTTGTTCTCTACCAGATTCTAAGTCAACTTTTCAATATTGGCAACTTTCCGAGAGTAAGCGTAAAGTTTATAAAGGCGTTGTGATAAAAATAGACAAGCATATTTTCCGTTATAACGTAATGAAGCACAATCTGGGTGAGCGAAGAAACCTGGCAAGCAAAGAGAACGACATGATCAGGAAAGTTTGTTTGTTAGATTTTAGTCCGAGGTTAGCATTGAACAAATATTCCCGATTTTTTTTTTGGTCTTCAAGACTAGAACATGACTTCAGCATGGAATATTTGGAAATAATATAAGATAATTTGTTAAAGGATTCTTACGTGTAGCCCCCGTTAGAAAACCATTTTAAAAAGTAAACTAACCTTTGGAATCTATATGGCAGATGATGTTATATTCATTTCTTTCTTTTTCTTACAGTTAACGAGGGCGCGATGCAGCCAGCACAACGACTTGTCGCGTTACGTTTCACACTATTGACAGGTACCTATTAAAGTCGGGTGGACTCAGGAGTGTACTAAAAATCCCGAAGTTTAAAATTTCAACCTTTACTGAGATTCAAACCCGAGATCATTTCGTTGGGAAGCCGATTGCTTTACCGATTCATTTCCACTTCCCCTAGAAAACCATTGACAAGATGAATACATGTAATCTGTGGCAGGCATTAAAATTGCAGATTATGAATTTTGATTTTAAACTAATGCGTTGTCTCCCCTGAAAGGTTGTAGCTCATGAAATAATGTCTAATCAACACTAATTATACATCCTCGTTCAAATAAAACACTTTTCCTCGTGAGACAAAAGTCAAAACATCGGTTTTATCCGTAGATTTGGTCATATTTCTAGCTAGCAATGTTTTCGTTTCAATTTCCGGGGAAATCTTCTTTGTTTGACATGTCTTGTCGTAATCTACATGTCTCTAATTATCCAGTTTAGAGACACTCATAAGTTGCTCAAGTACTCACATAGTCACACCAGATGTTGCAATTGTTAGTAAATAATTAGTTGCAAAATGATAATTACCATAGAAATTGATGGCTTGACGACTATCTTATCTTGCTGTGCAGGGTATCAAAATTAGCCAGGGCATTTCTATACAATGCCCTGATTAAGCTATCAAAACACTACATTAGATAATTTTGAATCTGTTATTGTGAAAACCTATCAAAACACTACATTAGATAATTTTGAATCTGTTATTGTGAAAACAATTCTGCTACCACATACATTATCATATACATGTACTTGACATTTAAATTCAAGGCATTCAAAGCTGGTTCGGTCATATCATTTGACACGACTCTCTGTCAAAATCATCTCTAATAAAGTTACAAAAGTCATTAAATGGCAAAGAAAAGATACACGATCAACATCCAACAGTAACATCTACCTGCCTTTGTCTTGATTTCTGCTCAGGATAGCTTCTAATTGATAAGAGGGAAGACATTTTGTTACGCTAACCTTTAAGGGACAGATAATGATAAAAGTAGTTACAACAAAAAAGAAGATACAATAGGTAATCACAATATATTGCAATTTTTAGTTATTTATTAATTAACTAATTAGTCTAAAAAAATACTGAAAATTGAACTTTGTACTTTTGGAATGAAAGGTCAACGTTCTGCGCAAGTGTCACGTGACACTATGAGAGACGAAATTGGAGATTATTTCTACACCTACTTTGAATGAAATTTCTTCCTGAACGTTAAATCTACAATTTTTTAATTCAGCATTTTGTAAATATTGTTTTAAAATGTAAAACTGTATCTGCTTACTCTATATTTGACCTTAAAAATTCTAAATTTAGTAATACTATAATAAATTAAAAATTAGATGATATCTTTTCCAACAGTTATCTACCTTTGAAAGAATGACCTTTTGGTTTTTATTTTCGTAGTACAACGAAATAGAGAAGAGGCAGTAAAGCCCTAAATAAAGGCAAAGAAAAGAAGCCATGGACCCAAGGAATCTTATGATGATTAAGCTAAAATAGAATAGCGCAAACGCTGAGATTTCCTAAAAAAAGGACCTCTTAGGACTCGCATATTTAATTCATAGTTTTAAAATAGACTGATTAATCCGAAGCGCATCCTCTTCATGGTAGTTTGGAAGGCAATTTCTACATTATATTTTTAATTTCGGGATTCTCAGGGCGCACGAGTCCACCCAACCTTAATTGGTACCCGACTTTAGTAGGGGTAAGCAAAGGCGGTCGTTGTGCAGCTCGTCAATCATGGGCTAAATAAACAGACTAGCATCATCTGCCCCATAGATCGCAAAGTCTAAAAGGAGAATATCACCTTACTCTCAAGGCTGAATACTACCCTCTCAATAACTTGGAAATCTAGTTTGACTGTCCGCATCTTAGAGTTGGCTACACACACAACAGAACATCAAGTCCACTTGTTTTACGTTCAGAAAACTAATGCTCTCAAGATTATTTCATATTTTAGCAAACCCTCTATGCATATCAACCAAAGGATATATCTTTGTCGTCTTATGGCGCTGAGCCCGTTCATTCATAAATGCTGTCATCGTAACGTTGGTGAGTCTCTAGTGCTTGCGAGAAAACTTTCAGAATTTTAAATTCTTTGCACATGATTCTAGCAATAGTTGCTTTTTATGTTATTTATTTTCTGCTTCTTCTTTTTCTATTCTTTTGCACTTTGATTCCAATTAACACATTTCTACACTGTTTAATGTAAAGAACTTCGTAGTGGCTACTTTAGATCATGTGACAACTCAACCCAACCAATAACAATTCCTATGTGACTGGGGACATGTCCATGTATAGGACTTGCAACGTTGTTAGTCTCGCCATAGATTCAAACTCAAACTTGTCTCAAACGTTTCAACCACCTCTTGAATATTTTGTTGTCTTTTAGTTAAAATAAACGAAATGAGTGATTCATGTGAACAGAAATGAACTGGAAGTATGTGTAGTGGCGTCACTGGATGCCGCCCAGTGCGGTAAGCTAATGGTGCAACCCACCTCTCCCGCTAAAAATTTTTTTTCCATTTCTTTTTGTTATTGAACATCAAGCTAATTGCCTTTATTCCTTAATGGCTACACAGCTGTAAAAACGATTCTAGATTTCATTTTTTTAAAGTTCGTTGTTTATGACAGTTTATCAATGTTCATTAAATCTATTAGAATGTAAGATAATAAAACATAGATCAACATGATTTCTATAAGACTTCAAAGAGCTGCTCTACTGTGTGCTGTTAGCTCTGTAACGACCAATGAAACTATACAAGTTTTTATAAAGCGATCACGGTAACATTAATGCTGATACCCTCCCCCCCCCCCCACCTCCTTCCCTACTGGTCCAGACAGTGATAGATAGGTCATAGAGTACTGAGAAAGCTAAAAGCATGAAATTGGGCTTAATAGCAGTTAAATTGTAAGTAGTAAAGTTTCCCTTTTCAGACCTTTTCAGATGGTGTTAAGGAATAACCCAAAGTAATTGATACAATTACGCTTAATATAAGCTTTTTTTTTAAAAAAGTATTCTTTTTTATTAACTCTTCTGGTTCAATATTCTCTTGTGTCTCGTTGTCTTTACAATACATCTACACAGAAGAAAGTAAATCAAAGAAGGTAAACATTGTTAGCATCCGGCAATAGTCCTTGAGCTCATCTAGTGACTACATTTTTAGGAGGAACAAATTTTAATGGTAGAAAAAAATGCATTTTTTGAAAAAGAATGTTGACCACATTTATTACATGCATGCTCTACATATCTATTAACATTAGTTTTTCTAATGATCAATACAATGTACTGATCTCTCCGTGGATTCCAAGCACTATAGCTACATTGTCTTATCCTTGATCTCGACACATCATAAAGTCAAACGTATCTCTTTTCAGGCATTTTAACATATCAGAACTGACGTCATCAGCTTTTTTATTTATCGTTCAAATCTTGGAACATCTGATCAGTGTGAGCTATGTCACCTCAGAATGACAAACCAAATCCTTGGAGCCATTTTGTCTCTGACATGTTTATTTATTTTCGTGGTTTGCTAAACATTCATTAACTCAATCTTATTGCATCAGTATTTTTCAAACTTATAGATTTCTTTAACTCAATAAAGACTCGTAGTTAATATGGTCAAGAAATGTCTAGTACTCTGATTGGATAGAAACAATGTGATATCAAGCAGACTGTGCAAGGTGTCAATCTGATTTGTATTCTTCTTCACGTCAATGAGAGCAATAACATTCCGTGACCTGTTCTTTTTTATTCCAAGTCCGGCTGCCAATGTTTTCCATTTTTTTAGGTTAGTGAATATTTTAGATACGTTTTATGCTTTCTAATTCTGGACTTTATTTCCACCACTTATCTAGTTCAGTCACAAATTGGAGGTAAAGTTTTCAATTTTTATATTGAATTTTTAACCAAATGTATATGTAGCATAAATAAATATATCTCTAGGTTTTCATTGCCATGGATGTGTGTTGGGTATGTAGGACACTGACTGACTTTTAGTTCTTTGATAAATGGATTTCTCTTTTAGTGTATTCCTTCCGCTTGATTCTCACCCCCTGGTGAGTTCCACGAGGTAAGGCCCGAACCCCCCGCACTTCACTAGTAGTGACGCCACTGATTATATGTTGTTCACGTAGACAATAAGGTTGTGTAAATAAAAATACTTATCTTATCTTATTTTATTTAATACAGACGTTACTTCAAAAAAGAAGATGATTACGTCATGCATATTAACCAATGACTTAAATTCTGCCAAGTTAATGGTTTTCCTGGCTGACTCAGGCAACCCAATACATCTGACAAAACGTAACTAGAAAACAACAACAAATGTTTTGAATTAAATTCTCAAAGTTTTTTTCAACTTTACTCGAGTTTGAGAGGCATTTAAGTATGCCTTTACCATCTATGTACAAGTCTACCATAGTTAACATCATTGTTATTTTAATCTTCATAGACTTGAAGAAGAATAGAATATGACGGAGAAAAAGAAGTAGAACCTGGATTGACATCTTACAAACAAAAATTTCATTATCTTCATTATCATTTTAATCATCATCTGTCTGACGTTCACCACGTATTAAAAATATTTTTTGCTGTGACTGTCAACAAACCAAATGGTTCTCTATGTGACTGTCAACAAACCAAATGGTTCTCTATGTGACTGTCAACAAACCAAATGGTTCTCTATGTGACTGTCAACAAACCAAATGGTTCTCTATGTGACTGTCAACAAACCAAATGGTTCTCTATGTGACTGTCAACAAACCAAATGGTTCTCTATGTGACTGTCAACAAACCAAATGGTTCTCTATGTGACTGTCAACAAACCAAATGGTTCTCTATGTGACTGTCAACAAACCAAATGGTTCTCTATGTGACTGTCAACAAACCAAACGGTTCTCTATGTGACTGTCAACAAACCAAATGGTTCTCTATGTGACTGTCAACAAGCCAAATGGTTCTCTATGTGACTGTCAACAAACCAAATGGTTCTCTATGTTCTCTAAGAGAGTCTCTAACCATTTTGAGCAATTTCTACTCAGCTTGTATTCTCTTTCTTTCTACTCAGCTTGTATTCTCTCTCTTTCTACTCAGCTTGTATTCTCTCTATTTCTACTCAGCTTGTATTCTCTTTCTTTCTACTCAGCTTGTATTCTCTTTCTAATCAGCTTGTATTCTCTCTCTTTCTACTCAGCTTGTATTCTCTTTCTAATCAGCTTGTATTCTCTCTCTTTCTACTCAGCTTGTATTCTCTCTCTTTCTAATCAGCTTGTATTCTCTCTCTTTCTAATCAGCTTGTATTCTCTCTCTTTCTACTCAGCTTGTATTCTCTTTCTAATCAGCTTGTATTCTCTTTCTATTCAGCTTGTATTCTCTTTTTAATTAGCTTGTATTCTCTTTCTACTCAGCTTGTATTCACTTTCTACTCAGCTTGTATTCTCTTTCTACTCAGCTTGTATTCTCTCTCTTTCTACTCAGCTTGTATTCTCTCTCTTTCTAATCAGCTTGTATTCTCTCTCTTTCTACTCAGCTTGTATTCTCTTTCTAATCAGCTTGTATTCTCTTTCTACTCAGCTTGTATTCTCTTTCTACTCAGCTTGTATTCTCTTTCTACTCAGCTTGTATTCTCTCTCTTTCTACTCAGCTTGTATTCTCTTTCTACTCAGCATGTATTCTCTTTCTACTCAGCTTGTATTCTCTTTCTACTCAGCTTGTATTCTCTTTCTAATCAGCTTGTATTCTCTTTCTCATCAGCTTGTATTCTCTTTCTACTCAGCTTGTATTTTCTTTCTACTCAGCTTGTAATCTCTTTCTACTCAGCTTGTATTCTCTTTCTACTCAGCTTGTATTTTCTTTCTAATCAGCTTGTATTCTCTTTCTACTCAGCATGTATTCTCTTTCTACTCAGCTTGTATTCTCTTTCTACTCAGCTTGTATTCTCTTTCTACTCAGCTTGTATTCTCTCTCTTTCTACTCAGCTTGTATTCTCTCTCTTTCTACTCAGCTTGTATTCTCTTTCTACTCAGCTTGTATTCTCTTTCTACTCAGCTTGTATTCTCTCTCTTTCTACTCAGCTTGTATTCTCTCTCTTTCTACTCAGCTTGTATTCTCTTTCAAATCAGCTTGTATTCTCTTTCTAATCAGCTTGTATTCTCTTTCTAATCAGCTTGTATTCTCTTTCTACTCAGCTTGTATTCTCTTTCTACTCAGCTTGTATTCTCTTTCTACTCAGCTTGTATTCTCTCTTTCTACTCAGCTTGTATTCTCTTTCTACTCAGCTTGTATTCTCTTTCTACTCAGCTTGTATTCTCTTTCTAATCAGCTTGTATTCTCTTTCTAATCAGCTTGTATTCTCTCTCTTTCTACTCAGCTTGTATTATCTTTCTACTCAGCTTGTATTCTCTCTATTTCTACTCAGCTTGTATTCTCTTTCTACTCAGCTTGTATTCTCTCTCTTTCTACTCAGCTTGTATTCTCTCCATTTCTACTCAGCTTGTATTCTCTTTCTACTCAGCTTGTATTCTCTCTCTTTCTACTCAGCTTGTATTCTCTCTATTTCTACTCAGCTTGTATTCTCTCTCTTTCTACTCAGCTTGTATTCTCTCTCTTTCTACTCAGCTTGTATTCTCTCTATTTCTACTCAGCTTGTATTCTCTCTCTTTCTACTCAGCTTGTATTCTCTCTCTTTCTAATCAGCTTGTATTCTCTCTCTTTCTACTCAGCTTGTATTCTCTTTCTAATCAGCTTGTATTCTCTTTCTATTCAGCTTGTATTCTCTTTTTAATCAGCTTGTATTCTCTTTCTACTCAGCTTGTATTCTCTTTCTACTCAGCTTGTATTCTCTCTCTTTCTACTCAGCTTGTATTCTCTCTTTCTACTCAGCTTGTATTCTCTCTCTTTCTAATCAGCTTGTATTCTCTCTCTTTCTACTCAGCTTGTATTCTCTTTCTAATCAGCTTGTATTCTCTTTCTACTCAGCTTGTATTCTCTTTCTACTCAGCTTGGATTCTCTTTCTAATCAGCTTGTATTCTCTTTCTACTCAGCTAGTATTCTCTTTCTACTCAGCTTGTATTCTCTTTCTACTCAGCTTGTATTCTCTCTTTCTACTCAGCTTGTATTCTCTTTCTACTCAGCTTGTATTCTCTTTCTACTCAGCTTGTATTCTCTTTCTACTCAGCTTGTATTCTCTTTCTAATCAGCTTGTATTCTCTTTCTAATCAGCTTGTATTCTCTCTCTTTCTACTCAGCTTGTATTATCTTTCTACTCAGCTTGTATTCTCTCTATTTCTACTCAGCTTGTATTCTCTTTCTACTCAGCTTGTATTCTCTCTCTTTCTACTCAGCTTGTATTCTCTCCATTTCTACTCAGCTTGTATTCTCTTTCTACTCAGCTTGTATTCTCTTTCTACTCAGCTTGTATTCTCTCTATTTCTACTCAGCTTGTATTCTCTTTCTACTCAGCTTGTATTCTCTCTCTTTCTACTCAGCTTGTATTCTCTCTATTTCTACTCAGCTTGTATTCTCTTTCAAATCAGCTTGTATTCTCTTTCTAATCAGCTTGTATTCTCTTTCTAATCAGCTTGTATTCTCTTTCTACTCAGCTTGTATTCTCTTTCTACTCAGCTTGTATTCTCTTTCTACTCAGCTTGTATTCTCTCTTTCTACTCAGCTTGTATTCTCTTTCTACTCAGCTTGTATTCTCTTTCTACTCAGCTTGTATTCTCTTTCTAATCAGCTTGTATTCTCTTTCTACTCAGCTTTTATTTTCTTTCTACTCAGCTTGTATTTTCTTTCTAATCAGCTTGTATTCTCTTTCTACTCAGCTTGTATTCTCTCTCTTTCTAATCAGCTTGTATTCTCTTTCTACTCAGCATGTATTCTCTTTCTACTCAGCTTGTATTCTCTTTCTACTCAGCTTGTATTCTCTTTCTAATCAGCTTGTATTCTCTTTCTACTCAGCTTGTATTCTCTCTCTTTCTACTCAGCTTGTAATCTCTCTCTTTCTACTCAGCTTGTATTCTCTTTCAAATCAGCTTGTGTTCTCTTTCTAATCAGCTTGTATTCTCTCTCTTTCTACTCAGCTTGTATTCTCTTTCTACTCAGCTTGTATTCTCTTTCTACTCAGCTTGTATTCTCTTTCTACTCAGCTTGTATTCTCTCTTTCTACTCAGCTTGTATTCTCTTTCTACTCAGCTTGTATTCTCTTTCTACTCAGCTTGTATTCTCTTTCTACTCAGCTTGTATTCTCTTTCTAATCAGCTTGTATTCTCTTTCTAATCAGCTTGTATTCTCTCTCTTTCTACTCAGCTTGTATTATCTTTCTACTCAGCTTGTATTCTCTCTATTTCTACTCAGCTTGTATTCTCTTTCTACTCAGCTTGTATTCTCTCTCTTTCTACTCAGCTTGTATTCTCTCCATTTCTACTCAGCTTGTATTCTCTTTCTACTCAGCTTTTATTCTCTTTCTACTCAGCTTGTATTCTCTCTATTTCTACTCAGCTTGTATTCTCTTTCTACTCAGCTTGTATTCTCTCTCTTTCTACTCAGCTTGTATTCTCTCTCTTTCTACTCAGCTTGTATTCTCTTTCAAATCAGCTTGTATTCTCTTTCTAATCAGCTTGTATTCTCTTTCTAATCAGCTTGTATTCTCTTTCTACTCAGCTTGTATTCTCTTTCTACTCAGCTTGTATTCTCTTTCTACTCAGCTTGTATTCTCTCTTTCTACTCAGCTTGTATTCTCTTTCTACTCAGCTTGTATTCTCTTTCTACTCAGCTTGTATTCTCTTTCTAATCAGCTTGTATTCTCTTTCTAATCAGCTTGTATTCTCTCTCTTTCTACTCAGCTTGTATTATCTTTCTACTCAGCTTGTATTCTCTCTATTTCTACTCAGCTTGTATTCTCTTTCTACTCAGCTTGTATTCTCTCTCTTTCTACTCAGCTTGTATTCTCTCCATTTCTACTCAGCTTGTATTCTCTTTCTACTCAGCTTGTATTCTCTCTCTTTCTACTCAGCTTGTATTCTCTCTATTTCTACTCAGCTTGTATTCTCTCTCTTTCTACTCAGCTTGTATTCTCTCTCTTTCTACTCAGCTTGTATTCTCTCTATTTCTACTCAGCTTGTATTCTCTCTCTTTCTACTCAGCTTGTATTCTCTCTCTTTCTAATCAGCTTGTATTCTCTCTCTTTCTACTCAGCTTGTATTCTCTTTCTAATCAGCTTGTATTCTCTTTCTATTCAGCTTGTATTCTCTTTTTAATCAGCTTGTATTCTCTTTCTACTCAGCTTGTATTCTCTTTCTACTCAGCTTGTATTCTCTCTCTTTCTACTCAGCTTGTATTCTCTCTTTCTACTCAGCTTGTATTCTCTCTCTTTCTAATCAGCTTGTATTCTCTCTCTTTCTACTCAGCTTGTATTCTCTTTCTAATCAGCTTGTATTCTCTTTCTACTCAGCTTGTATTCTCTTTCTACTCAGCTTGGATTCTCTTTCTAATCAGCTTGTATTCTCTTTCTACTCAGCTAGTATTCTCTTTCTACTCAGCTTGTATTCTCTTTCTACTCAGCTTGTATTCTCTCTTTCTACTCAGCTTGTATTCTCTTTCTACTCAGCTTGTATTCTCTTTCTACTCAGCTTGTATTCTCTTTCTACTCAGCTTGTATTCTCTTTCTAATCAGCTTGTATTCTCTTTCTAATCAGCTTGTATTCTCTCTCTTTCTACTCAGCTTGTATTATCTTTCTACTCAGCTTGTATTCTCTCTATTTCTACTCAGCTTGTATTCTCTTTCTACTCAGCTTGTATTCTCTCTCTTTCTACTCAGCTTGTATTCTCTCCATTTCTACTCAGCTTGTATTCTCTTTCTACTCAGCTTGTATTCTCTTTCTACTCAGCTTGTATTCTCTCTATTTCTACTCAGCTTGTATTCTCTTTCTACTCAGCTTGTATTCTCTCTCTTTCTACTCAGCTTGTATTCTCTCTATTTCTACTCAGCTTGTATTCTCTTTCAAATCAGCTTGTATTCTCTTTCTAATCAGCTTGTATTCTCTTTCTAATCAGCTTGTATTCTCTTTCTACTCAGCTTGTATTCTCTTTCTACTCAGCTTGTATTCTCTTTCTACTCAGCTTGTATTCTCTCTTTCTACTCAGCTTGTATTCTCTTTCTACTCAGCTTGTATTCTCTTTCTACTCAGCTTGTATTCTCTTTCTAATCAGCTTGTATTCTCTTTCTACTCAGCTTTTATTTTCTTTCTACTCAGCTTGTATTTTCTTTCTAATCAGCTTGTATTCTCTTTCTACTCAGCTTGTATTCTCTCTCTTTCTAATCAGCTTGTATTCTCTTTCTACTCAGCATGTATTCTCTTTCTACTCAGCTTGTATTCTCTTTCTACTCAGCTTGTATTCTCTTTCTAATCAGCTTGTATTCTCTTTCTACTCAGCTTGTATTCTCTCTCTTTCTACTCAGCTTGTAATCTCTCTCTTTCTACTCAGCTTGTATTCTCTTTCAAATCAGCTTGTGTTCTCTTTCTAATCAGCTTGTATTCTCTCTCTTTCTACTCAGCTTGTATTCTCTTTCTACTCAGCTTGTATTCTCTTTCTACTCAGCTTGTATTCTCTTTCTACTCAGCTTGTATTCTCTCTTTCTACTCAGCTTGTATTCTCTTTCTACTCAGCTTGTATTCTCTTTCTACTCAGCTTGTATTCTCTTTCTACTCAGCTTGTATTCTCTTTCTAATCAGCTTGTATTCTCTTTCTAATCAGCTTGTATTCTCTCTCTTTCTACTCAGCTTGTATTATCTTTCTACTCAGCTTGTATTCTCTCTATTTCTACTCAGCTTGTATTCTCTTTCTACTCAGCTTGTATTCTCTCTCTTTCTACTCAGCTTGTATTCTCTCCATTTCTACTCAGCTTGTATTCTCTTTCTACTCAGCTTTTATTCTCTTTCTACTCAGCTTGTATTCTCTCTATTTCTACTCAGCTTGTATTCTCTTTCTACTCAGCTTGTATTCTCTCTCTTTCTACTCAGCTTGTATTCTCTCTATTTCTACTCAGCTTGTATTCTCTTTCTTTCTACTCAGCTTGTATTCTCTTTCTACTCAGCGTGCATTCTCTTTCTACTCAGCTTGTATTCTCTTTCTACTCAGCGTGTATTCTCTTCGTGAACGTGAGCTGGAAGGAAAAGGTTTAAATGGGGATAAATATTACTGCCTAATTGGCCATGCAGTGAAAACTCTGGTTAGACCATTATAATTTGAAAAAATACATGTATAATCATGTTAAATTAAACTTGGCATGAGTTGTATTTTTGACACGGCTTTAGCGGGAACTATGGCACTCCACTCCAGTTTGTAAGTCTACTCTGTAAGGAGTTCAATAACTAAACATACGGGGACATTTTGCTGCTCACTGTCTTATGTACAGGAAGTTCCGTTGCCCTTTTGAAATCATGAGCTGGACTATAATAGAGGAACTTGATTGTGCAAAGCTGACTGGAAAGACTTCTTGCACTACTAAAGAGATAAATAGAATAAGATATCATATACAGACATGACCTTCTTGAAAGAGGAATTCATTTTAAATAATTCATTTGTATTTCAAGCGAGGTCAAACTCTTTTGGATAACTGACAGTGATACTCATTGTTTCGGGTTTCTATTATGTCTAGTTTCACTTGTATCTTGAACCCGGATCTTTTGTCTATTTCCCTGGAAATGAAAGGATTTTTCAACATGTACAAACGCAGTACACAGTTCAAGTTGTAAATGACATATAGTGCATTGTAAAACTGTAAAGATAATGCTGGTTGAGATATAGATCTATGTAGAGTTTGGTCCCTTTGTTGTTGGCCTAAAATAAAGTCATGTTCCAAATAAGTTTCATACTTTAAAGTTAACTCGAGTAGAAATTTTACAAATATAAGTAGTTTGATTCAGAACTTTCGAGGTTAATATTCATTAAAAGTAGTTTCGACTTCACAATTCTAATGTTTAACTGAACAAATGTTAGTTGAAAACTATTATTATGTTTATTACTATTATTATTATTTTGTGAAGAAACAGGTTCCTTTAATTGTAAAGTGCCTTTTAATTGTGAAGCATTTCAACATAACATATGTACAAGGCTAACATTATATACAGAACAACTCCACTAGATGACTTTCTTCTTCTTGTTTACACACTCGTGACTTCCCGCAAGTCCCTTAACTCCCAGGTACCCAACACTTGACCGTGTGTCTCGGTTGACCACACATAGTAACCATGTCACAACAGTTATGTTTATTATTATTATTATTATTTTGTATTTAATAGTTTCAGACAATCATGTTAACAATGTTAAGATTTTTTGAGACATAGATTACAGAAAAACTATTAAATAGCTAGCATTTTGGTGCTTGTAGTATAAAGAATAATGAATACACAGTGATACACATAGAGGAACATTGAATGCTATCAATACACAATCAGGAACATTAAATTCCAGCTGTACACAGGAATATTGAATGCCAGCAATACAAATAGAGGAACATTGAATTCCCCAATACACAATCAGGAACATTCAATGCCTCGTATACAAAGTTGAAGATGGAATGCCCCAATACATAAAGAAAAACAATGAATGCCCAAATACATAGAGAGGTACATTGAATGCCTCCTATACATTAAGAGGAGCATTCATTGCCTCCTATACACAGTTGAGGAACATTGAATGCCTCCAATAAACAAAGAGGAACTTTGAATGCCTTCAATATACAAAGAGGAACATTGAATTGTTTTTTTTCTTTCTAATTGAACGAACAGAATTAATTAACTATCACAGCTGACTCTAGAATAGCCACCCTCGTCAATCTGTTGGCACACTGAGACACGTAAGTAACTTCTCAGTTATCTCCCTCGTTTGTTTACATGACGTCATTCATCTAAGTGACGTACATTTAACAAGACAGACAAAGGCTAATAAGATATGACCTTCTAACAGAATTTCCTAGAAATTGAAAGAATCTTTCTTTATAAATAGAGAATTACTAGCATTCAACACCGGTTACGCCCGATAATTTGATCTCAGGGTATATATATATATATATCACTGCGATCTGTTTAGTCTTATTTAGAATAATGAATAATGAAGATATGCCAAAACTGCGCGTTATAAAAGTAGTCCGTTTTTTTTAAACTAACAATTAAAGTGAAGTTCGTATCAAAATTCTTTTTTTTTTTTAAACATTTGAATCAATATTCCATTCAAAGAGTAAGCATAAATAGAAAACATATTTTATTATGTGTCATTGATACTTTTACCACTGTAATCTTAGATGCAAATTGTTTGTATCAGTGCACGAATCCACGAATGAAGTTATTGAGTTATTAATAAAGAAGTCCATGACATTTTAGAAAACTTACCTCCCTTGAAGTTTATCATATAAAAGTTTTGTATTTTTTATTTATTTTTGAACAAACTGCTTGCATAGATAATTAAAAATGTTAAATGATTCACTTTCGGAAAAGAAAAAAGTAGCCGTTGTATCAGAACTTTGAATGATCTAAAATATCATAATGTCCGATTTTCATTTTCTTTTCTAGTTTCTTAGATCTAAACGATACGGACGGACGGACGGAAAGACAGATCACTCAAAACTAATAGCGGCTATTCCACTTCGAGGGCCAATAAAAATTAAACAATTAGTTAATCAATTAGCGAAAAGGACACCTAGGGATTAGCATGACATGATAAATAGGTCTACAGAGCTCAAAATCATTAAAATATCACGTCAGATTTAGTTGCTTTCCAATCTCCAGTTTGACTAGATCTAATATATTCAATACTTGATCTAGCATCGATTTTCTTCCCTTTCACTAAAATAGGTCTCAAAAATAGTTTTTAATAACTTACCTAATCATTATTTCCTATTCTACAGCTGAAACATTAATACAAATGTTTGTTGTAAAATGTTTAACGTGTTTCGATGTTCCTTCCTAGTCCAGACCTCCCGCAGGACGACGGGGTTTGAACCTGGGACCATTGATATGTCCGAACGACAGAGCAAACCGCACGAACAGGCATCGATCTATATTCCCAATAAAATTAAAGTCAATTAAAGCCTACACATTAGCTTAAATATGTTTCATTTTGGTAGGCTGGCAAAAACGACAACAACAACAACAAAAAAAGACAACAACAACAAAAAACGACAGCAACAAAAAACGACAACACATAATTTTGAAAAAAATTATAAGAATCGTTTCCAACCATGCTGCAGATACCAAAACAAACACCTAAAAATAGCATCACTATCGCTTTGTAAATCGTCATTTAAAAACTAGCATTGCTGCGTAAATGAAACAACCCAAAATCGTCGTTTGCCGCTCCCGGCGACTCTAGTCGTCCAGTAGTGGATACTCCCGGCGACTCTAGTCGTCCAGTAGTGGATACTCCCGGCGACTCTAGTCGTCCAGTAGTGGATACTCCCGGCGACTATAATTGCGCAATAGGTTAAATATACCCCCGGAAGACAACGGCTTTGTCTGCATCAGGTGAGGTAAGTAAATGCAGGTAACAACACTGGGTTTGATCAGTCATGTCCAACACTGCTCTCACCCTTCTTCGGACCTAAGACATTGCTATTACTATCATGTTAGAAACGAACGAGTATTCCTCTGCCTGGGTTGAGTTTCGTTAAATAAAATTAATTGTAGTCTCTTTATCAGTGTCCATTAGGGAATTTTCTGGTGATGTGGCAGATCTGCAGCAGTACCTCCCTCCGACAGGCAACGAGAGTCTTCTTAGGAATGTTGAGCCCGGTCAGGAAGGTCAGTCGTCATTATCCCCTCTGTTCATATGACAATGAGGTATTTTGTTATTTTAGATAATGACTATAAATGCTTAATCTCCAAGCTAAGGTTCTAAGGCTGAACATCCTGCCAATATATGTTCAATCTTCGTATAGTTCCATGGTTCAATTGACTCACCCACATTTCCACATTATGACGTCATTAAAATAACTGTAATCTCTAAATAATATTGCTCTCCTTTTCTTTGCTTCCGCTTAACCTTCTAATGGAAAGGTAACTCCGATGAAAAAAAACATACATGTGGACCAAAGAGAGATTATTTTGTTCTATTGTATCGCGTGTTTTGATTCCCAAACTATGTTTGTTCACTGGCAGTTAGTTTTGATGTTTTTGCTGTTGCAAATTTTTCTGTCTTATTGTGAGCTCAGGGCTAGCGGTAAGTTTTTAAACGACAAATCGCAAGAATTGAAAGAATCGGACCAAATCATAGTTGACAATAAAACCTTCTCAGATTACTGGCAATGGCTAAAAATAAAATACAGCTTCGGGAGGCGTCAAGAGTTCTTTAAAAGATGGTTACAAAGTCTGTTAATTCCCAAAAATAAGTCTTCAAAACCTAGGGCTTTCGATAACCATCTTTCGGACATGTCTTCGAGATCAACTTATCGAAAGAGACGTTTACTTACTCTTGATACTGGAGCAGACAAGTACGCGCCATTAATAAAGACATCAGTGAAGAAATCGAAGCACCACCGCCGATTTCTGAGCAAGATTCGGAAGAAGCTGAAGCAGTATGTGAACAAAGCAGCAGACTGGGGTCTCAGTAACAAGGAAGCAGCAGAGATCTTTGAAAAATACAATCGATGTCTGGGAGAGAAGCTGAACGCACTTCAAACAGAAGAGTTCCCTATAAAACCAGTCATGGCTATTGAAGGCGAGAAGGTCACCCTGGAGTGTTTAATTTGGTAAGTAGTATCATCTAGCAGTGACGCCCCTCCCTCTCCTTTCCCCCTCCCCCCCCCCCCCCATGTGTGAAAAGAGTAATTGGACCGCAACAAAATAGTATGCAGAATATTGGAGATGAGCAGATAGTCTGTTGCATTCTAAAGTGCTGCACTGCCCCCCCCCCCACATCTACGTCTGAATGGGGAGGAAGGGAACAACAATTGAAATATTAACAAGAAAAACATTTTAAAATACATTGAAAAAAAAAAGACAATATTATACAACTTAAAATATAATAAAATAAAATTAACATTTTAAAATATTTTGTCAAAACGGGGTATGGAACCTCTGACTTTGACAGATGCGTGAATTTATCAATTCTGCCAGCGAGAAGTCATACGTTAGTGATTATTTATTGATATTATCATTATATTTACAATCTTGTTTAGATCTACAGCTCCTTCTAGACTTAGAATCTAGATGTTATCTATATTAGATTTACATACAAAAATATTTGTAAGGCTCTGATCATATTGAGGCAACGTTAAATCACTAGCGGATCCAGAACTTCGGAGTGGGGGGGGGGGGGCGTTTTTTTTCCAAACCCTAACCCTAACGCCCAGTAAACCCTAACCCTAAGCATAAACGCGCTTACAGTATATATATATATATATATATATATATATATATATATATATATATATATATATATAAAGCAAGAGAGTAGCCATGCTAAAGTACAAGAAGGAGCCCACCCCTAGCAACTTAAAAGCTCTCAGATCTACTCGAAATGATGCCCAAAGAATAGCAAGACAGAACGCAAACAAATACTGGCAGGACCTATGTGAAAACATCCAATCTTGTGCCGATTGTGGTAACATCAGAGGACTATACGAGGGCATGAAAAAAACCTTTGAACCTCACACCAGCAAGTGTGCCCCACTTAAGTCAAAAGATGGCTCAATCATCACTGATCGTGCACTGCAAATGGAACGATGGGCAGAACACTATGCAGAACTTTACCAGATTGAAAATGCCATCTCGACAACTGCTTTGTCTAACTTCCCACCACTTTCAGTTTTGAGCGAATTAGATGAAACACCTTCTGTAAAGGAACTGAGCACAGCCATTGACATGCTTGCACACGGGAAAGCACCCGGAGGAGATGGTATTCCTGCTGAAGTCATTCAGGCTGGAAAGCATGGCCTAATCAAGCCACTCCATGAGCTGCTAAGTCTATGCTGGGAGCAAGGAATAGTCCCCCAAGAATTGAAGGATGCCAACATAGTAACGATTTACAAAAATAAGGGTGACCGCACGGATTGTAACAGCTATAGAAGCATTTCACTTCTTAGCATAGTTGGGAAGGCTTATGCCAGAGTAGTACTGAAGCGACTACAGATCTTGGCAGAACGAGTTTACCCAGAATCGCAGTGTGGCTTAAGGGCCGGTAGATCCACAACAGATTTGATCTTCTCCCTGCGACAGCTACAGGAGAAAAGCAGAGAACAAAGGCAGCCCCTTTTTATAGCTTTTATTGACTTGACCAAGGCGTTTGACCTTGTCAGCAGAACCGGCTTGTTTGCCGTATTAGAGAGAATCGGCTGTCCAAACAAGCTACGGAAACTAGTGTCAGCTTTTCATGAAAACATGCAGGGCACCGTATAGTTTGACAGGCCATTCTCCATCAAGAGCGGAGTAAAACAAGGATGTGTTCTGGCTCCAACACTATTCGGCATCTTCTTTTCAGTTGTACTCACCAGCGCATTCAAATCCCTGGAAGATGGAATATATATCCACAGTAGATCCGATGCTATTTAACCTGGCACGCCTTAAAGCCAAAACGAAGAAACGGCGTATCTTGATTAGAGAACTGCTGTTTGATGCCGCACTAATATCTCATTCACAAGAAGGATTACAGAGGCTTGTGAATGCACTGGCAGCTGCTTGTCAAGAGTTTGGCCTCACAATTAGCCTCTCCAAGACTGAAATCATGGCACAAGATGTTGCAGAAATACCAGTAATACACATTGGAAATCACACACTTACGGTGGTGCAGGAATTCACATACTTGGGAGCAACAATAGCCAGCAACCTAAACTTAGGCACTGAGTTGACCAAAAGAATAGAGAAGGCTTCTGCAGCAATGGCAAAACTCTCTAAGCGTGTGTGGGAAAATACCAAATTGACCACGGCAACAAAAATCCTTGTCTACAATGCCTGCATTCTGAGCACACTTCTCTATGGCAGAGAGAGCTGGGCAACATACATGCGTCAAGAGCACAGATTAAATAGCTTCCACCTACGCTGCCTGCGACGCATACTGTGCATCTCCTGGAGGGATCGTGTCACCAACCAGGAAGTTTTGACACGGGCCAACATACACAGCATCTATGCTCTCCTTCAACAGAGAAGACTACGCTGGCTAGGTCATGTCACTCGCATGCCAGATGGAAGAATCCCTAAAGACATCCTGTACGCTGAGCTAGCAGAGGGAGCCAGACCCGAGGGCCGCCCAAGACTAACTTACAGAGATGTCTGCAAGCGAGACATGAGAGCCATAGGCATCGACCAAAGTATGTGGGAAGATATAGCCCAAGACCGGACAGCATGGAGACAGAGTAACGTGCTGGTACGAACTTTGCTGAATGCAAAAGAAATGAAGCTGCATCGGTCAAGAGAAAGAAAAAGAAAGCTGCCCTGTCAGTTAGCCCTAGGACAGATGAATATAAATGCTCAAACTGTGGCAAACTCTGCCGATCCAGAATTGGCTTGATCAGCCACTCCAGATTCTGCCCCGTCTCAAGACGTAACCAAAGCCAGTGAATCATCTGGGCGCATCCATTGTCTTACGAGACAGAAGGAGCCATATATATATATATATATATATATATATATATATATATATATATATATATTATAATGTTAAAAAAAAGTAGTGTTTCTCAAAAAAAGTTATGTTGAGGCCCTTCTCTTGACAGCTAGGGGGTCTGGGGGAGCGCTGTAAGCTCTCCTAGTGGGGATCGTTTTTTTGCTTTCTTCACTGCAGAACCACATTCTCCTGGCATCCGCAGCTCATTATTTGTCCTATTCAAAAAAGGATCTTTTGAATAATGTTTTACTTGAAAATATTCTAATATGAATTTATAGGCCCTTAATACATTGCAAATACAGCCGATTTGTTCCTTGAAAGATAAGATACCTCACATTATTTCGATTAAGGCTTTGAGGATCGCAGTCGAAAAAAAATTATTTAAAAAAAAAACATCAGCCTTCCCTAGATAGCTAGGGGATCTGGGGGTCTGAGGCCTTTCTTGACAGCTAGGGGGTCTGGGGGAGCGCTGTAAATCGTTTTCTCTCATTCTTCACTGCAGAAACGCATTTTCCTGACATCTACAGCTCATTATTCATCCTATTAAGATAGGAACTTTTGAATAATGTTTTACTTGAAAAATATTCTAATATAATTTTACAGGCTCTTACTACATCGGAAATACAACCGATTTGTTCTTGAAAAGATAAGATACTTCACAGATTTAGATTAAGACTTTGAGTAACGCCACCGAAAAGACATCTATTCGAAAAATAATATTTTAAAAAAAAAAAGCTCATTTGTAAGTGATTCATTTTGTTCAATAGACATTTTTGTAATTTCATTTGTTACAGAAGGAGGAGAATTTAAGTGAACCAATTAGATTTTACTCAAATTTTTTTGCATTTTTAGTATTCAAGCATAAATTGTGAGTTATTGTCCCAATTTTTTTTTACAACAGAAAAATATCAGTTTGAGTAAAGGTTGAAAAGATGACTAGGAAAATAATATTTGGTTTCAGAACTCATTTCAATTGTTTCTCTTATAATGAGAAATTTCGTATGAATTCTAAATCTTCCAAAACAAAGTCTTTCTTAAAATAACTAAGATAAATTCGTATACAATTACATAAACTCTGTCGCCATATTTGACTTTTCTGTTTTAAAACGTCATCTTTTCATCTGGAAAGGGGAGAGGGCGGTAGAGTGAAAATGTTAATCCTCGCTCCTTTTTATAATTTCTGCTAATGATTGCATTTGGCATTAAGGAATAGGGGGTGGGGCGACTCATTCAATTTATAGCATATACATTATATTAGTGACACTTTTTTTTATTTTGTAATTTCTTAACTAAAATACAAAAAGAAACAAGTATTGGTTTGTCCGATGGGGTTAGGGTTAGGAACGACCCTTTTTCATTTTATATTTATTTATGATAAAATTTGAGATCAGATCGTGCGTCCAACATTATATACATTAATATACAAATGGATTAAAACATCAATATATAGCTTATATTATATAGATATTCAACTAATTTTGTTCAAAAACTATGATTTCTCCATAAAAATAGGACCGCCCCCCACACTCAGAGGTCTAGAGTGGGGAGGGCAGCAAAAGCAATCGCGATCGCCCCTACCGCACCCCCCCCCCCCTGGATCCGCCAGTGCGTTAAATTCACTCTGTTATCGTATAATTTCGGAACACTATGGCTGACTAAGACCATGTTTTTAAGTCTAGTCAAGCCAAATTTGCATTTATTTATTGTTTACTTTGAAAAAGAATAAATGTCAAACTAGAGTTTTTCCCATGTGGCCAACGAGTTAGTAATTATTTTCTCAGCGCTATACATCAACTGTTAACTTTCTAGGAAAATCATTAGAGCCATTTTTTTAGATCACGTGTCCAGGCTCATGGATCAAGGTACCTTGATCTAGTTTCCATAAAGGAATGACTTGAATAGAGATATTGTAATAAAATTATTTTAAAAATCTTTATCATGAGTTCAGTTGCGTCAATTGTTTAAATCAATGGTGTAATTAATTTTTGATAGATGACTAACTATAATAAATGTGTGCGTTTGGCAATATTTTTATTCATTGTTTTTTGTTTAGCAAAACATTGAAGCTTAGTACGCTCTATTCTGTCACTGTTGTCGTCCAGTTATTAAAGGGGGGAGGGGGGAGGTGGTTGAGAAGATTTTCTTGCTGCCTTTTCAAAAGCAATTTAAAAAAGAAATTTCCTCGAGTCCAAAAAAGAACTCGAGCCTCCATGATGGAAGGCCGACATGTTTGCCACTGAGCTTTACTTCTACTAGTCTTAGGTTACAAGCCTGATGTTGGCTGTGATTGTTGTGTTAAGTTACAGACCTGATGTTGACTGTCATTGTTATGTTTAGTTACAGACCTGATGTTGACGAGCTATCCCAGAAGGCAGCCTGGCAGGTGTTAAAACATGAGCAGACGGAGCTGGAGGACGTCAGAGAGGGGAAAAAGGTGGAGATTTCCAAAACCAATACGTTGACCATTAGAAGTATAGACGTAAACGATGCTGGTGAGTGCTACTACAATATGTTGACCATTAGAAGTATAGACGTGAACGATGCTGGTGAGTGCTACTACAATACGTTGACCATTAGAAGTATAGACGTAAACGATGCTGGTGAGTGCTACTACAATATGTTGACCATTAGAAGTATAGACGTGAACGATGCTGGTGAGTGCTACTACAATACGTTGACCATTAGAAGTATAGACGTGAACGATGCTGGTGAGTGCTTCTACAATACGTTGACCATTAGAAGTATAGACGTGAACGATGCTGGTGAGTGCTACTACAATACGTTGACCATTAGGAGTATAGACGTGAACGATGCTGGTGAGTGCTACTACAATACGTTGACCATTAGAAGTATAGACGTGAGCGATGCTGGTGAGTGCTACTACAATACGTTGACCATAAGGAGTATAGACGTGAACGATGCTGGTGAGTGCTACTACAATACGTTGACCATTAGGAGTATAGACGTGAACGATGCTGGTGAGTGCTACTGTTGATGGAATGTTATTTGATGGGAAGAGTTGTGCCCATGCATAGGGGACACTACTCTGATTCAAGTTGTTTGTTATGATCTGAAAGTGTTCTTATTTAAAGTTTGTTTATATTTAAGTATCTATCGTAACAGCTACAGTTGGTTTACTACACAGCTTATGTCATTTAGTCAGGCTGTATATGGTTCATCTATTTGATCGACAGGTCAGTATTTCTGTGTAGAGCACGAGGACTATGCCGCTGTTTACCAGGTGGATGTCTTTCTGACTGACAGAAGAAAACACGTAAGAATATAGGAATAAATGGTGAATGCTTGTATTTAGATACGATTTTTTTTCAAAGCTGTCGTGGAAGTGAGTTGGAAGAAGAGGTACCAGCTATCTTGGTCAAACAGTGCGTCATTTGAAAACCTGGTTTAAAAAATCTTCATTATAAAGCCAAGCTAATGCCAATAACAAAATTTGTCACAACTGTACTTGTTTTTCCTGAGTCATTCTGTTGACCTGTTTGTGGTAACAAATCTCCCACTTCTGTTACATTCTATTGATTTAGTTGTGGTAACAAATCTCCCATTCCGTTACATTCTATTGATTTAGTTGTGGTAACAAATCTCCCACTTCCGTTATATTCTGTTGATTTAGTTGTGGTAACAAATCTCCCACTTCTGTTACATTCTATTGATATAGTTGTGGTAACAAATCTCCCACTTCCGTTACATTCTGTTGATTTAGTTGTGGTAACAAATCTCCCACTTCCGTTACATTCTGTTGATTTAGTTGTGGTAACAAATCTCTCACTTCTGTTACATTCTATTGATTTAGTTGTGGTAACAAATCTTTCACTTCTGTTACATTCTATTGATTTAGTTGTGGTTACAAATCTCCCACTTCCGTTATATTCTGTTGATTTAGTTGTGGTAACAAATCTCTCACTTCTGTTACATTCTGTTGAACTAGTTTGAATCACATTTATTTCCTCCCCTAGATATCTCACGGTGTGGACGTGCCACAAGGCGACACTTATCTGACACAACGTAATCTCCGTGTCTTCACAATGTGGGCTCCCTGGGGGGAGTGCAATACGTGTGACAGGCAGGGACAAAAATTTCGAGTCGGTCAGTGCACAGTCAAGGTCAGGGTTTAAACCATTCAATAACATGTTTTGTTGTTTGTGTTTTACCACAATAGTAGATCATTATTCTTTGTGATTGGACAAGTTTCGACTAAACCTTAAGTCTTAATACGTGTTTTATTATTATTATTATTATTATTATTATTATGACTATTCCTGCTAATTGTTAAATTACTAATGTGATAACTAGATATCGTTTAATTAGTGGAAAGAGAAATTGAAATTAGAAGAACATGATAGCTCGATTTGTTTGTTTCGTATGTTATCCGTGGCCGTGTTATGAAATGTTTTTCAAAAAAATTATGCTCATTTCTTGCCTAACAAATAGGGGATACACTTGCAACACTTTCTCTGGGTGGAAGGGGGACTTACTCAGTGTTTCCAAATTGTATGTTCTTCTATTGCTCTAGAAAATCTACAGTGATACTCCCGTGTTTCCAAGAGACTATCCAATCATGATGTTTTATAAAGACGGTGTGCCGTGTCACTCTACAGCCCTGCCAAGACATATTCGACAGATTCCAGAGATCGGGGAACGCTTCAGCGAGACTATTGTAGCCTCCTGTAATGAGAGCTGTCCTACTCAGCCCCCAGCTATTGAAAGTAAGAAATGTGAAATTAAAGATGTTACCTTGACAACAAGAAGAAGAGCAAGTAAAGTCTTAAGCCTGGCACATAGTTTGATGGGGAGTTTTAAAGGATTAAAAATAAACTCACCCAAACAAACACAGGCATGCTGACCTAACAGGCACGCTGACCTAAGACTAAGAACAGTAAAGGCTTGAATAATAAAGTAATTTTAACTTCCTATGCGTTACATTACGTCTAGGCAATCACTGATAAGCTGTGTAGTCCTATTCAGGACTGTAGACGAATTTGTATCCTCTAGAAATGTTTTGCTTGTTAAATGCGCTTACACTTAAATTATGATGTTATATTCATTCCAAAGATCCACACACCATTAGGGTCTCTATTAATTGAATCAATTATACTGTTCGTCTTTGGGCTTCCATTAAATGATGACTGGGGCTATAATCAATATTGTTTTGTTTTTCTTTGACAGTCAAAATACATTTCGGTAGTATAAAATACAAGTTTCAGAATCAACTTTCAGTTACAGACAAATCTGGCCAAGTCATTGATGTCATAGAACCAGGGTTCCACTCCATACATCAGAAGCCAGCACTACCGCCTCTCATTAGGAGGGAAGTTTTGTATGAACCACAGAACTCACATCTTGTACTACATTGTCCAGGGTAGGTAACTGTTGAATTGATTAGACAAGATAATTACTCTGCAGGGTTGTCATTCTTTGTGTCTGTACTGTTTTTAGTCAATACATTTCCATCTTAAATCCTATAACTGATTTTTTCAAATATATACAAAACAAAAAGATTTTGTGTTGGAGATTTTCTTTTTGACGCCTTATAAAATAACGTTGTTGATAATAAGCAAATCATTCCATTTGATTGAACAATCATAGTATTATATGATATTATCTACGTCGGCGAGCATTTTTACAAGTCAGCATTCATTTTTTAAACATTTTTATTACGAGGCTTATATCAACTCATTCTCTCTGCCTGTCTGTCTGGTAAAAAGTTTGTACACTTTATTTATCCCAGACACATAATCGGATCAAGCTGAAACTGTGCACAATTATTAATTGGCAAAGACAAAAAAAAACAACAACAATTACTCAATTAATTTTTTTTATACCAACAAGGGAAATAAACATTATTATTATTCACAGTTAGGCTTAATATGTATGGCTTTGTCCACTTAGATAATAAAACACTTTATTTCTTCCAGCCCTTTCTCAGATTAAGTTAAAACTTTAAATAGATATTTATTATACCTAACAGAACATGAATCGTTGAAAAATTAACCTATTAGTAAAAAAAAATATTGGTAATTAATTATTGTGTTTGATATTGAACAAAGGAAATAACTTCTACATGATTGAGAGATAGAATTTTTAAGTGCGGAGATCTATCCCCTAGCGAAGCTTTTAAAAAGGATTTTAAAAATATTTTGTTTGTTTTTAAAACTTCCTTGTGTAAATTCTGTACATGTGTCGAGTTGGGTGCTAAGCTAACCTGTCTATGTAAACTCTGCCATGGGTAGTTTCCTCCTCTCTGCGCCTTGATATCAACTTAATGGAAGTCAACTTTTCAGTTTCCTTTGGGGTTCAACTTATTTGAACAATATCTTTCTCTTGTCCGGCGCCAAACAAAATAATGAATTACCAATAATTTATTAACAGATATTTTTTTAAATTGATTATTGTGTTGTCAGATAAAAGAAATAATTGTGCAAATTTTCATCTTGATCCGAGATTGGGTGTGGGAGAACTAACGTTTTACCAGACCGACAGACAGAACTGAGTTGGACTTCACTTTTGTCATGCTATATTTTGTTCTAATTGAGGGCGGGGGTTTTGCATAGTCGCTAAGGCAACAAGAGGCCGGGTCACTGACTAATTTCCCTTAGGCCACTCCACAACAAATACAAGTCACTGGTTGGACTCAGTAAACACCAAGCGAACTTAATATCAGGTTTCTTTAAAAAGTATTTTTTGTTTAATTTTTCTTGTTAATGATAAATCCTCCATTATCAATTGCTTAAAGGCTACAAGCTGTTCAGGGAAGGCTAGCATTCTGTGCAATTAATTTATTCTTCTGTTGTTACACTAAACTCATAGCGTTATTACCATTAAGAGATACAATAAATAGGTTGTACGTAATTCGCTTGTGGGCTGCTCATTTAAAAATGCAGGGAGCTGGAAGTGGATATGATCCACTGGACAAGGGGAGAGAGACAGATAGACCCAGGCAGCATCAAACGACAGACTAGAGGACGTGTGCATGTGGATAGTCGTAACCAGCTACACATCAACCAGCTACTTTTAAGTGACACGGCTGTTTACAAGTAATTTTTTTAAATGTATACTTAATGTTAGATGTTGAAGGAATGCTAGACCACTTTAATTAGAGTGTATTATTCTTGGTATTAGCTTTAGAAAATGACGCTGAGATGAAAGTTCAGTAGTATCAGAGTCTTGATACTTTGTTTGTTTTTTTTTAGTTTATTTTTATAGAAAGGGACTTTTTGTCAGTGCAGCAGTTCTAAATCTACTGCCATAGTCACTAGTGACTGAGCTAGGTTCCGTTACTTATAAAAAAAGCAACTAAATTTTATGGTTGAAATCAGGGACCATCATGTCTGGGCTTGCTAAAGAAAAATCTTTCTTATGCAAAAAAAAAACAACTTAAAATTCTTGCTTCCTTGCCCTCTCTATCAAAACATCTGTTGCATGGTCATCTAAAACAGCTTCAAGCATCAGAGCCCATAAAATATCTTTATCTTACAATAGATGGAGACTCGATAGGCCAGCTGCTAAAAACCTTTGTAAATATTGAGTGTGAAACTTTCAATGCTGATTCTGCAAAGAATGTTATGAAATAAGAAAGAAATGCTGATAAAAAATGTTCACTGTCAGCGTTCCTTGTAAAAAAAATCTTTTAAAACAATTTTTACTTGGATAGAACTGGAGGTCACTGATGCAGCCAAACAAAACAATGCACATCTAAAGTCACTTCTTGCAAAAATTCCCGTTCCTTTTAAATGAATTTTCTGTTGATGCTGTTATAGAATGTGGAATATAGTTCGTCCATCGTGGTTCGATGTCATCCAGTGGGCTGAGGGCTTTGCACTGGGGTTTTGTGCCTCCTCATGCGGCTGGTGAGACCTATGTGTGAACCCGGAATGTTCGGCTGCACATCGGGCAGGTTATTCCAGCTGTAGCTAGTGTCATTGACCTTGCTTTTCTTCTCTTGCGCTTTTCTTCTGCCAGCGCTGTTCTCTTCTCCTCAACAACCTGTGCGCCAGTTTTCACAGCGCGACGCCATGATGCTCTGCCATGTGCCTCTGTCTCCTAAGTGGCTGGGTCTAAGCTGAAGGCCTTCAGAGAAGCTTTGACGGTTTCCCTGAAGAGTTTTCTTTGTCCGCCTTCAAGAGTCGTTTTGGTATGCGCGGTCTTCCATTCTGCAGACGTGTCCTGTCCATCGCATCTGGGACTGCATCGGGATTGTGTGGATGCTTTGCAGACTCGCTCTTCGAAGGACTTTAGTATTTTGTCTTTCCATTTGACATTCAGTATTTTTCTTAAACATGTCATGTGGAAGTGGTTCAGTTTCTTTGCATGTTTTCTATACACCGTCCATGTTTCTTAGGCATAGAGCAATGTAGGGAGGATGACGGCTTGATAGATCCCTAGCTTTGTATTTGTGGTGATACCACGTCTGTTCCAGACATTTTTAGACAGTCTGCCATGGGATGCACTGGCCTTGGCATACGCAGGTCGATTTCATCATTATCGATCTTTCCGTTTCTGGAGAGTGTGCTGCCAAGATATTTGAATCTGTCCACTGCATTTATATCATGTCCATTTATCTTGATGCTTGTTAGTTAGTACTACTGACAAAGAACGGTAACATTCTGACATATTCCTGAAACATATATGACAAAGACTAAATGTGCGAATATTTTGAAAATAAAATGTACAGAATGCCTTATAATATTATGCTGTGTTAGTTTTATGGATTGCTGCATTTCGTGTATGTTAAGTGCTTCAATGATTTTATGGATTTCAGTCTTTCGTGAGTATATTTCTTTATATTTAGAAAGATACATATTTGCCCCTCAAACTACACATTTCCATGTCTGGGAAAACACATTCCATTTTGAGATGTGGGCATCTCTGTGTAAATATGATATTAGTCAAGTAGCTCTTTACCTTCAGCCAAAAAGCAATGTTGTTGTACGATGTTTGACCTATTCTTGATGACTATTTATTGTTACACAACCGTTGTCATTTGGTTTGTTAGCCACCTTTATTGGGTAAATAATTGAGTATTTGTAAATATCGTTTTAGAGTATTTCAATAGAAATTGTTTCATTGCTAAGAATTAGACTATATTGCTTTTTTTTAAAAAATATTCATTACCTCTAGGGCCAATGCTTAGTTTGTTTAAATCCTGAAGAAATATATTTGCCTATATAGATCACATGTAAAAGTCTTTTGTTGGTTGGGCTTGTTGAAGCTTGCCTTGTTACCACATCTCTAGACATAATGCAGCCTACAATTATGTCTTCTACATAATTAACACTTATGTCTACCGCTAATAAATCCGTTTAATCACTTTGACATAACATGGTTGGGTGCCACCAGTTTTCCTTGTGCGTGTAGCATGTTGTCCATAAAAGATGACTTAAGGGATTCGTTCGCCCTCCACACCACCAATATCACGAAGCCAAGACAGGCGGCGCTGTCTGGACAAAATGAATTCGCTGGATGGAGAAGGGGGTAGCGATCTTGCTATGTCATTTTCATGTGGGAAAGCGCAAGTGTTGCTTCGTGTTCCGTATCACGTTCCAGTGGGATACACAAGACAAATACTCAAGACACATACTCAAAGACACATACATTGGAGGTCTCTAGCTTTTTCCAAACACGCGACATGATTCGAGCACAAGTCGAGAAAGTCTTACATACGTGCTTTTAGAGCTCCTTTTGCAGGGATACGTCATAGGTCATCTTGGATTACGAAGCCCATGTAACATAATTCAGACTTCAAACACACTAACAGATACATTGGCTTAAGTCATTCGAAACATTTTTTAACAATGATCGACCGCTATAAGTAATAACTAATAGGGTGCCATTTTAGTCACTTTAGTAAATACCATATAATCTACATTGACTATCACATTTCGGTAAAATTAGTTTGTACACCCTTCCAGTATTGAAATACTATTATACGGAAATCAAATTAACCATTTTATGTTGTTTTTTTAAAACTCGTTTGCAAGATATGTGATTTCATAGTCAGTCGAGCTTTAGATATAGGTCCGTGGATTGCACTGCTCTAGTTTCACGTACAAATCAATTCTATACATTAACTCTCAAATCCTAAATGCCTTTGTTTTTTTTTAAATATTTTTTTTGATATGACGTCAGTGATTTTTAAAAATAAGAATAAAAAATGAAACAAAACTAACACATCGCAGAAGAGTTCCACTACGCTTGGATGGGGGTTTTAAGAAACATACAGATTTTACAGATTTTAAATGTAGTGTAAAGTTTAGGGAAAGGGCCTATTTCTATTTTGGATTGAATGTCTTATTAAACATCTAATAGTACATTCTTCTCTAGTTTGAACTAGGCCCTAATTAAACCATTTGACAACTAGAAGGTAGTGTAGCTTTACGATCTAGATTTAGCTCTATATCTATACGACAATAGTCTTTTAGTAGAACAAACAATGAGGGAAGTGATTAATATTCATATTGGGCAGTGCGGTGTTCAAATCGGCAACGCATGCTGGGAACTCTTCTGCTTAGAACACGGGATTCAGCCAGACGGCAATCTTCTATCCGATAAAACCATTGGAGGAGGAGACGACTCTTTCAACACTTTTTTCTCAGAGACTGGAGCCGGAAAGCACGTGCCCCGAGGACTATTCTTGGACCTGGAACCTACTGTCATCGATGAGGTTCGAACTGGTACCTACAGGCAGCTTTTTCACCCGGAGCAGTTAATTTCAGGTCAGTTTGAGCCAATGCATTTTTTCCCTCTCTATGTTGATGAATTGCAGAGATTCTTAGTTTTGATCTAAGACTAGGATTAGGCCATGTCAGAAAATATGATGCTTTACTGTATGACAGTGGTCTGATATAGAGATACATCAAGATCTAGTATATAACTAGTGAGTAATACACAGAGTTAATTGTTTATGTCTGGAAAAAATTATACAACTATGAACTCTATTTAATTAAAATAAAGTCATCGGACACTATTTTAACTGTGAATAGACCTTGTTTTTAATGATTTAACTGTATAGAATTTAGCCCTTGTTATGTAAAGGGAGAGTGATCCTTAAAGGATTACGGGCACGACATGGCCTAAATTGTGCCGATGTGCCTAAACTCAAATTTCAAACTCACTATTGAGTGTCACTCGGTCAGTAGAAGTTGTGAGAAGTGACCATGGCCCAGCTCTAATACCGTTAGCACATCGTGCCCTACAGGAGGAATCCAACTGAGGCCGAGTGTCTCGTGACTTGATTACATGAACTGAAATGTTGTTTTTTTTTCTTTATTGAAAATTAATCATAAAAATGAAAATTTAATACACTTTAGTATCACCTACGATTGTCTTATAATACTCAAATGTATGTAATGTACTTTTGTAAGCATTAATGATTAAGGAATTATGAGTCATAGGTTTGTGCTCACTCATTTTTCTTTTGATTTGATACTTTGCCTTATGAGCTTATAAGAAGAGATTCCAACTGTAATTTTTTTTTCTTTATAATTTAAAAACTTTGTATTGATGTTTGATATGAAGGGCTGATTGATTGAAAAACTAGAATATAAGGAACCAAAGTTATTTTCAGTTCAACGTTCATATGCAAACTACGGTTAATGCACATATGTCATTACCTATATCTGTTCATTGTTTGAACATTTACAGGTAAAGAAGATGCAGCTAACAATTATGCTCGCGGACATTATACCATCGGAAAAGAAGTTGTGGACTTAGTGTTGGATAGAATCCGGAAGCTCGCTGACCAGTGCACAGGACTCCAAGGATTCATAGTCTATCACAGCTTTGGTGGTGGAACCGGGTCCGGCTTCACAGCTATTCTGATGGAAAGGTTGTCCGTTGACTATGGCAAGACGACTAAACTAGAGTTTAGTGTGTACCCTTCCCCTCAGATCTCCACAGCGGTGGTAGAGCCCTATAACTCGCTGTTGGTTACTCACACCACTCTGGAGCATTCGGAATGTGCGTTTCTAATGGACAATGAAGCCCTGTACGACATCTGTCGTAGGAATCTGGACATTGAACGACCAACGTATACAAACTTGAACCGATTGTTGGGACAAGCTGTGTCCTCGCTTACCGCCTCCTTACGTTTCGACGGGGCCATCAACGTCGACTTGATAGAGTTCCAGACCAATTTAGTGCCCTACCCGCGCATCCACTTCCCCCTGATGGTCATGGCCCCTATTGTCTCTGCAGAAAAGGCTTACCACGAGACTATCACCTTGGCAGAAATCACCAACGCTTGCTTCGAATCCGCTAACCAGATGGTCAAGTGCGACCCCCGTCATGGCAAGTACATGTCCTGCTGTTTGCTGTACAGAGGTGACGTGGTACCCAAAGATGTTAACGCCGCCATCGCCACAATCAAGACGAAAAGAACTATACAGTTTGTGGACTGGTGCCCCACAGGTTTCAAAGTCGGTATCAACTATCAGCCACCCACTGTGGTACCGGGAGGTGACTTGGCCAAAGTCCAGAGGGCAGTTTGTATGTTGGCCAACACAACGGCTGTTGCAGAGGCATGGGCAAGGCTAGATCATAAGTTTGATCTGATGTATGCCAAAAGGGCCTTCGTCCATTGGTAAGTTTTCTGCTTTATGTTTTGATATTCAGAACTTAAGATTCAGATAATCCCAGGCGGTGTTGGATTTGTTTACGATGTGCTCACTCAGACATGAATGGTCAGGCTTAACTTCGACTAGACTACCACAAAATAAAAAGCTTTTTTACTTAAGCTAAGTTAGTAGTTTACTAGTAAGATGTCTTAAATTTAACTGAAATAACATCATTTTATATAAGGACCTAATAAGATGTTCCAACCAAGAGATAAAGAGGGTTATGTTTATCTAAATTGACATCAGCGATCACCTAATGAGATGTTTGTAAACTGTTTGACATGTTCCTTCAGATTGGAAGATCATTACATCCCAATTCCCGCAGGACGATTAGGGGAAGGGGGCGGACAGGCTTCGAATTTGAGATCATCGAAACTATTTTTTTCTTCCATGTTCTGACCTTGATTTGCAGGAACTAGCCGTTTAGCTGAACAAATATTAATATATTTGAAAGAAAATAAAATAAGGAATACTTCCAGTTCATTGCTTGGTGCAGTGCACTTGGTGCAGTACATTTCAGCCCTATATTGTAGTGGTATGATAATTATGAAAATATAATTTTGAAAACAAGAAATGTATTTCTTTGGAACATGTTTTGAACGTTGTACCATCACAGAGAAGATACAGGACATCGATTTAAAATAAAAACACAGACACGAACTCTTTCGTTTCCCTGTCAATCAATGAGTTATAAAGAATCCAACTTTGTAATATCATCTTCACATTTAATAATGGGTGATATTGTGGTATGATGTAATATTCGTCTGCTAACTTTATTAGTGTTTACTTTTGTGCAATGCAAACTTGAAAGACATTCCTCAAAGATAATAATAATGATTTGTATTACGGTATAGCTCAGCCATAGGCACTAAGATATAAGGTGTTATGTTTGTATACTTTCATGGCGTTCTATTACCTTACCTTTACCTATCCCTTAGTCTGTGGACCGTTGGGGCACCATGCAAGATTCTTCGACCGTCTTTCTCAATTCCTCTCTGTCTTTTGCCTTACTTAGAACCTCTTTCATTGGCAGGCCCATCCATTTTTTTATGTTTTCCTCCCATCGCTTTCTCTGTCTGCCTATTCTTCTTTTTCCTGGTACTGTTCCCTGAAAGAAGGTCTTTTCGAGCCCCGAAGACCTTTTAATATGGCCATGCCATTTTAGCTTGCGTTTTTTTTACGATAGTTAGTAGGTCATTATGGGGTCCAATCGCTGCAGTAACCATGTCTCTAATTTCTTGGTTTGTGATGCGGTATTTGAATTTGATACCTAGGATCCTTCTGTAGCATCTCAATTCCATTGCTAGGATCCTCCTCTCTAGCTCTGCAGTCAGCGTCCAAGACTCACAAACATATAGAAATGTGGCCATGACCAGGGAGCGCATCAGTCTTATTTTTGGTGCCGAGGGCTAAGCCTTTGTCTTTTCATATTATTTTAAGTTTTGTAAGGGCTGCTGTGGACTGCAATTTGGGCCAGTAGTTCAGGTTTTGTTCCCTCATCTGAGACAATAGCTTCGAGGTATTTGAAGCTGCTAACACTAGTTAGCTTTTCACCTCCAATACTTTTAAAGCCCTGTTGGCTATTGGTCATAATTTGGTTTTATTCGGCATTTATTTGCATAACAAATACTGCGGAAGACTTGTCAATGAGCATCACCAAATCAGCTTCTGTTCCTGCTAGGCCATCAATGTCATTTGCCAAGCGCAAGTTAGTCATTCTTCTTCCTACATTGCTTATAGAAACGTAAAAGCCCTCGAGAGTAACTTCCATTCTCCTTTCTAGGAAGATATTGAAAAGTGTTGGTGAAAGTAGGCAGCCTTTTCTTACTTTGCAAGTGTGGTTTTGAACCAGTCCTTAATATAATTTTGTACACTGTGCGTTGTATGGTTGCCTTTCTTAATTTTTGTGCTACTTACTTGAAGTCAGAGATTTGGTTTTATTTTAGGTATGTTGGAGAAGGAATGGAAGAGGGAGAGTTCTCCGAAGCGAGAGAAGACCTAGCTGCACTGGAGAAAGATTACGAAGAAGTCTCGTTAGATTCTGTAATGACTGAAGAGGACGAGGGAATCGGCGATCAAGAATGATAACCAGTACCAAACATTCTCTCTCTCATGTAGCTATACAAGGACGAGTAGTCTAGTATATTTTCATAAGTACACACACTCCATCTACCTTACTGCCCGGACAAAAATCATCAGTCAACTGTACTGAAATAGTAGTGTAAAAGTGATAGAAATAAAAACATTTAGAAACATGGTGATGTCTCTTTTATCTTTTTTTTAAATGTTGGTTACAATCCCAATATTCAAATCGCACATTTTTAATCTGGGTTAACGATTTTCATAGAAATGTGAAAGCTGTATTGTGTTGACCTTATTCTATTCATTAAAGAATTTAATAAATTAATGGGAAGTGTGATCGAAAGGCTAAGTACGCTTGGACTTGGCTACCTATGAAGGGGGCTCGAGGTTCGACCCCACTCGAGCATTAAAGGCAGCACGAAAAACTTTTCCCAGATACCCCCCCCCCCCTTTTCCCCACTGGTCCACAAATGAGATCGGACAATTTGAGCATGCTATGATCATGAAAGTGGCGCTGTATAAGAGTTATAGCTATAATTATCATTATAATTAATGTTTAGAAACCTTTTGCGCATAGTCTTTTCAGTCTAGATCTAATGGCTTATCGTTAGAATATATATTACAGTAGAACGTCGTTTATCCGAACGTTTATTATCCGGAGCGTCAAATATCCGGACCAGTTTTTTTGTTTTTTTTATCAACCACATGTACTGTAATGCACATATACTGTATGAATACGAAAAATAAGTGATTATTTTCCACAATAAAGGTAAAATTGCGACATTTGTCACCTATTTTGCTCGTTCTTCACGCACGTGTCCCGCATGTGATGATTTTCAATATTCGTATAGTGTCCGGTTGCATATACTGCATGGATCGCTTCGGTTTTCGGTTATCCGAACAATCGCGTATCCGAACGGTGTCCGGTCCCAATTGAGTCGGATAAACGACGTTCTACTGTAATTGTAGTGGATTTAAACATTCGTTTAACCAGATTATTTTCACGTTGGGGGTGGGAAAGTGGGTGGCTAATTATTTTAAAATCTAGCATTCATTTGTTTAGTTAAAATTATAAGCTCTATATTTTGTATTCTTTTTTTTAAAAAAGTTTTTTTTTTATTTTTCTTGTTTTCTGTTAATAAATTGTGTTAATTATAACTATTTACTCAACGTTCCAATATGTCAGGGGAGAAATAACGGGGGAGATTGGTTAACATGTACATAAAAGTGTGTACAGACGAAGACGTTAGCAGCACTTCAAAATATCAACAAAACACCAAGAAATTAGTTTTGAATCGGTTTTGATTTTATTGTATACATTCTAATAGAAATACTTGTGTATCTCAAGTGTAGACGTATAGGCAGACTAATAGAGATGTAAATCTACTACAGCAAATTATACATTATTCTATTTATGTCAATAGATTAGTTATGTAATCATTTCACGTATTGCCTAGTCTAACACATTAAATCTATCCACCACACTTGAGGTCCTGGAGAGAGTTTTGTTGTAGTTTTTTTTTTACACTTCACTTTTAGGTCTAGATTCTTATACGTTATAGACTTGCATGTTGGCCCTAGAGTTTTATTTTTCATGTGATTTTGAGATCTCTCTCAATACTACAAGGATAATCTTCATTCTTTTAGACACAATTGTCTTTTTCTAGGTTTGCTATAATTGTATGTGGGTGTCATTTGAATACAAAAGGGAAGATAATGCTTTATGAGAACACCAAATCGCTGTAACTAAACCTATTTGCTTTAGTTTCATTCTTACTGTTGTAAACGTGGCTAGACGGACAAGCTAGTACAGATCTAAACAAGGAAACAACATTGCAGTGTGCCTAAACTTCTAAAACGACGCTCATTGCCCGATGGTGTCCCCATGTTGGTCTAATGGATGTGTTGCTTTCCCCTTCAGGTTATAACGGTAGTAGCTATTGATGCAGCAGAGGAGGCGACAGTAAATTGATAGACTTAAAATTCCTCTTCGGCACCCTCCTCTTCGCCTGCAACTGAGTCTAGACCGACCTCTTCGTAGTCCTTCTCTAGCGCTGCAAGATCCTCTCTGGCTTCTCCAAACTCTCCTTCTTCCATGCCTTCACCGACATACCTGAGAGGAGAGCAATACATTATGTCAGCCACATGAAGAGAAACATTTGCAAACTCAGGCCATCAACAACTTAAATCTCACTAACTCCAACATTAGCTACTCTATATAGCGGGCATATACAATGAAACAGCAGCGACTTAAATGTTATCAAGAGGACATTACAAATGATAAATACTGTGGCAAATAGTTGTATTGTCGCGTCTCTACTGAGTAACTAATGGAAGGGCGGGAGATGCTTTTAACTAAACTACACTTCAATGACTTTATACATCATTGACTCGTGTATTCAGATAGACCCCAACATTTATCTCTAGTACTGCTTAAATAACCAGTCCAGCCTTCTACAGCGGAATCAATATAATTAGTGATTTCTGGATAAAAAGGTTTTTTTTCATAATAGACTTACAACACAGAAATTAATTTTTTAACACAATGACCGGTGCGTAGGCCTTGACAGAAAATATAGGTCTGACAAGATAATAATAATAATAATGCGCCTCAGTGCCCTTAAGAGTTAAGAAACCAATGCCTTTAGAGTAGCAAAGGTGCACATGCACCCGAATTAAGAATATGTTGTGGGACCCCCTATTAAAAACAAACAAACTCGAAGTTGAGTTATCTTGAAGGTTTGAACATTATGAAATGTGTGTGCGTGTTCGGATTAGCTGAATAGACTACACGAGTAAGACTATAAGTTTAAAAAGAGCGGTGAATGGCTGATTTAACTCTTTCTCTCCTAATTGGTGATGCCAACGTTGATTTGACCCCATTAAACTAAATTGATTTTTGGATTTATAAACTTTAATCTGGACTTTTTTTTAAAGCATACATTCCCCTATAATTCAATACCAAATATTGCATTTTCTGATAACAAACAAAAAAGTTATTGAAGTTTTGTCATATCAGGATAGTGAAATACAAATGAGCAAAATGAATAATACTATCGGCACGAGAAATACTTCTGAAGAGGAAGAGTCAAGTCAGCTGATATCCAAGTGGAAGTGGAAGTTGGAGACTTGAGAGACAGAAGGACGGGTGTTGGTTGTAGGTTTCAAGTATTAAAACATATTGCTCTTGTGCTTCTACACACACATGGACATTTCAGTTGAACGCTGTATATAGAAACTATTTATACAAAGTCATCGTCATTTTTGGTGAAGATTGAATTTTATTATATTTCTTTTAATTCACGGCCTACAAAGATTTAGTTGGACTAGGTGTCTGGGGCTACAACCTAACGACCGTTTAACCAACCACACGCATGTCTATTTACAAAGCGACATTCTAATCTAGGTGTCACCTTTTCCAAGTGATAGTGTTCTGATAGTAACCACCTTCAATATGTAATAGGTGGTCAATAATCTCAAATCAGTTGGTACCTTTTTGTTAGTAATAGTTTCATGACACTCAAAAGTTTGTACATGTTCTTAAAAATACTTCATATCATTAAATGCATTACTGCCCCTTGTGAGCCCATATAAGTCACCATGGGTGCTATCCACTGCTGGGGAAACCAAACTCTATTATAAAATTATAACCTACGAGAGGCTGATCCAAGTAAAATTTCTACGCTAACATTGTTTCGGTGTACTTTACTGCTATGAACTTAAATTGTCATCTTATGTTATAAAATACAGACGTTACTTCAAAAAAATATTTACGTCTTACGCGTCATGCATCTAGTCATGAGTCCATGCTCTAATAGCGCTAGGGAAGAAGGAGCATTTGTTCAATTTTATCTTTTTTATCTTTGTGTCTTTCTGGGCATTTTATTAGGTTTTGTATTTAAGTATACAATGTACACTCTACTTACCAATGAACGAATGCTCTCTTGGCGTATAATAAATCAAACTTGTGATCGAGTCGAGCAAAAGCTTCAGCTATAGCCGTAGTACTCGCCAACATACAAACTGCCCTCTGGACTTTGGCCAAGTCACCTCCCGGTACCACAGTGGGTGGCTGGTAGTTGATGCCGACTTTGAATCCTGTGGGGCACCAGTCCACAAACTGTATAGTTCTTTTCGTCTTGATTGTGGCGATGGCGGCGTTAACATCTTTGGGTACCACGTCACCTCTGTACAGCAAACAGCAGGACATGTACTTGCCATGACGGGGGTCGCATTTGACCAGCTGATTGGCTGGCTCGAAGCAAGAGTTGGTGATCTCAGCCACAGTGAGCTGCTCGTGGTAGGCTTTTTCAGCGGAAATGATGGGAGAGTGAATGATGGCAGGGAAATGAATGCGAGGATATGGCACTAAGTTCGTCTGGAACTCTATCAAGTCAACGTTCAGAGCTCCATCAAACCTTAGTGGCGCGGTGATGGACGAAACTGCCTGGGCGAGGATGCGGTTTAAGTTGGTGTATGTGGGGCGCTCTATGTCCAAGTTTCGTCTGCACACGTCATACATAGCCTCGTTGTCGAAGATGAAAGCACAGTCAGAATGTTCCAAGGTCGTGTGCGTTACCAGGATGGAGTTGTAGGGCTCCACTATGGCTGTGCTGATCTGCGGGGCGGGATAGATGGCAAACTCCAGCTTTGACTTTTTACCATAGTCTACTGAGAGCCTCTCCATTAGAAGTGAGGTAAACCCGGAACCAGTTCCTCCTCCAAAGCTATGGTACACAAAAAAGCCTTGAAGCCCTGTACACATATCTGCCAGTTTCCGAATTCTGTCCAAGACCAAATCAACAACTTCTTTTCCCACAGTGTAGTGTCCGCGTGCATAGTTGTTGGCTGCGTCCTCTTTAGCTGTGGACACACACACAAGTAGATACATCTCAATATAGAGCTGTCTTGGACAAAAGCTTAAGGGCATTAAATCTTAAAAAGAAAATGGTTACTGACACTGTTGACTTATTGTACGTTAGTTTCATCACATACATACACACACACATACACACACACGAAAACACAGACATATAAAAACAATGTTGAACTCAGACTATCTTGTAAACGCTCCTAAACTAGTCTAGGTAAAATTGAAATTGGGTGATTATGGAATGTTGTTATTTATAACTCAGCTGTGTATTGAAATAAAACTAAAGAAAGAAAGAATGAACGTTCTGTGCCATACATCCACAGGTCATACTAGACAGGTCATACTAGACTGGTCATACTAGACAGGTCATAATAGACTGGTCATAATAGACAGGTCATAATAGATAGGTCATAATAGACAGGTCATAATAGATAGGTCATAATAGACAGGTCATAATAGATCATAATAGATAGATCATAATAGACAGGTCATAATAGACATTGGTTTTTAGTTGAGACAATATTATGATAAAGAATTGGCAAATTACATACATTAGACTAAGTCATTAATTAGATCTATATCAAGGTTGAATCTCTTTGAATTCATTACATGTAAAATGGTAATAATGATTAATGTCAATTAGCAAACATGTAGACCATATAAATCTGGATCTAGTCTAAAATCCAGAGACATATCTAAATTAACGAAGCTATGCTTTCAATATTATCACTTTTTATTGTGTCATACATTCTTTAGTAATAGTCTAATAGTTCTACATAGATCTAAATAGCGGATAGAATAAAGTAAAAATAAACTGATCTAGACATCTTGTAAAATCTAGATTATATCTCCTTATGTCCCCAGATCATGGCAGTGCACAGTCTGCATTGCCAACTTATTATATTAAGTAGATTTAAACTGACATATTCTATATGTTTGCAAAATGTTTTACATATTTCGGATGTTCCTTCAGAGTTGAAGATAATTACTTCCTAGTCCAAACCTCCCGCAGGACGACGGGATGGGAGCGGGCAGTGTTTGAACCCTGGACCATCGATAAATCTGAACGACAGTCCAGCTCGCCAACCGCACGACCAGGCAGCCATCTACTACTAGATTAGACCTAGACCTAGAGATAGATCTACTTAAATCGTACATTAAATCGAGTTGATAGGCAGTTTGCACGAAATATAAAAACGAATCCAACGAACTTTTTAAAACTATAAACTAACCTAGTCTAGATCTCAAATCAAAATGATTTCTTTTGTGGTATCTCCTATCATCGCACTAGTCACTGCATTAACATGGAATTAAATAAAGTAGATCTAGATCTAGTCTAGATCCACTTTGATCTTGTTTAGATCTAGAACTAGATCTAGTAAAATCTAGTTCAGATCTCTCTTACTTTGGGCGAGATCATGGCACTAGTAACTAGGCAGTGTACACTAACATTGGATTAAATAAAGGTAGATCTAGATAGATTGTGCCTTGTGGTTGCCTTGAGCTAGATCTAGTCTAGCTCTAGATGTGCTATAAACCTAGATCTAGAATCTACATAGACAACCTTACCTGTTATGAGTTGCTCAGGGTGAAAGAGCTGTCTGTATGTGCCTGTTCTTACTTCATCGATGACTGTCGGTTCCAGGTCAAGCATGACCACACGGGGCACATGCTTTCCAGAGCCGGTCTCGCTGAAAAATGTGTTGAAGGAATCATCTCCGCCTCCGATAGTTTTATCTGATGGCATCTGCCCATCAGGCTGAATGCCATGCTCCAAGCAGAAGAGTTCCCAGCAGGCGTTACCTATTTGTACTCCTCCTTGCCCTAAGTGTATATTAATGACTTCCCTCATGCTGTTCTCGCTGTTTCACTCGCTGACCTAGGAAAGACAACTTCTCAAGATATCCGGACCAGAGATGTTCAAAGTGGCTCGGATCTTGTCAGTCGCATGACCGCAAGAAGGACGGAAACGACAGATCTTCTGTGTTTACTAGAAAGGCTTTTAGCATATTTTGGCCTTGTAACTAGGGGACGCGTCATTCTCTCACTTCCGTTTCTATGCAATGGCGTCATTGTTTTGGGGATAGGTTTGATTATTGTTGGCGTCATCATTTGAGAACTTGATGTTGATTAAAAAAATATCGCCATTTATTTTTTCAAGCATCTTGCTTTTTTGTAGCTTGTATTTTGAAACTATTGACAGTGTGATGAATTCCTTCATAAAAAGAGAAATCTTTTTACTTTTCTTCAACAAGTTTTAAAGCTTTAGTGCGCGACTGAGGTTTCATCTATTTATATATATATATATATTTGTAATAAAAATCCAATTTTCTAAAAAACTGAAAGTAATAAAACAAATCTTTTTTTTTTTCTCAAAAGTAAGAATCAAGAAATCTAGACCAAAACAAACATAAAATATGAAAAAATAAATAAATTGATAAGAAAGACTATTCCTCCTTAACAGCGGACTAACCTTTGTAAGAGCGATTATTTTGCTCCAAATAACTAATAGATGAAAGATTTAGAAAAACGTTTTTACTCTGCCCCTACTCCTCCCTCCCGACCTAAAACCCTGTCTAAACGTGAATACAAAAAGGTCCAATGATAATCCTATGGATCCAGACTTCGAAGACGTGCACAAGTTGTCACTGAACGTCTGCGATTATTTGACTTATGAATGATAGATTGAAATAAAATAGGAACATTTGGATTGCACTTTGATTCTCCCTCCTTCTCTAGCTTTCCAAGCTTCCCAATATGTTTGTGTAACTGATGTATGTGTGTGTGTGTGTGGACACACACACTATATAATAACCAACGTGAATTTACATTCATGTCTTTTTGTTAAACCATTCTCGGATCAAGCTGAAATTTTGAACAATCATATATTTACCTGACAAAATCATCATCATCAATCATTCATTGGCCTCCTTCAGTCATAGAACGGCTATGGTTCATCTCAGAGCACACACTTCCTCAGGTGGCTGTGGAGCCCTACTTTGGAGAGACACTTCCGTCCACAAATAGCGCAGGTTAAGGTGGCTTTTGCTTCGGTGGTAGAGGCGCTGGCCATTTTTCGGATTGTACGTTTTTCTTCCTGAGCTGAGACCCATGTACTTTCACTGTCCATAGCTTTCTTGGTCACTGTCTCTCTCCATCTGTTGCGGTCTAGAGCTATGCAGTGGCGTAGCTACCAATGTGCTGGTGGTGCGGGCCGCACAGGGCACCAAGTGGAGAGGGGCACCAAAATTCACCCAGCGTGTATTAATATCCTATTTCCCTGAGCTTTTCAGTAAAAACGACTAATTGTATGGACACGAAAAAACATAAACTGCTGTATTTTAAACATGAACTAACGATTTATAAACTAGTCATGTCGCTATTTTGTTTCATCTCCTTAACTATTTCTTCCTTACAATGTAAGCTAAAGAACAGTTTGAATCTAATTTACTAGATTTATTTCGGACACACGGTACATGTTGTTGCTACACTGATCAATGATTTGTAATATAAAGAAGAAGAAGAAGATAGGCCAACCTTTTTTTACTTCATTGTTTAGTCCATTGGTTTAATCTAGATATTGAGTTTACAAATATATTTATAAACTCTAGCTCTAAACAATTGTCTTAATTTATTCAATTCTTTATGATTCTTAATAGTTTAATTTTGGAAATAATTCTATTGTAATGTCAGTATTTTTAAATAAGCTAAACTTTGTTTTCTACGAGTTTTTTTTAAAACTAATTAGTTAATTGTATTACTGTAACGTAAACAAAATGATGAACAGTGCTCAAGACTGACTTGTCTGGCTGGCGCCTCAAAACCCTTTTAAGCACAGACGGAGAAATCGGCATCTCTGGTTCTGTCCGGTCTGGGTAGACTGTAAGGGCCCCATACCCAGATCTATCGGCGTCCCTTATTACCGACCCATCGGTGTAGCAGAAAATCGCATCTGATGGGTAGGACTTTAGTGTAGCTGATGCCAAGCTTTGGAGTATGGCAGGTGTTAATCGCCTCTTGGTGGCTACCTCTTGCTCTATAAGGGACATGTTTATTTGTGGAGCCGGCAATCTCCACCACGGAGGGCAAGTACTAATTCTTCTAATAGGAATTCTGTCAGTGGAGAGCCCGGCTGATTTTGACAACTTGGCCGCAATGTGGAGGAACGATCGCATTTTGATGCAGTTTCTCTCTCTCCACTGTCGCACTAATATTGAGGTGGGTAGCCTAGAGTCGCCTCTTTTGTAGCGCTCGTAGGCCGTAAGTACCGCCCTCTCCTTCCTTAAATGTAAAAGGGCCACGTTTGTTAAGAGTAGAGATTGTTGGGCTTGTCCGAAATGTGCCTGTGATTGTACTCGGTCGAGTGATTCGAGGGCAGTTTTACTAGCATATACTTGAACTGTATAGCTGTACTCAATTTGTGATCTGACTGCCCCTAAGTACAATGTGCGTAGCATGTAAGCTTTGAAACCCCACTTTGTGCTGGCCAGCTTTTTTAGTAACGCTAACTTCTCCGAGGCTTTACTTTCAACTTCCTGGACGTGCTGGAACATTGACAACTTTCTATCCAGGGTTAACCCTAAATATTTTGGCGTGTTTTCACGTTGGAGTCGCAGCCCACCGAGTTTAAGCTCGAATGAAGCCTTAAGAATGTCGATCCCTAAGCTGAACAGCGACCAGGTCATTTTGGCAACGTTTATCTGAATCTGTCATTTGTCACAATACGAGGAGATGGTTTGGAGGTCTGCTTGTAATGCCGCCTGTATTTGGTAGGCTTTCTTCCCGGTTGACCAGAGGACAATGCCATCCGCATAAAGCAGTTTCTTTAACCGAAATTTCTTATGTCTAAAGAAGCATCGAGACAATTTCAAGTCACATCATTGCCAGAGTCCACCGACTATAGGCGAGCTGTTATTGGGTATGAATTAACTGAACAATTAAAAGCAACAAAGCAAGATGAGACGGTTATAATGGAATGCAGAAAAAAATGATGAGGCCGACATCCTGAATGATGAAAAAGAAGAAAATACTTCACTACCGCAGGTTCTAGAGACAGCACACAAGCATGTCTTTAGTACACTCCACAAAAATGCCTACTGAAGAAGCTGAACGATCAGACAGTATCAACACTACAGAAAGCAGGAGAATAAACTCTAGACTGATCGACATTGGAGGACATTGCCTGATGTCATCACAGATAATATTCGCATACACCTTGTCACTCAATGATCGAAAAAAGTTCAGCGTATGGACAGTCATTTTAGAGATATACGTATAGACATCAAGAATCAGCAAAAGGAAAGGCTAGAAAGCTTTCAAAGGCTTGGTTTTTCTGGCAAATCTCAAACGGCGAGAAAGTGGATAAGTTATTTGCTAAAAAAAAATCCGTATTTTGCTTCCCTGCACACTCTTCTCAATAAGATCAAGTTCCAAATCTTCATTTAAATCCAAAGATGGATTCAATGAGTGGTGGAGGTTATTTCCAAAAAAAGAAAACATGAGACCAGCAGAGCTCACATTCAGTCATCCCTTGCTTGGACGGAACTTGAAGTTCGCCTGAGAGTAGGAAACAATATGGACAACAAGGCCCAAAATTTGATTATACAAGAGACGAAAACCTGGAGAGTTAGTAAAATTAGTATCAAAGTACGATCCACTCCTGGAGCATGTGCTTCGAACTAAACTTTGTTCCAGACCGAATGCATACATGTCTCCACAAATATAATATGAATTTATTACAATATTGGGGGATCACGCTAAAAAACAAATCGTACAACAGTAAAACAAGCCAAATATTTCTCTATTATTTTTGACAGTACACCTGACATCTTAAAGCTGGATCAAACTTCCCAAATTTTACGGTACAGTCATGGATAATGACGGCGTGCAGGTTCGTGAGTCTTTTATTGACTTCATCGATACAAAGGACAAGCATGCTGCTGAAATCGCTGAGATGATTCTAGAGAAACTGCGTTCGGATGGCTTTGACATAATGGAAAACGTATTCTAGAAGTCACTATTCATTGCCTGCTCAAGCTCTGGAGACATTTACTAGCAGAGATGAAAATTCATCGACTTGATCTGAAGCAGGTGGATTATTAGTTTCTATTCAGTCTTTTAAAATTTTCTCACCTATCTTGGATTTTGGGCTCCTGTATTAACTGAAATTAATGATGCGCAATTCTACCTTCAAAAACAAGGATTGTCTATTCGAGACTGCTCACTTAACTAAAAACATTAGAGACATTTTTAAGTAGTGATCGAGAGGACATCGCTGAAGCCAGCATTACCTTTGCCGAAAGCGTGTGCTCAGATCTGAGAATCAGTACAGAACCTCAAAAACGTATTGGCCATAAGAAAAAGATGCCTGGTGAGAAAAGTGACAACTCTGTACTTACACACAAAGAAGAGCTACAAAGGGAAATTTATTCTACCTTGGACAGGATTGTTCAAGAAATAATCACCCGATTCGAGCAACTTCATGATATCAGATAGATATGAATTTTTGTCGCCTTCCCAGCTATTAAATCCTCAGGTCGAAATCAATCTCGATAGTACTCCTAGCGACATTGATAAAAACAAATTTCTGCTGGAGCGAAAGAGGCTTCAACGGTTTGTCACAGTTTCATCAGAAGCCTCCGAACTTCCAAAACAAGGACCTGTTGAGCTCTTGAAATTTATAAAAAAATATCAGCTAGATGATTCAGTCCCAAATATTGTCATCTTGATTCGCATATTTTTTTTACTATTGCGGTAAACGTCGCTACATGCGAGGGAATTACGATCACTAATTTGGCCATTTTGTCTATTGAACAAGATCTGTTGGTAAAAATTGATCTCAATAAAATTATTGATACTTTTGCCAGCAAAAAGCGCATAAAATTCATTTGTAGTATGTTTATGTAAAAGAGATTTTTTTTTGAATTAAAAATATTTGTTTAATGAATACATATTATTTGGAAAAAAAAAAGGAAAGTTTTGCAATGTTATTAATTAGTTAGTTTTTTTTTTGTTTTTTTTTGGGGGGGGGGGCATCAAGTTGGGGTACCGCACCAGGCAACATATACTCTAGCTACGCCACTGGAGCTATGTCTTCCCAATTGTCAGTATTGATGTTCACTGATGTGGGATCATCTGACAAAACATAAATCGAAATAGACCACCGGCGGACAATGGTTATGCCTGCGCTGGATGTGGCAAATATGTAGGTCGCAGCTGGGGCTACGTTACCACGGGAAAAACTGCATTCCTCATTAATCTTCTCAAATGGGTAAAATAAAGATGTTTTTTACAAAGCTGTCTGTCTGTCTGGTCAAAAGTTTGTACTAGTTATTTCTCCCACATCCAATCTTGGATCAAGCTGAAATAATGCACAATTATTTAATTACCTTACAAAACAAAAGCAATAAAAAAAACAATTAGTTGATTAACCATTGGTAATTAGGAATGAGAAAGCGCTACAAAGAGCAGGGTGCCAGGACATCCGCTCTGTTATCAGCAGCAGACGCCTTGGCTGGCTTTGCCACGTTCGTAGAATGCCAGTAGGTCGACTTCCACAGGACATCCTGTATGGCGATCTAATAGAAGGCAGGAGAGCCGCTGGTCGCCCACTTTTACGTTATACGGATGTATGCAAACGCGACATGAAGCTCTTCAAAATCGACACTGGCAACTGGGAAGAGGTGGCACTGGACAGATCCTCATGGAGAGAGAGCATAAAGGAAGGGTCAAAGATTGCAGATGTCATACACAACAGAAGCAGAAAGAAGGGTGAAAATGCAACGGCGCCTGATGATTATATATGCCCAATCTGCGATCGCAGCTGTGTATCAAGGATTGGCCTCTTTAGTCACACGAGAAGTTGCAAAGGGAAAAGATCGTCTCTCGAGACGTAAAATGCCACAGACTATTGGTAATTAATTATTTTACTTGATGTCGAACAAGGGAGAGTAATGGTACTTGAATGATGTGGTGGTATACGTTGAATTAGTCTCCTTTAAAATTTTTAGAGAGATATAGGTCATCGTTTTGAAGTTTGAAATTAACAATAGATAACATAAAACCTATTTTTTATAAGCACCTTACCTGGCACGGTGGTTAGTGTTTTAGCGTGGGGGAGGCTTGAGCTCTCGAGCTCCAATATAGGTCGTTCAATTTTTTTTATTGTAAGTGTATTTAAAAGCGATCATATTATCGGAGATACCCTCTTCTTTGTCCACCACCCCTTTCACAACTGGTTCCGACAAGTGATAATAAGGCTGGTCTTCGACTGCCGAGTATGATTGTAAGCTGCAAAAAGACACTTAATTGGAACATAGCGTATAGAGAACGCTAAAATCTTAAATTTGCGCTAAACAAAAACAAGTGGTAAAAATGTTTTTATAACTATTTTTAGCGGCCCCTGAGAGGGGAAAAGACGCTATTAGTTTTGTGTGGAATGTCTGTCCGTCTGTCCCGTTTACATCTTGTTAACTAGAAAAGATACTGAAAATCCGACATTATAATATTTTAGACCATTCAAAGTTCTGATGCAACGGCTACTTTTTCCTTTTTTGAAAGCGAAAAATCTAATTTTTTAAATCACTTAAGCAAGCTGTTTTTTTCATAAAAATACACCACTTTTACAATTATTCACTATTAATAGCAACAAACACTGGAGGCCCCTTAGCAGGGGGGAAATAAATGAGCAATATTTTTAATACATTTCTACAAACGGTTTTAGATTTTTTGTCAAAAAAAAAATATTTTTACATTTGTTTTGCTAAGTTAAGTAAGTTCTGTTATACTAACTACTACATTTACAAAAAAAATGTACTTTTTTTAAAGAGAAAAAATCTATTTAGTATGCATATAAGTTGAACAAAATTTAAAACAAAAATTAAGTCGTTTTTCATATTATCTCGTGAACTGCGGCATTTGTGATATAGCAGTAAACGCGGAACTAAAGGAATTATCTTTTAAGGAAATGTTTTTATCCTGAGGAATAACGGATTGTCTCTTTACAAAACAATTAGAGCAATTATATATTCATTTTAAGACATCAGTTAGGCCAGGTTCACATCTAACTTCACATTCACTTTCACCTATCCTTTGGTCTGTGGACTTTCTCCATTCTTCTCTGTCATTTGTCCTTGATAGAATTTCATTCTGATGTTCTTTCTGAAAATATTGAAACCTGTCTTTTTACCTGCCTGTGCGGACCACTTCGGGGGCCGGTTTTGAGTTTGTGTCTCCACACAAACTGTCTTTGTAACCTTGTTTATATTGTTCTTGTTTTCTTCTGGAGTTAATGTCTTCTACCTTTGAATCCTCTCTAGACTTCATTGAGTTTCTTTAACCCCAAGCCAAGATAAGTAGGCAACCTTCTCTCGTATGACGTCATTCCCCTCCCTTTTTTTGTGTGTTTCTCATCGATTACATGTGGAAAAGAAGGCGGTATCAGTCAAGTAACAAATTAACATTTCTAATTTTCAGCTGCTGGTGCAAGAATCGTAAAGTGGCCTCCTTGAAAGTGATAGTCGTGGATGAAGAGAACAAGAGACTCAAACTCTACATCAGCTACGGTGGACTGGTCACTACAACCATCGGCTCCTTCCTGATTGTTTTCTGTATCTGCTGTAAGAAGAGTGACAAGAATGCGAGGTAGAGGAAGCGTCGAAACTATGTCCTACCTTCTGACCTAACTACCTTCTGGACTAACTGGACACCAACTATTTAATGTTTGTGCATTTTGACACAGATGTAAATAGTTTCTTTTAATTGTATGTTCTCAAGTTTGTTTAGGAGCTACTTTTTTAAAAAATGTATTCTAGAGCTACATGCTAAAAAAAGAAAAGTTACCTGCATGGTAAAGGGGATGGGGGGAGTCATTTTTCTAGAAATCATTCGTCATGGGAAAAAAATGTGTATTTTTATTAATAATTTCAAAAGTTGGAAAAACTTTCATTTCACAATCATTCTCGTTTCTTTTTGTTGTTGAAATTTAAATTGTTTGCATGAATTACTTTCTCAGTTTCTACCTTCATGTGCACATCCTGGACATTGGTGGTGGCATTCTAGTATTCTCCAATTTATACAGTCAAAATACTAACTGTACATTTCATTGTTCTTCTTTTAAAAAAAAAAATTCTTGAAAACTTTTTCTTTTGTTATCTCTCTATATATATGATTTGAGAAAACTTTATAGAAAAAAAAAACAGGAATTTTTTATGTTTATAAGCAGTTGTTTTAATGCCAATTAGTTTCATATGAAAATAGTTGTCGCTTAGCTAAAGTTCTACAGATGGCAATTTAACAATAAGCTACAATACTGATTGAAGATTTTTCTGTTACTTCTGTTTGAAAGCTCTCTTCTTACTGGATCACACTTCTGCTGAGCTAAATTGTTCTGTCCAGCTCAGTGTACTTCAGAATGTCCTACAGTCTCTGGATTACAACGAGCTTTAAGATGCTGTTAGTTTTTAGAATGGATGGTTGGCTCTTCCACTCGATGGTATTTGTTGTAGAATCCAATATTGTTCATCTTGGGCTCCACCCATTCGGCAATAAGAGGATCCCAAGGAAACCCAAGACAGGGACACATGATGGCAGACCTGGCAGATTCGACGTCCGAGAAAACGACCAGGGCAGAGTTCACTGAGACCGCGAACACTCCGTCGATAGGGCCAAAGCTGAAAAACAACAACATAACTAGTTGTTACTCTAAGGACTACCATCATTAACTTTCACAATAATAAAGCAGATTACTTTGTACTTTGTTGGTGACAAACCCGACACTTTCTAGCCCCTGATAGAGCCTCTTGTCTGTTTACTGGACAGTGTCTAGCCCCAGATAAGAGCCCCTTGTCTCTTTTCGTTTGAATGAAGTCTTTTCTTTATCGACATTCTAAATAATTGATAGTGATGAAAAAAATCCTGCCCTACCCAGCTCATGGACAGAGGGACATCACAGTTTAAAGACATCTTCAAGCCACTTATCTTTTCAACCTGATGTTATTGGAGATACGCAATTAACATTTCATCCAAGATGTTCTGATAGTCCCACGAAACATCTGACCACAGCTTTCAAAGAAGGTGCATAGCATACTTTTTTAAGGTGTATGTGGCCTTGAAATATAACCCAAGAAGGTTGGGTGTCCCTCTGCTACGTGTGTACTGTGAAATATAACCCAAGAAGGATGGGCGCTCTCTACTAAGTGTTTACTGAGACATGGGACCCAAGAGTGTTCGATGCCCTTCTGCTAAGTGAGTACTGTTAAATATAACCCAAGAAGGTTGAGCGCCCCTCTACCAAATGTGTACTGTGAAATGTGACCCAAGAAGGTTTGGCTTTCCTCTGCTACGTGTGTACTGTGAAATGTGACCCTAGAAGGTTGCACGCCCCTCTGCTATGTGTTTATTGCAAAATGTTACCCAAAAAGGTTGGGTGCCCCTTTACTACATGTGTACTGTGAAATGTGACCCTAGAAGGTTGGGCGCCTTTCTGCTATGTTTCTACTGAAAAATATTATAAAAGGAATAATAACAAATGGCATCATCTTATCATGAATTCTGTATTGTTAAAGAGCTTGAAATAGACTTGGATATTGGTGCTTAATCAATCGCTGACTTACTGACTTACTCACACTGTTAAATATGCGTACAGGTCCTCCAGTTTATAGACAGTACTCACGCGAGACAATCGCCAACGAATTTTGAGGCTACTCAACGGTAGAGCTTGGTGGAGTATCGTTTTCTCTTTGTGAATCTTTTCTTCTGGCACTCTGGGCATGGAAGAAACACAAAAGCCTTATCTGGAGAGGCTTGCACTTGACAACAAACAGGAATGTGGCATTTTTATTTTCTCTTTGTGGCATTTTACGTCTGGAGAGACGATCTTTTCCCCTTTGCAACTTCTTTTGTAACTAGAGGCCAATTCTTAAAACAGGAACAAATCAAACAATTAAATCACTCGAACGCTAAACGTATAGTTCAACTTATTCGTGTTGCTAAGGACACTAGAGCAGACTAAATAACACTAAGAAGTAATGTTTAAATTAAATCAAATTCAAATTCCAGCCCCACCCATATATCGCAATACCCTTCACCTGATGAGAAGAGAATCAGTACTCATGTTTGCACATGGTGTCCCCATTATAGCACAGCCTCAATGCATTTACTCCCCAAAGGCATCTATCATTGACCTCTCACCTTTCTCCAGTGATACACATATGTTGTCGTGGCAGTGGTTGCTTATAGATGGGTAAAGTGTATTGATGGTAGTAGTTGGGTGGCCCTGGAATGACACACAAATCACCATCTGACTGATACATGTGTAAAGTGAGTGAAAGCAGAGCAGATAACTGTAGGGAGAAGAGCCCGAGTCACGCCCTACTTACAAAAAGATTTCAATTGGATGAAAACACTTTTAACAGACGAGATTAATTCGTGCGTATAAATATTTTTAGATTTTATATAATTCTTTTTCATTAGATTAAGTGCAACTGTAATGTGTGCCAAGTACAAAAGAAATTCATTAGTTGGGTTTTCTAAACACGTTTGTTTTCCCATACCAGATATAATCACTAGATGACCCTGCTCTGTGAACTTTGTCACACAAAATAATTTGTAAGAACAAGTTTGAGATCTACTTGCAGGCCAGAAAGAAATATCTCAACAAAACCGAAATGTTTTTTGTTGCGATTGTTGTGTTTATATGAGAAACGTACTCTTGCTATCAAGAGTCAAAAAGTTGGCTGAAAAAGTTCATAAAAAATAACTTGATTTCATCATCCTGACAATGTTTCAACTCTTGGCAGGAACTTTTCATCTTTGAGTTTAAACAGTTTTCTGCAGTTATCTCCCTCTCTTCCGACGGACCACAAAGCTTTGCTTAAAAGATATTCTAGTTCTCGCAGAATCTAGCAACTAGCATATAATGATTCACAAATAAAGTGCTAGACTATACAGACTCCACACAATTAAAAACTAGGTTAGAATCATTGACAAAAACAGTACAAGGTCAGTGTGATTCACAAAATACAAGGTCAGTGTGATTCACAAAATACAAGGTCAGTGTGATTCACAAAATACAAGGTCAGTGTGATTCACAAAATACAAGGTCAGTGTGATTCACAAAATACAAGGTCAGTGTGATTCACAAAATACAAGGTCAGTGTGGTTCACAAAATACAAGGTCAGTGTGATTCACAAAATACAAGGTTAGAGTGATTCACAAAATACAAGGTCAGTGTGATTCACAAAATACAAGGTCAGTGTGATTCACAAATCCAAGGTCAGTGTGATTCACAAAATACAATGGCAGAGTGTACACAAACTACTGTGAGGGTGAAGAGAACATGCGGTTAGAGTAACAGGTAAACCTACTTTGTGACTGTGCAGAGAAAATATAGCCAAAGTAATCGTGTGGTGGGGGAACTCTCTGTTGAGAAAATAGAAGCAAACTCTGATCATATTTTTAGACATACAAATACAGCATATTGAGCATGTATTACTTACTTTACACGTTTGCACACATATGACCCCCCCCACCCACACACACACATACCTATACAGATGACAGTAACTAAACAACTTTTTCATTTATGTTGAACAAAAAATTGTATAATAATAATCTTATGATATCGTCTCCGCTATATCTTTTTTAGCATTTACCTTGGACCAAATGTGTTTGGTATCAAATAGTAGTTATGTAACGTGTTCAAACCCCCTCACCAACACACTATAGTCTATGCAATCGAAATGTTTTAGCACTCCTTTTAGTGACTTTAATAGCTTTGTATTTTATCACAAGCTAGTCAAAAGTCAAGATGTCATTTTCCGTTAAAGGGAGATAAACCTTCAAACATTTTTGTCAGACATTTGGAAAGAGTTACGTTCAAGGAGTAGAGCTCACAATGAACACACCAAGGTAGACTACTAAGTAGAGATGGACGTCTAACCCATTTTTAGCGGCCCCCGAAAGGGGAGAAATCGCTATTAGTTTTGTGTGGAATGTCCGTGCGTCCCGTTTAGATCTCGTAAACTAGAAAAGATAGTGAAAATCCGAAAATCATAATATTTTAGACCATTTAAAGTTCTGATATAACTGGTACTTTTTTGTTTTCTGAAAGCGAAAAAGATGATTTCTTAAATCACTTATGCAAGCATTTTGATTGATAACACCCAACTCTAAAGGGTACCCGACCTTAGTTGTGGTAAGCAAAGGCGATTGGTTGTTGTAACAATTAGCCAAAGAAACAGATAACCTAAACATCATCTGACCTATGGTCAGTCTATAGATAGCAAGGTCTGAAAGGGGAATTTTACTTTACTTCCAAGGTCAAATACTGCTTTCTCAATAACCTGAAAACCAGTTTGACTGTCTGAATCTTAGAGCTGGCTACACAATCACACAACAGAACATTAAGTCCACTTGCTTGACAGTAATTTAATATAGAGTCTAGTTACGTTCAGTAAAACCAATTTCTTTCAAAATTATTTCACAATTTAGCAAATTCTATATGTATATCGACCTAAGTCTATATCTTTGTCGTCTTATGGCGTTGAATCTGTTCATTCATAATTGCTGTCATCATAGCGTTGGTGAATCTCTAGTGCTTATGAGAAAACATGAATAAATTTACTACATTTTTGTACAGGATTCTAGCAATAGAAGCACTAAATACGGATGTACGGTATTTACGACAATGATTTTGATTAGTATTAGACTTTATTTGTGGCCCACCGGGCATTTGCCCAAATGCACATATAGCCAGTCCGCCCCTTAAATTACTTAAATTGGCCATGAATCATGAATTGAAACAACCAGGTTTATTCAAACAAGTCTGTCACTAAGTGTGAACATACATCATAGCTTATTTCCTTCGAAGGAAGGTCACCTTAAACAAAGGTGTTATTTACAAGGCTTCGTTTATTTGTTTTGTAGCTCCCTATTGTGATAGTATGTAGCTATTTTAAAGGTATTATGGTTTAAGGTATTATGCTGAACTAAAGTTTTCGCTAATCGCTCTGAATTTTGCATACTTCGTCAGCCCCTTACCAATGTAGATACATTTACTAGCAACATCATTTAATAATCTTACAGTTTTTTATTGACTAAGCATGTATACTGTTAGGTATGAACTTTTTTTCATTAACAATTAAACGTATTTACCCTAAGTTCTCGTGATATTTTGTTCTCGTCTGTGATTCGGGCTCTGTACGGACCGTTGGGATATTCAGCTCTTTGATATTTCGCTCTTGTCTCTGTCTGAGATAGCCGTGAAAATTTACCTGACGAGATAGAGCTGGCATATTAGTTAAGAACTAAAGTCTCGTACACAAAAAACTGATGATTTAAAAAAACAAACAAAATATTTTCATGTATGTAATTTAGTAAAATAGTTCTATTATATATCTGAAATACTATTCGGTTGAATACTCTCATATATAAATACGAAGTTGTATTTATACTTGGATTACATTCCATAGAAATTAAGATGTAACGAAATTTAAATGAGCTTTTACTAATTATATTTACAGATCGATCTATTCATATATCTACTTGTCAATAAATCAATCTTCACACGAACGCGACAGACTGTATATCTACGTACCTACCTACGTATTTCTCTGTCTCTCTACTTAGCTAGCTACTAATCAATCAATTTATCTATCATCTATCTCAAACAGACAACATGCTACACTACATTCAAGAAAAACATTAAGACCTACCTATTTAAAACTTTTTTAGATTAGTTAGTCATTTTAGCTCTCGTGTCTTTGTTTGTAATGTTATCACAGCATCTTGAGCCTACATTTTGTTGGTTAACTGCGCTTAATAAATAAAATTATTATTAAACTTATACTAGTTGTAGACACAACCTGGTTACCTTTTTCAGAACTTTTCTTTTTGGAAGCCTTTGGCTTGGAATCCACTGGTTGGCTTTGGTCCAGATTACTTGCTGACTTTTGAAAGAATTCGTTAATAGTAACCTCGTCAACGGTCTCGTCCTCTGTTTGGTTGAGAACATCTTCGCTAGGATTCTCTGATCAATTGTTGGAAATAGAAAAAAAAAAAGAGAAAGAATACATGCTAAGATTTCCCCCCCCCCCTCGTATTTTGTATGTGTCTGATTTGTATATTTCTTAGTTTGTGGGGTCATTTTTGAGGGCGGACACTGGACACTGTCCCGTACATCCAACCCATTTATATAATAGCAAGATTTGTATTTATATATTAGAATAGAATAAGCTAGTGCTGATTTTAGCAATCCAAAACAACTCTCGGACATGTTTCCAATGTATAGGTTTCAAATACTTCAATGAAATAGTTGATTTACGATCTTTACCGGTAAGAAATGCTTTACAAGATAAAATTTGATATGTTTTTGTATAAAAATAGGCATTAACAATTTTTTAATAGGCGAAGGCCGAATTTGTGAATTAGAATGTTTTAGGTATCACACTCTTATAGACTTTCATTTTACTCAACACATGGAATATAATGTTTACTTTTGATATAAAGCTCGAAGACGTCATGATAGAAAAGTAACTTCCTAAGAGAGTATGTGATAATAGCTAAACAAAGTCAAGTGACCGTTAAAAAATCCTTTACCAATCAAGACGTTTTTTTTTTGTTACAATGTTTATATCAACTCACTCTGCCGGTCTGTCTGTCCAGTAGAAGATTAATTCTCCAACACGCTACCTTAATCAAAATTTTGCAAAATTATTTCTTGTACCTGACAAAACAAGAATCAATAAAAAATATAAAATTATTTAATTAACTATTGGTAATTAATTATTAGTTTGTATCAAGCTAGGGAAAGAAATTGTTCTTGACATACGGTGTTAAAGTTAAATTAGTTCCCTTCAGGAAGCTAGTAATCACAGTAGTATTCACCCAGATACCCTCCCCCCCCCCCCCCCCACCATATTTTTTTTTGCCAAATGATCCGGATGAGTGTTTAGGCCATAGTGCATTTAGAAAGCTTAAAGTATAAAATTGCGCTAAATGTGAACAATTGTTAACTATATCTCTAATCGCACAGATTTATCATTGTTAATCTAGATCTATTGCAAATATTTAATGACATGACCGATCTAAGCTAATTGATACAGTTACACGTAATAAGAGATTTTTTTGTGTTAAAAAAAAGTATTTATATATTTTTCTTCCTATATTCTATGGCAGTTTGCCTACTTGCTTCTTTGCCATCAAAGACATGTAATACAATCACACCGAGGATTTTATTCTCTAGATTATGTCCCTTTGCATCGAAATAATTAAAACTTGTCTTATCTAGTGACACAAAATGAACAGTCCTACTACAACCTGAACCCTATACACGTGGCTAGTAGAATACAAAGAATCATCAAGACTTGTTACCTTGTATCTCTCCTGATTGCTTAGAATTTAAATCGAGAAGTTCTTCCTCCTTGGCCATTTCTTCCAGTTCTTTATCTACATTTTCGTCATCTAGCAGCGAAAGGTCTGCGTTTAGCTGCGAAACTTCAGCCTCTTTCATCGCACCAGATCTGTCTTCCTGAATACTGGATCTACCAGCTTCCTCCTGGGCATTCAGTTCCGGAACGTGATCTCCAATTGGCGGTAACATGTCTGATTCCTGTTGCAGTGCATCCGAATCGAGTTGCACCAAAGAGCTCTCCTGTTCTTGTTGAGAAAGTCTTTTCTGTTCCAGTGACTCCTCATCGTCTTGTTTTTCTTCCTTTGCGCGGCTGGAACCTCGCTCGTCTGCTAAACTTTTCTTTCTACTCTCACTGCCCCACGACTGGGAATCTTCCTCGTTTCCTTCACTCTCTTTGGGCATAGAGCTTGTTTTTTTACGCTCTTCATCGTCGGTGTCAACTTTAACCTCAGCATCCATCTTGTCAAGGACAGAACCGTCTTCGTTGTCCGGCTGTGGTACAGTAATCTCTTCATGTAGCTCACTCTTTACTTGTGTCTCATCTGTGTTTCGATTATCAGATGCGGTTCTTTCGCTAACAATGACCTGAGCATCAGAAACAATAGTGCGGACAATGTTCTCAGCAGTTTCGATGGTGTTTCTGGAGGACTTCTCCACCTCGTTGTCTGGAACGGGTTCTTCTTCATTCTCCATTTTTCAAATTCGTTTTTAATGACCTTTGTTGAAATGGGTCGACTTTAGATTTGAGTAAAGTTCAAGTCCTAGAAATGAAAATAAATGGAACTAAATGTTTGTGTTTACTACTAGTTATTCACCCTTAATGCAAGGCTACAACAGAACAACAAGAAATGACTGGTTCTCGTAAAACAAATCATCAAATGTATTTTCTACGAGGAAGCGAAACTGTCACCCACTGGCTATAAATGCCATTGAAAGTTACAGAACAATACTTCAGGATGAGTTAGTTATTATTCTACTAATTCACTTGTTCAAACAGTACGCTGCATCCTTACTGCATGTGCGTACATGGTTCTAGCACCCCAGGTCTCAGAAGCCATACAAAGGTGTGGTTAGAACCACTGCTTTATAGATATAAGTAGGCGTAGAGACCTATTCCGCCATACTCGAATTTGAATATCTTTTGGCCAGAAGGTTGTCTATGATGATTGGAGCTTCAGAAGAACTATAAAGACACGCTGACGCTTGATACGCACCACTCTTTCTCTCCGTTATGGCTGTGGCTCAACATACCAGACACTAAGGCGCCTCTAAGAACTGCCGACACCCATATAGTGTTAACAAAGATAGTGTTGTATACTCTAGTCAATTTTTACCTATTGTTTATGGTTACTAATAATTCATTCTTTTAGCTTTCTTAATGCACTATGATCCTATCGCTTATCTAGAAAAAGTTGGGAAAATGGGGGGGGGGGGGGGGGGGGAGAGAAAGGATTGGTGAATTATAATCACTCTGCTAGTGAGATTCTTATGGCTGTAGAAAAATGTATAGTCATGTATTGTTTGTTTGATAAACATCGACCTATAAAGGGGACTAATTCATCTTATACCACCACAAGTTCTTTCCCTTGTTCGATATGCCAAACAAAATAACTAAGTAACAATATTTAATTAACTAATTACTTTTTTTTTATTGATTCGTGTGTCGTCAGGTAAAAGAAATAATTGTGCAAAATTTTAGCTTGATCCGAATTTGAAATGACGTGTACACACTTTTGCCAAACAGACAGACAGACAGACAGAGTTGATATAAACTTTGTTAAAATAAGCCACAATAAGCAACAACTCTAAATGTGTGTGTGTGTGAAAGCGTTTCCGTTACAGTCCACGTTTGGGAACCACTGATCTAGAGTCTAGACGAAGAGCGTATTCATTGAAATGTAAACATTTCATAGAAACATGAGTTTTTAAAAAGTCTACTCTGGCTTTTAAAGCCGAACAAGAAGACCCTTGACCGCATGTGGCAGTGAGTCCTACCTTGACCGCATGTGGCACTGATATCTACCTTAACCGCATTTGACATTGAGCCCTACCTTTACCGCGTGTGGCAGGAAGTCCTACCTTGACCGCATGTGGCAGTAAGTCCTACCTTGACCGCATGCGGCAGTGAGTCCAACCTTGACTGCATGAGGCAGAGCCCTACCTGTTCCACGCCTTACAATTATGTAGACAAACTCTAAATGGCTCTAGATTAGTTTAGATATATCATATAGAGGACTATATCTGGATCTCTTAGGACTAAATAAACTCACTGAGATCAGGTAACCATCCTCACCTCTTTCTGGATCTTAGAGCTTCTTGGGCGCTGAGAGAATTTTAGATGTTCAGATTACTTGAACAGTCAGGCATGTTACCACCAACCAACAAAATCAGCAACTAAATACATGAGGCGAACGGCTCAAAACAACTTCTGGTGACAAGATGGGGGTACTTTCATTTTCCTTGTGCACGTTCAAGATTAGAAACCAAATATTGGTGCGGTCTAGTTGTGGTGAAAACCCGTTTTGATGCTCAACGTTGAGGGGATGTCGGGGAAGGCGAAGAGACCTAGGTCCGCCATCTTCGCATTTCATGGTAGCCAGGGTAGGGGACGGTGTACTGTCACTAAATAGGGTGGGGTCTCTTCCGTAGTGTTCGGAAATGAATGTATGTAGAGTATGTAGTTTGAATATTTTGTTTTTATTTCAGTATTTAATACACAGGGCTATAGCTATTGGTTCACCTGTACACCTCCCTTTGTCTGTTGAGTCGTTGGGACACCAAATATGATCTGTCAGCCATCCTTCTGCATTCCTCTCTGTCTTTTGTCTTGGATAGAATTTATTTCACTGAGATTCCCGTCCATTATTTAATGTTTTCTTGTTATCGCTTTCTCTGTCCTCCTCTTCTTCTTTTTCCTAGTTACTGTTCCCTGAAAGAAGTTCTTTGCGAGCACTGAGGACCTTGTGATATGGCCATAAAATTATAGATTGACAGTGGTCTAACGATTGGTTAGATCTTAGATCTGTATAAATCATGCAACGAAGCACTTCAAGATTGAAACCAACACATACAAGGAGAAAAAACAGTATAGTCCTACTTGGGGGTAAAAACATAGAGGAAAGATTTTGATTGCAAATCTTGAACACACCAGAAGTAAGAAAAAAACAACTGTTTAAAACGCTGCAGTATCTGTCCAGTACAAATGTCCAGCCTGTGAGCTTGGATGTGTGTCAGGGATTGGCCTCTTTAGCCGCATGAGAAGTTACAAAAGGAAAATGTCTCCCTCGTGAGACGTCAAATGCCACAGAATGTACACTCTAAATAAAGTATTTGAACGAATTAATAAATAATTACTTTCATTGTTTCAAAAAGAAATAGAAATAAATCTAAAATGTAATTTTGAAAAGTTTAGTTTAGTCTAGTTCTATTTACTTTTTGACTTCTATTTATAATGTAATAATATAACACGTTTAGATTTATGGAACTCAGACACACATGTAAATAGACTCTATATAACAAGGTAATTAACACAAAGGTTTTAATGAATGGCATGTACATGATTGTTAGCCCTTGTTGCCAAGCCATGGAAACATTGCAGTCAAAATAAACCGACAAACAAAGCAAGCAACACAAAACATATTTTTAAAAAAAATGGAATGTGATTTTGAAAACTGTTTTCTTTGTCTTTAAATTTTGTTTCTGTAAATGGTTAATCGAAACTTTACTTCATAGGTCAACTGTGAATTTGTTGGCTGTAACCTTTGAGTTGTTACCTTTATTATTGCTTTTATTTTTACGATTGAGCCTTAGGCAGTAGTATACTTATTCACCATGTGTATCTCAGAAAGTTTCACAATTATCTCCAGCATTCATATGAACAAGACGTCAGTGTTACTACTTTAAATATTATGCTTTATCGACATAGTAGATCAAAAATGTCTACTAACTTTTTTCATAATCCTTAATCCCATATAGCCCCATTAACCAGCATGCCTATTAAGCAAACTAAAATACGAATAGGATACAGATGAATAGTCGTCCAGTTTTTTGGGCGCGGTGTAAGGCCATGTATGCACTGCAGCCAGTACATTTGAATCATGGAAGAGAGGAAGTCTGAGCCATACAGCAGAGAGAGAGAGAGACGTAGTGTACGTGACATTGGTGTGGATCTGTTTCCAGTTATTGCCTTTCAACGAAATAGTTGTTCACTGACGGTGCTGGCTACACACCTCCTGCTGGCTACTCACACCTCCTGCTTTTCTACAGACTTGTCAAACATTTATATTTTTTTAACATTCTAACACACATTGATCATCTATCATACTATGTAGCAGCGTAGCCTAGAGCGACATTGAACCATGGGCGTAGCCAGGATTTTCTTTCCCCCGGTAAAAGAAAAATCATGTGTGTGTGTACATAATTAATCTTTATTACATTCTGACCCTTCATTCTTTCGGAAGACGTTTATTGTACCCTAGGATAAGTTCTTACTGGAGTAAGTACTACAAAATGCATATTCTGAGGTATCTACAGTGCATTATCCTGCCATAAATTTTTTTTTAAAACCTTATGTACTATTCTTACTGACTTAGATCCTCCCGCGTCGTTCGGCGCATTGGGCTGCAAGCTGCTCCCACAAAAATCTGTCACTGGCAATGTCCACAGTTTCGCTTCCTCGTAGACTTGTACTAGGATGTCCCTGTTTGCACTATCCTCGCAATGGTCTCCATGACATCGCAACACTTATTATACGTAATTCATTTTGTTGGAGAACATTTCCCACAAACCTCATGCGACGCTCTGTCACAACCTTACTAAGGGGTCCACTCCAAGTTTGGCATAGGATTTCCTTGATTTACACCCGATCTCTATAACTGACTCCTAAAATCTGTCTTAGCCATCTTTGTTGAGCCCCATTTAGTGTTTTTCAATTTCGGCAGATGACTATTCACTGCACTTTTTATTGGAGCCCAGCCACTGATAGAAATTTGTAACCTCTATAGCTACGCTCTTGGAATTAGGTGACTTTAGTTTGCTTTAGATATTTTATCAAAAATGGAAGTTTTATCGTCAAAATCTTTGTGGTTTTTTTTGGGGGTGGGGGGGGGTTAAACTAAAAAATCTGTGGAGTTTTTTCTTTTTTAAATTCCAAACCCCATTAGTTACGGTCATAGAATTTGGTGGCTGTAGTTTGCTTTAGAATAAAGTTGAAGAGAGAGGTTTTTAAACTCAAAACTCTCTTTATGGGGGTATTTAAACCATCAGGAGGGGTTTTAAAATTAAAAAAAAGCCCTCTGGAGGAGGGGGTTTAAACTCAAAACCCCTTTGGCTACGCTCATAGAATTTTGAGTGTGTAATTTGCTTTTTTTTATATGGAAGAGGTATTTTTTAGCTTCAAACCCCGCTGATGGGGGTTTAAACTCAAAACCCCTTTGAATTTTGAGTGTGTAATTTGGTTTTTATTATGAAAGATGTGGTTTTTAGCTCTTAACCCCGCTGGAGGGGGGGGGGGGGGAGGTTAAACACTAAATGTCTCTTGGCTACGTTCATAGAATCTGGTGACTGATGTATGGACAGTCTTATATTGAAGAGGGGGGTTATCGTAAATTTCGGAGGGGGGTTTAAAATTTGGGGATTGTCGTTTGCATTCTTTTTTTTTTTTGGTTTTGTTTTAAAGAAGAGGAGGATTTGACTGCAAAACCCCCTAGTAGTGAGTTTTAAACTTAAAACCCCCTTGGCTGCGCTGGGGGAAAAGATGGTTTAGTATTAAAATCTCACCTAAAATAAATAAAATAAAAATAAAACAGAATAAAAGCAAAAAATCAGTCACTAAATTCCGATCCTCCCCCCCCTTGTGAGGGGAATTTCATTTGGGGGAGGGGGGAGTTTGAACCCCAAAACCCCCCTGGCTACGCCCATGCATTGAACACTAGCAATAATGTCTTACAATACTACAAAAGAACAAGAAAATCAGTTTATTCAATTGCACTTCTTACAATTAGTATATGTCTATATTTCAGACATAGCTCACATACAGGACAGTGTAGACAAAATCCACCATATTTACTGTAATTATACACATGAAAACTTCTGAGAATATTATAATAACGATCGCTTATTACCTAATATCAAGCAGTAAATGCAGTACTGTCAAATGAATATAAACATAGCGCATGTTATACGCATAAAACAACAACAATAATAAATAGACATTTCAGACTTTTTACATTTTGGCAATTTATCACCTGCCAGTCCAGAAAAAGAATCCAATGCACTTTCTAGTCATTATTTCTCCACCCACTTGCTAAAACATATGGTGCCACTAATCTGTGCTAACCTTTAATTTGTTTTGTTAGACTTGTGTTGAAAAACTAAGTTAGGGTTAAGAGTCCTGAGTGGAGGCGTCCTGTGCGGAGATATCTGTAAGGTCACACTGTCAGGCGTTGATGGGGTGCGCAGGGGAGAGGTCTCTGGTGTGTGTCGCGGGGAAGTAGACGATGTGCAGCCCCTGGACGACGATGTTGAGTAGTGACCCAAGGAAGTGGGAGACAGCAGTGGGGAGCAGGACGATGCCTCGTAGCGGGAGATCTTTGGGGAAACTGGGGTGGCCCATGGTGACCAAGGCGCTTGGTTGCAATATACAGAGGTTTGACTTCTGGTAGAGTTTTCTGTAGGACTTTCTGATTCAGAGGAGGTCGCACAGTTGTCGGCATATGGGAGCTTCAAATAAGGCTTGACGGGGAGTTCTCCTGGGGCTCTAGGAGACTGATCAACGACAGTTGGAATTTGATCAACGGTCAACTGATTATTGCAGTTTGTAGTTGTGTTGATTCTGCACACAGGGTTTAACTGGCAGGCATTTTCTGTGCTTTTTGGATGAGTAGAGTGATCTGACTGCTCATACAGTAGAGGGGAGTTAACATAGTTATTACAATGATTACCTTTAGGGGGCTCGTTTGAAGTGATAGTATCATTCAGACTGAATTTCATAGAAGGATGCAGGTTGTTATTATTCCTACTTTCGACTGTCTTCCTTTTCATGTGCATTCCATTTTGTACAGATACTTTAGCTTGATTACGACGAATAGAATTAGCGTATCCCCCATTTATGACGCGTCTTTTGGGAGCTAATTTATCCATATTGATCATTTCCCTTGGTGCTACAATATTTCTTTCCAACCCGCCATAATCTCCCCTGAAATCTGTGAAAGGATACGCCTCAATTTCCGATACAGCAAACCCGGAGGCGTCCAGCACAGTTGGGTAGTAGTGACTGTGACCCCGGCTTCCGTAACCAAAGCCGTCGTCGTTGGGGTCCGCCATAATGTAAGGCTCTGACATGTCGCCGTCATCGTAGAAAGGGCTGCTGACCTCGCCCCTGTCGTGGACCAGATGGTGCTCGTGGTGCAGCTTGTACATGTCTGACACCTCATCCACGGGAACACCGTCGTAACGTTGCTTGTTCTGCTTGAGTTTGAAGAACAATGGCGACGGCGAAGTAAATTGAGAGGGGGTGTTACTTGGCAGGTTTGTATAAAATACGTTTGGGTACTGAGGCTGGGGAGGCCTCAGCATCGCAGGAGAATAGTGCCGATAAGGCAGGTAACTCTGGCCGCCGTAGCCGTATATGCTGGTGTGCCCGGCTTTTGAATGCCCCAACAACTCCTTGGCAAGTTCCCCCTCGGTGTTTTTCGACATTTTAAAATGAGAGTTTGGAGTGTGGTCCCCTGGATCGGGTTTCTCCTTACCGACCACAATCCTAGAGTGGGCATTGCTTGACTCTGCACTGTGCTCAGACACCAATGGCCAAGATTTCGATGACGTTATTCTGGGGGTTCGCAACTCTGATGTCTGCGATAAATGCATGGAAGCACTTTCAGGGAAGGACGAATGATGTAGCTCAGTAATACATTTATCATTCAAGTAAACTCCCTGTTGGTTTCCCTTAGAAACATTTTGAGAATCCTCTTGCATGGAGTAATATAAATGTTGATGAACAGAAGGATCATCTCGACTTATCCCTATACAGATAGACAAATGAAATTCAAATTAATTGTAACTTTATTATAATAGCATACTTACAATAGATAGTAAGAATAATAAACATTTAATTACATTTCGAGATAGTTAGCACTATTCTTATGAGCTCCGAAATTTATATTCCTCAAGCCTCGATGCAAGAAAAAATCCAGATAAATATCGCCAGGATATGAACCAGGAAAGCTCAGTATAATGATGTATTGATGTTATTTTCGGTTTCTTCAATGTTTACTAAGCTTCTATCAACTCACTCCGTGTCTGTCTGGTACACATTCTCTACACGTTATTTCTCCCAGTTCCCATTCTCCAATACAAGGTGATGCCACAGACCTATATATAGTATATCTAGACTGGACAGGGATATCTTTTAACACTTCAAAACAAATGTCGTGAAAAAACTTCAAAAATAGCTGAACAAGGCGTTGTTTTTTAAAGTAGTTATAAGTAAAAAAAATTTTCAACTTATGTAAAACATAATTTAATGTTTAGATCTACATCTAGTAATTTGAAAATCGAAAATAAGAGCACTCTCGTCGCATAATTATCTAAAAATATCTAGGTAATCAATCTATTTTTATGTACATAATATGATTAAAATCAACAGACGCAAATTATTTCGATCTAGGATATTTGAAACATAATCTCAATGGAAATTAACAGGAAATGGTTTAATTTCATATATTTGCGTGAATATATAGTTTTGTGATTAATAGGCCATTCTATTAAACATTGACAAAATGGTATTGCTGTGGTAAGGCTATGTATTGGCAAGAGACAAACTTCGCCCCTTTCACAGATGCTAGCCAGTGGTGGGGACTAGTTAAGCTACCACGCTAGACGTTTCACACAGCCTTTGGACACAACATTTATCATTTACAGCACCTCTTTTTTTTTCTATTAATCTAGATTAGATAGATCATTAGCACCAAAGGAATAAGAGCAGAATTTATGGACATCCACAAATTATTGCGCTGTTTGGTAGACACGTGTAGGGTCAAGGAGATGGGTGGTAGGAAGTGTCACATCATTGTTTGATAGTCAGTGACATGTTTTGGTTGTGGAGCATGAGATACACTTGTTTATGGAGAGTAGGATGTCGCACGGGGGAATCAAGGGGCCACAGTTGCATTGTGGGTAAAAAAATCTCGTTTTGAGAGTTGATCGCATGGTCAGAGGGCAGTAGTAGCCATGTTCTTAAAGTGTATCGATGTATAGTGCATTTGATTCAATGAGTATTACCAGTTGTGTACTTAGAATATATTAAGGAATATAAGGTAATTTGGAAAGTTAATGTTTATTTCTTTAAGGCAGGAGTTGCCAGTTGTATTTCACTTTTATAGTCCAATAAATGCTCTGCTGATCAGAGGATAGATTGATTAATATTAATATCTGTTGTGCTGTGCTAGTGGAAGCAGACATACGAGATAAAAAGTAGTACGACAGTTTGAGAACAAGGCATCTTTAATTATTTGAATACATGCAATCAAATGTCACTCAACATGAATCTGACAAGAAGAGTAAAGAGAAGGGCAGTAAGTCTGAAATACATTGCTAACTCATGACTTTTGATTTCTAGTTGTTATTTCCCTTGCTTTGAAATGTTACCACATACACGTCCACACTTTTAAAAAAAAAAAGATTATGTACCGGTATTCAATAGGCGGAATGTTTTCATGAAGTTTCACTGGCCTATAAGAAGAGAGTCTAGGAAATATGTCTAACCTAAATTTGACTGGTACCTGGCTACCATTAACGTGGTGATTCTACGTCTTTCCAGTAGACCAGATTTGACCCGCTTCTCGTCTCGTTTACGTAAATATCTGAGGATGAAAGAGAAACAATGTTACTATTATATGTCTATGATTCTACTGGTCCCTTTTTAATTTTTTTTTTTTGGCTTACGTGTTACTCTGTAACTGGGTGTTAATTTATTGGTGGGAGCTGATTTGAATGATTGACAACTAAACGTCATGGGAATGGGTCAAAGAGATTATTTACTAGCCATTAACAACGTTTTCCCGAGTTGAAATCTAAGATTCATTTTTGTTACCTAACAGACCCACACAAATGTGAGGGAATGCTAGAAATCACTTCTGAACTAACACAGCTATATAGAACTAGAAACTTCAACTCTGCCCATGGGACGAGCAAAATGGACAAAATAATTATGTAAACCTCCAGCCTCACCAATAATAGTGTTTCTTTAATTACTATCATATGCCCTATTTCACTCTCACTTCGATTCTTTGGGCAGCCAGTTTGCGTTCCTCTTTGATAACCTCATATATCTAGCTCCGTAATAATCTCCCCCCTCCATTTCTTGTTCATATTATTAAGTCACACCCCTACCCTCCCTCCTGATATGCATTTCAAAACTAAAACAAATTACGTAGCGCCTCGCCTTAAAAATCGAAAAATCCCTATATCTTTCATCTTTCCAAAAAATGTCCGAGATGTTTGTCTGATTGTAATCTAAACATACCTTCTAATTATAATATGTATGTAATCACTTAGAAAGAAAGAAATACATTTAATTAGTTGAATGATGTAATAAAAGATCTGTCATAAAGACCTTCTAAGGGAGAGGAGTCAACATATTTCTTTACTGCTTTCAGGTTAACAACGTTTTCTGTGTGTGTGTTTGTTATAAAGAGTTCAAAGGTCACTTCATGAGCTAAATTTTAAACACATTCTGTTTTCATTTCAGTTTGGCGGCTTACAAGAAGTCTAGTTCATTAGTCTAATGCACTACTAAAATTTTTGACTAGTCTACAAGTTCATTTCCCTTATTGGTCCAGTCCACTAGTTCAGTCCACTAGTCACTAGTTCACTGGTCACTAGTTCAGTCCAGTACCCACCTTTCTCTGTTCCTCTTGTGATAACAGTAAAAGTGAACGGCCAAAAAGGTCACGCAGCTGACCCCAATCATCACGTAGGGAATCCACAGCTCTGGGGCAGTGGCAGTGCGGGTAACTCTGTAATTGGTCAAGGAATCATCATGAAGTGTGTATATACTTTCATCATGGGATGTCTGTATACTATATGGAGATGACCAGAGAATGTAGAGTACACTAATCTTTGAAATTTCACTTTATGGCTCAGATATAGGCTCAGATATAGGCCTACATTCACATGAGTCTACAGTTAGTAATTAGTGTCTGAAGGCATTGAAATTGTAGAAAGATATACAGGAACATAGCAGAAGAGTTCAACAAGAAATTATTTTTAAACAATGCTATAAAAAACATGAAGCTGATATTAATCAATACGTTTAGGTCAGTCATGTCATTACATTTGGTCATAGATTTAGACTGACAAGAATAAATCTGTGCGATGACAACTATTTTTATCAATTGTTTTGTTTAGCACATTTTCACGGTTTTAGCTTTCTCCCTACATTATTATCCTATCTCTTGTCTGGACCAGTCGAGAAATGAATGGTGGAAAAAGTGATCAGCATAAATATAACCGTGATCGCTTTTTAATTCATTTAGAAAAAAAAAAGGAAAAAAAAAAGATTTGAATTCAGTTCAATTTCGGACCAACCCCTGTAGCAAAAAAGAAGTGCTTATGATAAAGGAAGTTTTATAGTTATTGTTAGTTTAAAATGTTAAAGCAACGTATAAAGTTGACTAATTCAGCTTCAGTCCACATCATTTAAGTACAATTTCTTTCCTTTGTTCGAGATACCAAACAAAAAAAAAAAATACCAATAGTTAATTAACTAATTGTTTTTTTTTAATTGGTTCTTGTTTTCTCGGGTAAACAAAATAAGTGTGCAAAATTTCCGCTTGATCAGAGATTGGGTGTGTACAAACATTTTACCAGACAGACAGAGCTAACTAATGTTTTGCTACGCGCTGCGAGAAACTGTTGTGTCACTTTCTATATGTCAAAATCATGTGCGAATCTTATTGTAGAGACAAACGACAGTAAATAAGAACCAAAAGCACCACCGGCTGGAGGAAATAGGGTTTCTAAATGCAGAGCTCATAGTGTTTTGACAAAATGTACTTCACAATGTCGAATTGTAAGAGAACCCTCAGGTAAAACAGGGGGTTGGAAAGTTAGAACAAAAAAAGATATTGCTTGAAAATTTAAAAAGAAAAACGTTCACTTTATAATGAATTCTAAGGATTAAGTTATCTGTAAAGTGTGTCTGACAGTGACATATTTGAGATTGACATATCTAACAGTGACACTTGTTCTACCAACCTTGAGTAGGTCAGGTATGTAGTCGTGTTGTCTGCCATTACAGACCAGATCAAATTGTTTCGAGGGTGACCCAACCAGACATCAAAGTGCACGCTGTACATTGGCTGATGGACACAGATCTACATTTCATTTGTTCGCAAAGTTGATTCTACACTTTTTGACACTGCTTGGAACTGACCATAACTAAATTGATTTTCATGGCACGAATGGAGAATAGGGAAGTGATCATTAGCTGATAGATCTACCTACAAAAGAAAAAAACACTTTATAAAAACACTTTATAAAAACACTTTATAAAAACACTTTATAAAAACACTTTATAAAAACACTTTATAAAAACACTTTATAAAAACACTTTATAAAAACACTTTATAAAAACACTTTATAAAAACACTTTATAAAAACACTTTATAAAAACACTTTATAAAAACACTTTATAAAACACTTTATAAAAACACTTTATAAAAACACTTTATAAAAACACTTTATAAAAACACTTTATAAAAACACTTTATAAAAACACTTTATAAAAACACTTTATAAAAACACTTTATAAAAACACTTTATAAAAACACTTTATAAAAACACTTTATAAAAACACTTTATAAAAACACTTTATAAAAACACTTTATAAAAACACTTTATAAAAACACTTTATAAAAACACTTTATAAAAACACTTTATAAAAACACTTTATAAAAACACTTAGAAAAGATTGAAGAGATGAAAAACGATTCTTTTTTTTTTTTTTTTTACAAAAGTCATTTATAATATACACGAAAAACAAAAGAAACAATATTCATTTATAATCAACCATAAGTATTTCAACCATAAGTATTTCAACCATAAGTATTTCAACCATAAGTATTTCAACCATAAGTATTTCAACCATAAGTATTTCAACCATAAGTATTTCAACCATTTGTTTTTATAAACATTTGCATTTACAATCATGTACATTTATATCTTTATATATAATTCTCTTCATGGCTCAAGAGTTTGGACACCAAGTAATAGAAATATCACTCTTTTATTTCTGCAAGTCGGACGGACTAGAGTTACCCCACGTAATTTTAGAGGCGAAAAAAAATGAGGGGGGGGGGGAAAGTAGTATTCACCTGTCTCTAAATAGCAGGGCCGGACTTAACCACTGTGAGGCCCGATGCGAAACGGATTTCGAGTGGGGCCAGCTCGGGTAAGGATACGGATAATAAGTGAAAATTAAGAGTTTGGGTTTAGCGAAGTCATACAGTATATCATAAGAATTCTGTTTCCTACATAGATCAGGCTCAATAGCAAAAATTACCAAATGTTTCAATCTATCTTTGAGAATTGTTGACCTCAAGTAAATCTTCATTATTCTGAAGCACGAGAAGCTTCTTTCACTAGATTCCACAATTACGGGTATTGCATAATGCCTTTTTTATCGCGCGTAGGATTGGCGTTTTCCATATTGAATGACACTCCAAAATGACAATTTTTTGTCTATATTAAAGTGCGGGGCACACTGCGGACGCAAAGTTGCAGTGGCCTAAGCCGGCCCTGCAAAATAGCGGAATATGCTACGTCGCCGGTCGACTAGTGTATTTATTGTCATGTGTATTTATGACCATTATTATTTTTGCCTTATGCATCATATGACCATATGAATTTATGGTCATATGTATGAATAAAACATAATTATGTATTTATAGTCATTTGTATGAAAAAACATATGCATTTATAGTCATATGTATAAATAACACTCTGAGATTATTCACAACCAGTAATATATAAGTAAACGTCTGAGTCAATGTAAAGTCTTTCGATTAATTACAAGAGAGCCATCCACCAACTTGGAGAATACAATTGTTATGTCACTTCTACAAATCTGGTTGAAACAATCTTACGTTCTTGAAGAAAGGTTAAAGCCTAAGAACAGTCTCAATACTGTGTTAGAATATGTAGCATATAAATATTTATATTTAAATAGTCTGCAAATGATCAGCTTGTAGTGACAATGTCTACTAAGTTTTTGCTAACATGTACCTTAACTCTAGAATCTCTCCCCGCTCTCTCCTCCCCCCCTCTTTCCACCTGTTGTAACCGGTCGTTGACTTATAGCACCAAACTGCTGGTAAACTAAACCGTTGTAGGCGTAATATATCTTAACTAATAAAACTTCAAATAACTTGAATAACTTCCTTTTGTGAAAAAACTAAATAGAACTTTATTTATAATATAAACAAAATCAAGTTAATACGAAATCAAATCAATGTACTAGACTTTAGTAATAATATTCTTTAACAAAATCAAACTCACTACAATAACACAACCTTTCAGTTTCACGTTCTGGAGTCCTTTAATACATAATGACGACAACGCCACCCATGTATCATTCACAACCAATCGTGAACCTCTTCCAACCGTCATCATATAAACACACACACACACACACATTCCATAACACCGCCCCCACCTCGAGTGGAGTGATATTGTTGTTCATATGTTGGTAAAATAAATAACATTGCTAGTAGTATATAAAACTCCCACGGAACGCTACTATGATAGATGCCTTTTCCAGAAAGGTAACATTAATATGCAAGTTATTCTTAAACTATGACAAATATTATTGATAATAATCCACTACACTGTGTGGCCTACACGATACGTTTAGTTTAATCAAAGATCGTGTAAAAAATTTGCGTCTTGCCCATATGATGGAGTTCAAGCCTTTACGTAGGCAGTGCATGAAATAAAAGACTTCTTAAATCATCTCCAAACAGATAAAACGCCCATTGAATTGACGTTAGCGGCATCAATTCAAATAGAGACTGCGCGCATCTTCAAGGGACGGAATAATGCTTGGTCCAAGGCATGTAGCGAGGCTTTGACAAAAAATAGATATTTAATGGGCGGAAGCGTCTCGTCTGCTATTCCTAGCACAGAGCTCATGACGTGTACAGAATTCTTCCCAGAATTCAACGGACGTGTTCAGAATAAAACGAAGCAAGAAAATCACTCATTTATTTCTTTTAAAGTAAAAGTGGATGAAGATGTGATGCATTACTTGCCCATGACCTGTAACTTCAATGCTGTTTTGTGCTCTCTCTTGACTAAAGTGAAAGATTATAAGTTTGGACAGGGTTGGAAAGTATTCAACGCAACACGAGTGGGGTTAAGAGTCGTCAGTGTTGTGTATTACGAAAAACTTCCTATCTAACACCTTCCTTTACATTCTAACACACTCTATGACGTAACACCTTTACATTGTAACTCACTCTATGAAGTAACACCTTTACATTCTAACACACTCTATGAAGTAACACCTTTACATTCTAACACACTCTATGAAGTAACACCTTTACATTCTAACACACTCTATGAAGTAACACCTTTACATTCTAACACACTCTATGAAGTAACACCTTTACATTCTAACTCCCTCTATGACGTAACACCTTTACATTCCAACACACTCTATGACGTAACACCTTTACATTCTAACACACTCTATGACGTAACACCTTTACATTCCAACACACTCTATGAAATAATACACTTACATTCTAACACACTCTATGAAGTAACACCTTTACATTCTTACACACTCTATGAAGTAGCACCTTATCATTCTAACACACTCTATGACAGCGGTTCTCAACCTTTTAAGCTTGGCGACCCCTCTTTTCAATCCCACACTCTGCCGCGACCCCCCCCCCCCTTTCCGCTCAGACACACAGCAATAGAAAAAAAGACAAAACTATTCATTTTTTCGATGGTCTCTGGCGACCCCTGGCAAATCGTCAATCGACCCCCAAGGGGGTCGCGACACACAGGTTGAGAACCCCTGCTTTATGACGTAACACCTTTACATTCTAACACACTCTATGAAGTAACACCTTTACATTCTAACACACTCTATGAAGTAACACCTTTACATTCTAACACACTCTATGAAGTAAGACCTTTACATTCTAACACACTCTATGAAGTAACACCTTTACATTCTAACACACTCTATGAAGTAACACCTTTACATTCTAACTCCCTCTATGACGTAACACCTTTACATTCCAACACACTCTATGACGTAACACCTTTACATTCTAACACACTCTATGACGTAACACCTTTACATTCCAACACACTCTATGAAATAATACACTTACATTCTAACACACTCTATGAAGTAACACCTTCCTTTACATTCTAACACACTCTATGAAGTAGCACCTTAACATTCTAACACACTCTATGACAGCGGTTCTCAACATTCTAACACACTCTATGACAGCGGTTTTCAACCTTTTAAGCTCGGCGACCCCTCTTTTATATCCAACACTCTGCCGCGACGCCCCCCCCCCCCCTTCCGCTCAGACACACAGCAATAGAAGAATAGACAAAATTATTTTTTTTTTTATGGTCTCTGGCGACCCTTGGCAAATTGTCAATCGACCCCCAAGGGGGTCGCGATTCACAGGTTGAGAACCCCTGCTCTATGACGTAACAACATTTACATTCTAACACACTCTATGAAGTAACACCTTCCTTTACATTCTAACACACTCTATGAAGTAACACCTTTCTTTACATTCTAACACACTCTATGACGTAACAGATTGACATTCTAACACACTCTATGACGTAACACCTTTACATTCTAACACACTCTATGACGTAACACCTTTACATTCTAACTCACTCTATGACGTAACACCTTTACATTCTAACACACTCTATGAAGTAACACCTTTACATTCTAACACACTCTATAACGTAAAACCTTTACATTCTAACTCACTCTATGAAGTAACACCTTTACATTCTAACACACTCTATGACGTAACACATTTACATTCTAGCTCACTCTATGACGTAACACCTTTACATTCTAACACACTCTATGAAGTAACACCTTTACATTCTAACTCACTCTATGACGTAACACCTTTACATTCTAACACACTCTGTGATATAATACATTTACATTCTTGCACGCATATTATGAAACTATTACAATAAAAACACTAATGAATCTATTTGAGTCTATATTTAATTGCCTTAACGTAACAAATGTTTTGAATTTGAAAATGATTCGAAATTCTCACACCGATGAATTTAGATTGTGAGTTAATGAATTTAGAATATGAGGTAATACATTTAGAATATGCGTTAATGAATTTAGAATATGAGTCAAATTTTAGAAATAAAAAAATTTGAGAAATAGAGGAAGCTTAGAACTATCGCACTTAAGAAGAGAGACGCTAAAGCTAGAAAAGTGAGAGAGAGAGAGAGAGAGGAGAGAGAGAGAGAGAGAAAGAGAGGGAGAGAGATGACGCAAAAGAAAGTTATAAGAATATTTCTATCAATAATATCAAACGAACTAATGTAAAGCTGAATTTGGTCAGAGGAAATATGTTACATATGTTACCTTTAAGGTCAGGGTTTCAAAAATGTGAATGCAAATCTACATGTATAAAAAGAAAGGTCTGCTTGCCGCAAAAAGCAATTTCTATGTAATTCAAAGTGTTACCAATCTACAGATTGTACTAATAAGTCAATATCATTTTCTTAATAGTAGTAATATCTTCTTGTCTATGGAATGTTTTACAGTTTTTTTTTAATTCACTAATGATGAATTGTTTATTTGATTCTAATTTGGTTTTGTCTGAGTATAATAACTTGATTCTTTAGAAGTCAATAAAGAACACCACAAATGATGTTATATTTCTGTGCTTTTCGTGTACAATTTATCTGGGTACTTTATCTAAGTACTTTATCTTGGTACTTTATAAGGATTACCTTAGTTGATCTGCACAATACCTAGATAAACTGCAGGATAACAGATTTCTGCACTTTAGTAGTAACATATTTATATATTCTGTATAAACGAGTTTGTATTAGATGTTTGATAGTAGGCTATAATTAATGTAGCGCCTCTCAGAATCACACTCTAGCAATTAAACCCTCCCCTTCCTACGCAACTATTTGTGTCAATACAATCAGTGAATGCACAGGTTTGTTTAGTCTTTAACTGGGTCACGAAGACATGATTTACTGATAACGAAAGTTCTATTCAATCAGAAGTTTAAACTCTGGCACATGATGCACAAGAAATGTATTGAAAGATTGAAAGAATACATGTGTATTGTGAATGCTTATGTCTAATTTATTGAAAGATTGAAGAATACATAATAATACATAATACTAACATTAATAATTACTAAAGTAAGCAATGTGAAAGCTGTATGGATTACGATTAGTTGTATTATTTTGTTGATAGATATATCTTTTTCATATCTTTTGGTATATTTTAACTTAATATACAAACCATGGTATCAGTACACAGTATCACTTCATTCTCCTGTGTCATTTTCCCATTTAAAACGAGCAGTACGTAATTATAATTATTAATTTCATCATCAACCCATAACGATAGATAGATGATTCAAACCTTAACCGCAAATTAATTAAATCTTTTTCTTTTCCAATCATTCCAAGTAGTGTGTCCTTGGAACCTTGGATATTTTGTATTGATACATTGTAGAAGTATTATATACATACGTAGATCGTCAAAAAAATCAATTCAACAGCCCTGTTAATGATTTCTTCATAAGACCGTGCGCATAATATTCCTGAACGTCCATTGCTTTATTCAACTCTTTACTGAATACATGAGGGAGTAACTACTGATGCCTGTTGTGCGGGAGTTACCACTGATGCCTGTTATGCGGGAGTTACCACTAAAGCCTGTTATGAGGAAGTTACCACTGACGCCTGTTATGCTGGAGTTACCACTGACGCCTGCTATGCGGGAGTTACCACTGACGCCTGTTATGCGGGAGTTACCACTAACGCCTGTTATGAGGGAGTTACCACTGACGCCTATTATGAGTGAGTTACCACTGACGCCTGTTTAGAGTAGACCAAATTTAATTTTAAGATGATAATATTTTCAAAAATTAAAGCGGTCAAACCAGAGTTTTCACTGTGTGGATAATTAGGTAGTAATTTTTCCCAAAGATATACCTTTATTAACATATATACAGATAAAGATATAAATAGATAAAAAGATATCAAAATATTTAAGTTATATAAAGGTATATACACAGGAAAAACGTTAGAAACATTGTCGTGATCCGTGTCTACGTAGGTTCCATGTTAAGCTCATGAAGAGTTTGCAAGCTAATAAGAGGAATTGTAAAAGTATTTGTAGTTTGGATGTACTTGTGTAATGTCTATGTTTCAAGGAAACAGGCCTAGATTGGACCTAGATAGATCATAGTGTATAGAAGTGAATGTGATCTTTAAAATAACTGTTCTAGCGCTAGGAATCGAAATAGCTCAACAAGTCTTGGGTAACCTCAAGGTCTTAAAAATGAAATAGTTTACGGAAAAAATTAAACACAAGAAATACTTAGGCTGTCTTCATAATGGAGGACATAATTAGGATAATTAGGATAGATTTCTACATCTTATATCTTCTATTTTTATTGTACAATTATTTCTTAATAAATGGAGTTTGAAGCTTTTAGCGCTGAAACAAATGATCAATACAAATGATACGTAACATATAATAGCAGCATAAAGGTACAAAGGTTATTGAAAGAGGAAGGTAAAGAAAATATAGTGAAACATAGATCGAGGTGGATTCGAACCACGGAAGCCGAACCGCCCCATCGCCCAGAATCAACCTGGTACCAGTACGACCTTTTCTTTGATTAGATAAGTATATTTCAGGTCACCACTCTAACTCAGTTGCAGACGGCATATTTTTGGACATCTAGTGAGGACAAAGCCGTTGTCCACCGGTTGTCTTCGGCCAGGGCCTTTCTTTCGGCTCACAATATGTGTCCCGCAGCCAAACAGAGATTTCCCCCCCCCCCCCAGCTGTCTCTTTCAGAGTCAAACTGCTGCCTGAGTTACGCTGTACTCCTTTAAACTTTCCATTGTAATGTAATCTTGCCCGCGTAAGCCCATTACGGATTGAATTAATTTGTTGGGCTTATGCCTCTTTTATGGGCTTATGCCTCATTTTGGTTATTCCGGCCTCGTCCTTTTTTGTTAAGTTGGACACCTAACGATGATATGAAATGTTTCCAATTAATATCGGGAAGGAATGTATTTTTGATTGCTTTCTATTTGTGTAATATTAGTTATCGGTACAACAAAGTAATTAAATATCTGCAAAGCCAATAGTACTTGTGAGTATGTGATTCAATAACCAGTTATCCTTTAGTATATAATTAGTGAACTAAATTGGTTGAAGTTTCTCGTGATTGGTTCACATACTTGTAGTTATCACATTCCTAGTCGCCCAGTGATCAACAGGTTGTGCAAATATTGAGCTGAAATGTGTAAAAAAAAAATTTTGATTTAATTAGAGTATAAACATCTGTCAGCCCTTGTTCCATTTGTTCTATAAATAACTTTAACAATAGCAAACATTTGAGTTCTGTTTATCAGCGTGGTGACGTCACGAAATTAATAAACTGACGTCAGCATAACAGGAAACAGGAAGTTGCTTTTTTTGTTTCTGAATACACACACACACACACACACACAAGGAATGAATCAATAACACTGAGACATTGATGAAAAGAAAGAAGGAAAGTACGGGGTCAAAGTGAAATCAACTGTCGGATGTTTTAGAGCAATTAAAGGACGACATTGGTGAGAGTCCATTACATTCACTAGTCACCCTCACAACGGTCAATACATGTACTTAGCCAACACGTGCCTCTGAAACTTGGTTTCTTTACCTTGAGACGCCTATGAAGTAATCAACAAAATAGTCTCGTGAACTATATCATCTTCACCTTCACCTAGCCCTTAGTATGTTGGAGCGTTGGGGCACCACGCAAGATCTGTCGACCGTCTTTCTCCAATCTTCTCTGTCTTTTAACTTGGATAGAACCTCTTTCAATGACAGACCCGTCCATTTTTTTATGCTGTCCTCTCATCGTTTTCTCGACCTGCCTATTCTGCTTTTTCCTGGTACTGTTCCCTGAAGAAATGTCTCTGACTGAATCCCCGGAGACCTTGTAACATGGCCCTATAGTTTTAGTTTGCGTTTTTTTTTTTACAATATTTAGCAGGTCATTGTGGGGTCCAATCACTGCAGTAACCTTGTCTCTATTCTCTTTGTTTGTGATGCGGTCTTTAAATGTGATACCTAGCTAGGAACCTTCTGTAGCATCTCAATTCCATGGCGAGGATCCTCCTCTCTGCCTCTGCAGTCAGCGTCCAAGACTCGCAAGCATATAAGATTTTGGCCATGACCAGGGAGCGCAACCGTCTGATTTTAGTGTCGAGGGCTATGCCTTTGTCTTTCCATATATTTTTTTTTAGTTCTGCAAGTGCTGCTGTGGACTGTGGTTTACTGAAGTACTCATTGAGGTTAGCACGCAAAGTATCCGCACAACTTTTGTTTAAGGTCAACATTTTCACTCGTGAAAGTTCAAGATGGGTCAAGGTCAATCGTAAATATTTTAATGCTGGAAATAATGACACTTGGGTTTGACATTGCAATACCACACAGCTCAAGAAAGAAAATTAATATATGTATATATATTAATATTAAATATAAACAAACGAAATAAAATGTACATTCTATTAAGTCACCATTTTCGGTCAGATGTACTAATACTATGCTCACCATAAAGCCTAGCCAAATTTCTAATGAAATTAGAATATAGTTTGGATACAAAATTGCTCTTCTTTTCAGGAGTTACGAAATAAAATATCCATTATGAATATTTTTTTTCAAACGCAAAGTCGACACACATTGTAAACATTGCTCGCCAGGGGATAAATGTAGTTAAGATTCAAGAGCTTATCTTGGGCTTAGTGAAGATCTAAATCTAACTGTCATTCTGCCCTTGTTTTTTTTTTCTAAGAGCACTGACAGCCGAAATAAATAACGTTATTTGTGAGATTGTGTGTGTGAGTGTGAGTGTTAGAACAATGTCACGTCGACCTAGATAGATCCTTGTAATCAAACTGAGACCGGATGTCATTGACTCGTGAGGTGACTGAGTCGTTTTATTTTAGCTTAAAGCTGGCGATATTTTATAAATCTAACACTCAATCAAATGTTTTTCGCTTGTCTTATCCAAAGACACAGATAGAGTGGAATCTAATTACAACGTACTTTAAGGTTCGGACATTTGTAAACAAAAAAATAAATTTGACAGTTGACATTTTTTATTACTCTTTTTCATTAGCACATTAGACTGGATCTAGTAGGTCTTACACAATAGACTGGATCTAGTAGGTCTAACACAATAGACTGGATCGAGTAGGTCTAACACAATAGGCTGATCTAGTAGGTCTAACACAATAGACTGGATCTAGTAGGTCTAACACAATAGACTGGATTGAGTAGGTCTTACACAATAGACTGGATCGAGTAGGTCTAACACAATAGACTGGATCTAGTGAGTCTAACACAATAGACTGGATCGAGTAGGTCTAACACAATAGACTGGATCTAGTGAGTCTAACACAATAGACTGGATCGAGTAGGTCTAACACAATAGACTGGATCTAGTAGGTCTAACACAATAGACTGGATCTATTAGGTCTAACATAATAGACTGGATCTAGTAGGTCTAACACAATAGACTGGATCTATTAGGTCTAACATAATAGACTGAATCTAGTATGTCTAACACTTAGACTGGATCTAGTAGGTCTAACACAATAGAATGGATTGTCACTGGATCTAGTAGGTCTAACACATTAGACTGGATCTAGTAGGTCTATCACAATAGACTGGATCTAGTAGGTCTAACATAATAGACTGAATCTAGTAGGTCTAACACTTAGACTGGATCTAGTAGGTCTAACACAATAGACTGGATCTAGTAGGTCTAAAACAATAGACTGAATATAGTATGTCTAACACTTAGACTGGATCTAGTAGGTCTAACACAATAGACTGGATCTAGTAGGTCTAACACAATAGACTGGATCTAGTAGGCCTAACACAATAGACTGGATCTAGTAGGTCTAACTCAATAGACTGGATCTAGTAGATCTAATACAATAGACTGGATATAGTAGGTCTAACACAATAGACTGGATCTAGTATGTCGAACACAATAGACTTGATCTAGTAGGTCTAACATAATAGACTGGATCTAGTAGGTCTAACACTTAGACTGGATCTAGTAGGTCTAACACAATAGACTGGATCTAGTAGGTCTAAAACAATAGACTGAATATAGTAGGTCTAACACAATAGACTGGATCTAGTAGTCCTAACACAATAGACTGGATCTAGTAGGTCTAACACAATACTGGATCTAGTTGGCCTAACACAATAGACTGGATCTAGTAGGTCTAACACAATAGACGATCTAGTAGGTCTAACACATTAGACTGGATCTAGTAGGTCTAACACAATAGACTGGATCTATTAGGTCTAACACAATAGACTGGATCTAGTAGGTCTAACACAATAGAATGGATTGTCACTGGATCTAGTAGGTCTATCACAATAGACTGGATCTAGTAGGTCTAACATAATAGACTGAATCTAGCAGGTCTAACACTTAGACTGGATCTAGTAGGTCTAACACAATAGACTGGATCTAGTAGGTCTAAAACAATAGACTGAATATAGAATGTCTAAAACTTAGACTGGATCTAGTAGGTCTAACACAATAGACTGGATCTAGTAGGTCTAACACAATAGACTGGATCTAGTAGGTCTAACACAATAGACTGAATCTAGAAGGTCTAACACAATAGACTGGAACTAGTAGGTCTAACACATTAGACTGGATCTAGTAGGTCTAACTCAATAGACTGGATCTAGTAGATCTAATACAATAGACTGGATATAGTAGGTCTAACACAATAGACTGGATCTAGTATGTCGAACACAATAGACTTGATCTAGTAGGTCTAACATAATAGACTGGATCTAGTAGGTCTAACACTTAGACTGGATCTAGTAGGTCTAACACAATAGACTGGATCTAGTAGGTCTAAAACAATAGACTGAATATAGTAGGTCTAACACAATAGACTGGATCTAGTAGTCCTAACAAAATAGACTGGATCTAGTAGGTCTAACACAATAGACTGGATCTAGTTGGCCTAACACAATAGACTGGATCTAGTAGGTCTAACACAATAGACGATCTAGTAGGTCTAACACATTAGACTGGATCTAGTAGGTCTAACACAATAGACTGGATCTAGTAGGTCTAACACAATAGACTGGATCTAGTAGGTCTAACACATTAGACTGGATCTAGTAGGTCTAACACATTAGACTGGATCTAGTAGCTCTAAAACATTAGACTGGAACTAGTAGACCTAACACTTAGCCTGTATCTAGTCGGCTTAACATATTAGACAGAATCTAGTCGGCCTAACACATTAGACTGGATCTAGTCGGCTTAACATATTAGACTGAATCTAGTAGGCCTAACACTTAGACTGAATATAGTAGGCCTAACATTTTGAATGCAGTAGGTCTAACACATTAGACTGAATGTAGTAGGCCTAACACTTTGAATGTAGAAGGCCTAACATTTTGAATGTAGTAGGCCTAACACATTAGACTGAATGTAGTAGGCCTAACACTTTGAATGTAGAAGGCCTACCACATTAGACTTGGTCTAGAGGGCCAACATGCGAACTAAAACAGCATTTGGAAATCCTTTTTCAGTTCTAATCTTTTGGCACAGGCCGCACAGCGTTATCCCCGAGATCCTTTGATCGTACGACAGCAGTGTCTCATTACGTGGAGAACCTGATGAGATCCCAAACACATCAGGATACGTTTTCAGCAGTTGTATATTGGAAAACAGCATCAGATAATTGTTCTGTACATACCACTTATCAAAGTTTTAACAACATATAATACAGCTATTCTATATCTGAAACCGTCATGGGTACATCTAACATGTTGATGTAGATACCCAACTGTCATGGGTAAATCTAACATGTTGATGTAGATGCCCAACTCTCATGGGTACATCTAACATGTTGATGTAGATACCCAACTGTCATGGGTACATCTAACATGTTGATGTAGATACCCAACTGTCAACGTGAAACCGTCCAATGCAGAGGTTTTGAAACTTTTGGACCCGGAGACCCCTTTACATAGTCAAAACTTGCCCACGGACCTGTCAGTGAAGAGCTACATTAATTAATGCATATTGGGGGAAAGTGGGGTAATATGAGATGGTGGGCAATATGAGCATTTGTGGTATTTTTTTCATAGGTCGGTATTTTGTCAAATTTGGCGAAGTGGTAACGAGGCTTAAGGTAAGAAACAACATCAGCAATTTTAATTCACGTTATGGATTGCAAGATTAGTCGTATAAACTGGTTCTTAGCAAAGAATTTATTTTAATTGTATAAAATTTTCATATTTATGCGGACCTCTTACGGTCGTCTCATTGGGGGTCCACGGACCACAGTTTGAGAACCACTGATCCAATATATCTTAAATCATGAATTGCTTCTTCTATACTATATACTAGTCTGTACCAATACAATAACCACACGGACTAAATTGCAAAGAGTGGTGTCCCTTTTGAACTGTACCACAGGAGAAAGATGAACAAAAATCATGGAGAAAGTTGTGTGTGCGTGGTGGGGGGGGGGGGGGGGGGGAGTCTGGCTGAAAAGCGACCCAGAGCCTGTGGTATATTTCGACATTGAATTGAGATTTTATGTATGACTGTTTGGGAGAGGAAAAGCGATACAAGAATTCAGCCAAAATTATGTTAGGGGAGCATTCAATGCAAATCGTCTAATTGGATAGAAAAAAAAAAGATCCGTGCTAATAAACAATATCTAATAGCGTCGGAACAAATCAACTAGCGTGCGTAGGCCGTGGGTAATACTGGTACAAGTATATAATGTTGTTATGCTCTCTATCGTGGCAGTTGAACTAATTACTATTAAATGGCAGAGAAGACCTTACAGAAATTTTTAACTTTTTAAAAAATAATTGTAGAAAAAAACTTCGTTGGATTAGATGTGATGAAAAACTTCCTGCTTTTAACAGCCGCTGGCTTTTCTTTCTTGTTTTGTTTGTGTCCACGGAAATGAGCCCTAGAACAAGGTAGAGCTGAGTGACATTGACAAACTTGGTTCAAAGATAGCCGACTGATTTTTAATGACTTAAAAGCTTTTCTATAGATCTAGTTGGCCTGAGAGCCCTTGCTAATAGTCAGTCTCACGTGATGTAATTAGGCTCGGGCTGGCATACTTTTCTCCCCAGGTTTAATTATGATTTAGGGTCTGTTTTAAAACGTTAAGATTTAAGAGCGAGCAACAACAGAGCTAACAAACGTTGTTCACTAGTTGTACACAAGCTGTACACAAGATGTAAACAAGCTATACACAAGCTGTACACAACTTGATAACAAGTTGTACACAAGCTGTACACAAGCTGTACACAAGCTATACACAAGGTGTTCACGAGTTTAAAACAAGTTGTACACTAGCTATACACAAGTTGTACACCAGTTGTTCACAAGCTGTACACAAGGTATACACAAGCTGTACACAGTATGTACACAAGTAGAAGACAAGTTGTTGTTTTTGATTCTTTTACTTCTGCCTTGTATCTCCCAAATATCCTGCACTTTTGCTTGAGGAACCTTCATAAACTTCCAAACGCCTTGGCTCTTAGCTATTTCATTTTGTTGTGTTGTTGTTGTTGTTTGGCCTATTCTATTGAATCTATATATAAAACATGTTTTTACATTTCAGTATATTTAAAAATGTTTTTTTGTTGGTGTGGAAATGTATGAGTATATTTAAGTCTTTCTGTATGAATTAGTGTGAATCGTTTCAATATGTTTGTGTGTTAATGCAATTTTCCCCATTCATCATAAGCAAATGATCAGATGCACCTACACACAAGGCAAACCAGCCGATACAATTTAAATTTAAATTTCTCAACGATTGGATAATAACTTGTGATTTTTTTTCAGAAAAAGAAAAGCTGAAAAATTAATTCAAACAGAGCAGGCTCCAAGGGAGCGAAGTCTTAAAGCAAATGAGATTTGTGGAGGTCAACACAACACATACAGACATGCAACACGCACCACGCGAGATCCCATTAGGTTCGGGCCCTTAAGCGCTTGTCTATTCTATAATCCATCTAGCACCAGTTCTATAAGGCCATGGAGACAATGTCTTAACCATCTAGCACCAGTTCTATTTAGGCCATGGAGACAGTGTCTCAACCATCTAGCACCAGTTCTATTTAGGCCATGGAGACAGTGTCTCAACCATCTAGCACCAGTTCTATAAGGCCATGGAGACAGTGTCTTAACCATCTAGCACCAGTTCTATATAGGTCATGGAGACAGTGTCACAACCATCTACCACCAGTTCTATATAGGCCATGGAGACAGTGTCTCATCATCTTAATGTGCACCAGCATCAGGGCTTCGGAATAAGAGCTGAAACTTTGGACACAGACTTCAAAAGGAAAATACATAATTTTTGTACCACTTTTGCACAGTATTAAAAATTTCTGTAGAATAAATTCATTTTTGTGTTTTTTACTAATTCTAAGTTGAAGTTGAAGACACTCCAGCACCACTGATCACACTTTGTGAAAACCTAAGCCTAGGAATGAAAAGTACTCTAGACCCACTGATCACAACTTGTAGAAACCTAAGCTTAGAAATGAAATTTACCTTGTTGTGGTTGTTAAAAAGGGAGATAAATCTAGTCCAGTCTCTGGAGTACACAGCCATGTTATTCTGACCTGAGTGAGTGGTCTCATTCTCAAACGATTGATTCCAAGCACACGTCTCTTGGTTATTGAAAAGAATCGGACAGGTCATCGGATAAACAACAATACAAAGAACAGCAACCAGGGGCGGACTGGCTATATGGGCAAACGGGCAAATTCCCGGTGGGCCGGTACCAAATGGGCCGGTCTGGTCGCGACCAAAGAAAAAAAATTCAATGCAGACAACTTTTAAAAAAAGTGACAGCAGCAAGACACAAAGGCCCGAACACGTTTTTATTGTTGTTTGTTTTTTTTAAATTCTTATTACGATTAATTTTGTTTGAAATTCAACAAGAATATACACACAAAAAATACACTATACACTGTACGTATTATCATTTGCAAAACGTTAGACCGTACTTTCTGCTATGCACGAGCGGCATGGACTGCTTTGATGTCTTCTAGGTTGTGTTTGGCCTACTCATTTTGCTGGTCGGCATGGACCTTTGATGGCACTCCCATTTTTTTTGTTCCTTACCTCCCCCGTCTTTTAACAAATACAAATTTAACCAAAAAGAGGGATGAGAGAGGTTAAGTTAGAAAACATTGATATAACGCAGCAAAAAAAAAGATAGGCGCGACAATTAGCTCTTTAACAATACTTAATAGAAATTAACTTTAACACATACACACAGCCGCGAAATTGCAAACCACCCAACTTATTCACAGCCCCGGACCTCACTAAGGGAGCCTACAGTGCTCCCACGGACTCCCTAGCTGCCCTTTGGCGGTGTGTACTGTCTTTCCACTAATTATAGGAAGAGAACATTCTAAGGTAGAAAAAACGTTTCAAAGAATGAAAGATCAGAATGTAATGAAGATTAATTAGATATACACACACACTAATATATATATATATATATATATATTGCGGAGTGGGGTACAAATCCTCCACCCCCACCGAAAATATATGACATGCCATTTGTGGGCCGGTTTATATGGTGATGCCCGGGCCGATTTTGATACCCAGTCCGCCCCTGACAGCAACTTCTGTTTGGTAGTGACGTCAGTAAGACATTTTCCTTTTAATTACTAAATACTGTCTTCCTCAACAACAACCAAAAAAAAAAAAGAGACAACTACAACTACAGCAACAGTAATATCAACAACAACGATAATAACAACAACGAAAAGAATATAACAACTATCAAATCTAAGTCGTTTTTAGACGTGAAAAGGTCCTAAGTTACTTGACATATGGGAAAGGGGCCCTATATAAGTTCAGATATTATATATGTCAGTGCTAAATGGTCTATGAGGTCCTGCCCTATAGCTTATGTTGCCTATATATAGGTGTGTAAGCATATCAACACTGAGACATTTTCTTACACTTCTGAAGATCAAAATAAAAACTCGTATTCGTAGGAGACGAAAAGCATCATGAATGATCAAGACGTCTTAACGCCAGGATGGAAGCAGACTTCAAAATAAGAGACCTTTAGTCTCCCCCCCCCCCCTCCACCATCACATTCTCATGTTATTTCTACACACATCTGAGGACACCGGTCATCTCCCCTACATAACCTGCTCGCCCCCAGGCCATCACTGTCTTATTTGTTTTTCAGCCTCGCTCACGCTATGCTCTCACTTTCCACATCTTAACGTAACGGTCTATTCCCTAGTTTCTTGTGGTCAGTAAAGCTATTAGCTAGACAATCGAGCAGAATGGACGAAGTTCTGACTTCCTTTCTATTATAGTCTAATTTTCTTTGATGATAATTTATTGTCTCCACGAGAACTTTTTCTCTATTTTAGACATCTCTCTTTTCTTTCTTCCTGCCCAATCCCTATCAGTTATGTGTCTTGACTTCATCTGTCTGGATGTCTTTCAACAGAATAGGTCAAGACGTTATTGAATAAGAATCGTCTCTTGTGGCAATCTTTTCTTGTTCTATAGTTCTCTTTGATCCCATTTCTTTGTCACTAGTTTTGTTGTTGCTCTTTTTACACACTCTTTCTATCTCGATGTCAGTGTTAAACTAAAACTAAGTACGCTATATACAGATCCACTACGTAATGATCAGTTGCTTATTAATAAATGATATTGTATTCTTACGATCTTTAATGTTTGAGTGAGTTACCTTGGATTCTCATAGTGGCGTTACGACTTGAGGTCTCATGTTCACGAGGAGGTAGCTAAGTCTCAGAGAACAAAACCTCTGCTCGAGGTCAATTGAGATTTAACAACTCTGACTCTTTACCAGGATTACAAACTTATTCTATCAGATAGTACCATTATTTTGTTTTAAGACGTTTTGCAAAGATCTTCTAGATTACAAGCAAAGCTGTCTGGCAAAAAATGTTTTAGTGACATTTCTTGAGCTATTAATAGCTTTAAATCTGTCTCCATTAGGTTTAAGAATAAAATCCGAAAAGCTAAAACGTTTTGAGCTTGTTTTTAAGGTAATTCCATTGAAAAACAAAATCTAAAGAAACACTCAGAAAGACAAAAAAATAGAGAAACATTTATTATTCCATACACATTCGTACAAGTGCTCCTCTTCCCTAGAGCCATTACAGAAAAATACAAAATGGCCATGATCTAAACATCAGTTTTATATAGATTAAAGTCAATTTTAAATGTGTCAATTTTAAAAGGCGTTAATCTTTAATGTGTGAATTCTTGACTTCTTTTATCACAGCCACGAAAGAGGGAAAGCCGTCATTACTTTTGTGTATGATGTTTGTCCGTCCGTCTGTCACGTTTTGATCTAAAAAACAAAAAGCGCTATATAAAATTGAATTTTATCATATTTTCAAGCAAGCCAAACTGTATACAAGGAAAACCCTTAAGTCTTCCGAAAGTTAAACTTAAAACAAAAAATTAAATCTGTAAACTGTTTAGTTGTTCATATTTAGTATATACAATTTTAAAAAAATACTTTAAAGGTTGACCAAGAATATAATAAGAGAAGTATAAAGACTAAGAGGGAGAATTTTAAAAAAAATGTATTTTTGTGTAATTTATACATTAAGTTGTCAAAATATTTTTACTGCATATATTTCATATTCATGTGCTTTCAATGTATGGCGTCTCCTGTACATGAAATGAATGCAGAGGTTTTACCTACGATCAGAGCGATGTCAACCAAACAAAAGCGGTCACATCAGATCTGCAACTAGACAAATACATTTCCAAGCCATGGGTTTTTTTCCCTTGTGTGGAAGGGGGGAGGAGAAACAGACGCTATGAATTTGTTTTCAAAGCACGTTTTTTTAAACGTGAAGATGATTGGTTGGTTTTGTGAGCGTGAAATTGAAGCGGCAAGATGTTAACAATGTTGATCGTAATAACACGGTGTGGGATTAGGATGAGGCGGGAGTGTGCCACATGCGCCACTGGGTTTCTGGTATATAGTTCCTGAAGAAATTGGAATTCTAGACGTAATGTTGCCAATAGTTGAAGTGGGGGATCGGGGTGTAACTATGCGCACGTGTGGTCAAAATAGACCATTTAGATGTCATTCTGATATAGCTCTCCATTTAGAAGTCTCATCTTTAAAGCATTCTTCTTTAATCGTTGGATTTGAAGATAATACCTTATTATAAAGAATGATTTTGATAGATAAACATTTGCTTAGAAAGAATAAAAAACTAGCAACTTAAAGAACATGCTCACCATCTCATCTGTCCCTTACATCACACAAGAATGCTGTGACAGTCCGTGTGTAACTAAATCTGTCCACTTGACCCCGGGGTAAGCGCTAGCTGGTCCTTTGTTTTACGTTGATTAGTCTGCGTTTCTGAGGACGAGCCTTTTGTTGGATCCAGGACAACGGATGTCAAGCGTTGTTGTTTTTGTCTCTCTTTTATTGATCTTCCCTCTCTTGTTGTGTTTGACCTTAAGTCTTCTAAGTCTTCTAATGTTTGGCCCTCCAACTGTAACATGTCGTACAATCTTTACCACAAACTAATATTTTTGTTGTTTTTTAGCACTGATTTGTAAAGTCAACTGCTCTAGCTGCAGTATCCAGTTTTGAAGAAAGAACTTGTTCCTGATTGCATTTTCAGGTCGATGTCATCTGCAAACCTGAGATTGGATAAAGAAAACCGGTTCTTGCTCCTGCTTAAGATAACTCCTTCTAGAGTTTTCACTTCAATACACTCCAGAAATAGAGAAATATACTGGAATATGTTACAAAAGAACAAAAAAGGAAAAAACTAAAATACTGATGTCTAATAAATCAAGAAACATTCATACAAAGCTCTAGCGTCCCGAATCCTGGACAAAGGTCTGGAAGACTTTTAAACTGCAGATTTGGCAGACCAATTCCACCGAGCTTTGTTGGGCACTTAGATAGACACGTAACTTTCAATGCCACAGTGGTGGAGATTTACATTCATGGCGACAAATCGATAAATAGCAAGCTGCTTTTTTGGTTTATCCGGTGTACAGAAGTGTTGATAGGCTAGGTTTTGTTTTTATTATTTAAAGAATTAATTGAGTGCAAGTTTAGCTCCGCAGAAACACATTGTCTCAGCTCTTCCAACTGTAACTTGTTTTTAGTTGACAACATTGAAGTTCCGTTAGCATCCTTGACATTGTTGAGTTGATCGTAAACAAAATCTCCAATACAAGAACAAAACGAAAAGGCCATCTCTCTGTCGGCCTTACAAACAGCGGATCTCTAACAGCATTTCATCTTCAACGTCTTTCTTAACAGTCCATTCCATTTCTATGTCATTCTTTTATATTAGTTGCTTTTCTAGCGGACTTCTGAGCATATTTGTGTTTTATCTGTCTGTCTGCTGTCTGTCTGTCTATTTTTATTGAAATCTGAAAAGATAGAAGAGTTATTTATTTCTGAGTTTAACATTAACTTGACAATTTGTAGATAAATGTCACGTCTTGAGCAGATATGGCCTTTTGTATTTCTTTTATAAACTTAGTGGCCATTTTATTTTGTCTTTGACACTCATGATAGTAATGTCCTCTTATTGCTCATCAAGACATGATTTGAAATTGTTTGGAAAGTAGAAGGGTTTTCACAGTGACATTATCTACAAGCTTAAGTCAAAGTCGGTAGTCTTCAGATAGCACAGAAAAAATGTCTGACAGTATCAATATTTTTTTTCACACGCCTCCCCAAAACTCCCAGCCTAAGTGAAGCCTCTGGGAGTAGATATAAATTTAGTTGCAAGTTTGTACGTGACGTGACGTATGAGGAAGACCACCTACAAGTTTGTTTACCTTTCCTCATCTCGTGAACATTTCCTAAAGCGCCACACTACGGAGTTATGCGAGGGATAAATAATTGAACACAAACAAGGACTGGGAAGGGTTTAACTCATAACAATCATGATTGATGAGATTGTTCAGTGGCATCAAGAAGAGAGTGGATGGTAAGAATGAAGAAGAGGAGAGGGGCGCTGATTGTTTCCTAGCTAACTAGTTGATGTGTGGATATTCTCTAGCATTTAAGTCTTCTGTCCAAGGCAGCACACCATTTGGACGAACAAGAGAAGAAAGTTTGAAGTCATTACACATCAATTAGTAGGTCTACCTAGGTCATTGCACATCAATTAGTAGGTCTATCTATGTGATTACACATCAATTAGCAGGTCTACCTAGGTCGTTACACATCAATTAGTAGGTCTATCTATGTCATTACACATCAATTAGTAGGTCTACCTAGGTCATTACACATCAATTAATAGGTCTACCTAGGTCATTACACACCAATTAGTAGGTCTACCTAGGTCATTACACATCAATTAGTAGGTCTACCTAGGTCATTACACATCAATTAATAGGTCTACCTAGGTCATTACACACCAATTAGTAGGTCTACCTAGGTCATTACACATCAATTAGTAGGTCTACCTAGATCATTACACATCAATTAGTAGGTCTACCTAGGTCATTACACATCACTCTTTAGGTCAATCGAATTCATTACACATCAATTAGTAGGTCTACCTAGGTCATTACACATCACTTTTTAGGTCTTGTAATGACACAAGATGCGTAGAAGTTAAGGTTAATCGGGTTTTTCCTAAGTGATGTGACGTGTAGTAAAAGAGCAGGATTACGAACTAGAAGAGTAACGGACAATACGCCTTAGAGGACGAAGCTTGGCTAGCGACGACAGAGAACTGTGCCCTTTTTATTTTTCATTTAATTATTGAAATTATCAGCCTGCGTTATCAAGTATATTCTTTATTCATTCTGTTGTTGTGTCTTCTATGAACTCGCATGCACCATTAACATATATAATCATCAACAAAATAGACCATCAACAGTCTATCAATATCATTACACATCAATTAGTAGGTCTATCTATGTCATTACACATCACTCTTTAGGTCTATCTATGTCATTACACATCAATTAGTTGGTCTACCTAGGTCATTACACATCACTCTTTAGGTCTATCTATGTCATTACACATCAATTAGTAGGTCTACCTAGGTCATTACACATCACTCTTTAGGTCTATCGATTTCATTACACATCAATTAGTAGGTCTATCTATGTCATCACACATCAAATAGTAGGTCTATCTATGTGATTACACATCAGTTAGTAGGCCTATGACATTACATATCAACTAGTTGGTATATCTGTCATTACACATCAATTAGTAGATCTTTCTATGTGATTACACATCAGTTAGTAGGCCTATGACATTACATATCTACTAGTTGGTCTATCTGTCTTTACACATCAATTAGTAGATCTATTTATGTTATTTAACATCAATTTATTGGTCTGTCTTTGATAACGCGGTACAAGAACGGTGTGTCACTGTAGATCCTGCAAGATACTTTATTATGTTGCCTGCTACTTCAACTGTTTAAGTAACGAACACAAGAAATGATTTGGTACTAGTTGGGAACAAGTAGAAGGGTTTTGACGATGATACGCATTATCTAAAATCCCAAGCCAAAGTAGATATTCTTCAAATAGCACAGAAAAAAATTGTAAGTCTGAGTCAATAAGATTTGTTTTGTTCCCACATCTCCCTAAACATATTAACCTCATAGGATATAAATGCACAGAATTGTCCAGACAGGACAACGGACAAGGTCTTCGCATGTTCGGACAAAACTCTTGTTTGACATCCAGACACTTTCCGGCGGCTTGGTTCCGGGTGGACCTGACTAATGGTCAATAAGCGGACCTTTACTTCCGGAGGGTCACGGTTACGCACGCCTCTCTCCGTGTTACTATAATTATCCGACATTTATTCGGACGACGACAAATGACGGGTTGGACACAATAATACCATCTTGATCCAGGCCAAGCTCATCGAGTGACAGCTAAATGGGTCCAGCCAATGAATGACATGTTTTTTAAGTTAACTTGGTCGTGTCTCTTTTCATTCTTGTTTTATTTAAATCTAGACTTTAATGTATTTTGCATGAACGCAATCAGTTTCTTAATTGAAATCAGGAACTGGGATTAGTTAGGCTAGACTCAAAACCTGGTTTGTATGAATGCGCCATTGTGGCCTAGAAGTTGTATGTCTTGTTTCTTCATTGATAATGTAAGGTAGAAGTTGTAGTCTATAGTAATTTGTGTATTCTTTCAAACGTGGCAGTTGTTTTTTTTTCTATTTTATATTTAAACAAGATTACAAAGACAGTTTGTGTTATCACCAGGGTCCCTATCGAATTCGCCTAGTTGCAAGGAATATTCAAGGAAACATTTTGTTTTGATCGTCCAAAGTAATAATTTTTCAAAGATTCACTTGGCGTTGTAAAAATGTTTTTTTGTACAATGTTTGCATGTTTTGGATGTTTCTTCAAGTTGAAGATAATCTACTTCCTAGTCCAAACCTCCCGCTGAACGACGGGGGATGGCAGCTAGCAGGGTTTGAACCCGGGATTATCGAGAAGTCCATCTAGATCTACTAGCTGGATTTAAATCTAAACTACATTTTTTAGACTAGATCTAGATCTAAAATCTGTATTTAATCTATACATTTCTATATATTTTATAAGTAATGAGATAGAAGTCTGTATAGAGATTTTCATTTAGCATGAATAGGCTATTTATTAAAAAAATCCGGAACAACATACTATTGATCATGAGTTTTTGCAAAGTTTAAGCAAGAAATTCAAATGTAATATTCATTAGAAGAGAAATACCAAACATTCATTGATTTGTTTTTCACAAAAACCTCCGGAACAACCTATTATAGATATTTAAAACTTTAGCGACTTTAGCGAAGGAAAATTAAAAGTTTAATCAGATTTTTAATAGCTTTTAGTCTTTTTTTTTAATCTAAAAGTGACGGACATACAGACCAACAGACAAAATGCACAAAAGTAAGAGCTTTATGGTGATAGGGGAATAAATTTAAAAAAAAACCCTTATTAGTTAAAACTTTTTGATGGAACTAATTTAGTACCAAGTGGCCGCGGTCGTTACGCTTTTGCACGAAAGTCTTTGCAAAAAGTGTCGATTAAAAAAAAATAGTCTTTCTTTGTTAACATATTGTAAACATAATCTTCCTTACATTTAATTATTGTTTTAGAATTGGTGTATTTTTATGAAAAACGCTTGCATAATTAATTTTATAAAGTAAACGGTTTGCTTTTAGAAAAAAAAAATTAGCCGTTGCCCCTAAACCTTGGTGAAATAAGATTTTTTAATGTTTTCTAGTTTTTGAGATCTGAGTGTGACAGACGGACATTTTGTACAAAGCTAATAGCGACTTTTCGCCTTCCGAGGGCAGCTAATAATTGATGAGCCTATCATGTGGTTAGCAGGGTATGTGGAATGTTTCCTATAGCCAATCAAGATAGTTTATAAAGTTGAGTATGTTTCTGATATTTGTCATTTGTGAGCGTGTTTGCAGAGTTTTTATGATTGTATATGTTGTGAGAGTCACGTTCTGCCAAATCATGTTTAAAAACAAAACATCTCGATGTTGTGACTTCATTGCTAAGGGGACTGCTTGATACTTCCTTTTCATTCAGTATAATGCCACAAGAATTGTGTACTACTGACTGGCATCTGGAACTAGTTTGGAGGATAATTGTACGTTGAACTCAAACAATCCATCCATCCGGATGTATGCAAACGCGACATGAAGCTCTTCAAAATTGACACTAGCAGCTGGGAAAAAGCAGCACTGGATAGATCCACTTGGAGAGAGAGCATAAAGGACGGTTCTCGGATTGCAGATGCCATACACCACAGCAGCAGAAAGAAGGATGAAAATGCAACGGCGCCTGGTGATTGCATTTACCCAACCTGTGACGCAGCATTGTATCAATGATTGGCCTCTAGTCACACAAGAAGTTGCAAAGGGAAAAGATTGTCTCTCGAGACGTAAAATGCCACAGAGAATCTAAACAATAATTGAACAATGTTGTAAGTTTCAAAGTTGAACAAACACACACACGCACGTATCACACTTATTCAAAACAGAAAGGAAATAACTTGGTCTATTTGAATTCACTAAGCAATTTTCGGATCTCTTAGAAGATAAGATTATGACAGGTGACCTAATGACTGCCTGTTTGTGTGCACCCAAGTGTCGAGGGTTTCCTTGTTATATTTCTAGGAATTTGGTTGTGTCCGTGTTTTTATTTTTTTAATTTGTACTTTTATGTTTTTTATCCTAAAAATAACGAGTTAGAAAAAAACCCAGGCTTCATTGAAATTCGATCCTCTGGTCCCTCGGTTCACAAACGAAGTGTTTTACCCACTCTCTAATTTACTGTTTGCAATTTTTGTAAAAAATTTTAGGGGTGTCCTGGAGTGTTATGTTCTGTGACAAAAGTTTTTTGCTAGATCTCTAGCTGCGTATTTTCAGCGCGTTTTTTGTGTGTTTGTTTTTGGAGTCAAACAGCTGATGGAACTGGCTGCACTGTAGTCTGTATTTCTCATTTTCGCCCCTTCTCTTCCAATCTTCTTTGACATTTTTGTCCTTGCACACCACACACACACACACACACACACACACACACACACACACACACACTCCCCACTCTCTGTCTCTCCAGGAACGCACTAAAAAGAAATAAAGGGATATCTCTAAGACTGCTCATCCTTCTCGCTTAGCCGGAAGTAACAATATGCATGTCAGGGAAAGATAACTTCCCTTATGTGTAAAAAGAAAAAAAATATACATGATATATTCTCCCCCCCCCCCCTCTTATTTCTACATATCATTTGAACTAAGAAAAACATATAAAATAATGTCAGGGTCAACCTGAACTATAACGTCAGGTTAAGTTTGTGTGTGTTTGTGTGTGTGTCTCATTACTTGCGAATTTGTCTTGATCCGAGCAGATTTCTAGTGGCAAGATTTGAGAAAATCCTTGTTTGATTAGTCTCTAGTCTATCTAAAGAGATACCATCTCTCAGGAATATCATCTCTTAGGGATACCATCTCTCAGGATCAATTTTATATCAGTGAAATTTATTCTTATCTTCAAGAACATTAACGAAACATTGTTATATTTCCTTAACTGTTCATGACATGTTTTGTTGTACAGTTCTCTAGTTTACATTGGCTTATGTAAAGATAACTTGAATTGTGTTTAGTATTTATTGAACGATGAATAGATTCGGGCTGTTTCTAAAAGAAATCTACAGTCCTACAACATAGGAAAAAATACATTTCTGTAGAAAAAAGAAACTGTGGCAAATTTCCGCTTTGAAAATTTTGTTAATTAAAAGAAAACAACAGGCCAATTTTTTGTGATTTTTTTTTTCCTTTTACTGTTCAGCAAAGTTTAATAAAATTTTTAAAAATGTCAGTCTCTAAATTTGACTTGGATTGAAACTGGTGTATAAAATGCGCCCAGTGTGTGGATGTGTTTACGTGTAGTGTATGAATGTAGAGTGTGTTTGAGAGTGTTTGTCAATTCCCATTGTCAAGAAGTTTGCTATCGACCTGATGTCAAAGACTGTAATATGGCTTTGTTGAAGCAACCTGATTGTTGCAATCTTGTCCAATGTTAGACAGGAAATCTACCAAGTTTAAACATTGCCATTTCGTACATTGTTTTTGCTTAGTTGCAGTGTTAAAATGACATTGATTATTTTTTTTTATATTTCAATTTTTTTAATTGATATTTTCTGTGCTCATTTGGCTACACTAAAATATCTATTGCCGAGCTATCGATCGTCAGTTGAGAACACGAAGATGTGTAGCCAGCTCCCTTTAGATATCCTTCTATTGCTACTCGAAATCCAATGCTGCATTTCAGACGATTTTATGTGGATCATGGGGTTCAATAAGTGGATCAAGAAGTTCGATGAGTGGATCAAGAAGTTCAATGAGTGGATCAAGAAGTTCGATGAGTGGATCAAGACGTTCAATGAGTGGATCAAGAAGTTCAATGAGTGGATCAAGTGGTTCAATGAATGGATCAAGGTTCAATGAGTGGATCAAGGGGTTCAATGAGTGGATCAAGGTTCAATGAGTGAATCAAGGTTCAATGAGTGGATCAAGGTTCAATGAGTGGATCAAGGTTCAATGAGTAGATCTAGGGGTTCAATGAGTGGATCAAGGTTCAATGAGTGAATCAAGGTTCAATGAGTGGATCAAGGTTCAATGAGTGGATCAAGGTTCAATGAGGGGATCTAGGGGTTCAATGACTCGATCAAGGGGTTCAATGAGTGGATCAAGGTTCAATGAGCGGATCAAGGGGTTCAATGAGTGGATCAAGGTTCAATGAGCGAAGACATGGTATGAGTACATCATTGACTGTCTGTCAACTTTAGTTGTAAGTGTAGGAGAATAGTCTGTATCACAGTCTGAGTGGTGATTGTGTGATTGATAAGGGAGGACATAAATATGTCATTTGTTTTAATCATTCACAATCATTCTTTCAGAAATAAATAAGCGCTGAGTTAACATAACACTTGGTGCTTCTAGCTTTGGGTTAACATAACGCTAGGTGCTCTAGCGGCACTCAAAATAGATGCATCTGGTTCTAAAGTCATTCAAGCAGAAAAATCTAATCCATAAAGTGGTGTTGGGAATTACATTCTGAAGACAAAATAGGTGACGTGACCGTGTGAGGTAACAGTACTAATACATATATATATAATGGACAAAGTCCTTCTGAGAATGATGTCTATATTGGTCACATCAAGATATCCTTCACATAGACAAGACAAGAATTTCAAGTGAAAAAAAAAAGAGTGTGTGTTTACTTGTAGTGGACGACTTTCCATGTGTGACAAAATTCTTGCAAAAAGAACGAGATTTAGAAGTTGTGTCCCTTTGACGAGTGATTCAATTTGAAGGGACTGCTGGGGCATAATAACCAGATTTGTTCAGGGACTATCTTACGTCTCAGGGACTTGACCTTGTCATCAGACGAAGTCGGGATCAAGGAACTTGAACTATTGAATTACATCAATAGATTTGACCTTATCTAAGAGAAAGTATTTGCGATGTCGGTAATTGTTCAACTGGGTGTAAACGAAATGGAGTAAACTTGTGGACAATTTCCTGTAGCTAGTCTTATGCTGATGATTGGTATATATAAATACAATAATGCAATGGCTCACCAAGTGTATGTGTGTGTTTGTATGTGAATGATGTATCTTCCTATACTATAAAGTACAGACTTCCTTATCCAAATAAAAAGTCCTATGTGTATGTGTGTGTTGAATGTTGATGTGTACTAGAGGTGAAGCTAACAATGTAAAGTGTAGATTTATTGAAGAAAATATTTGTGGTCAGTGGTGTAGAAACTTCGAGTAATTAAGCATCACATGAAAATGTGGCTGAGGTTTGTGTTATGAACCATTAGAGAAAAAACTTAGAATGTTTTCTGTGGATCTACTGTGGATAATGTGTTTTCTGTGGATCTACTGTGGATAATGTGTTTTCTGTGGATCTACTGTGGATAATGTGTTTTCTGTGGATCTACTGTGGATAATGTGTTTTCTGTGGATCTACTGTGGATAATGTGTTTTCTGTGGATCTACTGTGGATAATGTGTTTTCTGTGGATCTACTGTGGATAATGTGTTTTCTGTGGATCTACTGTGGATAATGTTTTTTCTGTGGATCTACTGTGGATAATGTGTTTTCTGTGGATCTACTGTGGATAATGTGTTTTCTGTGGATCTACTGTGGATAATGTGTTTTCTGTGGATCTACTGTGGATAATGTGTTTTCTGTGCAACTATCTGTGTTTTTTTTTGTTTCTTCCAACTTCTATTCAGTAATATTATGAATAGGCTTACATTAGTATCTTTTACACAACATACTAGCCACATATCCCGTAAACTGTGCTTCTGTGAATTTTAATTCTCTTTACACACTAAAAGATTAACAAACAACATTTGACCAATATTTTTTTAGTCCTAATTCTATATCTCAAACAGGACCCTGAACTTAAAAATTAGTATTTCAATATGTAGTGCTGTTTACAGCATTGATACAAAAATTGACTCCTACATAGATTGTCCTGTCTACAAATTTTCAGGAACATTGCTGATTCTCATTACAACTTTCACCAAGGGACATTCACAACTCCATTTACTCCTGGAGATCATGCCAGACGACGTAGAGATATTCCTATCTACAAAGATGCGAGACTTAAACGCTCTAAATCCTGGATATACATATGTGCCTTCAACTTCGTATGTCTTGTAATAATTTAATGCCTCTAAATGTGATCGCCAAACAGTGGAGTCAAGTCTTAAAACAATAATGTTATTTGGCGTTGACTTTACCCGAGTCTCCCGAGTAGGCATTAATAATTACTTCACGAATTGATGAATAGAAATATGACACTAGGAATATAAGGACGATGGTTATTGTGGAGATTGTGGAGATTGTTTTATGAAGATAGTAGTAAAAGAGTGTTGTCTTGTAATAACTGTACCAATTGCTATTATATTACCTAATTGGGTTAAAGGTTTTTTTTTTACATGTTTTGATTGTTACTTCAAACATCACACAGGACGTTCGAGGGAGAGGGGGGGGGGAGAAGTGAGCGGCAGGCAGAGTTTGAACCCGGGACTATCGAGAGGATACTCCAGATCGCAAAACACACGAAAAGGCTGCCATCAAGTGTTAGGCTTTACTCTTTTAGTTATATTAAAATAATGTAATAAACTAATTAAGATTGCGATGCACTTTAGACTTTTTCATACAAATTAAGATTTCCTATTGCCCCTTAGTGGGAGGCGCTTGGCTTCTGAACGGTGGTCCGTGTTCGAATCCTGGTGAAGACTGGGATTTTTACTTTGGGCTCCTCTGAGTCCACCCAACTCTAACGGTTACCTGACATTAGTTGTGGAAAAGTAAAGGCGGTTGGTCATTGTGCTGCTCGCATGACACCCTCGTTAACCGTAGGCCACAGAAACAAATGACCTTTACATCATCTGCCCTCTAGTTCACAAGGTCTAAATGGAGAACTTTCTTTTTTTATATCCCCTAAGTATATTTCCATTTTGAAATACAATACGTTTTAGAAACCTACATTTGCACACGTCTGTTCAATTTTATACATATCAAGTTGTGGACCAAATCGTCTGGTACTGCCCGGCCTATTTTGACACCCAGTTCACCTCTGTATATTTCTTTTAGTTTAAAATATGTAAGAATTACAATAATTCACATTCTTACAGTTTGGGCCCCTATCTGTCGCAGCCAGGGCACAATGAACATCTTCGCTCCAGGGTTGCTTTGCCACTGTTGGTGGTGTTAACGACATGTCGATGTGTGAACCAGAAACTAGGTATGTGTCTTCTCGTGAAACAATGCTCTCTTTCTCCACACTTGGAGTCTTGGACAAGTCTCTCACTGGGATTCACCAGTAGCGCATGAAAGTAACACTAGCTCAGTTAAGGGCCTGGTTATTTCTTTGCAGTGTTTTTGGCGATCTTGCCTATTTCTATATCTAGGGAGTTTCATGCAACAGAAACATGGTCAAAACAGCATTGCAGGATCATAAAGCTAGAACTTAACCACTTGACTGTTATTGATACTTTTACAATTATAACTGGTAAGTTATTTGTTTAAATAGCCACCTTAATTCAATGGAATTATCTAGAATGTAACACACTATTTCAAAGACTATATTAGCAAATCTCACCACGGTTCAATTTCATTGCATTTTATTCCATTTCTTTTTAGATTCTTAAACCTGTTCAGAAATACTTTCAAAAGCATCATTGCAGCAACGAGTACATTTAACTTTAATTTTAAAATTCTGCTGTTATTATTTACAGATCTAGCAGACATTAAGTTGTCATGTAGCCTCTTGAGGGTTGAGGGTAACACTAGAGTGACATGAGACATGATGGGGGTGACAATTAGATGACATGACGGTTAGCATAGGACATAGACCTGCTTTAAAATATTTTTTTGGCGGGGGTGGGGGGGGGGGGGTGGGGAGGGTGGTGGGTCATTACTTCTTTTAACAAGAAACGAATGCTTGCGAGTCCCCTGACGGTTAAATTAGACTCCATTATCTCACGTGGGTACAAAGATCCAGCTACGGCCTACATTTTGGTCACAACTGATGCAAACAAAGCCGTTGAATATCAGTGGTCGATTAAAATTATCTATTTTTCTCGTCTATTCGTTCATGCTTTAAATCGACGATATCTTTTCTTTGGGTCTGAACTATATTCGCATCAATCATTTTTCAGCACGTAAAGATGTCAAAGGACAAAGACACAGATTCACAACATAAGATCTGATTTGATTTACTCCCTCTAAAACCCTATTCTATTCTCTGTGCGTTCCTTGTCATACAGTGGCTCAGAAAGACAAGTATCTGTTACTCAAATACTAGACGTGTCGGATGTTATTCATTTGTCAAATTCGTTCTGCTGTTTCCAATGCACGGGCGCGTGTCACGTGATCTATTGAAAGACAGCGTTCGTCCGCTCGCTGCAATGTCATATTTTACATTTTTTTTATTGAAATTAAATTGATGCTGGGAATTTTATTTACACAAAAATCTTCAGAGGATTCTGCAATCTAGCTTGTAACTGTCAGTTCATCTCTGTTAAAACATTGTCTGACACTACCTTTATAGATCTGACATTAGTGATATGTATATCTTTTTTCACTATCTTTCTATATCTCTCCCCTTTCTCTTTATCTGACGCTTTTCTTTCTTCTCTTTTCTATGTTGTATTCTGTATACGATCTTCTTGTTGTATGTCTACACTTCATCTCTTATTTTGGTTTCCCTCTGAGTGTCTACACATTGAGTGCGAAGTTTCACTTATAATCTCCGAGTTCCTTTGGAAAACGTGTTTGACATTTTAAGAGCATTTTCTTCAGGTGTGTATCATCTACGCTTTAAGAAATTCAGACAAAAATAGAGCGACGAAATGTTAGGCTATCCAAGCAACAGACCCAGGGTTAGTTCTAATGTTAAATCATTACAATATAGCCCAGTCCAATACTGATCAGACTATATATATATATATATCTATATTGGCCTATTGGCCTCCTTCAGTCGTAAAATGTAAAACTATGGTACATCTCCAACACTTTTTCATGGGAGAGACACTCCCGCCCACCTATATTGCAGGTCAAGGTGGCTTTCGCTTGGGTGGTAGAGGAGCCGGCCATTTCCGTGTGGCACGTTTTTCTTCAAGAGCTGAGACCATGTTTTCTCACTGTCCATAGGTTTCTTGGTCACCTTCTCTCTCCAACTAGTGCGGTCTAAGGCTATGTCTATGGAATGGTCAGTATCAATGTTTACTGATTTTAAATCCCGTTTTATCACATCCACTTAACGAAGGTGGAGACGACCAGTTTTTCTTGAGCCAGACGCAAATTGCCCTTTCAGAATGATTTTCGGGATGCGATTGTCCTCCATCCGGCGAACATGTCCGAGCCAGCGCAGGCGGCGTTGCCTGAGGACCGTAAAGATGCTGGGAAGACTCGTTCTCTTGAGGATCTCAGTATTACACACTCTTTCTTTCCATAATATTTTTAAGATCCTTTGAAGGCAGCGCAAGTGGAATGAGTTTAGTTTTCTCTCTTGCTTTGTGTAGGTAGTCCACGACTCACTGCCGTACAGTAGCGTGCTAATAACACATGCCTTGTAGACCTCCATTTCCATATATATCCATATATATACAATTCGTCATATGCACACAAGAATAAGAAAGTAGCAAATATTATATTATCTCTATATGGAGACTGCAGAGTTATTGTATCCAACCCTTAATATTAATGTATAACTACATTAGTTACAGTTGCCTCGACCTTGTAAAGAAAATCAAGAGTGTTTGTCTGTGTGTGTGTGTGTGTGTTTTTTTCGGTGTTGGGGGAGGGGTAAATTTTAGACTGTAATGGACGGACCAAAAGAAAATGATCATAATTCAAGTATCTGTAGTTGCAAGAAACCTAAAGTTACAATATCCGGTCACCAGTGAGTGGCAATTGACTCAACTACGCTTCTATAATGTAGCTTTATTTATATTATTTGGTTTGACCACAATATCTGTACGTATCAATATTACCTTAAAACAGATTACTTTTTGGAAGGAGAATTTTATTCTTACAAATCTTATTTATTTGCAACTTTGACGTTTTGACCCAAGCTGCCCAGGACTTCAAGCAGACGACCAATCAGATAATTTCCTGTGGGACACAATGTTAAGCAAAGCGTGTATCGACTCTCAACCTCCCCTTTCCCAGAAATAGTTAGAAATATTTGCTGACTCTTCCTGCAATATAAATGTATATATATATATATATTTATCGACTAAAATTGTATACACTTAAAGGCAATGTAGAAGTGTTTTTTAGATATTAAATATACAATCAAATACTACCACAAAAAAAAAGTCTTCCAGGCTCCAAAATATAATTAACACAACTATTTCAAGGTGACGCAGTGCGGTGGCTGAGCGGTAATGCTCTTGAATTCCAAACAGTGGTCTCGGGTTCGAATCCTGGTGAAGACTTGGATTTTTAATTTCGGCATCTTTGTACGCTTCTTAGTCCACTCAACTGTAATGGGTATCTGGCATTGTGAAACGTCACGGGTCGTTGTGTTGTCCATATGTTACACTCGTTAACCGTTAATCAAATGACATTTACATCATCACAAGGTCTTAAAGAGGAACTTCTTTTTTTTTTAATTTTTAGGTGAGCGAAAGAGCTGTTTGGTTTTATTAACCATCGACTACACACGTTGATTTTTTTTTCCCAGGTTGGTTTATATTGACCAGTTACCCCCCCTCCCCCCCCAGCCTTTCTTTTCCACTTTCAATAAGATTATATCCCGCACATCGTACTACTTTACAATATATTTAACTTGTTCTGTTGTCACAGATAAATAAATAAATGACTATAGATATTAATTAATAATAATTATAATTAATAATAACAGAGACTTTGTGTTTATACAAGTAGACATAGAAGACTATCTTTGTTTATTACGTCACATCCTACTTTCTCACAAAACATTCACAATAAACAATGACGCAATATTAACATATTAGCACATCCTTCCTTTTAAAGTTGTTATCACACAACTCCCCTTTTTTTGCTTCCAATTAAATTGCTCGCATTTTGACGCTTCCCTAGCGTACTTTTGACCCTCTAATTCTAGTAACTGTAACGATGATTTGGAACACCATCTTTACTTTATAACACCCGCTCCCCCCCCCTCACATACATCTACTTTTGGCCCGTAAATTCTTATATCTCTCCGCCTCCCTCTTCCCCCCACTGATGATTATGTTTCTTTGGTACATCTTGTAGTATGCGCTCTGGAATGTCGTCGTGATGGTCCCGGACTCGAGCCCGCCATTGTGCCCCGCCGTCAGAACATTTGGACTAGGAGCATTTGGACTAGGAACATTTGGACTAGGAACATTTGGGCTAGGAACATTTGGACTAGGAACATTTGGGCTAGGAACATTTGGACTAGGAACATTTGGGCTAGGAACATTTGGACTAGGAACATTTGGGCTAGGAACATTTTGACTAGGAACATTTGGGCTAGGAACATTTTGACTAGGAACATTTGGGCTAGGAACATTTGGACTAGGAACATTTGGACTAGGAACATTTGGGCTAGGAACATTTGGACTAGGAACATTTTGACTAGGAACATTTGGACTAGGAAAATCTGGGCTAGGAAATTTTGGACTAGGAACATTTGGACAAGGAACATTTGGACTAGGAACATCTGGGCTAGGAACATTTGGACTAGGAACATTTGGACTAGGAACATTTGGAAAAGGAACATCTGGGCTAGGAACATTAGGACTAGGAACATTTGGACTAGGAACATCTGGGCTAGGAACATTTGGACTAGGAACATTTGGAAAAGGAACATCTGGGCTAGGAACATTTGGGCTAGGAAAATTTGGGCTAGGAACATTTGGACTAGGAACATTTGGACTAGGATGTAATAAATAATCTTCACGTCTTAAGGAACGAAACAAGTCAAACATTTTTAGGTCATATAGAGCCCATTAGTCCCTTACCCAGCCAAAACTAAATGGGGGGTTGGGGGACTAGATACATAAATGATACTAAAACTCGCCCAGCTCTCAACAATAACAACAAGGATATATATCACTTTCACATTAAAATCAGTTTTAGTAGTCACGTTGGTCAGACATAACACTTAGACACTGATCTAGTTAAACAAAGCGTGAAGGCATACATTGGAAAACAAAACTATGTTGACTTGAGCAAGTACTCATCAATTCTGCTCATCAATTTTAATGACAAATCTTTACACACACAACACACACACAACAGATATCCTGATCACACAATCCTGAATAAGCACTATAACCGCAATAAACTTATACTTAGAAATATTACTTGAACATGGGTAATTTTAAATTCTAAAAATACACACACAAAATTGATCTGAACCAGGGATTTCCAAATCTTCCTCTTCTGTGGTCTCCTTATCAATGGCTGGTGGTGACTGACAAAGAAGTGTAGATCTGCAACTCCCAGTCTGATACCCCAGCGAACAGTTTTGTGTTCAGAGTCAGAAATGTTTTCTTGTTTCTACTTTACCAGGCGATGCTTGTGGACTTATGGATACTGGCAGTGTAAGTGATAGATGACACAAATCTTAAAAGTTAATGGATGCAGATAGTTGGTGCAGACAGACTAAATCTATTGTCTAGACTAAGTTTTTGGATGTACATAGCTTCAATTGATAGACTAGACTCGTTTCAGTATGAAGCTAGCCGACACTGAAAAACTATTAAAGTTTCTGCCTGTGCTCTACAGAGATTTCTTTTTTTAGACTAAAGAATTGCCAGCTACTTCCGGTCAACCAATTGCAAGATAATGTTCACGTCAGTCGCCAGGGACAGAAGAGACCGACACTTGACCTGATTTCTCCTGGTGAAAGGGTGGGGGTGCAACGCGAAAGGCGTAACAAGATAACATTGATTGATTTGTTCTAATCAAACTAAAGAAATTTATTAAAGTACAATATCAAGGTGATACATTTTAAATATGGATTAAAAAAACAAAGAGGATAGTAATACAAAGTTGTCCTTCTAATTCTAAGCAGATACAATCTCTAGTTGAACAGATTGATTGGAAAGAAACGAGCTTATCTATAAATAAAGTAGCTTTTGAGTAGGGAGAGAGAAGGTCACTATTGACACAAGAACACATATAGACAAAGTCAGTCAATACACAAGAACACATATAGACAAAGTCAGTCAATACACAAGAACACATATAGACAAAGTCAGTCAATACACAAGAACACATATAGACAAAGTCAGTCAATACACAAGAACACATATAGACAAAGTCAGTCAATACACAAGAGCACATATAGACAAAGTCAGTTAATACACAAGAGCACATATAGACAAAGTCAGTCAATACACAAGAGCACATATAGACAAAGTCAGTCAATACACAAGAGCACATATAGACAAAGTCAGTCAATACACAAGAACACATATAGACAAAGTCAATAGTAAAGCAAGCTTCAATCTAGATTCACTTAATTAATAGTAGTAGAAATATATCTTTAAAAACAAATACAACAACCTTATTTGAATTGAATTCATTTTCAATAGCAAAAATTAGTAATTTCATTTGAAATAAAGAGAATGGGCTGTCTAGATTTTCCGTAGTTGCTATAGTAAAGGTCAACATCTCTAGAAAAATTATGACCTTTTTTGGAACCAAATATCTTCATGCACGATATAAAAAATAATATAAGATTAACTTTTTAAAATCATATACAAATAATTTGTTTATTAAAAAGAGAGTTAATTGTTTTTAACTGTAAAAAATTATTAGCGTATCAATGCCCAAAATATTATTTATTTATGTCCTTTTAAGTAAAATTATTAATATCAAATCCATGACTATTTAAAAACTTCCTCTTAAGGCAATTTTACAATGGTTACATTTAGTGTCGACAAAACTTGATTTCCAGACAAATGTCTTGGATTCTTTCGAAGAAAGACATGAATTGAAAGTTTCAACATAACATGACAGTATTTGTTAAAAAATAAGATCATTTTTTAGCGGCCCACCGAAAGGGGAGTAGCCGCAATTATCTTTGTATGTTCTGTATGTTCGTCTGTCCGACCCGTTTACATCACAGAAACTATAAAAGATATTGAAACAGACATTGCCAAAATTCACTATGGGATGCTTTATTCTGAGACTAAATGTTGGCATCAAGTTTTTCAAAGACTAGATTGTACTATTTCTAGCGGAGCACAGAAGGACTATCGAAAATCTTGAAGAGCCAAGGAATGGGAATTTTTTAGCTGTATTAAAATTACTTGCAAAGTTTGATCCAGTAATGGGGATCATCTTTGAAATTCATGATCATTACAATGGGAAAGAAGATTCAAAACGAACTCGTTTCTGTAATAGCTGATGCTGTTGTGAATGTTATCCTTCAAGACGTCAAGAATGCAAAGTATTATCTGTCCACTAATGAAAGATACATTGCTTTCCAAAACTTCTTTGTTACACTAACAATATGTTCAATAATTCCTGTAACTGCGGCATCTGGTGAAATAAGTTTCTCGCGCCATAAACTAATCAAGAATTACTTGAGGTCAACAATTCACGAAGATAGATTGAACAATTTTGCAATTCTTAATACTAGTGAGCGTGATCTATTTAGGAAACAGAATTTGATGACTTCGCTATTCGCATACTCGTAAAGTTAATTTGATGGTCCTTTTGTACTTAGTAATGATTGAATAAAATGCAAAGACGAATTTATTTACCAATACAAAATCTTAATTTTCACTATTATCCTACTTAGACTGGGCCCCTCACAATCCGTTTGCATTGGGGCCCCGCAATTGTTAGGGCCGGCCCTAGTCACTAAAGCAGGAAAGCACTCAACCATATATATATATATATATATATATATATAAACATAAAATTACTTTATTTCTGTGTTATCGATTGACTAAAAAACACTTGCAATCAAGTTGTAGCATGTGTATGCTCATCGTAGGGCTCTAGTGAACGTATATAAATACTTCTAATTATACTGTAGAATTAAATATTTCCATTTGTTCCTCTTTCTTATTTAATATTTAAGATTTGTTTCGCAACTGGGTGCGTGCCAGGTAGATTCCCTCCGTTAATCCAGGTTATTTCAGTATTGATTTCAGGGCGCCTAACTCTGTTTGTTGATATCTGAGACTTGATGAGTTGTCTGGTGCAGTATTCATGGAAAGGTTGATTTTCTTGTTTTACACTTTGCTATTTCTGAATGTTTCCTCTACGTGTGGCTTACTCTAGACACTAGACCATGTGTCAACTTGCTCTAGACTCTAGACCATGTGTCAACTTACTCTAGACTCTAGACCATGTGTAAACTTACTCTAGACTCTAGACCATGTGTCAACTTACTCTAGACTCTAGACCATGTGTCAACTTACTCCAGGCATGTCAAACACGGTGTTCGGGGGCCGCATGCTGCCCGAGACCACCTTAAAAATTATCAAAATAGTGTTAAACTATTGCGCTGGAAAATAAGAGATGACAAGCTACTTGAATTGAAAAATAGTATTTGTTAAACTGAACAACGAGATTGAGTCTGCAGTGAAAGCAAGCTACATTTTATCAATCTTAATTGCAAGCCATAGCAAATCATTTATTGAATATGATTATATGAATGAGTGCGTCGTAAAAGCCGAAGTAATTTCTCCAGAAAAGGTGAAAACATTCAAAGAAATAGCGTTAGGAACTCTGTGGCAGAATAAATGAGATGTCAGTCAGCTTGCGTCAACAATTAAAGAACAAAATAGTTGATTTTGAATTCTTTTCATTGGCTCTCGTTGAGTCAACTGATGTAACGGGTTGGCTGTATTCATAAAGGCCTGTGACATAATTTTGAGATACACGAGGAACTACCTTTGGTAAAGCTAGCTAGTCTAACAACGGATGGCGCACCAACCATGAAATGAAATGGCTTTGATGTTAAGCTACTTCAAAAATAAGAGAGACTGATGCTAATTTTAAATTTGCTCATTTTCAGTGCATCATTCACAAAGAAACATTCTGCGCAAAGCAATTACAGTTCCAACATGTCATAAGACCGGTTTCAGTCGTTCTCCATTTTATTCGTGCCCGTGATGCTTTCATCGCCAATGTTCAATGTTTCTGGGTGACGTTGGACACGAATTTGATTGTGTTCACTACTACACAGAAGTCCTCTGGCTGTCGTGTCATCAAGCAGACATTTTTTGCACTGCGTGAGAAAATAGTATTGTTTCTGAACATAAATGGTGAACCTATTGAGCATTTCAAAACTGACGAATGCTTTCAGGATTTGGTATTTGCAATGATCTCACTAGTCAACTGCAAGACTTGAACTTGAAACATCAAAGAGAGATGATGTGAAGTGCTTTCTAGCAAATTTACGACTGTGAATAAACCAAATATGAAGAGAAAATCTTGTTCAATTTTCAAAGTGTCAGGAACTAAAAATATTAAATACGGCTACAACATTTGGTAAATATGGCCTACACCTGGAATCGTTAATAGATGCTTTCAATGACCGTTTTCGTGACTTCGTTTCATGCAAGCAAGAATTTTCTTTGTTTGTATCTCCATTTTCATTTGCACCTGAAAATGCAGCTGATAATGTGCAACTAGAGCTGATAGAATAGCAGTCAGATTCTTTGTTGAAATCGAAGTATATAGAAGTGGCTGTGCCAAAATTTTAAGTTATTTACCTGAACGGTACGTTGAATTGCGGAAATTTGCAGCTAGAATTCTTGTTATATTTTCAAGCACTGATCTCTGTGAGCAGTTCTTGTCCATAATGAAATCTACAAAAACACCTCACCGTTCGAGATTATCTGATCTAAATTTGTCATCAGTGATGAAAGTGTCCATGGCAAACAAACTTCAACCTGGCATTAATAAACTTGTATCCCAGAAAAGATGTCAAGCATCAGGACAAACAAAATAATGCCTAATCATAGTAATTTTAAATTACGAAATTGTACTAAAAATTTAGCTAAGGAACTGGTATGCCATTAATTATTGTATTCTGTTGTATTGTTTCTTATTTACATAAAACTAATAGGCTGTTTCGCAACTGATTTTTTGCTGCGGCCCCTCAGGTCATAGTAAGTTTTTATGTGGCCCATACACCCAAATAAGTTTGACATGCCTGCTCTAGACCATGTGTCAACTTACTCTAGACTCTAGACCATGTGTCAACTTACTCTAGACCATGTGTCAACTTGCTCTAGAGCTTGTGAAAACTTGCCCTAGACTCTAGACAACGTATAAACTTGCTCAAGACTAGACTATGTGTCAACTTGCTCTAGCTTCTAGACCATGTGTAAACTTGCTCTAGACTCTAGACCATATGTAAACTTGCTTTAGACTTTAGACAATGTGTAAACTTGCACTAGACTTTAGACCATGTGTAAACGTGCTCTAACGTCTAGTCCATGTGTAAACTTTCAATAATAGAGAGTAGAACAAATGAGAACTGGACCAGCTCACATCCCAATTACAAGAAAAAGGACGCCTATTATAAGCTTTTTCGATATGACCAACAAATAATAGTTCGACTTAGACCCGGACACGAATGAATGAGACAACATATATTCCGGAAGATTAATGTCGGGACGAGCGAAACCTGCCCATGTGGAGCATCACCAGAGAATGCTGAACATGTCCTTCAAAGCTGAATACTATATTAAGAGGCCCGAACAAGACTCTGACCATCAAAACCTTCCTATAGAACAAAAACTATACGAAGAACTGCCTGATATGGAAACCTGTAAGAACGAAGAAGAAGAGCTCTAGACTCTAGTCCATGTGTAAACTTGTTGTAGACTCTAGTCCATGTGTAAACTGGCTGTAGACTCTAGTCCATGTGTAAACTGGCTGTAGACTCTAGTCCATGTGTAAACTGGCTGTAGACTCTAGTCCATGTGTAAACTGGCTGTAGACTCTAGTCCAAGTGTAAACTAGCTGTAGACTCTAGTCCATGTGTAAACTGGCTGTAGACTCTAGTCCATGTGTATACTGGCTGTAGACTCTAGTCCATGTGTAAACTGGCTGTAGACTCTAGTCCATGTGTAAACTGGCTGTAGACTCTAGTCCATGTGTAAACTGGCTGTAGACTCTAGTCCTTGTGTAAACTTGTTGTAGACTCTAGTCCATGTGTAAACTGGCTGTAGACTCTAGTCCATGTGTAAACTGGCTGTAGACTCTGGTCCATGTGTAAACTGGCTGTAGACTCTAGTCCATGTGTAAACTGGCTGTAGACTCTAGTCCATGTGTAAACTTGTTGTAGACTCTAGTCCATGTGTAAACTTGTTGTAGACTCTAGTCCATGTGTAAACTGGCTGTAAACTCAAGTCCATGTGAAAACTTGTTGTAGACTCTAGTCCATGTGTAAACTTGTTGTAGACTCTAGTCCATGTGTAAACTTGTTGTAGACTCTAGTCCATGTGTAAACTGGCTGTAGACTCTAGTCCATGTGTAAACTGGCTGTAGACTCTAGTCCATGTGTTAACTGGCTGTAGACTCTAGTCCATGCGTAAACTTGTTGTAGACTCTAGTCCATGTGTAAACTTTTTGTAGACTCTAGTCCATGTGTAAACTTGTTGTAGACTCTAGTCCATGTGTAAACTTGTTGTAGACTCTAGTCCATGTGTAAACTTATTGTAGACTCTAGTCCATGTGTAAACTGGCTGTAGACTCTAGTCCATGTGTAAACTGGCTGTAGACTCTAGTCCATGTGTAAACTTGTTGTAGACTCTAGTCCATGTGTAAACTTGTTGTAGACTCTAGTCCATGTGTAAACTGGCTGTAGACTCAAGTCCATGTGTAAACTTGTTGTAGACTCTAGTCCATGTGTAAACTGGCTGTAGACTCTAGTCCATGTGTAAACTGGCTGTAGACTCTAGTCCATGTGTAAACTGGCTGTAGACTCTAGTCCATGTGTAAACTTGTTGTAGACTCTAGTCCATGTGTAAACTTGTTAAAGACTCTAGTCCATGTGTAAACTTGTTGTAGACTCTAGTCCATGTGTAAACTGGCTGTAGACTCTAGTCCATGTGTAAACTTGTTGTAGACTCTAGTCCATGTGTAAACTGGCTGTAGACTCTAGTCCATGTGTAAACTGGCTGTAGACTCTAGTCCATGTGTAAACTGGCTGTAGACTCTAGTCCATGTGTAAACTGGCTGTAGACTCTAGTCCATGTGTAAACTGGCTGTAGACTCTACTCCATGTGTAAACTGGCTGTAGACTCTAGTCCATGTGTAAACTTGTTGTAGACTCTAGTCCATGTGTAAACTTGTTGTAGACTCTAGTCCATGTGTAAACTTGTTGTAGACTCTAGTCCATGTGTAAACTGGCTGTAGACTCTAGTCCATGTGTAAACATATTGTAGACTCTAGTCCATGTGTAAACTGGCTGTAGACTCTAGTCCATGTGTAAACTAGCTGTAGACTCTAGTCCATGTGTAAACTGGCTGTAGACTCTAGTCCATGTGTATACTGGCTGTAGACTCTAGTCCATGTGTAAACTGGCTGTAGACTCTAGTCCATGTGTAAACTGGCTGTAGACTCTAGTCCATGTGTAAACTGGCTGTAGACTCTAGTCCTTTTGTAAACTTGTTGTAGACTCTAGTCCATGTGTAAACTGGCTGTAGACTCTAGTCCATGTGTAAACTGGCTGTAGACTCTGGTCCATGTGTAAACTGGCTGTAGACTCTAGTCCATGTGTAAACTGGCTGTAGACTCTAGTCCATGTGTAAACTTGTTGTAGACTCTAGTCCATGTGTAAACTTGTTGTAGACTCTAGTCCATGTGTAAACTGGCTGTAAACTCAAGTCCATGTGAAAACTTGTTGTAGACTCTAGTCCATGTGTAAACTTGTTGTAGACTCTAGTCCATGTGTAAACTTGTTTTAGACTCTAGTCCATGTGTAAACTTATTGTAGACTCTAGTCCATGTGTAAACTGGCTGTAGACTCTAGTCCATGTGTAAACTGGCTGTAGACTCTAGTCCATGTGTAAACTTGTTGTAGACTCTAGTCCATGTGTAAACTTGTTGAAGACTCTAGTCCATGTGTAAACTTGTTGTAGACTCTAGTCCATGTGTAAACTTGTTGTAGACTCTAGTCCATGTGTAAACTTGTTGTAGACTCTAGTCCATGTGTAAACTTGTTGTAGACTCTAGTCCATGTGTAAACTGGCTGTAGACTCTAGTCCATGTGTAAACTTGTTGTAGACTCTAGTCCATGTGTAAACTTGTTAAAGACTCTAGTCCATGTGTAAACTTATTGTAGACTCTAGTCCATGTGAAAACTTGTTGTAGACTCTAGTCCATGTGTAAACTGGCTGTAGACTCAAGTCCATGTGTAAACTTGTTGTAGACTCTAGTCCATGTGTAAACTGGCTGTAGACTCTAGTCCATGTGTAAACTGGCTGTAGACTCAAGTCCATGTGAAAACTTGTTGTAGACTCTAGTCCATGTGTAAACTTGTTAAAGACTCTAGTCCATGTGTAAACTTATTGTAGACTCTAGTCCATGTGAAAACTGGCTGTAGACTCTAGTCCATGTGTAAACTGGCTGTATACTCAAGTCCATGTGAAAACTTGTTGTAGACTCTAGTCCATGTGTAAACTTGCTGTAGACTCTAGTCCATGTGTAAACTGGCTGTATACTCAAGTCCATGTGAAAACTTGTTGTAGACTCTAGTCCATGTGTAAACTTGCTGTAGACTCTAGTCCATGTGTAAACTGGCTGTAGACTCTAGTCCATGTGTAAACTTGTTGTAGACTCTAGTCCATGTGTAAACTGGCTGTAGACTCAAGTCCATGTGAAAACTTGTTGTAGACTCTAGTCCATGTGTAAACTTGTTGTAGACTCTAGTCCATGTGTAAACTAGCTGTAGACTCTAGTCCATGTGTAAACTGGCTGTAGACTCTAGTCCATGTGTAAACTGGCTGTAGACTCTAGTCCATGTGTAAACTGGCTGTAGACTCTAGTCCATGTGTAAACTTGCTGTAGACTCTAGTCCATGTGTAAACTTGTTTTAGACTCTAGTCCATGTGTAAACTTATTGTAGACTCTAGTCCATGTGTAAACTGGCTGTAGACTCTAGTCCATGTGTAAACGTGCTGTAGACTCTAGTCCATGTGTAAACTTGTTGTAGACTCTAGTCCATGTGTAAACTTGTTGAAGACTCTAGTCCATGTGTAAACTTGTTGTAGACTCTAGTCCATGTGTAAACTTTTTGTAGACTCTAGTCCATGTGTAAACTGGCTGTAGACTCTAGACCATATGTAAACTTGCTTTAGACTTTAGACAATGTGTAAACTTGCACTAGACTTTAGACCATGTGTAAACGTGCTCTAACGTCTAGTCCATGTGTAAACTTTCAATAATAGAGAGTAGAACAAATGAGAACTGGACCAGCTCACATCCCAATTACAAGAAAAAGGACGCCTATTATAAGCTTTTTCGATATGACCAACAAATAATAGTTCGACTTAGACCCGGACACGACAGAATGAGACAACATATATTCCGGAAGATTAATGTCGGGACGAGCGAAACCTGCCCATGTGGAGCATCACCAGAGAATGCTGAACATGTCCTTCAAAGCTGAATACTATATTAAGAGGCCCGAACAAGACTCTGACCATCAAAACCTTCCTATAGAACAAAAACTATACGAAGAACTGCCTGATATGGAAACCTGTAAGAACGAAGAAGAAGAGCTCTAGACTCTAGTCCATGTGTAAACTTGTTGTAGACTCTAGTCCATGTGTAAACTGGCTGTAGACTCTAGTCCATGTGTAAACTGGCTGTAGACTCTAGTCCATGTGTAAACTGGCTGTAGACTCTAGTCCATGTGTAAACTGGCTGTAGACTCTAGTCCATGTGTAAACTAGCTGTAGACTCTAGTCCATGTGTAAACTGGCTGTAGACTCTAGTCCATGTGTATACTGGCTGTAGACTCTAGTCCATGTGTAAACTGGCTGTAGACTCTAGTCCATGTGTAAACTTGTTAAAGACTCTAGTCCATGTGTAAACTTATTGTAGACTCTAGTCCATGTGAAAACTTGTTGTAGACTCTAGTCCATGTGTAAACTGGCTGTAGACTCAAGTCCATGTGTAAACTTGATGTAGACTCTAGTCCATGTGTAAACTGGCTGTAGACTCTAGTCCATGTGTAAACTGGCTGTAGACTCAAGTCCATGTGAAAACTTGTTGTAGACTCTAGTCCATGTGTAAACTTGTTAAAGACTCTAGTCCATGTGTAAACTTATTGTAGACTCTAGTCCATGTGAAAACTGGCTGTAGACTCTAGTCCATGTGTAAACTGGCTGTATACTCAAGTCCATGTGAAAACTTGTTGTAGACTCTAGTCCATGTGTAAACTTGCTGTAGACTCTAGTCCATGTGTAAACTGGCTGTAGACTCTAGTCCATGTGTAAACTTGTTGTAGACTCTAGTCCATGTGTAAACTGGCTGTAGACTCAAGTCCATGTGAAAACTTGTTGTAGACTCTAGTCCATGTGAAAACTTGCTCTAGTCCATGTGTAAACTTGTTGTAGTCCATGTGAAAACTTGCTGTAGTCTATGTGAAACTTGCTGTAGACTCTAGTCCATGTGAAAACTTGCTGTAGTCCATGTGCAAACTTGTTGTAGATCAATTTTTATTTACATTTTTTGAAATTTTATATGACTTGTTTGAGCAATTTGATTTCAAACCAACGACGGCACACCCAAATGATGACTGGACGAAATATTTAAAGTAAACGAAGGAAGTACATTGTCTTGTTCAATACTGCTAAGCAGATAGTTCTTTTTTTTTCTCTACATTTCAAGCTTCATTGATGAAACATTTCTTCAGAAATCTTTAATTAAAAGGCAATTTCACCACTAATTAGCAGACGAGAATTAGCCTTGTCTTCAAAAATCTTGTCACATCCTCAATTTTCTGGAGGGCCAAAGTGAGTGTACGGGGGGAAAATGCAGAAAGTGGTTGGGAAATTTAAAAATAGGAAGCTAATAAAAGTTTCCTCGAATGAAACGAAAAAAAAAAACCCTAAGAGTTTTGAAAGATCCTTCTTTGACATTACAAGGCACACTTTTTGTTCAAATTAGCTATAATGACGTCATCAAAGAGGCTCTACATTGCTTCATTTACAAACTGAACTTTAAAAAAACACGAAACAATTCTTTAATTCTTTGGAAACTGTCAATTTGTCGCCTACTCTAGTGAGTGTCATGATGGTGGTTAAAGAACTTTGTTAACAAAATCGAGCAGGCATCAGCTTTGGGTACAATTTATTTCATCCTAAAAACTGTCAATATTCTTTTTATTATACAGACTTCAATTGGCTGGTCTATTTCTAAATTACAGAAACCAATAATGCAAGAAACACTTTTCAACAATTTAATGTTTAGATCTAGATCTAATAATTGAACATCGAAAAAAGAACACTCTAGTCTCATAATCATTATTTTGCAATTTTTAGATCTAAATTCTAACTCTAAAAAGATCTAGGTAATCAATATATTTAAATGTAGATAAGATGACTAAAATCAATAGACGTGAATTGTTTCGATCTAGGATTTTCAATTCATTATCTAAAAAGAAACTAACAAGAAACGGTTTTATTTCTCGAATTTGCGTGAATATATAGATCTGTGATTAATAGATAAAAATATATATAGGCATAGGTCTGTGAGTTGATCAATCGCGGATAAGACTTAGTTTCCGTTTTGCAGTCTAGATATATATAGGTCTGTGGTTTATACATTTTGAAAAGAAAGCTCATTTAAATAGCCAATCTAAATTACCTCTAACTTAAAAAAAAATATGGCATCATTTATTCTTCCTTTCTTCCTTCCTTCTTCCATCTTTCGAGTATGAAGAAGGTGTCAGATGATGGTAGGAATTAAGAACGTGATCTTTTGGGTTATTCCTAAAGGAATGGTTTATATTTAGAGCCATCCTATATTACAGTTGGGTCTTTATGAAAGTAGTACCTAACAAACCCCGTTGTTTTTGTACTCTCTTTTTTTCTCTCTCTCTGATCCTTTTCAAAATCCAGTAGTGTTGTCCTGAGGACCCTAGCCCTGATCTTCTATTTTCTTACACGGCCCTGCAATTTTGTTGCGCGTTATGGCCTTTATCGATCTGTATGCTGAATGATCTATCGGCTGCCGAACTCTTGCGGTCTTCCAGTCTTTCAGGTCAGAAGGTCATGGGGAGACACTCCTTTTACTGTTGCTACACTGTTACTAAATACAGGCTCCTCGAATCAACAGGGGAAAGAATCGATGACAAAAGCGAGAACCTCAAGTCAACAAACCATAGCATTAGCGTCAGGGGCCCTTGTTACCTCCCCCAGAGTAGACATTCAGTGAATGAGAACACAATATCATGTTTACTTACTTTCAAATGCGTTCAATTAAATGTATAAGAAGGAAGAATTGATCTACTTAGATTTACTCTTGAATTGCACTTAGAGACTATGTGCGGACTGTTTTCTAGCTATCATCATTATTATCAGAATGAGATTAGATTTGTAAATTATTGTAGATCAATATGTTCGTAGATCAATATGTTCGTAGATCAATAAGATTGATTTCTTTATTAGAATTTTTTAGTTCGTTAAATACGAAGTCTTCGATCTATCAGTTTTGTTGCTCGCTCGTTTGTTTTAGAGCTCTAACATCTAGAAGAACTAAACCAATGAAGGCATACTGTACTTTCAGTGTAAAAAAAAAAAAAGGATAGTTTTCCTTTGCAGAGCTTGCGATCTATGGGGCAGATGATTTCTTTTTCTATGGCTCACAATTAACGCGGGTGCCATGACCAACCGCCTGTCAGGTACCCATTTAGAGCTGGGTGAACTCAAAGGCCCACTAAAAATTTCGAAATTACAAAGTCTTCTTTAAGATTCGAGCCCGGGTCCCTCCTGTTCGGAAGCCAAGCGCTTATCACTCGGCCACCGCGCCTTCACTTTCAATGCGGACTTTTAAATAAACTTGAACAAACTTCTGTTTCAACCAAAAACACGATTTAACTTTGAGATTAACAATCTACAAGATTTGATTTGATCATAGATGTAGGTAGAAACAACTGAAATGATCATTACAAGATCAAACTCATTACAAATACACATCCTTTCTGTCTCACTTCTCTTGAAAAAAACAACTCCCCCTTCATCTGTCACACCAGTCCATTACGTCAGAACACATTCAAAACATCCGCTCCCATTTCCTCGTGGTTACATCATAAATAAGCCCATTATTTCCCTAACAATGAGCTAATTAAAAAAAAATGAATATGCGTATTACATATTGAAGATTTTAAAGCATGGATACACAGCCATGAATTGCAAGCTTTTTAGTGTATCCGGTGTACAGAGAAGTATTGATAAGCTAGGTACACAAGTTATCCCTATCCAACTATGGCACTTTTCAGCAGTATAGAATCCAGGTTCATAAAGCTTCCATCACTTTGTTTGTTTGTTTTTTTATTTCTCACACTCTTTTCATTTTTTTTTTCACGATTTTCAAAATTAAGGTTTCATTTTGAGGTGGGGGGGGGGGGGGCACCACATTTCTTTATATCGTTTTCTCTTCTTTTCCTCTATGACTGCATTGGATTGCTTTAGAACGTAAATGTAATCGTGAAAAACTGAAAGATTCGATTACTTTGATGAGCTTCCAGTGTGACCATGGCAAATATAGTTTCTACACGAAGTCTGTCAGCTGTAGTTTCAGTTGTATTTCATTGCATTGACTTGGTTTCACAAGCTCCTCCTTTATATTTCAGTGAGTGTGTGAGGGTGTACAGATTAGTTGACCTAAGTCAGATATTGTCTGTCGTATAGATTGTAGTTGTGTAATTAGACAGTCTAATATAAACATTTGTTTCAATACTTGATAAATATACATTCATATACTCATGGTTAAAATGAGACTTTAGAGCGGACTAAGCCATGAAGCAAAGATTAGGAGACGGAACTAGGGCTTGGGGTGGCTTGCCAGTGATCCAATACCTAGACTGTTAAGTGACAGACCCATTGATTGCATATTCTTAAAAAAACGTAATATCTCTTTGACATGCACACATTTCCTTTTTTTCTTCCTCTAATGTTAGACATGTGTGTGTGACCAAACAACGTACTTATGACCTGTTCGCGTGAACTAATCAAAACAATTGTCGAGTGCAATTTGACCAGGCAGTGCAGCCACTGGTTTGCCCGTAGTATCGACCTGCTCGGTCGTCACTCTAATACCCCGTGCTCATTCTTAATGGCCCTCCCCATCGGCGCTTAGGAGTGTGTGGTAGCCATACGACACGACAAGGTATTAGTCAAACAGATGTGCTCATCTTTACGCGCAGTTAGCTTCTGAAGTTTCCTGAGTAGTCGCGACGCCCTCGCTACCAAAAAATACCGCCACCAACGGCATCAGAATTATTGTCTGCATTTCTTTGGAAAATTGTTTCTTTTTACCTCTTACAAATGAGGCAGAGTACGATGTACTTTAAGTTGTCAATCTTACAAACAAGGCAGAGTACGATGTACTTTAAGTTGTTACTCTTACAAACAAGCCACAGTACGATTTACTTTAAGTTGTTACTCTTACAAACAAGGCAGAGTACGATGTACTTTAAGTTGTTACTCTTACAAACAAGGCAGAGTACGATGTACTTTAAGTTGTTACTCTTACAAACAAGGCAGAGTACGATGTACTTTAAGTTGTTACTCTTACAAACAAGGCAGAGTACGATGTACTTTAAGTTGTTACTCTTACAAACAAGGCAGAGTACGATGTACTTTAAGTTTTTACTCTTACAAACAAGCCAGAGTACGATGTACTTTAAGTTGTTACTCTTACAAACAAGGCAGAGTACGATGTACTTTAAGTTGTTACTCTTACAAACAAGGCAGAGTACGTTGTGCTTTAAGTTGTTACTCTTACAAACAAGACAGAGTACGTTGTGCTTTAAGTTTTTACTCTTACAAACAAGGCAGAGTACGATGTACTTTAAGTTTTTACTCTTACAAACAAGCCAGAGTACGATGTACTCTAAGTTGTTACTCTTACAAACAAGCCAGAGTACGATGTACTTTAAGCTGTTACTCTTACAAACAAGGCAGAGTACGATGTACTTTAAGTTGTTACTCTTACAAACAAGGCAGAGTACGATGTACTTTAAGTTGTTACTCTTACAAACAAGGCAGAGTACGTTGTGCTTTAAGTTTTTACTCTTACAAACAAGGCAGAGTACGATGTACTTTAAGTTGTTACTCTTACAAACAAGGCAGAGTACGATGTACTTTAAGTTGTCAATCTTACAAACAAGGCAGAGTACGATGTACTTTAAGTTGTCAATCTTACAAACAAGGCAGAGTACGATGTTCTTTAAGCGTGCCAGTAAACAAAATGTATTTAAGACAAATATTCGAATATAGAATCTACTCATAGCCCTATAAGACCTGGATCTAATCTTCTTATCACCGAGAAAATAATATTTTTTGTTTCAATAGAAGTATGCAATGACAGTTTTAAGGGTATATTTATACATTTTAAATTTATTCCTTATGTTTTTTTCTGTATTTTTTTCGCGAGAAGTATATCTGTGTTTTAAAGCTTAGAAAATAAAGGTTTTTGGTTATACTACAAATGTGCACTACAAATGTATACTACAAATGTATACAACATAGGTATACTACAAATGTATACTACAAATGTATACTACAAATGTATACTACAAATGTATACTACAAATGTATACTACAAATGTATACTACAAATGTATACTACAAATGTATACTACAAATGTATACTACAAATTCCTAATTAAGGAGTACTTAATGTAAGAAAAGACTTGAAGACAACAAATAACTTGAGCAACACTTGGATAGCAAACTAGATCTAGAGGCCAGGTTAAGTATACTCGATATTCTAGTTTCTGAGAACAGCAGAGTTGCGTGGCATCTGAGTGGTGCGGATTGGCACAAAGAGTAACACCAAAGCTTTAAAAATACATATATAAAAATACTTTACAGAAGAAACAATGGGTAGTTGTATCAATTAGTTTAGATCAGATTGAAATTGAATTTGTATTAGATCTTGACTGACAAGAATAAATCTGTGCGATAAGAAATATTTTTAATAATTGTTTTTGTTTAGTACAATTTCATGCTTTTAGCTTTCTCAATACGATATGATCCTATCACACATCTGGACCAGTTGGGAGGGGCGGGGGAGAAAGAAAGATGTATCTGCGTTCATGTTACCGTGATCGCTTTTTCAATGAATTATTTTTTTAAAAGTTGATCGACCTGAATTTAAACACGAGGCCTCAAGCCAAGCCTCAAGCTATATACCACTGTGCCAGCGAAGTGCTTATGAATATAGAAGGTTTTATAGTTAGTTTCAAACTTTTAGCGGCAACCTTTTTCACTCTAAAAAGTGTAAAGGAAACTTATTAGATTTCTTCCTCCACATCAGTCAAATACAATTTCTTTCCCTTGTTCGATACCAAACAAATTAATTAATTACAAATAGTTATTAAACAAATTAATGATTTTTTAAAATTGATTCTTGTTTTGTCAGGTAAAAGAAATACTTGTGAACAATTAGAGCTTAATCAAAGATTGAATGTGAGAGAAATAACGTGTACAAACTTTTTACCAGACAAACAGACAGACAGACAAACAAACAGAGTGAGTTGATATATGCCTAGTAAAATAGATTCTCATTTTTTCAAAAGCCGAACTAATTAAAAAAAAAAAAGAATTGACATTTGTTCGTTAAATAATATGAATATATTTTTAAAGAAAAAAATTTTTTTTTGGGGGGTGGGATTGTGTGATTGAATGTGTGTGTGTGGGGGGGGGGGGGGTTGAGCCCATTTGCTATTACCGCACTGTATGAAAGCAAAAAGAGACGCCTCTGCTTAAAATTTTTTTTTGGCCTAATCCAGAAATTTGGCAACATCTTGACCAGGCCAAAGTTTAAAAAAATACTTAAAACTAGCCAAAAATTTAAGTTTCTTTTTTTGAACCTATTGTCTAATCCGTTGAGATTGTGTAAAATCTTGAACAAAAAGTGAAAGCTAAAAAAATCATTTAAAAATGATACGACAATGTCACGAGGCTTCTACTTAGTCTCCATGACAACATGGCCGGGTTAACGCTAGATTATAATAGCGGTATTTTGGCGAGTATTATGGCGGTAATGATGGCAGCAGAGCCTCTGGCCAATTTAGTCGCGCCTTTTCTTTCGTAAGGGCAGAGCACTCTATATCTAAAGCTCACTAACGCTCATTTGTCGGATCGATACCAAAGGGAAAGAAGAGAGAATGAAGATGTGTCGGTCACTCGCGAGTTTTCGTGGATTGTTATTCATGGAACAGATGGGCAAAAGGTAGAAATGAAAGTGGAGGGAGATGGACAAGGGAAGCAATTTAAATTATGTAGTAGTTTGTTTTTTTTTTTACATTATTTTGTCTACAAACATAAATCGAATGGTTTAAAGATGGTTAGGGAGAATTTTTTTTCAAATCTTACATTTGTTTCAAATTATTAGAATTTCAATAATTCCAATGTTGTCTCACAATTTCACTATCGTATGAAATATTCTGTAAGTAAGATCAAATTACCCATCCAATGCACATTTAATAAAACTAAAAATCTTTATTAATAGGACCTCCGGTATGGTAATACTCCAAATGCACACTAGGTAAGGATGGAAATGATATACATGAGTTTATGAATCACAATACAATAAGACATACACAGCAATTATAAATCTATTAAAATCCAAATTATGTGGTTTTAAATGAATAGCACCCATACAGAGGTGTAGTGAGCAAAATGTGCGCCCGAGGCAAGGCAGTGCCGCTTTAGGCCACTGTAAACTATGCGGCCGCAGTGGGCCCCGCGCGAATTCTATGTCTAGATGATTAAAATAAACCATTTTAACTTGTTATTAAAAGGTTTCTGAAATTCTCACGAAATTGTAAAATATACGAAAATGTCATGAAAATCTGAAATTATTAAAATCTGTCATTTCGGGGTGTCATTCAATTTGGAAAACGCCAATTAAAAAAAAAAAACGGCATTGTCAGCTTTCATTTAATAAAAATGTAATTATAAGGCGAATTATAACCCAAACAAGAAGTTCAAATTTTTAATTTACTTTAATAGTAACTGGCATACAAATATAGATCTAAATCTATCTCGGTCTCTTAATAAAACAAAACAAAAGCGATATTTTGCTAGTCGATAGTAAATCTAAAAGGCAATTCTGAATGTTTATCAGCTTTTTGTTGAAAAACTACTATCGGCTGTTGATGGCTCGTAAAGCTAATTTGACTGTGATTTTGTTCTTAGTAAAGTATGAATAAAATGCAAAGACGAATTTATTTTCTAATACAAAATCTTTATTTTCACTTATTATCCGTATCACAACCCAGAAAAGACCCCGCGCAATCCGTTTCGTATAGGGCCCCGCAATCTGTAGGACCGGCCCTGGGGCAAGGCACTTTATTGGCGCCCCCTATCCGTTTTCCATGAACATCACATAGAAAAAAAAGGCTGCGTCGTGTTGCGCCCTCCTGAGGGAGGCGCCCGAGGCATCTTGCACCCCCTCACTACGCCTCTTCCCCCATATCAATATACAATACACTAATTAATGTACAAGTACTATCTCATAGTCGTATTAGAAATTGAATACTTTATAATTAGTCTTTAAAAGACTGGAGATTCTTTATAAAAATCCGAATTACATTAATCTGGCCCAGATTCAATGTCTGTATGGAATGCGCCATAATTGTACACAATACTACACATTTACAGAGATAGCATATCATTGAGAGAGGGATGGCCATGTATAGACCAAACAGGCCCTTATACTTAAAGAGAAATTCGAACATTTTAACAAGAACAATTAAAATGACTGCTTTTCACAAACATTCCTCTCTCTCTCTCTCTCTCTTATTTTTTTTCTCTCTCTCTGTGACAGCTACGTGCAAGAGAGGAAGCAAGTGAAAGGTAAAAGCATCTTTCATCCAACATGTCACAAGTTAATTAATGTTCCAAGCAGACAGACAGATGGGAAAAAAAAGAGTCAATTTTGATAGTATGGCCTTCCATGTCTTGCTAATTATACTGCTGTGTTTGTTTCTTATTAGTCACTAGTATGAAATGAAAGTGAAGAAGTGTCTAGATTCAAATAAATGCAGTACAATACATTGATATGAAACGTTTATTGTAAACTAGAAAAGATAGTGAAAATCCGACATAATAATATTTTAGTCCATTCAAAGTTCTGATGCAACGGCTACTTTTTTCTTTTCTAAAAGCGAAATCTAATTTTTTAAATCACTTATGTTAGCATTTTTTTCATAAAAATACACCACTTTTATAACTATTCACTATTAATTGTAGCAAACACTGGAGGCTCTATAGTAGGGAGGTCATCAATTCACCATATTTTTAACACATTAATGCAAACGGTTTTTGATTTTTTGTCAAAATGTGTTTTTGTTACATTTGTATTGCTAAGTTCTGTCCTACTAACTACTACATTTGTATTGCTAAGTTCTGTCCTACTAACTACTACATTTGTATTGCTAAGTTCTGTCCTACTAACTACTACATTTGTATTGCTAAGTTCTGTCCTACTAACTACTACATTTGTATTGCTAAGTTCTGTCCTACTAACTACTACATTTGTATTGCTAAGTTCTGTCCTACTAACTACTACATTTTTATGAAAATTATTTTTTGATAGAAACAATCTATTTAGTATGCATATAAGTTGAACAAAATTTAAAACAACAATTAATAAGTAATTGTTCATATTATCGCGTGACTGGCTGAATTATACACACATATACAACACTGAACTAACTGTTGACCATTTACAAAGCAATTAGATATATTAAATATTCATTATAATACATCAGTTAGGCCAGGTTCACATTTAACTTCACATTTACTTTCACCTATCCTTTGGTTTGCTGGACCGCTGGGGACCAAACAAGATCTGTCAATCTTCTTTCTCCATTCTTCTCTGTCATTTGTCTTTGATCGAATTTAATTCTGATGTTCTTTCTGAAAATACTGATACCTGTCTTTTTACTTCGGGGGCGATTTTTGAGTTTGGGTTTCCACACAAACTGTCTTTGTAACCTTGTTTTTTATTTGTAAGATAGAAAAATTAAAATTGTAAAAGATAGAAATTGTTCTAAGCAAATACCTAATATTATGTTTGGAGACGATGCAATTAACAATCATGTCCTAGATTCCACACAAAATCCTCATGCAAGTCAATCTGGACAATGATGCTTTGGAAACTATCCAGATGGTTACTCAGTTAAGAGGATACGTTCTCTTAAAAGCGTTGCAGACGTGACCTGATTTTGGTTTTTCGAACTGTGCCAATGATACATAATGTGTCCAAAGCTCATTTAGGGAGAAGAGTTTAAGTTTATTTTAGAGCTTCAAGTTTTAAGATAGTCCTTGGACCAAGATTCACTCTTTTATATTGAAATATAAATTGGCCTGAAATCCCATAAGTATTGGTATACCATTTATATCAGGCTATCAAGGTAAGAGAGAACTTCAAGTTGGATCTAAATAAAAGATTCGAACTTGGTCAGAAAATAAATAAATAAATAAATAGAGAGAGAGAGAATATAGTAAATGGCTGAGAGAATATCAAAGAGACACTTTTATCATTTTGTCTGGAGACTTTAGGAAGAATGAAATAGACACACACAAAGTAGATCACTGCTGAGTCAGGTTAGAGAGAAAAAAAACAACAAAAAAATCAATTTTCAGCAATGCCAAAGAGAGACCAAAGCAAAGACACAAGAAGACAATGTAGTGACACACAGAGCGACCAAAGACACAAGAAGACAATGTAGTGACACACATACCAAACAAATACACAAGAAAACAATGTAGTGACACACAGAGCGACCAAATACACAAGAAGACAATGTAGTGACACACAGAGCGACCAAAGTCAAAAGAAGACAATGTAGTGACACACAGAGCGACCAAACACACAAGAAGACAATGTAGTGACACATAGATAGACCAAAGGCACAAGAAGACAATGTAGTGACACACAGAGCGACCAAACACACAAGAAGACAATGTAGTGACACATAGATAGACCAAAGGCACAAGAAGACAATGTAGTGACACACAGAGAGACCAAACACACCAAAAGACAATGTAGTGACACATAGAGCGACCAAAGGCACCAGAAGACAATGTAGTGACACACAAAGCGACCAAACACACCAAAAGACAATGTAGTGACACATAGAGCGACCAAAGGCACAAGAAGACAATATAGTAACACAAAGCGACAAAAGGCACCAGAAGACAATGTAGTGACACACAGAGCGACCAAACACACCAAAAGACAATGTAGTGACACAGAGCGACAAAAGGCACCAGAAGACAATGTAGTGACACACAGAGCGACCAAAGACATCAGAAGACAATGTAGTGACACACAGAGCGACCAAAGACACAAGAAGACAATGTAATGACACACAGAGCGACCAAAGTCAAAAGAAGACAATGTAGTGACACATAGAGCGGCCAAAGGCACAAGAAGACAATGTAGTGACACAGAGCGACCAAAGGCACAAGAAGACAATGTAGTGACACACAGAGCGACCAAAGTCAAAAGAAGACAATGTAGTGACACACAGAGCGACCAAAGGCACAAGAAGACAATGTAGTGACACAGAGCGACAAAAGGCACAAAAAGACAATGTAGTGACACACAGAGAGACCAAAGCAAGTCACAAGAAGACAATGTAGTGACACACAGAGCGACCAAAGACACAAGAAGACAATGTAGTGACACAGAGAGACCAAAGCAAAGGTACGAGAATACAATGTAGTGACACACAGAGCGACCAAAGACACAAGAAGACAATGTAATGACACACAGAACGACAAAGACACAAGAAGACAATGTAGTGACACACAGAGCGACAGAATACACAAGAAAACAATGTAGTGACACACAGGGCGACCAAAGCCACAAGAAGACAATGTAGTGACACACAGAGAGACCAAAGCAAAGTCACAAGAAGACAATGTATTTACACACAGAGCGACCAAAGGCACAAGAAGACAATGTAGTGACACACAGAGAAACCAAATACAAAAGAAGACAATGTATTTACACAGAGAGCGACCAAAGGCACAAGAAGACAATGTAGTGTCACACAGAGCGACCAAATACACAAGAAGACAATGTATTTACACACAGAGAGACAAAAAAAAGTCACAAAAAGACAATGTTGTGACACACAGAGCGACCAAAGACACAAGAAGACAATGTAGTGACACACAGAGCGACAAAAGGCACAAAAAGACAATGTAGTGACACACAGAGCGACAAAAGGCACAAGAAAAAAATTTAGTGACACAGAGCGACCAAAGGCACAAGAATACAATGTAGTGACACACAGAGAGACCAAAGCAAAATCACAAGAAGACAATGTAGTGACACACAGAACGACCAATGTCACAAGAAGACAATGTGGTGACACACAGAGCGACCAAATTCACAAGAAAACAATGTAGTGACACACAGAGCGACCAAATACACAAGAAGACAATGTAGTGACACACAGAGCGACCAAAGACACAAGAAGACAATGTAGTGACACACAGAGCGACCAAAGACACCAGAAGACAATGTAGTAACACACAGAGCGACCAAAGGCACAAGAAGACAATGTAGTGACACACAGAGCGATCAAAGACACAAGAAGACAATGTAGTGACACACAGAGAGACCAAAGACACAAGAAGACAATGTAGTGACACACAGAGCGACCAAAGACACCAGAAGATAATGTAGTGACACACAGAGCGACCAAAGTCAAAAGAAGACAATGTAATGACACACAGAGCGACCAAAGTCACAAGAAGACAATGTAGTGACACATAGAGCGACCAAAGACACCAGAAGACAATGTAGTAACACACAGAGCGACCAAAGGCACAAGAAGACAATGTAGTGACACACAGAGCGACCAAAGACACAAGAAGACAATGTAGTGACGCACAGAGAGACCAAAGACACAAGAAGACAATGTAGTGACACACAGAGCGACCAAAGACACCAGAAGATAATGTAGTGACACACAGAGCGACCAAAGTCAAAAGAAGACAATGTAATGACACACAGAGCGACCAAAGTCACAAGAAGACAATGTAGTGACACACAGAGCGACCAAAGGCACAAGAATACAATGTAGTGACACACAGAGCGACCAAAGGCACAAGAAGACAATGTAGTGACACACAGAGCGACCAAAGTCAAAAGAAGACAATGTAGTGACACACAGAGCGACCAAAGTCACAAGAAGACAATGTAGTGACACACAGAGCGATCAAAGACACAAGAAGACAATGTAGTGACACACAGAGCGACAAAAGACACCAGAAGACAATGTAGTGACACACAGAGCGACCAAAGTCACAAGAAGACAATGTAGTGACACACAGAGCGACCAAAGAAACAAGAACACAATGTAGTGACACACAGAGCGACTAAAGTCACAAGAAGACAATGTAGTGACACATAGAGCGGCAAAAGGCACAAGAAGACAATGTAGTGACACAGAGCGACAAAAGGCACAAAAGGACAATGTAGTGAAAATAACATAAAACACTGAACCATTATCTTCAAATATAAAAACAAAATCTAATTAAATACTCAGAAAGACACAAAGATAAAGGCACATTCCTCGTTCCATAAGCTAGGACGAATTTGTACAAATGCTCCTTTATTCCCGAGTGCTATTAGAGCATGGAATGGGTTGCCTGAGCTAGCCAGGAAAACCAGTGACTTGGCCGAAATATAAGTCATTGGTTAACATGCATGACTAGATGCATGACGCGTAGGACGTAATCATCTTCTTTTTTGAAGTAACGTCTGTATTATATAAGATAAGATAAGAAGAAATTAAGAGCACAAAAGGAAAGGCAGCAGGACCTGATGACATTCCAGCAGAAGCCCTGAAAACAGACCTGGAATCTCAATATGTTACCTCTGAATCCTCTCGTCACTAGAGTCAGTGTGACTCTAATGATTAAGTTGAGGATAACCAAGACACTAAAGTGTTGAAAAATGGTTACAGAAATAAAACAGTACACTGAAATGCTGTTACGTAAAATACTAATACATTTATTACATTTAATGGTGTCAGAATCTGCGGTAGCCGGCCATAAATCGTACATAATAAAAAGTCGTTCTTTAAAAAAATGGAAATCTGAGCCAAACTGGAATTAACAATTTTCAGTTTTATCATTGTTATATTGTGAAATGCTATTCTCAGCGAATATATATTCAGCCATCAAATCTCCATTTTTTTTCTTCCAAATCATTAAACACCGCTTCTTTCCTGGCAGCCAGTGGAAGCGACCAAAGATGAAGTGTCTAAAAATAACCTCCACTTAGATCTTGTTATCTCATTGCAATCTTTGTCATCCAAAAGTTTTACATTCAAGCAACGGAACAAAAAAAAGGTGATTTGAAGATTTGGAACCTAAAATGTAATGCGAGAGCCACTTCTACAGTGTTAAAAGATTTTGTTTCAATCTTAGAACTGGGTATAGGACTGTATATAGCATGACTATATATATATATATATATATATATATATATTTATATATTTATATATATATATATATATTTATATATTTATATATATATATATATATTTATATATATATATATCATCGGCACATTTTACTATCATAATGTCTCAGCTATATAGAAATATAAATCTTAAATAGGGATGGACAGCTGGAGAATTACACAGTGTTTAAATCTCAGATAAATGCACACAGCGTTTAAATCTTAGACAAATGTACACAGTGTTTAAATCAGACAAATGTACCAACTCCTTGCAAATGACCAGTATAATTGATAGAATGATATATTTAGAATGTATTTAACAAGCTTAAAAAATGGTTCCGGTCAAAACAATTGAAATAATCAATATTTCCGCATTGTGAAGCAGGAATGTACCGTATGTGAGCAGGTCATCTAGAGCTTCTATATTTAGCTTTTCAATGAATGTGACGAAAGCGTGTATTGCATAAGTGGGTCAAGGTGTTTTTAGAATATGTAACGCTGTTGTGTGGACGTATAAACGAATCACGTTCGAATAAGTTATTGAAACAAGAAAAACATGAAAAATACTTTTTTCAAAAAAAGACATCACCTCCTTAAGCGATTGTTTTTGTCTTGGAAATTAATGAATGTTAGATATAAAAACATTTTCCAAGGGCCCCTTCTCCGTAATAGAGATTTCCATGCGGTACTATGGGGGGGTGTTTCTTAAAGTATAGTGTCACTATTGGTTATCATAAGTTATATTTGAATGACCCTTTCGACAAATGAATAAATTCAAGATAATCAAATTGAAAAATATTTACCAAATAAATCTAAAAACAAAATTACTGTCAATATCATCGGAGCTATAAAACTTATATTAATCCTAATTTAATATTTAAATCTCCAAAGTGAGTCGTTTTAATATCATAGGATTTTAGAGATATAAAATTTGTCACTCTTTAAATCTATGATAACGCTGAGGAAACAAAGTAAAATATTTAGAGATTTTATTCACTGTATTCTCCCTTTGTAAATAATAATAATAATAAAAATAATAATAAAATAATAGTAATAAAATCTATTACTCGTTAATACTACGGATAATACTCGCCTAGACTGAATACTAGTAGCTTCCAGATTCAAGAGATGTAAAATCGAATATTTTCCTTTGTCCGCAGCTCGCCACATCGCGCTTGGTCAATCTGTGGTTACATGCATAACAAAGTATCCAGTAGCTGACCTCAAGCAGGGTGACAGCAACAATGTCTGCTAATTTGATGTCTCACTCGGGTGTTGATATACATCATTTTAGTGATAGAAGGAGTCAGAGAGACAAACACAGAGAGAGAGAGAAGAAAAAAGAAGGAGAGAGAGAGAAAGAGGAGTGTGAATGTTCAGAGTTTATCAAAGAAACACATTTTTTCTACCGTTGAAATAAAACGAATAAAATAGCGAGAAATGAAGCCAAAGTCCAAGTTCTGGTCATGTCCTCGCCAGGCGGTGGAGAGGGGACAACTTCACCTTCAAGACGTGGGCTGATTTTGCGGCCATGACGCGCCGTCCCCTGCGGCGTTCTAGTTTGACACGTCATCCGCCGAACGGGCATTTTCATTATTTCTTTCTGCCGTGACGTGAAATTATTGAAAGACATCCAATAAACAAGATGCAATTCAATATCACGTTATAGGACTAACTGTTTCAGTCAGATAACCAATAGCTATAAAAAAATAAAGGCCAGTGTTGACAGCCACAACAGAGCCAGAAGGGATTGATGTAATCTATTAGATGAGATAACATGCAACCCACGTTTGTTAGAGTACTTATTGTTACTTGTGATTTTCACTTTAATACTTCATGGATCTAGACACTGTTGGTTGTAAACATTAATTTATAGCTTTAGTAATTGACAAACTAATTCTACAGTCCAAGAGACATTCAATGTATTAACAAGAACAAAATACTTTAAAAAAAAAAAAAAAAGGTTACACGAGGTGTAATTGTATTAATTAGTTCGGATCAATCACTTAATTAAGTTTGTAATGATCTAGACCAAGAAAACAATAAATCTGTGCGATTAGAAATATTTCTACCAATTTTTTTAGCGCGATTTTATGCATTTAGCTTTCTCAGTACGCTATGACCCTATCACTTTCTGGACCAGTTGGGGGGGGGGGGGGGAGGAGAAAAAGAATGGGAGATCTGGGTGGATTTTATCGTAAGTCGTTTGTTAAAGCATTAAAAGAAAAAAAAACGAGAAGACCTGAATTTGAACTCATGGATCACGCCTCCTCAATCCGTCATACTAACCACTCTGCTAATGAGGTGCTTGTGACTAGCAAACTAAAACTACCACTGTATCGGCAATACTGTCGGCACGAACTGGTCTCTTTTTTTTTTGCATCGACGGAAAAATGGTTGTAGTTGGTGAGAGTTTGTAGTACATAGTTTCTGATATTCTTTCTGAAAATTTTGAACCCTGCCTTTTTACCTGCCTGAGCAGACCACTTCGAGGGTGGGTTTTGAGTTTGTGTTTCTACACAATCTGTCTTTGTAACCTTGTTATGCTTGAAAAGTGGAATTCCCCTTTATGGCTGTACACTGTTGTGACTCCGGCCCTGCAAGGTTAATATTTTAGCTACAGAAAGTGGGAAAGGGAAAGCTGGAGAACCATAAATTATAGTAACGACGCTATATTTTCTGTAAATGTCTTTATTTCTTATTTTAAAAATATTTTTTTTTAAGCTATCAGTTTTGGCCTGACAATACAAAAGAAACAGAAAATACGACAGACGTCAACCAAATCTTCCTGTACAGCCCCCACTCCTCACCCACGTCCAACACTTGTGAATTTCTAGTTCAATTATAAGTATCGATTGTTACCGTTATCTTTCCGTCCGTCGGTGTTATCTTTCATCAGACTAGCTTGCTTTGGACAGAGGTAGAGACCGAGATTTCAAAGTTTGTGTAGAAAGACCTTTCATAGTACAACGTTGCGGTCACCAATGACTTAAAGATTTGATGTCATCTATTTTCAAAGATTTCAATCAGAAAGTATGATAATAAATCTGAAACACGGTCATCTCCTCATTGGTTGGTTTTGAATTTTTAACACACGGTAAAAAAAAGAGGCCGGCTGACACAATTTGAAGCAATAAAATACACGAACATAGAAAGGATGATAAAGCGATGGTCTTGGGTGGTAGTGTAGGTACAGGACGACAGGAACCTCGCTGTAAAATGAGTGATGAAGTTTATGCTTGTTATAATAAAGTTTGTTTGTCGGGGTGCAACTATGCGTTGTATTGGTCTCGAGTTCAAATCCTCATAAATGTTTTTATTTAGCACTAATTGATTAACTTATTGACTATTTTTTATTGACTCATCACCATGTCATCACTATGAATAATTGTGCGAAATTTCAACTTGATCCGAGAAGGGAAACTGGTAGAAAAAACTTTTACTAAACGTAATAAGGTAAATAGCTCCCCATATACCGTACAGCCACAACTCTCCATAAGTAGTATGTATTTCCCTTTTTAGATACGTTTAAAAAAAAACAATTACAAATAAATAATAATTAACTAATTGTTGTTTTTTTTTATGGTTTTCATGGTTTGTTAGGTACAACAAATAATTGTGCAAAGTTTCAACTTGATCAGAGAATGGGTGTGGGAGAAACTGTGTATAAACCAGACAAAGTTGATGTAGGCTTTGTAACCATAAAGTTTGTGTTTCAATAAATACAGTTTGGAAATTTTATGCCAATTAAAATACTCTCTAACTTTTTATCGCTATAAACTATAAAGGCACGTCACGCCTCTTGCAACATTTTTAACGTGGTAGACCACTTCACATATAGGCCAGGTCTAAAAGCATAGTGTCAAATGACGTTTTCTTTTTATTGTAGAGGAAATATGAGGCCAATTAATATTTTCTTCAGTATTTAAAGTATAAAATTGATAGAAATCAAATGTTGGGCAAAGTATTTAATGAAAATAAAATGAATTTGTAGATAACGGGGATATTTTCTACCACTAAAAAATAAATTGACAATAAAAGCAACAAAACAAAATGTATTCTAGAGCTAGTTCTAACTAAGATATGAATAAATCCATAACTACATGACCTTCGGGGGACTTCTCTTACAAATATATTAGCTACTCGTGTCAAGGACGTTTAAAAATAGTCCCGACACTACAGATCCTTCAGGGATTAATAAAATCTCAAAGGCATATTGGAAGCAGAGTCTTGGGGCCAGGCTTTACGATTCTGACTGACAATCATTAGCGTGAATAATTTCCAGCCACTTCTTACCGGCAGCTATCAAAGTTCTCAAGAAAACAATTAGGCCAGGTACAAGTTGAGCGAGAAACTAATTACATTGTCTTCATTTGGCCGACAAGTCTGGGCGAGAAGCCAGCCCCACTCATAGGAAACAATGATTATCTTGCTTTCTTGATCAGGTCATTTGCCAAGTTGTCCACTCGATAATTCTCATTAAGACAGGTTTTCTGTTTCATTTTGATCTATCTATGACATTGTCCAGATATCCGCACTTTCTAACCGGGATGTTAGGAAATGTATTCAAATATTATAACATATATATATAATATATATATAAACTATAATAAATACTATAATATATACTATAATATATATATATATATATATATATATATATATATATACAGAGAGAGAGAAATGTTTCACAATGTTGTTAATTAAAAAATAATAGAACTTGACTGTAACAGGGTTATGTTAAATAAGGATTTAACTTACATCGCTAAAATACCATAACCTCGTCAATTTTTAGTAAACAATAGGTAATCAGGAACTCTGCGCTTAGCACTAGTAAACGCGGGATTTTGACAGAGGAGCAATGACACAGTAGAACTTCAAGAGATGTATTGATTCAAAACTTTACAGAATTTTAGCGGAATTACATGTGTTTAACTGATAAGCTTGCAAAAATGTGTACTTTCTTAAAGAGACTCTATTTATCAATCATCAGTCCAAGAACCAAACAGTCAGTCAGTCAGTCTGTTTGTCTTTCATATATATTCTCTTTGCTATGAAAATAACATTTTAATGATGTATTTGCACGAGACATAAAGTCAGAAGTAAAGAATTGTGAGTTGCAACTTTTCTCTTTCATTGTATAAATTGAACTTTCTCTCTTTGACTCTGGTGTTTGTAGAACAACAGATGTCAAGATAAGATAGGGAATTAATACTATTTGTATTTAAAGATATGATGATTGAATCGATATTGGTCACATACTGAAATACAGAACAAGAAATTAAACCTTTAACAAACATGTATCAAAAATAAAAACGTAACGTTGCCACAATTTGACCAATGAAACAACTGCAGAATGTTTCAGGGCAGGTCAGAAACAACAGCAGAATGTTTCATGACAGGTCAGAAACAACTGCAGAATGTTTCATGACAGGACAGAAACAACCGCAGAATGTTTCATGACAGGACAGAAACAACCGCAGAATGTTTCATGACAGGACAGAAACAACCGCAGAATGTTTCATGACAGGACAGAAACAACTGCTGAATGTTTCAGGACAGGACAGAAACAACCGCAGAATGTTTCATGACAGGTCAGAAACAACCACAGAATGTTTCATGACTGGACAGAAACAACTGCAGAATGTTTCATGACAGGACAGAAAGTGGCCACATGAACTTTGCCACGTGTAATTTTGGTGCCATCAATGAAGGACAAAAATGATTTGGCTTAAAAATACTAGTAGGTAGCTAACAAGTCACATAGAATTCTTATTGAAAAAATTAAACAGAAAATATGAACATATGTCCTATTGAATCTAATTCTTGTCTCATTTTTCTTGGCTTGTAGGAACCTAAACCACAATCACATTGTAAGATAGTTACAGTTTAAGTTCAAACTAAAATCATGTTGTAAGATAGTTACTGTTGAAGTTCAAACTACAATCAGGTTGTAAGATAGTTACAGTTTAAGTTCAAACTAAAATCATGTTGTAAGATAGTTACAGTTTAAGTTCAAACTACAATAAGGTTGTTAGATAGTTACAGTTGAAATTCAAACTACAATCAGGTTGTAAGATAGTTACAGTTTAAGTTAAGACTACAAAGAATGTGTGCTGTTTATTTTCTGAACAAATACAAAGGAAGTAACTAAACATAACGGGATCCATTGAGTGTCTTGGGGTCCAGGTAGCCAGGATTCTCATAGGCGTGTTGAACATGGGGTTCAATTATTTTCACGTTTTGGTCAGTCTGTTGAGAATGTTTAGGAAAGATGAAATTTACAGGTTGTCATTCTGAACAGTTAAAATTTGTAACAAATGTAATAATTAGCAAATATTACAGTTAATGTAACAGTAAACAAAACACAAAAATTGTACGTGACTATAGCCATTACAACAGTAAACAAATGTAACAATTAACAAATTTAAGAAATGTAACAGTTAAAAACAGTTAACAAATGTAAGAGTCTATCAAAAACTATTGCAAGACCTATTGACTATGGTGCACTTCGACCCATTGTTTTGAAACATTTAGAATAAAGGTGAACATTTTTACAAGTTTTTGAGATATAAATAAAACAATACTATTTTTATGTGGCAATGAAATTAAAGTAAATTTTGATTAATTTTTTATTTGTGCACTTTTTCATTTCAATGGTCTGAAACCTGTTTTAGTTTGTTTTTTTTTGTTTAAATTAAAAATAAAGGTATTTTATTTATCCACTATAATTTAATGAATTAGATAAACTTGAAGTGAAATAAACTCCACATTTAATACATTGTGAAACAATATACATATAGTTGATTTATACCTTAACGTTTTCCATAAGTTCCGAATACTTTAAGTCTATATCAGATTCCGCTTGTAAAGACGTCATATTTTCCAATGGTCGAGGTTTTCCATTCTATGGGAACAAAAATATTTATGACACTTGAAACATTTAGTCACACTCTGCCATTTTGGGAAAGTGCTTGGAAACTTTAATTAAATGAATGTTTAATCCAAGATGTACATACTCTATTGTCTGATTTCTGGAAAACACAAAACTTGTACGTAACAATAGCCACTGCCACAAGACATAAGACAACAGCCACTACGATGATAATAATTTCTGATTTGCCAATGTTGTCACCACTGCTAACATTGTGACCAAATAGAATGTTGGAATCTGTAGACAGAGTAGCACATTTGTTGAACCTTCAAATAAATTTAAGAGAATCTAGAGTCGACATAAAAAGTGTTCTGATTTCCTTCAAACCACATTTCTACTTAGGTATCAGAGACACAACATCTATGACACAGAAGTTCATAGCAAGCTATTTTCAATTAATTTTTTTTAAAGCATGTAATGTACATTGTATTATATGTCTGAGTTCTAAATATTTTATTTCATCTGCCATGAACTTGAATTGAACTTGTATTAACATTTAGCTGAATCTACCAATATCAAGCTGTCATCTTACTCGAGTAAAATTTTAATCTAATATAAAAAAAAGGGCTAATCAAACGGCTGGTTGTATGATTTTATTGATATTTCAAAGTGCTGACCTGACTCGTCAACTACCAGATATTTAGTGTCCAGTACGAAGTCAGCAAGCTCTGCTTTCTCCACAATTTTCTGGAGTTGTTTTTTGACCGCTTCTTTCGCGCTCTGGTCTTCATCTTGATCAGACGTAACAGCCACACTGAAGTCAACAAGGACACTTCCAGGTCTGAGAAATAGATTGAAAACGTTTTCCAACGCATTGTGTCTATGATCTAGTGTTGTAGTATTACAATGTGTCTATGATCTAGTGTTGTAGTATTACAATGTGTCTATGATCTAGTGTTGTAGTATCACAATGTGTCAAGGTCTCATTTATCGTGTATATACAACTACGTTATATAAATATATATGTTCACTAACATAACACAAATATTGGAATGGATATCATATTTTGGCAAGTCCTTAGAGGCTTAGACAATAGAAGAGCAAACTTCATGAAGTCATTTAGCACTTTGGAATAAGTCTATGAGGGTGCATGAAGTCATGTAGCACTTTGGAATAGGTCAATGAGGGTTTCATGAGAGAAATTTAGTGAATGTTCTACCATAACAAAATTATCAGACCTGCTTTGCATTGTATCACGTGTGGATACGTGTAGGAAAAGTGCTCTAGACCTAGTACTTATAACACGCTACTTGGCTAAAAGACTGATAAGTACAAACTGCTACTACAATTAATGTGAAATATCATACCGAAGTCTTTGTACGGTGACTCTGTTGAAGTTGTTGAGACTTTCTCTAAAAGCTTTCTCTAACTGAAACATTGAACACATACAGGAAATAAGGGAGTTGAACAAAGAAACGTGAAGCCTTGAGCAGGCTTACTGCGCATGCGTACATCAATACTACGTCTGTGTAGAAATATCATAAATTTGAGTAATACATTATAAAGTGGTGAAATATTTGTTTCAATTACATGGGTTGTCTTCTGCAATCGTAATGTTTGCATGGTGTTTCATTGGTTCCGCACAGTAAGTCATTGTACAGCAACTAACTTAAGGAATAAATTATAAGCCTTTATAAAGATTCTAGATCTACATGTTCCCAACGCATTTCTCATTTACTTATTAACAACGAGTCGCTCTAACAAACCATTCTATCAATAACACTATTAATACAGCTTGTTACTCTGTCATGAATGATTCCCTTTATATGTCACTAAGACAGACAGTATACACACACCTATATGTCTGTCATCACTACTGTTACATCCTCCCTTATGCTATCTATTGGACTAACTCCTCACCCATTGACTCCTCACGCTACCACTAAGAACTCACTGATCTTGTTTAGTTGAAGTACATTGTTGGAATGGAAAGCAACTCACCTCAAACTCCAGAGTGACCTTCAGTTCTTTGGCCTTCGGTCTGGTCATTTCTCCCATCTCTTCAGTGTTGTAGTTTAAGTTGGTTAATCTTATGGTACAATTCAAGGCAACATTCGCTTGACTGGTCACCTCACTAGGGCTGGCTGCACTGGTCATTACACTAGCCATATGATTGTCGGTAGTCACACCATGAGGCTGAACTGTACTGTCCTCTTAAAAAAAAAAACATTTGGTGATTACTTAAATATTTATTTTACAAAAACCATAATTGACTTATCTCACATAAATATTATCTGTATTTCTAGACGACCTACTTCCTGTAGTATGTAAAGTTTAGTGTTAGAGTGTCCGTATTATCGTTGCTAAACATGTACGTTGACAACGATGCTATTGCCAGGTATAAAAGACGTGGGACGGCTGATTGACGACGACACGTTTGAATGTTGACTGGCAAGAACTGAAGCGAGTCGAGAGATGCCTTGAACATTTCTTGAACGTTAGGGGATTTTATTTGTATTTTGTCTATTTTTTTAAACTGATAGTGAAAGCTTGTAGTTTTATCAATATTTTCACGTGGCTAAATGTTATTTGTTTACGATTGGTGAATGAGGTCCATCACCTACAGAAGTTTAGTTGTCTACCAGCAGTTTGGTGCTACAATTCAACGACCGTCAACAATACTGACAAAACCAAATAAATTCCTAGAAACGCAACCTTTCAAACGAATGAAAGTTTTATTGTATAAGGCAATTTCCTAGGATTAATTCCGATAGCCCCACATGAGTGGCAATAAGGGCTATAAACACGATATAAAAAAAACAACAACTTGGTTATCCCCTAAAGTTTGTCAACGTAATGGGCACTCTAATGAGTTGTGTTGGTTTCTTGTTTTCAAAGAAGAAGATAAAGCACGTTGATTACTGTGCGAGCTCTAACTTTGTTGACGTAGTAAATCTTGAAAAGAATTGTTTACGAAAGTGCTAAACCTTGAAAAGAATTGTTTACGAAAGTGCTAAACCTTTTCCCCAGACAAATACTTAGTATTCACCTCGAGGCATAGTAATACAGAAACCAAAACAAATTCTTCCAGCTACAGTTGGTATTACTGGGTGGAAATCCATAATTTCTGGTGGACCTACGGATCCACCAATACCGTAGAAGACATAGGGGCAATTATTCTGGCTGTTGTGAAGGTCAATATCAGCAGCGTCTCCTGTCCTTGCCGGTCGGCTAAAGAGAAAAGTGGACACGCCGTTACGACGGGTAGCGTTGATAAGCTGGACGTTATTGACAGCATCAAGCTTTGGTTCAGATCTGTCATAGGCGTATCTGTAAAGAGAGGTAAACAGTATAAGCCTTTGTACTATGCATCTATGCTCCTAATGTTCTAAAATGTAGTGTGTTGATGCAGTATTTACTTGAAGAAAACAGACGATAGGTGAGATCACTTTGAAGACATGATGAATGGAACGTATTCTGTCTATAGAGTTGAGCTAATGAAATGATATAACTTTGGGTTAACCGCCGGCCAAAGTTGAAGTTGTATGTTAATGTATGATTATTTACCTGTAAGTAATGTATGACTATTTACCTCAGTTTACCTGTCAGTAATGCGTGACTATTTACCTGTCAGTTACGTGTGGCACCAAGCCACCACTCTGGCTGTCAGGTAAGAAATAAGCAGCTATGACATCAGTGTTGGGCTGAAAACAAAACGTAATAAAGTTGTATTCAAAAAGTGTTCAAAATGTCATCATTAGTGCCTGACTTGTTGTCCTAATTTAAATAATCCTGTAGAACACATAGAGCTAATGTTTCTATCGTATGTGTTGTTTGTAATTGTTCATCTCTATTTTAAATTGCATGACATACTCACTAATCAATACGAATGTGGTAACCAACTAAATGAATATTTTTAAAAATCACTACCATCTCCTCATCGTTAGAAAATCCTACTGCTACCCATTGATTCTCTTCTACTGTAGCCATGATTTGAAAAGTGATGCTGTCACTTGCTGACTCGTACGCCCATCTTATTTGGTACGGACAGCTGCTTTGATCAGTGCATCTTCCACTCAGGCATTTGGGCGGATCAACAGGGGCTAGAGAAGGTGGCACTTCTGCACAAAATGTCAAAGTATGATGCTTATAATAGAGAACTTTGAAATAATCGAACACAAAGTTTTAATATAAAAATGTTTTATCTTCAAAACCATGAAAAGTTATTTAAACGTCCTCTATATTTTCATCTTTTTTCTTGTTCTTTATTCCTATTAGAGGTATAAAGGAGGGTTGGGGAAGCCAGTATAAATTTGAACCAAGAATCAATGCTAGCAGTGGTCTGAAGACTTCATAGATCCTCCTGGAGTTTCTCCGATTTGGCAAGTGAGGAAGTTCTAGGAACAAGTGCCTTGACCAAGTTCTATAGAAATGGTTTAGCGTTATGTTTTTTCTCAGTGATAAGGCGTGTAGAACCAAGCCTGTCTCACAACGAGTTTGGCTGCAAATTTTATGTTCATCTTGAAGCACTTATCTTACCTCTTATTATGTACATTTCAAACTAAGAATATGGAGCAATTTAAACCCTGTCTGTACAAATGAAAAAGACTCAGTCCAAACTACATTTCATAATTACCGTGAAAGTTGATAGTAGTGTCTCCTCTATGTCCACCAGCTCCATGATACTTGAATTCATTCGGCCTGGTTCAATTCACGGAAAACATACAAAATAAATACACGTTTTTAGATTTCAAACTATTTGGTAATAAATGATTTCAAACTATTAGGTTATAAATGATTTCAAACTATTAGGTTATAAATGATTTCAAACTATTAGGTTATAAATGATTTCAAACTATTAGGTTATAAATGATTTCAAACTATTAGGTTATAAATGATTTCAAACTATTAGGTTATAAATGATTTCAAACTATTAGGTTATAAATGATTTCAGCCTAAGCCACTTCTACTCTGGGCTACTTAAAAACTACCAAAGATGATAAATCAGTCAATTTGATTGACTACATCTGATGCACTAAAGCTATTGATCTATTTCTAAAATTCAGTAGTGCAAACAATACTTTCAAGAGACTTACAATAGGCAGCTGAGTCAATAGACAAGATTAGAAGCTTTTAAATACTATTTAAAGAATGCAGTCCATCGTTTGTTTTCCAGATTCTGGTTCTTATTACATCAATTATCAGTTTTTGTTAGTCTAATGTTGAACAACTTTGTTAATATTTGGTCTTTAAAAAAAACTATAGTTAGGTGTTTTTTTCCCGTTAGTCTAAATAAAGGCAGTTAAGGGGGTTAACTCATACTAAAGGAATGTACTATAATGTTATGTTGCAGATGATCATGGCTGGTCATCTACGTTAGAAAAAAAAATAGCCTCTCTAGAATGTCCAGTAAATATTGATATGTTGACAGTTGCATCGACAGACGACAAACTGCTAATAAAACTGACCGGTAGTAATCTTTGTCTGCTATCTCGTTCATCTCGTATGCCGAGGGTGGCCGGTGGATGATGTCATTTCTACGCTGACCCCTGGCCCAAACTACATGCATTGGCCGAGGTTCGATTGGCCAGTCTGTAACGTCTGCACCTGATTACATTTGGAAAACAAGCGAAATCTATTTTTAAAAATGTGTAAAAAAAAATCTTCCATAAAGTAAAAAGCCGCAAATCACTGCTATATCCCTCAATACTGCAAGATTTATACCCCTATTCTACATAAAATAAAATTAACTTATTTATTAATTGGTTAATTTTTTTTTATTGATTAGCGTATTTGTTTTCGACAATGAATAAATTTTATAATTATCTATTATAATTATCCGAACATAGGAAGTAAGAACACTACTTTGTAGAGGATTATACTATACAGACATGACGAGTATCCCAATGAGATGGTGTGGTCAAACCTAGGGACGACATGAAGCTACGACCAACGATTTATTTACGCATTAACTAGTTAACCCAGTTCCCGTGACCACTTTGACCAATCGTCATTCAATTCCGGTAATAATAGTTTGGGGCTAGGAGGCCGTTAGTGAAAAGGTCACACTTCATACGTTACAGTGGACCAAGAAAAAAAAGGGTCATACGTTTGCTCATCTATGGCCTTCCATCTGTCCACTCAATGGAGGAGCAAGAACAAAATAAAATGAATTCTTTATGTCCTCAAGTTTTGTCAAACTGAATTGTATTTCAACATAAAAACATCATCTAAACGATGTATTGTGCTACATCCTACATCAAACAATGTCTCAACAAAACCAAAAGTGAGAAGTCGATATGGAAGTCTTTTTGTGGAAAGAGGAAGAGCTTAAACGTTGCTCTTTATAAGTGGAGGTTGGAGCTTTAACTCACATGCTTCGTGGATAGGGGACACAATGGAATAATTAGATCAGTCTTTTCTAAACAGTCCCTTTTTAAAAAATCAGTCATATAGAATGAACTTTGCGTGGCACATATGTAAAATATTTTTTTCCTAACTATATCAACAATAATGTTTTTAACAAACCTTTTTTGGTTTCAGCTTAAGTAATTTTTTAAAGAAACTATTTAGACCCTCACTGATTGACTTTCCTCACCCTGGTCTATCCTTTTGGCTAATTTGAATCTGCATGTAAAACATATCGCCAATTTAAACTCATCTAATGTTTTCTTACTTTGAACCCTTCTCCTAAATAGAATGACTGTCTCTGTACTAGTCTGGTAGCCAATGGCAGCAGTCAAACTGTCAACACCACCGTACATCTGGTCAAACAATGGAGTAGATCTAGCAGAAAGATCATTTCGATACTACATCATTATCAAATGTGCCTGTAGGTCTAGCATTGCTTAGCTTGTATTGAATTGAAAAGATGTATCTTACATGATGTTCTTTTAACATTTCATTTAATCAAAAAAAAACTCCACTGACCTGTCACGTGTGTAGTAGTCCCCAATCCTGCTAGTGTTCCCAAGAGCTGACCCAATAATGACGTCAGTACAGTCCATCTCGTGAAGACCTAGACCTGGAAGCAGTTGGACAAGAACAAAGCAGAACTAGTTTACAAGCACAAGATCTACATATGTTACGCGTATTGATGTACCGACCAGTTTCCAAGTTGGATGTGAAGTGATAGAAAGACTCATGCAAGGACAAAATAAATGCATGTTTCTAAGAAACAAAGTGCAAAGAAAAGAATCCGTAACATAATTAATTATTAATGGTTGAAATTAATATTTAAATATTGTTTGTTTTAATATGGTTTGTCAGGATTAGGGAGAACAGTCCCAACTTTTTAAGTTTTGCGAATACTAGCCCACCCATTTCAGTACTACTTTTGTCTCACCAATATGTCCTATGTTGGAAACAGACGCTACATTCTAGAATTGTTCACGTATTCTTTTAGTACTTTTTTTTTGGTTCCACTTGTTGTTGTTTTTTAGTAGAAAGTTCTAGTGCACAAATTTGAACGTTGAATCTTGGCAAGGACATACAAATGAGAACATTTCACTCTTTTCTCTTTAAATAAATCTCATAATTTAAAACATATTCGTTTTAAAGTAACATACTGCTAATCTCGTTGTATAGGGCCTATTATCATAATTTAATAATATTACTTTGAGTCAACTTTACATATTCCAATGTGTTATTTTTAATAGCTTTACATTTTTTACGTATCACATCGTTTAATTTTAGCCACATGATATCTATTATAATCATACATAGTCCACCTCGTGTTGCGTAACGACGCTGAGGATGGTCTATCAACTGTTTTAGACTATTGAAAAGTGATTGCTGCTTGTCAAATAATTTTATATCACCTGTTTCATTAAGATGATCACTGTTTTCTTGGAGCGGTGCAGCCTCGGTGGTCAGATTCTCTTGCACAGACGTAATTGGCCCTTGAGACTCTCCGCGGTCGACAGGACATTTGTCGAAACAAAATTGCTTGCTCGATACTCCCCTGTTCCCTTTGTGGTATCGTATCGAGCTGTTAGAATCGTATTTGACCCCAACTGCGGTCAGTAAGTAGATACAACCAGTGATATTTAAATTGAGGTCGTTGACGTCTGAAGGGGAAATCAGCCTTGAAAATCTGATGCTAGTTGTCCCAGCTGTAGCCTCCCCTGAAATCAAAGTTAGATCGTTGTGTGTGTCCTCTACGGGCATCGATTGGGACGCCACCCATCTGTTGACCAAAAAAGACATTTTAGTTTTTCAAAGTCCGATGGTCAGCGCCGAAACAAGGAATGTTTGCAACACCTGTGCGAATTAGAATATTATCCCTGATGTCTTGTCTAGGATATTATCCCTGATATCTTGTCTAGGGCGCGATTGCAAAGCTATAAAGGATGGTGCTCTAGTGAGCCACTGCCTGGTTTCGGCCCTGCCATTTCTATTCTGTTCTTATTTTTTTAGTCATGATTCTAACGAAACAATGATGAAATAAAATGTGAAGATTTAAATACTAGATTTAGTTTTTTTTTTACCTATCTGAAAGGTAAGCGCTTCCATTTTGAATCACCCAAGCAATGACGATGTCAGTATTAGGCTGGAGAAAGAGAAACACAAAAGTGAAAGTGTCGGAGACGGACTGTGTTAAGACATAGACACTTGAAGGTTTACGGACTGTGTTAAGACATAGACACTTGAAGGTTTACGGACTGTGTTAAGACATAGACACTTAAAGGTTTACGGACTGTGTTAAGACATAGACACTTAAAGGTTTACGGACTGTGTTAAGACACAGACACTTGAAGGTTTACGGACTGTGTTAAGACATAGACACTTGAAGGTTTACGGACTGTGTTCAGACATAGACACTTGAAGGTTTAAAAATTATCGCTGCTCAAAATAAACCATTGATAACATTGAACTCGAATGGACTTTTTCTCTTGCATAGGCAGCTATAGACTTATAGACTTATAGTGAGACAATAGGTAACTATTTTTTACAGATAATAAACAAGAAGTAGCGTATTTTTTATATATGTACCAGGACGTAACCTGTCATATATGTTACTTTATATGAAGCATATGCACTTGTGAAAATAAAACCATTTCTTCTTTCTATTTGTATCTTAGAAAATGTGGAAATAACGAGAGTTTAAACTGTACATTTAGAGATTCACAACATTCTTAATAGGCATGAAGCCTTCGTACTTTTATAAGAAGTGAGAAAACAACATTCTATAGTGTTACATCTACCCTACCATCCAAACAAACCTACCTTCCAACAACCCTACCATCCTACAAAGGTAACATCCTACAAACCTACCATCAAATTATCTGCTGAAAATCCTAGCGACATGTACTGAGTCTGTGCAAGATCTGCTGTCATTGTGAAGACAAGTGAATTATTCTTTGGCTGATGGATCCATTCCACATTGAACACACACCCAGTGGAAGAGTTGCAGAAGCCATCACAAGGATTTGGCCCAGCATGGCTAGTGGAAGGGGAGGAGGAACTGTTGCCTGTGCCTGTTTGTTGAGGACACGTCGCGCTGTCTGGTGGACCGGTGCCTTGGACACAAGATTGGCTTTGCTCGCTCCCTCTTTGGTCCTTACCTCCCTTTGTTGGGCTTTGTACAGGAAACTGTCTACAACTTTCCTTGGCCTCTGTGGAACGCAATTATTTACTTCATAATAGAAATATTTTTACAAATATATTTGCATTTTCTCTTCTACCTGCTTTTCTTCACTTTCTCTCTTTCTAAGTCTCTCTTTCTTTTCTTTTCTTTCTCTCTTTCTTTCCTTTTCTTTCTCTCTTTCATTTTTACTTTCTCACTCCCTTTCCTTTCTCTTTTACTCTTTCTGTCTGTCTCTCTCTCTCTTTGTTTTCCCAAAACTCTTTATTTTGTCAGTCTTTCTTCACTAATATTGGTTATTCTCATGTTGAGTCATAAAACTTAAACCTACCAAAAGACCGCCAGCCTATCCCCAGCCAAGAGTCAGACTTTGACTTCATCACAGCTTCAAGTTCTTGGGACTTCTATTTCCGAACAAAGGAATGGTTACATAAAGTTTAGAAAACAAAAATGTTGAAATAAAATTGTATAATAACTTTGTAAGGTCAAAAGGTATCTCTTTGATCAATGGTTTGTTGAGAATACCTACTTCGGCCAATGTCACATCTGGGGTAAAAACATATGAAGATATTAACAGTAAAACTGTATTAGTTTAATACTTTAAACTAAAAACAAAATGTGACAAGTAAATGCCATTGACTTAGGGCCCATGCAAATATTTTTCAAATGATTTCAACAAGCACAAATAATTTTGAAGAATTCGACATAAATTGATGTATTTGTAAACATTATTTTATTGTCAAGATGGCCACCATCTCCATAGCAACTATAGCGACTAGACACATGATGCATCTTATTACTCTTGTTCTATGCATGTTTTTTCAACTCATGTAAAAAGTTTTGTTTTCTTTTGTAGGTTTAAAAATAACTGCGCGACCACAGCACCTTATTTAGAAATTAAAATAGAAGTTACACCTGCAGTTCTTACGGCTATTACAGAAAATACAACAGTATAATTCACAAGTAAAAGGTTTAATTCAGTCTCACAGAAGTAGAGAAAGTATGAAACATCAAAGAACTTCAGACTTACCTGAATAATTCTGTAATAAAATTCAAAGTCTGCTGATAATACTTTGTGATTATACAGACTGTAATTTAGGTCCGAAAGACTTTTGACTGGAGACTCTAGCGGAAATATTGAAAGAGTAAAGTCCTCCATGCAATATAGTATGATATAGGTGCGTGCCATTGGAGATTTAGTATTATAAAATACATAAATATTGTTTGATTAAACTTAGTTTAGCTTTTGAGCACACAAAATTGACCCAAACATGCAGCGGTACATTGTCAAATGTTCAATTACTTAAATGATCAAATGCTCAAATCTTCAAAAGTTCAAATGTTGCATTGTTCAAATATGTAAATAGTCCAATGGAGAAATGTTTTGGAAAGACCAAACGTTCAAATAAACATTTGTTGAAATGATTTTAATTGTCAAATAATGAAGTGGTCAAATCAGGATATAAGGAAACTGAAGTGGAACTAAAAAGGGAAACTACTGGATGGTTGGTGGACAAATCAAGACAAAAATTAAACTGATTAAACTCGAAGAAAAAAGGGAAACTACTGGATAGTTTTACCTTTTTCACATCGTCTACCAAACCAGCCAGCATGACAATAACACTGCAGTCTGGGATAGCTGGTGCTGTTGGTGTCTGTGCAGTGACCGTGGTTGCTGCAGTCTGTGTCATCGACACACTCGTCTGGACAGGTAGCAGAAGATTGGCAAGAAGGAGATGAAAGGGAAATATTAAAAACGTATAGGACCATTTATGACACAACATCAACATTTTCACTTTAACTACATCACAACATCAATGTGGGAAGCGTGGTCGAGAGGCCAAGTGCGCTTGAACTTGGCTTGGCTACCTAGAAGGGGGCTCGAGGTTCGACACCCGAGTTGTGTTTACTGAGCTCCTAAAGGCAGCACGGAAAACCAACTACTAGATACCCCCTCCCCCCACTGGTCCACAAATGATATTGGACCAAAAGCGCTCTGAGCATGCTATAAGCATGAAAATAGCGCTATACAAAAGCTATAATAATATAATAATAATGCACTATATGACGTTCTGTTTCTGTGTTCCAAGGTGAAGGTTAACTAGGATGTCAAGTAGCCAGCACAACGACCAACCGCCTTTGCTTTACATCATCTGCCCTATAGATCACAAGGTCTGAAAGGGGAACTTTACTTTTACTTTATTTGACTTTCGTACAACATCAGCAGTGTTCAGCACCACCATAGTTACTACATTAACAAGCCATGGCTTCATAGATGCAACAACACATTAGGTCTGAATACACGTAGAAAAAGCGTAGGCATATCTTTCAAATTTTCTTTCCTAAATGTATTTGATACTCGGTAACTAGACATTATGGTAGTGAATTCTAGTTTTGTTAAAATTTTACTAAGTATGCACGGAACCGCAAAAGTACAAAGTTGTCATCCTACTTCATTTACTCAAAGATATATTTTCATACTCTTCAAAACAGTGTATGTCCAGAGTATAGGATTGCAGCGATTAAATTAATTGCGTTCCGGACATAATAATAATCGTTCGAAGACTTTTAAGAGAAACTTAACACTTAATACCACAATGTGATGACGTGATCATTCTAATCGGGTTTGAATGGCTCATCTTGTATTGACGTGATCATTCTAATCGGATCTGAATGGCTCATCTTGTATTGACGTGATCATTCTAATCTGGTTTGAATGGCTCATCTTGTATGATGTGATCATTCTAATCGGATTTGAATGGCTCATCTTGTATTGACGTGATCATTCTAATCGGGTTTGAATGGCTCATCTTGTATGATGTGATCATTCTAATCGGATTTGAATGGCTCATCTTGTATTGACGTGATCATTCTAATCGGATTTGAATGGCTCATTTTGTATTGACGCGATCATTGAGCTCAGTGTGTAGTTCTTATAATAAACCAAAATTTACTATCAATTTGATTTCCCGTGTGTTTTGTTATTGCTTGACATAGAGTTAGTACTTAATTTTGACTTTAAAAACATCACTACTAATAGAATACACTTATAGAGAATTTGAAAAAGTCACTCACATTGAAACATCACTACTAATAGAATACACTAATAGAGAAATTGAAAAAGTCACCCACATTGAAACAACACTACTAATAGAATACACTTATGGAGAAATTGAAAAAGTCACCCACATTGAAACAACACTACTAATAGAATACACTTATGGAGAAATTGAAAAAGTCACCCACATTGAAACAACACTACTAATAGAATACACTTAGGGGGAAATTGAAAAAGTCACCCACTTTGAAACTGGCACCTGTCCCCAACATAGGTCCTCTGGCATATACACTGAGATCCACTGAGCGTACCGTGATTGTTACATCTGACTTGACTAGACAGCTCTGTTAAGATCAATACGAATTCAATGCATAGTTAAAGAAACAGACTACTGAGTAGTCGAATTATAACCCAGTTTCTAGTGGCCTGTCAGAAATGGAATTTTTAGAACTGGACATAATACACAAGTACCCAGTGAAGAGAAAATAATGAAGAGTATATTTGATCATAGATTCAAAATTATAGAACATAAAGTTTGTCAATAAAACTCTTTCAGATCCTTTCCTTTCTTGCCAAACAGACTAGCCACAGTTCATCGTCACACATTGTATCATGTTTTCACAATGTACCTTTTTGTTATTTTCATTCAAAAGTATTTGGCTTTACTTTCATTTAATTTTTACATTCCATGTTTAAATTTGACTTTCAAATCAAGATCAACTCATTATGAGTATGGCAGCAAAGGTGGCCATTCAGTGTTGCGAGTGTAGCGTTTGCCCCAGACCCCGCGCTGTGGTCTGAGATAAGAAGATTCTATTGTTAAAGCCAGCCCATCAAACAAATATGAGGGCCCCCAGCATATAAAATTAGTCTAAGCCCCTGCATATGACACTGTCTCGAGTACTGCTAAGGCCGCCTCTGATAACAATCTGCTTCTTGTGCTGTCAGTAGGCCTACTCATTATTACATTATCAAAAGCTGGGATGAATCTGTTAAACCTTGTGTAAAATGGAGTGTGTAGAAGCAATACGATGTCAATGAGAGAGTAATCCTCTGTTCCTAGACAGAAAGACACAAAGATAAAGGCACATTCCTCGTTCCATTTGCTAGGACAAATTTGTACAAATGCTCCTTCTTCCCTAGAGCTATTAGAGCATGAAATGTGTTGCCTGAGCCACCCAGGAACACCAGTGACTTGGCAGAATTTAAGTCATTGGTTAACATGCATGACTAGATGAATGAGTTCGCTTAACTAAATCCCTCCACTTGTCCAGCTTAGCAGGATATTATGAGAGAATTGGATAATTCTTGTCCAGACAGCTTTTCTTTTGGATGAATTCTCTTCGTGCTTCCTTCACTTCACGGTACCTTGAAGAATGACTTTTTGACAGTGAGTCATGCCTTACAACTAGATAATATTTAATCGTCTTCATTGTTATTATTTGTTTATATTGTTAAATGCTATAAATTCAAATTAAAGTAGACATATAAAATAGATGATGTCTCCACGCTATAAATGAGATCAAATTTTCAAATGACACTCTGTGGTATATCACCTCTGAATGGGGAAAAAATTGAACTAAGGGACATTATCATGAGAAACATTTTTTACAAAGTATGCGTATTCTTTATGTCCCCTTAAACTATTGATATTTTTTTAAACACAATTATTTTGTGTGTATGTGCGTGTAAAAATACCTTGATGTGTTAAATGGATATCAGAACAGCTCCAGAAGACACGCTTCTCTCCCCAGTCAGTAGCTTGTTTCACCAATCTGAGAGTACAGTTGTAACACTCGCTAGGTGGCAGCACTATTGTGTAAGACGTGGCACTGGGGTACAGATATATACAAGAGTCAACGCTGAGCTGGAAACATGGAACTTCAATATGTCGCTTCGAACTTAGAATGTAAAACTAAAAAAAAAATCCAAACTTCCCATTCGTATGTGATTGTAGAAAATAAAAGGTTAAATGTGAGAGTACTACTGCAGGTGAACTCGAGATAACAAGCGATCTAGACTCTGTTGATCCTCAATATGTGACTTCTCATTGAGAAAATAAATAGTGACCATGGAAGCTATGACGCTCACCTTTGAATCAGATGTTATTAAAACTAATTACTAAACCGTTTTGTGGAGGTTAGGTTTTAATGTCAACCCTCTTCCCCCCTCCACACTATCTTGTTGTATCTCCTTCCCTAACCCGCTTTTCAAGATGTCATTTTGTTTTTTACTTGCATGTGCGATACAATAGGAAATCGATAAGTAATTAATATAATAAAACAGCTAAATACTTGACTTTAAAAAAAAAGCTGACCTGACGTCATTTTGTAAGGTCCAGCCTACATCCGGGTATCTTTTGATGCTCTTGTCTTTACTGTCTCTCAGCTCAATGTAAACTCCTCCCTGTAAGACATGCGGAAGTGATGTAAAGTGTTAGTCAGACAACTGGAAGAGCCTCTGCGAAATTCTTAAAGTATCTTAAAAGTTAGATTCATAAAGGCCTGATGAGAAATATTGACAATTACGTTGGTGTGTTATGACGTCTCTGAGTGTTGATGGGATATGACGTGTGATAACTTCAACGAGTTATTTACGTCCGTGGCTTTTGATGGGATATGACGTCTGATAACTTCAACGAGTTATTGACGTCTGAGGGTGTTGGTGAAGGAAAAGTAACATATACACAAAATGAAAAGTAAAGATTTGAGAGCGTATTCGCGTGGTGTACATATATACAACTTTCTTAGATAAAACTCTACAGTCACTTTTGTTGTTTAAGACACAATAGATCTAGTTGAATAGTCGTGAAGAAACGTGGGCTGAATTGTAAACCTATTTTCGATCTCAAATTTGTTTCAAATGTTGATATCCGTTCGTAAATGTGATCCAATCAATGAGTGCAGGGAACTTGTTGTAGTCCAAGGACAATATTTAGTCATTGTTTATATGAGGTATACCATGAACTGTATCGTGATCACTCCCAAATAAACTTTCACTAACGTGATTACTCCCAACTAAACTTTCACTTACTTGATCACTCCCAACTAAACGTTTACTAACGTGATCACTCCCAACTAAACTTTCACTAACGTGATCACTCCCAACTAAACTTTCACTAACGTGATCACTCCCAACTAAACTTACTCTATGTGTGTATGCTAAATGCCATTGGACAACTAAGGCTGTTGATGGACTCAGCTCCGTGAATGTGACGTTGTGTTGATCTGGAGAGAGATACGAAATAGTCTTTGTGATTAGTTCATTTATTATCTACATTTTAAAAATACATTTTCAATTTCATTTTAATGTCAGTTTATTTCTGAATGTGTCATCATGTCAAACAAAATTCAGAATGTTTGGTACTCAATCTGATGTCCGACAGACTTTCTCGAACTACACATCCTGATTGCATTCTCTCTTCCAGCAACCAGATCTAAATCTCCTAACTACTCAAAAACAAACATTCAAGTTCTCTCATTGAATACGACGAGAGGTCACTCGTTTATTTTTAGTACACACACATACACACAACCCTAACAATATTACTCAAACTGATCGTATTCTACTATATGCTTCAGCTCATTACTTTTGTATTACAATTAAAGACCACACTGGGGCAATGGCTGGTATTAACTTGATTAGGTTCAGTCATTGCTTTGAAAATAAAGATTAATGCGTCCTAACCCAATAGTGAAGATACCAGACACCGTGAGCTTTACTGTTAATAACCAAGATATCTATTTCCTTCAATTAAGATTTTCATAAATATAATTTTTAGTGTAAATTATCGTATAAATGAGAGACGTTCCTTGAAAAGAGAAGATAATGACGCCATGTACAAATATTACAAGTTTCTAAACGAACCATTTTCTTTTTTTGGTGTTCTCCTTAAATGTCATTATTCAGTGTTCTTAGTAGACTTAACTCGAGACTCGCCTTTTTAATAATTGTGTGTATTGCTTTCAATAAAACTTGACGACAAGTTGGTATCGTGCTATAGGAGCAACAATAATAAAGAAGATGTGCATGACACGGGGAACCCTTTTTTTCCCAGCCCTAAATATATCAATAGTTCTTCATAGAAGTCAAAGGTTTGACAACTACTATTTCTGAGTTCAAACCAGAAATTATTAAACTTTGAATTCAATAGATGGAGAATATATACACTAGAAGGTAACAACGGAGCACAAGATCCCAAATAGTAAAACATTTCCTCCTTTTACCGGGCGTCTGGTAGCCCTAGGTACACACCCTCGGACATTGTCTCTCCAGTGCCCAGATAACCATTGCATAACCACTGAAAATAGAATTAGCGAAAAAAGGGAGGCAAACGTTATATGGAATATTGTACGATGCAGAATATTGAAGGCAATATGTCCTCTTACCTTTGGTCATCCCACAAGGTCCTCTTGTCCTCACATTGTCCAGAAAGTCCAGACTATACTTTCTGGCTGGTGGGTAAGTTAGAATCACGTGACTACTGGCTAGAAGAATGCTCCAGCTGAAAGTCAATATGAGCTGCCAGCTTAAGCAGCAGCGAGTCAGCTTTTGACTGACGGACACCAGTGACTTCAGAAACATCTTCAAGTGAAGCAACAACAACAGGAGATGAGTGCAAATGTCTTCTAGATCATAGTGAGCATTGGAGATTTTGATTTAGATACATAAAATCATCTGTACATTTGGAAAGTTTCAATGACCGTTACTTATCTTTGTACCTATGTCCGAGTACACATTACACATGTATTGAACACATCAGCAAGAGTAACAAGTCCTTCCGGAATGGGATCTGTCAAAATCCCTTCCCGTGGTGATTAACTATGGACTCTAATTCATTCAACTGCCCCGGGTCATGCAAGAGGAAACAACTCTACGAATCGATCAAACGCTAAATAAACGTTATCTTTTTTCTTTTCTTTTTCTAATCATGTGATCAAAAAGAATTTTTTCACAAAAACAATGTGCAAGACATTTACTTAAGCAAAAGAATTTCTCTTTAAAAAAAATTCTTGCGATGGAACTCTCCAGTGAACAACATTTCCATGGTAAAGTTTATTAAATTTAGTGTGTGTCGACCAATAAATAATTATTTATGATCAGTGGAATCCAGTAGATCCTACAATAAGTTACACTCTGTATTAAATGGTTAGCAAATGAAAGAGACTGTTGGTCTTCTAATCACAGTGTTCGTTTGCTGTGTTAGTGAAGATTTACCTGTCAGGCTGAAGTAGATCTACTGGATGACCCCAGGGCATTTGATGTGGTCTTTAACAGGTAACATTCTTGTTGGTCACATAAGAAATATGTGATCTTTTGATGTTAAGTAAAAGAAACAACAGATAGAACTTATTCATATATAGAAACACAGAGAAGACAAACCCCAAGACTGAAATTCGTTTGATTCTATTAAAACAAACATCATTCATGTTAAAACAAAATTAGGTCCTAATTTTCTTAATTCTTACCAAACTCTCTTTCGAATATTGCCAAGTCTGTAGAGATCCCGCTTAAACACGTACAGTGTCGTAGCTAGAGATTTGGGGGCCCAGGGGGCTTCTTTAGGGGCCCCTGCATTTTGACATTCGACATCATGATATGATATGATGTACTTAATAATTATATAAGTCTAATGTTTGGAATGTATGCAATATGGTCACTAAGTTATATAACTAAGACTAAGACTGCTTTATTGATCCTTACGGAAATTTGTTTTGATTACAAGGACTCTTTACAAGGACAACACAACAGAAAAATACACATAAATACAACAGACAACATAGAGAGTTATAACAATGTGAATAGCAAGACTACATGGCAGTGGCGTAATATTTAATGTAAGAAAATAAATACACACATTTGGGGACTCCCTCAAGTAGAGGTCCCGGAGAGCTTTCTAATTTGGATCCTCTACCCCTAACTACGCCACTGAACATGTAATTTTTATAAGTCTATTTCACATATACTCTCACTGAGCTCTACCCAGTATTCATTGGCACAGATCCTTGCTGTCCTCTGTGCATTGGCTCTAGCTTCTTTCAGGTTTAGCAGGTTGCGTTGGGTAGGCTTTGCCTTGTAAGTAGCGAGTGCATCTCTCTTTGCTCTGATGATAGGTGCTAAAATAACTGCTGGCTTGGACATGTTCGCCGGATGGAGGACAAGCGCATCCCGAAAGTCATCCTCTATGGTCAACTCGCGACTGGCACAAGAAAAACTGGTCGCCCCCACCTCCGTTACATAGATGTAATAAAACGTGACCTCAAATCAGTGAACATCAATACTGACAATTGGGAAGACATAGCTCTAGACCGCAACAGGTGGAGAGAGACAGTGACAAAGAAAGCTATGGACAGTGAAAGTACAGGGTCTCAGCCCAGGAAGAAAAACGCACAAACCGGAAAACGGCCAGCTCCTCTACCACCGAAGCAAAAGCCAAGGGGACCCTAACTTGCGCTATCTGTGGACGGGAGTGTCTCTCCAAAATAGGGCTCCACAGCCACATGAGGAAGTGCGCTCTGAGATGAACCATAGTCGTCCTACGACTGAAGGAGGCCAATGATTTCACATATATTCCTTACAATTTAATTATTGCACCTCTATATATTGTGAAGTGTTAATCTAGTTATTGATTTCAAAGAGATACAAATACGTCTATAGTTTCTAATTAGTTGGTGTTTAAAATTCTTTTTTTTTTTAATTATATTTTAAACCTATTAATATTTACTAGTCGACCGGCGGCGTAGCATACGCCGCTATTTTGCAGAGTCACTGCAACCTATGCCCCGCACTTTCACAGGACTCGCGCTAATTTTAGGTGTATAAATTATTAAATTAAACCATTTTATAACTGATTTACCAGGAAATGTCCTGAAATTGCAAAATATACGAAAAAGTCCTGAAAATCTCCAGAAATTATTAAATCCTTTTAAAAACATACAAATCTCCTGAAATATATAGACAAAAATAATCATTTTGGGGTGTCATTCAACATGGAAAACGTCAATCCTACGCGCGATAAGTAAAAACGGCATTATGCATTACCCGTAATTGTGTGATCTGGTGAAAGAAGCTTTTCGCGCCTCAAACTAATGAAGAAATACTTCAGGTCAACAATTCTCGTAGATAGATTGAAACATTTGGTAATTCTTGCTATTAAGCGTGACCTATGTAGGAAACATAATTCTTATGATATACTGTATGACTTCGCTACACGCAAGGCTCGTAAAGTAAGTCTGTACGTAGTAAAGAATGAACAAAATGCAAAGACGAATTTATTTTCTAATACAAACTGTTAAATTTCACTTATTATCCGTATCCCTGCCCAAACTTGGCCCCACGAAATATGTTTCGCATAGGGCCCCACAACGGTTAAGTCCAGCCCTGCTACTTTGTGACGGGTGAATAAAACTTGTTCTCCCCCCCCCCCCTTTTTTTTTTCTTTGTTTTTCGTAACGTAACTCTAGAACGACTTTTAGAAATAAAAGAGTGATCTTTCCTTTATGTGGTGTCCAAACTCTTGAGCCATGAATAGAAGTATATATATATAGATTATTATTATTATCATATTATTATTGTATTATTATTAATATTTAAATTTATTTAATGTTATCAAAATGAGAGCAATACTAACATTATATAAACAGCTAGATTTAACCACTAGCTACGCCCGTTTATTTATATCCAAATTATCATAATATACTTCCAAAGATATCTCCAAAACCGTGGGATTTATAACAAACGAATATTTGAGTAACACATTATAAAAGTCACTAAATTTAGCGCCCCTTCAGGATAGAAGACTAAAAGGTAAAGAAGCAATTATACATAAAACACTGAACCATAATCTACAAATGCAAAACCTAGTAAAATACTCAGACGCACAGATAGAGTGGCACATTGCAAGACATAGGCTAGGACAATGTATATTCAAATGCTCCTTCTAGTGCTATTAGAGCATTGCTAGATTGACACAAGGACACGCATAGGACGTAATCATCATCTCCTTTGAAGTCACGTCTGTCACTTGTAAGGTGTGGACAAGAAAATCAAAAAATACTTTAAAAAAAAAAAGACAATGCATCCTTTCTACACATTTGGTTTTCCTCTTCATCAACTAATGAAGGGAGTATTTTTTTTTACCCTCGTCCCATTCCCCCCGAGAAAGAATCTTACTACACCTTATAATATACCTATGATATGCCATTAGATCTAGACAAAAAGGACGATGCGAAAATGTTTCCTGAACATAAAGATGTGATTTGAATAGAGCAGGGGTGGGCAAATTACGGCCGTGGGCCACATGCGGCCCGCCGGAGTGTTTTATGCGGCCCGCGAATACCTACAGAAATTAGGTGTGCCCACAGTAATTACATATAAAAATTGCAAATATATTCCAAATAATTCTAAATATCTCTATGAATTATTGAAACCGTTTCATTATAAAAAGTTGCTTGTAAATGTACATTATTCTTATTGGCTGTACTTCAATACACTAAGAGACACAATCTCAGGCCAGTATTTATTCAATGCTATGAAGAACTGTGTTGAGTGTTGGGTATGCTTGGAACAAGATGGCAAGTGTAACAACTGATGGAGCTCGATCTTTGACTGAGAAAAACAGTTTGTTTTTTTAATAAAGAATCTCCCAACCATAAACAAGAAAGTTTGCACAAAGCTTTAAAATCGCAATAAGCGGAGCCAATTTCACAATCATAGACAGTTTCAAAAAGTACTTGAAGATTCAGGAAGAAAATATTCCGATGAATCCGCTGGCTTACCATGGCAAGGTAAGGAGAACAATACAATATCTCAATGAGGAAATCCTTCTGTACCTTGAAGAACGTTGACTGTGACCTTGTTACGAATATTTCTAGTGAAGAGTGGGAGACAGACTTTATGTTTTGAACAACCATCACTATGAGTTGCTTGCATATGATATGTAAGTGTAGGTGCATGTGTAATCTCTTCAAACAATGCTTTCCAATTCCTCCAAGCTAGCAAGTGAAACTATTTCTAGTGAAATGGTAAAAGTACAAGACTTATTTAGATTTCTTAATTATGGAAATTATAAACAAAATTAAAACGTCAAGAACCAATTTTCAGTATTATTAGCTCACCATTTTGCGCAGAAACTGATTTAACTCCTGAGGACATAAAGCCAAGCAAATTATGAGCTGAAAGAGAAGTTACAATCAGTACCTCCTAGGTAGCTTTATATGTGCCAGAAGCTGTATTTCCACACTTAAAAAAAAAACCCTTGCTGCTAAACTCTCCCATTATTTGGGTCCACATATTTCTGTGAAAAAGCATTGTGTGTGTGTGTGTGTGTGGAAACTAAACACGTTTAATCACAGGTCGATGATGACTGACTGTAATTTGACAGCAGTCACAAGGATAACAACTAGTAAGCTGGTTTTACAGTTCCGTAAGATTATGAGATAATGTTGGCCTACGAGTGTAAACAGTTAAATACTTCATTCTATAACTGTACATTTGTGGTTAAATGTAGTGTAAAAAGACAATAGGAAATGGTAAAATCAGTTTCAGAAATTGCTACCAAGTCCTCCATTGGGAGTGTGAAAAAATGATAGTGAATGTATAAGACAGTATAAATATGAACGAAAAGACATGATCCACAGTTTGCTATCGTATTTTTCTAAGTTGTAATGCATGCACACACACACATACATACATATATATTTGCGCCCCCCCCCCCCATTCCTAAAAAATTTTATGCGGCCTTCGATATAAAAAGTTTGCCCATCCCTGGAATAGAGGAACTCTAAAGAAACAATACTTCAAAGGGATGTAACTATTGCTACCGTTGTATTCAAGAATTAATGCGGTTACCTTTCTTCGAACACAACTCCATTTTAGACTAGCAGATAAGTGTCATAATGTAAAATGAAAAAAAAATAGGGTCACTGTAACTGGTTAACTGAATACATAAATACTATTGTTAAGAAATTTATATATATAAAAAAAAAACGTAGAACAAAAGGAGGAAATATCCTTTGAGCAAATCCTAGTTAGAATTGATCTTGTTATTCCCTTTGACCATAAACTAATACTAGTAATACTAGCATACATATATTAAACATAAATGAGTAACAGCACCGTCACATATTTTTTGAGAGAGAAAGTAGTGAATTAAAATGCTACGAAAATAAGGGCATGCACCGACCGAGGCTCGCATGCCCTTATTTTCGTAGCATTTTAATTCACTACTTTCTCTCTTAAAAACTTGGTCCCTGGTGCTGTTACTCATTTATGTTTATTATATGTATGTATCATTTGTTTCAGCACCTAGCTTCAACTCTATAGTAATACTAGCAGTATACACCGGTTACGCCAGTAGATTTGTTCCTAGGTTTTAAATTGATAATTATGGCCGGAACTCCCCCCATTTTGTTTTCTTTTAACCTGTGCATCGTAATATTTCCGACACAGACTTTTGATTTGATTTGGAAACACCAGCTCCTTTATGCGCCCCCGACACATACATAGGACTTTACTTCAGCTTTTCAATTCGGTTTATCTTGTATTTCGACCGTGCCCCCCTCTATTTGCTTATTATTATTATTTTGCAGCTTTTAATCTGAATGAAAGCAATGAACGTTATTAGAGACCGAATACAGTTCTTCCAACCATCAGTTTAACGCCTAGAAAGAATGCTATGTATTTCTTCTAAGGCCAGAATTGAATGCCACAGTCACGTCCCCTTATCTACATTTATTCTGGTACTTTGTTCTCTAAATACAAAGAAATATTAATTTGCCTTCATTAAGTGTTACCCTTATTTTTTTGTGTCCTTTATATTTGTTACCAGTTAGTGATTTAATTAAACTGATAATAATAATAATAATCAGTTACATTGTCCAGAAATTATTTCTTTTTAAATGTATGAACTTAACAAACCAGAAACTTATTTAAGAAAATAAAAGAAATAAAATATGCTAGCTTTTAGATGTATTAATATAAATACATGTATTCCTATTGCAGCTGTAGATACCTACGGTGCTCCAACTGACCAAGGTCATAGCTTCTTCGTGTTTACCTACTATGTACTTACAGAGAGATCAAGATGTCCTAATCTTCTCACTACTTATATGTACTTACAGAGAGATCAAGATGTCCTAATCTTCTCACTACTTATATGTACTTACAGAGAGATCAAGATGTCCTAATAGTCTCACTATTTATATGTACTTACAGAAAGATCAAGATGTCCTAATAGTCTCACTACCTACTATGTACTTACAGAGAGATCAAGATGTCCTAATCTTCTCACTACTTATATGTACTTACAGAGAGATCAAGATGTCCTAATCTTCTCACTACTTATATGTACTTACAGAGAGATCAAGATGTCCTAATCTTCTCACTACTTATATGTACTTACAGAGAGATCAAGATGTCCTAATCTTCTCACTACTTATATGTACTTACAGAGAGATCAAGATGTCCTAATCTTCTCACTACTTTTATGTGCTTACAGAGAGATCAAGATGTCCTAATCGTCTCACTACCTACTATGTACTTACAGAGAGATCAAGATGTCCTAATCTTCTCACTACCTACTATGTACTTACAGAGAGATCAAGATGTCCTAATCTTCTCACTACTTATATTTACTTACAGAGAGATCAAGATGTCCTAATCTTCTCACTACTTATATGTACTTACAGAGAGATCAAGATGTCCTAATCTTCTCACTACTTATATGTACTTACAGAGAGATCAAGATGTCCTAATCTTCTCACTACCTACTATGTACTTACAGAGAGATCAAGATGTCCTAATCTTCTCACTACTTATATGTACTTACAGAGAGATCAAGATGTCCTAATCTTCTCACTACTTATATGTACTTACAGAGAGATCAAGTTGTCCTAATCTTCTTACTACTTATATGTACTTACAGAGAGATCAAGATGTCCTAATCGTCTCACTACCTACTATGTACTTAGAGAGAGATCAAGATGACCTTATCGTCTCAAAACTTATATGTACTTACAGAGAGATCAAGATGTCCTAATCTTCTCACTACTTATATGCACTTACAGAGAGATCAAGATGTCCTAATCGTCTCACTACTTATATGTACTTACAGAGAGATCAAGATGTCCTAATCGTCTCACTACCTACTATGTACTTACAGAAAGATCAAGATGTCCTAATCTTCTCACTACTTATATGTACTTACGGAGATATCAAGATGTCCTAATCTTCTCACTACTTATATGCACTTACAGAGAGATCAAGATGTCCTAATCTTCTCACTACTTATATGTACTTACAGAGAGATCAAGATGTCCTAATCTTCTCACTACTTATATGCACTTACAGAGAGATCAAGATGTCCTAATCTTCTCACTACTTATATATACTTACAGAGAGATCAAGATGTCCTAATCCTCTCTCACTTATATGTACTTACAGAGAGATCAAGATGTCCTAATCTTCTCACTACTTATATGTACTTACAGAGAGATCAAGATGTCCTAATCTTCTCACTACTTATATGTACTTACAGAGAGATCAAGATGTCCTAATCCTCTCTCACTTATATGTACTTACAGAAAGATCAAGATGTCCTAATCTTCTCACTACTTATATGTACTTACAGAGAGATCAAGATGTCCTAATCTTCTCACTACTTATATGCACTTACAGAGAGATCAAGATGTCCTAATCTTCTCACTACTTATATGTACTTACAGAGAGATCAAGATGTCCTAATCCTCTCTCACTTATATGTACTTACAGAGAGATCAAGATGTCCTAATCTTCTCACTACTTATATGTACTTACAGAGAGATCAAGATGTCCTAATCTTCTCACTACTTATATGTACTTACAGAGAGATCAAGATGTCCTAATCTTCTCACTACTTATATGTACTTACAGAGAGATCAAGATGTCCTAATCTTCTCACTACTTATATGTACTTACAGAGATATCAAGATGTCCTAATCTTCTAACTACATATATGTACTTACAGAGAGATCAAGATGTCCTAATCCTCTCTCACTTATATGTACTTAGAGAGAGATCAAGATGTCCTAATCTTCTCACTACTTATTTGTACTTAAAGAGAGATCAAGATGTCCTAATCTTCTCAAAACTTATATGTACTTACAGAGAGATCAAGATGTCCTAATCGTCTCACTACCTACTATGTACTTAGAGAGAGATCAAGATGTCCTAATCTTCTCACTACTTATATGTACTTACAGAGAGATCAAGATGTCCTAATCTTCTCACTACTTATATGTACTTACAGAGAGATCAAGATGTCCTAATCTTCTCACTACTTATATGTACTTACAGAGAGATCAAGATGTCCTAATCTTCTCACTACTTATATGTACTTACAGAGAGATCAAGATGTCCTAATCTTCTCACTACATATATGTACTTACAGAGAGATCAAGATGTCCTAATCCTCTCTCACTTATATGTACTTACAGAGAGATCAAGATGTCCTAATCTTCTCACTACTTATATGTACTTACAGAGAGATCAAGATGTCCTAATCTTCTCACTACTTATTTGTACTTAAAGAGAGATCAAGATGTCCTAATCTTCTCAAAACTTATATGTACTTACAGAGAGATCAAGATGTCCTAATCGTCTCACTACCTACTATGTACTTACAGAGAGATCAAGATGTCCTAATCTTCTCACTACTTATATGCACTTACAGAGAGATCAAGATGTCCTAATCTTCTCACTACTTATATGTACTTACAGAGAGATCAAGATGTCCTAATCTTCTCACTACTTATATGTACTTACAGAGAGATCAAGATGTCCTAATCTTCTCACTACCTATTTGTACTTAAAGAGAGATCAAGATGTCCTAATCTTCTCAAAACTTATATGTACTTACAGAGAGATCAAGATGTCCTAATCGTCTCACTACCTACTATGTACTTACAGAGAGATCAAGATGTCCTAATCTTCTCACTACTTATATGTACTTACAGAGAGATCAAGATGTCCTAATCTTCTCACTACTTATATGTACTTACAGAGAACTCAAGATGTCCTAATCTTCTCACTACTTATATGTACTTACAGAGATATCAAGATGTCCTAATCTTCTCACTACATATATGTACTTACAGAGAGATCAAGATGTCCTAATCCTCTCTCACTTATATGTACTTACAGAGAGATCAAGATGTCCTAATCTTCTCACTACTTATATGTACTTACAGAGAGATCAAGATGTCCTAATCTTCTCACTACTTATATGTACTTACAGAGAGATCAAGATGTCCTAATCTTCTCACTACTTATATGTACTTACAGAAAGATCAAGATGTCCTAATCTTCTCACTACTTATATGTACTTAAAGAGAGATCAAGTTGTCCTAATCTTCTCACTACTTATATGTACTTACAGAGAGATCAAGTTGTCCTAATCTTCTTACTACTTATATGTACTTACAGAGAGATCAAGATGTCCTAATCGTCTCACTACCTACTATGTACTTAGAGAGAGATCAAGATGACCTTATCGTCTCAAAACTTATATGTACTTACAGAGAGATCAAGATGTCCTAATCTTCTCACTACTTATATGTACTTACAGAGAGATCAAGATGTCCTAATCTTCTCACTACTTATATGTACTTACAGAGAGATTAAGATGTCCTAATCGTCTCACTACCTACTATGTACTTAGAGAGAGATCAAGATGTCCTAATCTTCTCACTACATATATGTACTTACAGAGAGATCAAGATGTCCTAATCTTCTCACTACTTATATGTACTTACAGAGAGATCAAGATGTCCTAATCGTCTCACTACCTACTATGTACTTAGAGAGAGATCAAGATGTCCTAATCTTCTCATTACATATATGTACTTACAGAGAGATCAAGATGTCCTAATCTTCTCACTACTTATATGTACTTACAGAGAGATCAAGATGTCCTAATCGTCTCACTACCTACTATGTACTTAGAGAGAGATCAAGATGTCCTAATCTTCTCACTACATATATGTACTTACAGAGAGATCAAGATGTCCTAATCTTCTCACTACTTATATGTACTTACAGAGAGATCAAGATGTCCTAATCGTCTCACTACCTACTATGTACTTAGAGAGAGATCAAGATGTCCTAATCTTCTCACTACTTATATGTACTTACAGAGAGATCAAGATGTCCTAATCTTCTCACTACTTATATGTACTCACAGAGAGATCAAGATGTCCTAATCGTCTCACTACCTACTATGTACTTAGAGAGAGATCAAGATGTCCTAATCTTCTCACTACATATATGTACTTACAGAGAGATCAAGATGTCCTAATCTTCTCACTACTTATATGTACTTACAGAGAGATCAAGATGTCCTAATCGTCTCACTACCTACTATGTACTTAGAGAGAGATCAAGATGTCCTAATCTTCTCACTACTTATATGTACTTACAGAGAGATCAAGATGTCCTAATCTTCTCACTACTTATATGTACTCACAGAGAGATCAAGATGTCCTAATCGTCTCACTACCTACTATGTACTTAGAGAGAGATCAAGATGTCCTAATCTTCTCACTACTTATATGTACTTACAGAGAGATCAAGATGTCCTAATCTTCTCACTACTTATATGTACTCACAGAGAGATCAAGATGTCCTAATCGTCTCACTACCTACTATGTACTTAGAGAGAGATCAAGATGACCTTATCGTCACACTAGTTTTTTTTTTTTTTTTTTTTTTTATGCCGGTGTTTTTTTACTGAGTTATTCTTTTTTTTTGTTTTGTTCCATTGTTGTTTTTTTTCTACTCACAAGTTTCGGAAGGACGTCCTCGCCCAGCTTGAAGGATTTGAACTCGGGGCCACCGTGACGTTAGTACGAAGTTCATTTCACACCACCAGACATAAGTCCGAGTTAATGAGTCTAATCATCTTATGGATATTTTATAAAATGAGATGATAGCATTGTACCCAATTAAGGCGCTGGGAAATTTAATTCAGTATTGGAAATGTTTTTTCTGATAATGTTCTTTCAATTAGAAAGTACGTGTGTGTGTTTTTAATAATTCACAATTTGCCAAAAGTAAACAAATTAAAGTTTGTAAAAAATTAAAGTGACTTTGTTACAATGTTACTATCCATAATTGTGTTGATGTTCATGCTGTAGCTGTGTGGAAAAATGTGTCACTAAGTAAAATCTTCAAGAGACCTGACACATGAGATGATCAAGTAACTGAACTCACAAGTCTTCTGCTGAAAGTCTAGGGTCTCTCACTCTCTTATTTCTGCGTACACAAATCTTCTCATGTTACCATCCCCTAAAACAATCTAGCTTGTATATAGGGTCTATTGTTGTGTGTGCGTGTGTGTGTGTAAGGATCGTGGATCCAGGTCTTACTGAGTACAGGGTAAACCTTGCTTCATTTCTAACTTCAATGGTGTGTAATTATATTTTACTGTAGGACACATGCCAACTCTAACTTGCTACCTAATGTCCTGCAACCTTAAATTGAAAAAAAAGAAGCTCGACATTCTGTGGTACCCACTTAGAGCTGCTATGATTATTTTATATATACCAGCACTATTTCTTAAGAATAGCTACATACACCATTTCTTAAAAGTACGGTACAATAATATCTTGACTTATGACGTGGACAGCAAGCCGCTCCCTGACCATAGATGTACGTTGTTGTTTCATCTGTTCATTCTGCAAGAAATCAAACCATTTCAAAGATGACATTCGTTCATCAAACACAGCACTAAATAATTTCTCAGATTCATAGGCAGGGAGATTACCCCGTTATGGTGGCATTAGAAATGAAGTGTGAATATATTCCTAGTTATTCCCCTTTTATTGTTAAAAATAACAAATCACAACAAAACAAGTTTAAATATATTTTGTATATTTTTATTTACTATAAAAAAAAAGTAGTATATAAAAAAAAGACATGTTATATCAAAAACAATTTTTGTGTGGTAAAGAAAAACAACTAGTTTGTCTTCTAATATAAAGTAAAAAAAAAACAATGTTTTTCTTTGATATGGTAATGCTTACAGTTGGCAGCTAAAAAAAAAAACAATAACTGGTATCTAATGATGTTTCAAAACAAGAAACAAACTTGTAACATACAAAAGTAACATAATTAAAAGTTGAGTAGGACATACTTCATAATCTATATTGCTATCAATACAGTGCTTATTTATTCAAGTGTCTTACTACCAAGGATGTAATCCCATCCCTTCTATAAGAAGAAATAAACCATTAATGGAATATTATTGGATAGATTTCTGTAGTTCTATTGTCATACAGAGTTTACATAGGCTAATACTACAAAGAAGTCTGACAAGCATTCATTGTAAGCTGACAAATTTAAATAAACAGAAATTATTCTGAGCATTTATTTGTATCAAGTTGTTAGATATAGATATATATAAATATATATGTAATATAAAGAATAATAGCATCTGAACCATTTTAAGTGTGCAAATTTTTTTTCAAATATTTTTTTTTTATTTTTTATAAAACATGACAACACTGTACACCATACAATGAAGCATTGAATTCATGACATCTGCAATGTATTGACCTTTGTGTAAAACCAATATATTTATAATTGATACAAGTGATAAGTCCATGTGTACATCATTCATGATTCAAGTTGGTCCCTGTCACATCAGACATATAACAATCTTCACATGTCCACACTTCACTCAAGTGGAAAGAAAACAAAATGTAAACCTTTGAAATTTTAAGTGAAAAAAAATAATAAAAACACTGAAATTGATAGACATCTAGATTTATTTGTTAATTTTTCATATAATATTTGCTTGAAATCATATAGGATAGAAGAAGCTTATTACCACAAATATATATATATATTTATATAAGTATATTTATATATTTGCTTTTTATATATAATTACAACAGTTCATATAAGGAAAGAAAAACAGCACAATTAGCAGTATTTCTACTTCTCTTCAAGGCAATGTTATCTGTATAGCTCTAACAAGATCAATTTGAAAGAAGAAAAATTTATGCCAAAAAAAAATGCATGATGGCTATAGGCTAATATAGGAAAAGGCTTAATCAAAGATGCATGATGTAGAAAGACTGACAAGAATTGTTTTATTATGGAATGGAATTTTTGAATTCTTTGTAATTCTAGAAAATAAACTTCAATGCAACAGTTCAATTTTTTTTTATTGACGGAAAAAACAGTAACAATTGAAACAGTAAAACAATCAATGAATGAATCAAGCAACTGTGTCAACATTACATCCAATAGGAAACAAAAGCGTGGCAGCATGTTATCATCTATAAAACAAAAACAATTAATTTTTGGGGGTGGGATGGGGGGATAAGAGTCATAATTTTTTAAATTTTGTTTTTGGAAAATAAAAAAATTGAGCAGACAAATTGTTTCAGAGACTTTTCACAATGTTTTTATCTTTGAGCAGAGTCTACTTTTTTTTTTATTAAACAACTAACAATAACAAAAATAAAATTGAGTACCTTGTTTTTTGAGAAACACTTTTAGAAAAGATTCAAGAAAAAATTGTTTGCATAAAAAAAAGATTATTGCATCAGTTGATAGAATCAAGAAAAAAGATAGAGTGAAAGAGATGATGCTGAAAGATATACAAGACAAACAACAAGAGACAAGGTCGAGAAGGACTGCAATGAAATTAAAGGATGATTTTTTTTTTCTTTTGTCAAAGTGAGAAAGACGCCAAAGGGCAGTGGTAGTCACAGATAGTTGTGACCAATTGGACTGTCCAGTTACTTCAGTCATTTCCTACTCCAAACATTCCAACTTTTCAAAATATATATAAAAAAAAACAAAAAAACATGGATAGCAAATGAATAATGGAATTCATATTTACAATCTATCTCTTTTAAAAAAACAACAGAAGAAAGGCCAACTACTCAAAAGCATTGATTTCCATATCATACAGAATTCATGTATAATGTTTTTCACAAAAAGGTTTTTGATTATCATACTATAAAAAAAAATGAAGATAAAAAAAGTTAACAAAATATCATAATAATAACAACAAATGATAATCTAAATTATGAACACAGGGTAACATGCACTGTTGGAAAACATCAGTATAGAAGGATTAGGAAGTGTATTGGTCCATTAAAAAAAACAGATAAACAACTATCATTAGAAGGCAGTAGATATGGAACATGTTTTTCTTTCACTAATCTTTCAGCACTTAATAGGTAACAGTCATAAACAAGAATTATTCTCATTAAAAGAAATATACAATTACACTGATCTGATCAAAACAATGACGGTCAATACACTGATCTAGTCAATACACTGTTTCAATTCATTTATAATTATAGTCATTTAATGCCATAAGACACTACACAACAAAAAAAAAATGCATTAAAATGTATAGTTAGCTGCCTGGGTGTATTAAGTGCAATAATAAGAGGAGGCAGAGGATTGCATAATTTTAAAGCCAAAAGGCTTTTTGATTGAGTAAAGAAACAATTAGCAAGCTACCACTGAAACATTAATACTGGACTCTGGACTTTAAAAAAAAATAAATCTAAAATACGTTTTCAAAATAACATTATAATTATTATCATATATTATTTATATTAAAATGGAAATGAACGAACTAGATCTAGATGTGATATAGATATATTATGATGTAATGTTTTACTCTACCTTGTTATTGAGAGAAAGAATGCATTAAAAAACATTTTCTGTGGAGTTAATGAAGTCTTCCAGACAAGGAAATACAGTTAACATTTGACGCCTTTGTTATTATTTGTATTAATGACACAACCAGTTATCGTATAAGCTCTGTACAGTTTTTACAAAAAGCAAAAGTTAAAAATGTTTATAAACATATTGAACATAGAAACTGAATTACATCTATTTACATTAAATAGACCAGTTGACTGGACTTTATCCGAAATCACAATTTTACCGCTCCGGGAAGGACAGTGGCTAAACATAAATATATTTATATTTCTCGGTAACCATTTCGGTGTGGGTTGGCGAAAAGAAAAAAGAAATCAAATCTTTCAGAATTTAGATTTGGCGTGTAACACCAAGAATACTGGCAAAAAGCGATGCATTATTTTTATTACGCCAAATTGGCTTTTTTAAAAGTCGGAAGCTCATTTGCTACATCGCTTGAAGCAAAAAAACACATTTGGCGAACTACGACCAATTTATCTTCTCCTTTTCTTAAATAGTTGTATCATTGTTTAGCACAGCCAATATTTATTAGTCCATGTTTGTTATTGTCGTAATTACAGCAATGGAGCCGGAATTACGATGTCAATAACAACCTTCATCACAACAATTGAAACGCCAGAGAGGAGAGGGGGGAGACAGCAGGCATCTTATAAATTAATTTCCCTGAACGATATTTCCAATAAATTAAAACGTGATCGAACACAAAGCAGAATCTAGATCTAGGTTTAGATTTCAATAAACGTTAAAAATAGCGTGTATTCTACGGCACTTCTGTTCCGATTCAAATTAGTATTTTCTTATTAAGTGTTTTTGAAAATTAAGTTTAGAATATATATATATATATATATATATATATATATATATATATATATATATATATATATTGGTCTTAAATCACACAAGCGTTTATCTTTTAAATAATAATAAATAAAATAAATATTTATATCCAGATTTGATATGTCGCTAACCATCCAATGAAATGATAGAATCAAGCGCGAGGCCTCGTTTCATGCAGAGGTGTTATCTTTTATCTGACCCCTTTCATTTCAGCAGATGATATTCGACAGTCAAAGCTGCACGAGCCATGGGTATGTGAGTACCGTACTGTATTAGTACATCGCGCGTTGCTTTAATTCTACGCAGTTAGCACACGCGGCGCGGCAAAAGTAACTGCCACTTGACATTTTTCCCCCAAATTATTATCACACATAGATAAACACAGCTGCTGCATGTTTAAATAAAATATCACACGAATTTCCTTTTCTTATTCTTTTCGCTCAGCCCAACACCAGGGGGGTTTAAAATAGGAATTTAACTGTAAGCAAAAATAAATTGGTAATAACTGCCATTTTTCTTAGATGTATATCTAATTCAAAAATTATATTTCAAATTAATTTTAGATTGTATTTAAAATTTCTTCTGTGCTTTATATTTGGTTAGCCAAAGTCCACCCCAGACACGAATGTTAAAAAAAAAAGAATAATCCCAGTCAACATAGGTCAGATTAAAGAAATTACAACAGTAATAAAATTCATGTAATATTATTTTGTAAACATTTCAAGTTGTACAATTACAAGAATGACATTTCGTTGAATGCCAGATGTCAAAAGAATGACATTTACTTGCATGCCTGAAGATGTCATGCGGAATTGAGAGAAAAAGCAAAAGGCTGTCGCATTGGTTTTAGCATTCTGTGTGAAGGCAACGTACAGGCGTCGTTAGGGTATAAACAGTTTGGGGTCAAGATTTGGAAACAGGTATGAAGATAAACAACACTGGTCATAGCGTTGGTCAACTGACCCCCCCCCCCCAGGTGTTTGTGGTGGGGGTCAACTGACCTCTCATCTATTTTAGATGTGTGTCATCTGACCCTAGCTGTTTCCAGAATAAGGAATGTAAGTTAAACTGTCTTGAAGTCAAGGACAAATTGTGCAAGAGGGTAGCGTAGATAACGCATGGCAGTAGAATAGGAATATAATTATTGCATAAGGATTGTAGTCGTACTTTTGATTCGAGTGTTAATCTAGGCTTAAAGGGACATAATGTATGTAAAAACAAAAAAAATTGTGAGAAACTACAAGAGTTGATGAACACAATACTGTGGGACTTGAATGTCGTGTGAGTGCAAGAGGGAAAAGAACTAATGCTCGCGGGATTTGCGATGTATGGGTGATGTAGCCATGATGAATGGGTGATGTAGCCGTGATGTATGGGTAGGTATGAAAATGAATGATGACTGAATGAAACATGAATGATGATTGGATGGCTCAATGAAGCAAGAATGGTGAGGTGACTAAATGACTTGAATGATTATTGAGTGACTCAATGAAGAATAAATGATGATTGGATAACTGGGTGAAAATTGTATAATGATTGAATGACTGAATGAAACACGAATGACTGAATGAAGCAAGAATAGTGTTAAGTGGATTACTGAGTGAAAATTGAATGATGGTTAAATGATTGAATGAAGAATGAGTGATGACTGAGTGAAGAATGAATGATGACTGAATGAAGAATGAATGAGGACTCAATGACTGAATTAAACTTGATGACTGCAAATTAAATAAATCATGAAGGATGATAAGACGACTGCACGTAGCTTGAATGATGATGATTGGATGACACATGAATGGTGATGCTATGAAGACTAGAGAATTTTTAAAAAAATTAATAACTAGAAAAAATAAAAAATTGATTGCTGATAGATGATTGAATAAATAATGACTTGTGGTTGGTTACTGTGAGATGAATGACATACAACTAACGATACCATGAGCATGAACACTGAAATGATGGAGTTATGATGGAGAATATTTTAACTATTGGTAAATGAATGGCAATAGGATTCATGTTGAGTGACATAGTCTGGAAGATGATAGGATATTCAATGCTACATGTTACATTACTATGGACGGACTATACTGCTGGGGTTTGCTATCCAGGCGTTGGTCAGTCGGATATAAACTAGTTATGGATGGACAATAACTTATCTAGAGGTAGTGTATGACTGTACTGATAAACTAGATCAGTTCAATGAGTCGGACGGGTCCACTAAAAAATACATCCATTAAAAAATACTATGAATACGTAGGCAAGAAATCAATGTTTATAGCGGACTAGCCTTGGCAATAAATACGTAGCTAGATAGTGACTAGTTTAACTGACATGATGAAAGATGTTTACGTAGACTGATTTTGTGTGGTGTAGGATGACAACAAGAAGTTAAATTAATAAACATCAAAGAAGTGGGTCAGTGTATGTGAGTGTGTGGTCGTTGTATTTTTAAAAAAATGTTTATGTCTGTTGTTATTTGTCTCGTTGTATAGAATGGGTTTCAGTGTGTGTGTGTGTGTGTGTGACAGCAAAGAGAGACAGAGATGGAAATACAAAAAGTGTAGCTAGTTGGTGGCTACATTGGCTGTAACCCAAACAGCATTGGCTAGAACACAAAAAAAAACAAACCATATTTACGTAGTTTTCTTTGAAATCAATCACATGTTAAGTTATAAACTATTGATCTTTATGAACAGTTTTGTTTCGGCTTTAAACAGTGGCTGGTCCTTCAGGCACACATGAAGCTAGGTCAGGGAGGTAATCGCCCCCGTTGACCACAATGTTCATTAAATCAGACAAAAGATCATCATTGTTAAATGACATTGTTTCCCTGATGGAAACGGCGTCACCTCTGGGCAACACCTCGTCCAGAATGTCCGAGGACAAGACGGGCAGTTGGGGCATTTCGTCCATATCCAGTGTGGCGGTGGGGCACGGGTGTGTCCCGGGCTCTGTTTTAACAGTGGCGCAGAAGTACTGATATTCCTGGGGCTCGGATTTCACATTACTCAGGTCCCAGCGAACCTGGTGCTGATCAGCCTTGATGCTTTCAGCCAGCATGGAATGGATGACGTTGTTGTTGTTCTCCATGTGATAGCAGAGGTCGATGCTGGTTTTGTTCTCTTCAAAATTGAAACATGAGTCGCCCCTTGTAAAGCACATAACGTTCTCTGTAGGAGTGACCGGAGTGATGGGAGTGTGCGGCGAGTTTTCCGGTGTGTCGAACACGGACGAAGGCTTATTGTCAATGATCAGGTGGACAGCTGACGAGCTATCTGTAGACAGTCGTTGAAGTTTGGCGAATGGCGGTGATGCAAGCTCTCCGTGGTTGTAGCTAGAAAGATCTGTCAAATCTATACCTGTCACTCTCTTGCCGATCTCCTTTTTAAGATCAGGGTCTATTTTGACTTGCATTTTAACTTGCAGTCTCTCTTTCAGGTGGGGGTCAAGACTTTGTCGAGCATCGACTATGTTGATGCCTCTTAGAGGGGGTGGCTGAACTGGTTCCACTTTTTTTCTTTTGTTACTTTTAGGCTTAGGTACCGGAGATGGTTTTTCTTCTGTCTTCTTGGGCTTCTTGCGAGGCTTATATTTGTAATCGGGGAACTCATAGCGATGAAAGTTCGTGAGGATCTCTTTTTCTCGTTCGTAATAGCCTTTTTCTTCTTCATCAAACTTTCTCCAGGCGGCCCCCAATTTGGTGCTGATGATGGCGTTGTGAAGCTGGGGAGAAATGTGAGAGATGAGTGTGCGACACTTCATTGACCAGATCATAAATGCGTTCATTGGTCTCTTTGGCGTAGTCTGGCCTTCGGAGTCTTTCTTTTTCTCTTTCTTGCAGTTGGTGACCACAGTGTATCCTTTGCAGAGTTCTTCGGGTTTGACGTAGTTCCAACGAAAGTTAACACGAATTCTAGCCACTAAATTGATCAACATGTCCACTTTCTGTTCGGGGTTTTCTACAGAGTCAATGTTCAACAATTCCTCTCGAGTGTACTTGTCGCAGGGGCTGAGTTCTAGCAGGCGGTCAATTTTTTGTTCTAGTGTCCACGAATTGTCCACGGGGAACACGTCGTGTGGGGCGAATCTTTGGTTGACCAGTCTGCGGTCCTGCTCAAACATGTCATCATCAAAACTTGAGCATTTCTGAGGAGTGGACGCAACACTGGTGATGGGTGAGTCGCTGGTGTCGTGTTCAGCTGGGGATTCCACAGACTGGTTGTCCTGGAAGCCCAGCTCCATGTCAGAATGGTAAGTCTCGATGGAGGCCGGACTGTCCAAGCTCATATCAATGTTATTGGGAGGTTCATCTAACATGGTTGGTCGTGAATAGGAATCAAAGTCTAGCATCCCGAAAGAGCTCGCCTGCTGAGACGCGGCCATGCTGTGGTAGTCTTGAAAGATCACTACCGATGATATCATTGGGTCTGCGTCGTTGCCGTAATCCATGACTGCGCAGATGGAGGTCACTTGGTTTCTATGTTTGAGTCACTGAGACGAAGGAGAGTTAAATGTCTGAGTCATCTAGATGACTGCACTGGTACACGGTTGACATAGCACTGATCCCACGCGTACGGATAGGTACGAACTTTTGAAAAAAACAAAGTGTTGAATGAAAAGTTAAACAAATCACTAAAAAATCAATGCGCAGTTGTAAGATAGTATCCAGTGTTCCGAAAAGTCACAATAAGAACAGTGTCAAATACACATAGGCGCTAGAAATCAACACCAAAGTTTTCCCCTGTTACTCATCAAATTCACAAAGTTACTAGTAAAAATACAGAATACCAAGTGTACTTCACTTTTTATATCGCCACGCGGTGGGAGGAGCTTAGCCTATCGTCTGCCCGGCGCGAGATGTGCGGCGCGCGAGACGGAGCGTCTCGGTGCTGGGAGGGGGGGGGCTGGAAGGTGTTTTTAGGAGCCTGTACTAGAGGGAAAGGGAGGGGGAGGAAATTAGTGTCTGAAAGATATAGGGGAAGAGAGAGAGAGAGAGAGAACTGTCGGCTAGTATTAGTTTTTAAAAGCTTGAAGACCCTGTAGAGAGAACGAAATACAGATTGTTAACAACATGCTTGTTGTACACCTAGACTTATCATGACTTATGTAAATATATTTAACGGTCAATGAAACATGTTAATAACTTAACAAAACTTAAACTAACAAAACATATGATTTCAATTTTGTAAATGATCTCTAGAATGTAGTCTACAATTTAGATTGTAGTGTGTTCATTTTGGTACATGAAACAAAAAGGTATTGTCTATCAAAGAAAATGGACATCATTTTGCAGTTGAAACTATGGAAAGCACTAGTCGATGTTAACGCTCAACTTTTAGGGATTCTTTACTTCACATGATTAATTATTTCTTTCTTTTAAATACAGAATAGAGTATATTCTTTCTCAGCTACGAAGTACTCTTTGCCCAACGCCTCTCTCTCTCTCTCTCTACTGTGTTTTCTCTCTGCTGACCAGGCCTTCAATAGTCTCCCCTAGTCAGCATTCTTTGATTGACAACACTAGGCCTCCTGGTACTAACTGCTGGACTGTGTGTGCTACTTTTAGTACTATGTAGGTCAACTTGAAGGCGTGGGTAGGGGAGCACTATGGTGGTGGAGTGAATAGAGAGGGGAAAGGCCTGGTAAAGTGTGTGTGGGGGTGGTGGAAGTTAGTGAGGGGGGAGGGCAGATTATTCAAGGTGGAGTCTGTTTCTGGAAATGATGCGGATGTCGATTTATTCTCTCAGCTATCAGTTCACAGTTTAAAAAAAAAATTAAATTAAAAAGTTGAGTCTGAAGTTAAGTTGTATACAGAATAGATATATAGATAATTCTGGTCCAAAAAGACAATAGATTAACTTAGATGAATTATTGTACTGTTGTAGATTAGGTCGGAGTGACTCTGCTGTGCGTAACGAAACTTAGCGACAGAATACATTTGTCTGTCGGGCTATCAGATAGAGCAGCTTTCTATTCGTATGTACATCTATTGAAGAGTTTCAGACATTGCGCGATAATTTATAAGTAGAAAGTTTTTTTTTTCTTTTGGTGTATCACGTTATAAAATATATATATAGTTCGTCCATCGTGGTTCGATGATGACCACTTTGTCATCCTATTGGGGGGGGGGGGGGGGATGACAAGTGACTTGCGCTGGAATTTGGATTAAAGTGAGGAGGATTCGCGCAAAACGTCGACCTCACTCTCTCGCCCTAAAGCCCGTCCTTTTTTGGAAGCAAGATTTCGTCAAGACGTTCGGGGACAAGTTTGGGTGCAGTGGATGACCAGAGACTTTCTGTGTGTCTTGTCCTGCTCTTGAGTGCTCCACAGCACTGTGCTGGTACTTGCCTTTCTGTCCGATTAGTCAAGTTTTGTGACGTTACGCACAGGCCGCCAAGTCCAGACTTCACATGCTAGGTTTGACAGAACCTCACTGTACTGAGTGCCATGGACACGTCAGATACCCTCTACCTGGTTTAGCCGGCCAGTCAAAGCCGTTTCCGGGATGTGGCCGCTGCGCATGCTACAGCTTCTGGGAGCCACAGGTGAGAGTTGAGTACCGAGTGGGGACCAAGAGTGAGCCAAGCTACCTTCAAAAAGAGGGTACGACTGCCTGTCCACTAGAGGTGCTACCCCTCCTAGATACCCCACGTTATAAAATAGAGAACTACTGATAAGCGAACTAGTTTGATTACTTATGGAATAGTTTGGTGGAGTTGTTTTTTTCAGCCGAATTTTTTTTTAGCTCTTGGGCTAGTAGCAGAAATATCTTGAATAGTTCATTGACAACAATGATCTTTGAATAGGACGTCCTTGACATTGTTTTTTTCCGATCCATTTCAAAATCTTAACACTTTCCATTTTTTTACATTTTTCTTTGGTAAAAAAAAATAAAAAATGTAAACAATGATTTAAAGAGCAGATTATGGGGGGAAAAAATTATTGTGAAAAAACAAGACCAGAGTCAAGATTAGAAAAGAAATTCGTCAAACAGTTGAAGTTAAAATACTGTCAACTCTGCGGCCTATAATATACAAAGTTTAATTGGTCGAAAGTTGCTGTCGCCTCGTTATGGAAGCACTCGAACCGAAGATCTTCTTAGCTTTTGCCTTTTAACAACTTGACCACACAGATAACATTGGAATAGGCATAATCAGGTATAACCTTTCGAATAGCGATCAAACCTTTTTTTATGGCTTCTTACCTCATTGTGAGGGCTTGCTGCCGCAGCTTTGGACAACTTAGTTCAGCGTTTCTCAAACTGTGAGGTGTGCTGACACGGTGAGATCAGCCCGGTTTTTCTAAATGAAAAAAAAAAGCTATAGTGTCTAACATAGTTGTAAAAAAAAAAAAAAATCCGTAACATCGACATTCAAAAAGATACTTTTTTTTGCCTTTTTTTTTTTTTTGAGCTAGTGACATCTGCACAAAGCTTGATTCAAACATTTGGTTGAGGAAGACATTTTCTTACATCTTCTCCAACGCGATTCTATCGACTGACAGGCACACATAATTGGATTACCACCAATTTTGTTTCCTGCCTATATGATTGATAGAAATACAGATTCCTTAGATTTGAACTAAAGACATTTACAATGACTTTGAAGCTTAACGAGGATGCCACAGTGGCTCCTGAATTTAACGAGGGTGTCCCTAGCCGGAGGGGGGAAAGAGATGGGCGGGCGGAGGGATGAATACATGGTGTTCTTTCGCTCGTGTCAAATGGATGCAGACGACTTGGCACGTGACTGTCTGTCGTAGTTAGCGTCCTTGAGGGTGAATCACCAGGAAAAGTGCTCCTCCTGGTGCTGGACTCGAAGTTCTGGTCCGCGAACTTTTAAAAATCTTTGCTTCGGTTTAGAATTACTCATTAGCTAGGTCCTAGTTAAAATTTATAGAAAAAAAATTGGGCATTACTGTTTTAATATTTGGATAAAGGACAGCTTTGAAGAAGTCGCGTTCAATTTTTTTCCTGCTATTGTTTCTTTATCTCAATATCCTTTATCTTTTTGTTTCAATCCGTTTTACATACGACCATATGTATAAAGTTAACAGCTGGACTCTTCCATACTGACACCTCGAGGTTTTATGTCTGGTAACTGTACATTCTATATCAGTAAGTGCTCTAAAGCTATCTACTATCTACTCTTGTTAAGTATTGCTGTAACAAGTGTGAACACACACACACATATGCATATATATGTTTTCCCATGTTTTGAGTTAAAAATGTTGCATGTATATTACATGATAACTATAACTATGTTAAAAGACAGACATTTTCTTCCCATCATGTTGGACTGTACAAGTGATCGATTTCATAATTGTGTTTGTGTGTGTGTTTTTAAACAGGTTACGTGAGTACAAATATTCTATAAATAATAACATATGGCTATAAGTAAATCTATAATAAAAATGTACAAGTCAGTTCTTCACATTTACAATATTAACTGCTCTCTCTCTCTCTCTCTCTCTCGCACACACACGCACAACCTTATTTCTGCTATATTTAGATTTGCGGGAAACGAAAATCTGAATGTTCGCCTGGTCGTATGCTACGCGCTTCGGCCTAACACTCCGATGGTCTGAGATTTAAACCCTGCATGCTTCCCTCTCCTTTGTGAGATTTGGTCTAGGATGTATTCATCTTATTCTTTCTAACCTCTCTCTTCTTTTTCTCTGTTTCTTCCTTTTCTCCTATCTCTTCCCTCTCTCCCTCCTCACATTCTCCCCTCTCTATACCTCCATCTCATGATCTCATTTCGTTCTTCTGTTTCTTAAACAAAACCAGAAACCAAAACAACCTCCCCCCATGTCATTCACACAATCTATCACTTTTTTTTTTTTTTTTGGTCCTCAACGACTACAGTCTGCCCCCTTCTCTCTCCCCGCCGCCCCGGGCGTCACTTCATCTTAGAGGACCAAAGATCAATATTCGCTCCCTAGACCAGGTCAACTCCTGAGGCTCGGCGCGTGCGGGAAAGACGACAGCACGTGCGCCAGTAGACTAAATGTATAGTTGACAGTTCCTCGGGATCAGCGGTTGCCAAACTGTTCTACATGAGTCTCTATGTGTTTGTCGCTGAACTGTATGATTGCTTCTGTGTATCTCTAAACGATGTCTGTACATGTGTCTATATGTGGCTTCTCGTAATGTCTCTATGTATTTCAAAATGTCTGTCTCTCAACTATATGCATGTCTCTATATGTGTCTCTAAACCATTTCTCAATGTAGCTTTAAGTAGGTCTATATGTGTGTAAAGAGTTTCAGGTCCATATTCCTAAACATTCAATTGTGTTTACGCCTGTAAAATTACAATGTAGTCTTATATTTCTTTAGGAGTGTTAGTTCTTGAAAATGTACGCAATTATGAGAAATAGCTGAGAAAACATTGACATATATAATATAGTTAAAAACGTACTAGACTTACAATACACACACCAACAATAAAGTGAAAACCTGTTTTTACCATCTTTTCAAGCATTAAATTTCCATTCGCGTTTCTTTCACCTATTTCATTTCTTTTTTTCAACGGTCTCCCATTCGAATTGGAACCTATCCCCAACACCCCTCCCTCCTCCAGTCAAACTTAACGTACTTCCCCTCTCCCAGTCTACTAGTTTTTCTTTTATTATTTGGTATAGAGGAAAGGTCTTATTGAGGCAGAGTACTTAGCATACAGTCTATAATGCTGTGCACTGGTGCGTGACTAACTCTTCCCAAACCAGATATATATCGCTTGGCTTGGGGTCCTACCCCTAGTCTAATACACATCGCCAAAGTGTACATATATTAATGATGCAACTACAGCACATGGTGCGTGGATTTCAATATCACTTGTACAATGGTGGGGCTTCAAAAGACTTGGAACAAAACTAGTGAGGTAGAAACATCGGCCAGGTGTTGTTTGTTTATTATTTGCAGAATGTGGACATGATAGTGTCAGTTCAACTCTTCACAAAATAACTATAACTCAACTACAAAATATACCACATCCACAAGCACCACAAGCATAGCAACTACCACGCTTATCAACCACCGCCCTCACCACAATCACATCCACCATTCATGACAACCTTTACAACAGTCATCAGAAATATCGCAGTCAACAGAAACATTCATCAGTCATCACAACAAACGCAGTCATCACACATTTTCATCAAAAGCAGTTATCACTAACACCAGTCAACTCAATTATCACAGTCATTACAAACATAATCACCACAACCATCACTTAAACCATCACTAGTATCACAACCATCACTAGTATCACAACCATCACTAGTATCACAACCATCACTAGTATCACAACCATCACTAGTATCACAACCATCACTAGTATCACAACCATCCCTAGTATCGCAACCATCACTAGTATCACAACCATCACTAATATCACAACCATCATTAGTATCACAACCATCACGACAATCACAACCATCACTAGTATTACAACCATCACTAGTATTACAACCATCACTAGTATTACAACCATCACGACAATCACAACCATCACTAGTATCACAACCATCACGACAATCAGAATCATTACAAACATTACTACCATGATAAATGCCATTTCCAAACCTATTCTTATTTAATGTATTGTTCAACCATGTAATATGGCCTGTCCCTTTTATTTCTGACTGATACACATTTCATTGTTTGAATTTGTATACAACTATTATCATCACTCAACAACTAATTGCCATCCAAAAACGGTTTTTAGTATTTTTAAAAAGATATTTCTAAAAGTCCATTTGATTACTGTAAAGCATAGTATTCACTGTAGAGTCAAATAAAATGTTGCCTCTTCCAAAAGAAAGTTTATTTTGTCATATTGTAATACTGACCTAACCTTGCTAAGTTATCAAATCCTTGCTGAGAATACAATATTTATTTATTGTCAAATATTTGATCTACATTTTAAGTGCAAGAATGCAGGAAGATTTGGAAGAACCACTTTATGCTTACAGAATTGATTGAAATGCAATTTCGATTATCATGTCATCGATCATGCGCGTTTACTGGCCAAGCCAATCTTACTCACCTAACGTCCTAACTAACTTGACTTTGAAAGCTAAATCTTATTAAGAAACCGAAAAGTACCTGTGATAGTTCCTACTCTACAAAGTAACTAATCCAGTTGCGAGTTATAATAGTGCGTATTTCCAAAACATGAACTACAGTTAGAGTGTGATTTTACAAAACAAACACAGTTACAATCTGGTATTATAAAAGTATTTTAAGATCCATTGGATGGAACTGATTCATTACATCACTGGGTGAGTCAATTTAGGAGATATGACTAGAGGCAGAACTCAAGTGAGTAATGACTTATATTGAGCATGAGGGCTACTGGTGATAGTGCGTGTGTGTGTGTGAGAGAGAGAGAGAGGAGGAGGGAGTGGGAGACTGTCCGCCCGAGTCATCATGTCCCTGAGATCAACTAAGATCAGGTTAGTTGATAATCTGATTAGGAATGATGGATGCTGGTTCGGGTAGAGTCTTGGTGTGTGTGTGTCTGAGGGTCAATGTAAATCAACAGGAGGAGTGGGGGTCTGGTGGTGGAAGAATATTTTCCTATTGATCTTTATCCCATTTACGTCTATTTAAAAAAAAAAACTGTGTCACGCGACTTAGTTAATGCTGGGTCACAAAACTGTTATGTGTGAATGTGGTGAAGGTGGGGGGTGAGGAGGTATCAAGCTCCCCAGGGACACGAGCATACTAACAACGTTTAGGCTGATGAGACCTATGTGAGCTGGAGCTACTGTCATTGGCTTTGCTTCTTTTTTCTCAGACGCTTTTTCTTCTACCAGTGCTGTTTGTTCTCTTGTCCTTTGCGATTCGTGCGCCAGTTTTTCATAGCCCCACGCCAGAACTGTGCTACCATGTACAACCGTCTACCAAGTTGTGGGGTCGATGCTGACGGCTTTCAGAGAAGCTTTGAGGGTGTCCCTGAAGCGTTTTCTTTGTCCACCTTGTGAGCGCTTCTTTTTCTTTCATTGACCATAGAATGAGAGATAGAAGAATCGTTTAGAAATGCGGGAGTCTTCCATTCAACAAATGTGGCCTGCCCATCGCCGCTGAGATCGAATCAGAATTGTGTGGATCTTTTGAAGGCCCGCTCTTCAAGGGACTCCAGTATCAGGTATTTTTTCTTGCAATTTAACATTCCGTATTTTTCTGAGACAGATCATGTGAAAGTGGTTCAGCTTTTTAAAAAATTTTTTTGAGGCATAGAGCAATGTAGGGAGGATGAAATCTCGATAAACTCCTTGCATAGTACTTGTAGTTATATCCCGTCTAGTCCAAACATTTTTAGACAGTCTATCATAGGATACACGAGCCTTGGCCATACGCGAGCAGGCTTCTCTATCGGTGTTTCCGTTTCGGGAGAGTGTGCTGCCAAGGGAGGTGAATCCATCCACTACATTTATTTCTTGTCCATTTATCTTAATGCTTGGATCTGAGCAGGCTTTACCTGGAGCAGGTAATACTTTAGGGGGGGGGGGGGGTATTGTGAGGCCGAAGTCTGAACAGTCTGAGTAGTTACTCTATTTATGTATGCATCTGTATATAATATAATGTTCTCTGCCATTTCTCTATTGCATATGTCTAATATCTAGATCATATCTATTTTCTTATACGACTTTGTCAATATGAAATGTCCCGTATTTTCTTTTTGAAGTTCATCCTACTCCCTTCAGCATTAAACAAAAAATGTTTTCTTGTTCTTCTTGATTTAAACTTTACACTTCTTTTAGGCGAACTTCACATTTGAAGGATCGTGTTAATTTCTGTTCACGTGATTCACATGTGTATGTTAATCAGACTGAGTTTGAATTGCATTTGTAGCTATTAATATAATCCTAAAGTTTTTCTTAATGAGGAACATATTTTTAAAGTCTTAAGGTACAAAATATTTTAGAAAGCATAACCACTAACTTCTTTAATTGTCTTATCAAGGGAGCAACACATGACCGGCAGATCCGTCTTTACCTCCGAGAAGTGGTGCGAAGTGAATGGGTTAATAGATCTCTAAGTACATTAGAAGTAATGCCTCTCCATTTGCTCAACACCATTAGCTTTGCTCTGTTTCCCTACTTGTATAATTGCAAGGTTTTGTTGCTTCTTTTAATGGTTTAGAATTAGCCCAACGCCTTGTTCTTATTCAAAACTATTCTGTTCAAGACGCAAGAGCAGTCCATTCAGTGCATACAAATAGATAGAATAGTCACACACACATTTCCAAACAAAGAATAAACAATTTACATTCTTTTGACTTGGTAATAGGGAATTCAATGGAACACTTATGTGTGATATGAAGATTGCTGATATGTATGAGTCAACTTGAGCGAATCAAAAGTAAACCTACCGAAGAACTGTTAAATTGTTGAAGCTATCAAAGAACTGTTACATTGTTGAAGCTAATACTGTACATTATTTGTCAAGACGTAAAATTACACTGACCTTTACGTCATATGGCCAGTCCGAGCAACCAAATACTATATAAAAAAAAAACAGTTATAGAATGGCTAAAATATCTTGAAAATAAAATGATGGATGAAAGGGCGGCGGTCTGGGATGACTCAGCTCCTATGAACTCAAGATCAATTTGTAATTAATTTTCCGCTTGGCTGACTTGGAATTAACATAATGTATTCATGGAAAGTGGGGGCTCTTTTGTTCACTTCATCTTCATGGCGCACCACGTCTTTGGAAACCTTACACCCCCCGCCCCTCATACCACCAAATTTATTATTGAATTTTCGTTTGGAACATAATCTGAAGTGTTTTGAAAAGGAGATGTGCAAGTGGGGGGAGGGGGGGGTGAGGAGACACTATGAGGCGAATGGGGACATTTGGACACAAACCAAATGAAAGAGAGGGTTTTGTTTTTCTTCTTTCATCAACTCTTTACCCTCCCCGTTCAGCGTGAGATCTTGGGACAAGTGTGAGCAATGTATCAGCGAACGAGTAACCGAGTGGACACTGCCGCGGTCACAGGACTAACGAAACAGTAAGCGAGAGGACACTGTGGAAGTCTCAGAGAATCTGTGCCTTCAAGTTTTGGGTCAACGGACTCTTTAGTCAGGTCGTCGTGACATCAGATCACACAAGGGAATTTTTTTTAGGTCAGACTATTGATCTGAACCATCTTGTTACTCCCCAGAGTTGAACTACTATTCAAAATAATAAAGCCTTCAATATATCTTGATGAAACTAATAAACTTTGTAAAAAAAAAATTTTTTTTAATAACAGTTGAAGATGTTAAGTACTTAAGAAACATTTTTCCTTCCACTACAAGCACACATATCAGTTCTTATCAAAATATATGAAATTATTCTCATAAACTATCGGATGTTTTTTTTTCTTCATTTCAAAAATCTCCAAACTTTACGTACATGGGCAGGTCATGCTGTTCAACATAGAAAATAATATATGAATTGAAATGCTCAAGAACTCGGTTTGTGCTAGAATCGTAATGTAACTTGTTTTGCTTAGGGAGAAGCCGTGATAAAGCGATTGGTTTCCGACAATAGCGTAGCTAGGATTTTGACATCATTTGAGGGCCCGAAAAGGGGGGGGGGGAGGTTTACATCTTTAAGTGCCCCTGCATTTTGACTTTTAACATTATGACATGAGATAATGGCGTAATATTTAATATTTTATTTTATAAAAAAATTTCGAACACTCATTTGGGGGCACTTCTCAAATGGGGTCCTGGAGGGATTTTCAAAATTTCCCCCCATTTCCCCACCATAGCTACGCCACTGGTTTCCAAACAGGGGTCCCGGGTTCAAATCCTGGTCAAGACTGTATTTTTTTTTTAATTTCGTGATCTTTGGGCGCCTCCAGGTCCACCCAGTTGGGGTAAAGTAAAGGCTTGTAGTCGTTGTGCTGGCCTTCGTTAACCTTGGTCCACAGAAACAAAATGTCCTTTCCATAATTTGCCCTATAGATTTCAAGTCTGAAAGGGGAACTTTACTTTCGTTTTGGTAAGGTAGCTGGGTGAAGCCATAAGTCTATGCTGCATGTTTTAGACTGTAAGAATTAGTAGCTTGAATAAGGCTTAAGATTAGGTGTTATGTATTTGGCTGTAAAGGCTAGTTAGCTTGTATTAGGTGCTGTACCTATTAGCTTGTATTTGGTAGCCTGTAGGTCCACTGTAGGTCTAGCTAGCTCGTGTAGATTGTCTCAAGATGGCTTGTAGGCCAATGTTTTTACTCAACAGTGAGTGCTCTGCCACACTCAAACACCTATTTCTTCTGAGGGCTTATATCACAGGGGCTTCTATATTAAAGAAAATAATAGACATCGACCGTGAGAGTCAAATTCGTAGTCAACATAAACAAAACACATTCGTAGTGGGTATATGCGTATATATTACACGTCTAATCGACATAGATAGAAAGTCTATGTACGTTCGTTATTAATTCTACATTGATTTTTTCCCCTCGGAACAACTGTAAAAAATACAATCCTAGGCATAACAAACTATTTGATTACTCTCAAACACCCTTATCCCACTTTAAACAAAATCGATTTACCGAAGTCTCGAGCCCATATTTTATGATAAGCAGAACGTCTTAAAAACTATAATTGCTAGACGAAGTGGAGGGATACCGTCTATTTTGGGGAGGTGGGGGGAGTTTGGTATAGAAATGATGAAGGAGAGGGGAATTATCTTTTGTTCATAATAATTGATCCGGAGTTTTCTTGCTAGTCGTGTGTGGGAAAATCAAACCAAATGTGAGTGAATCCCTCCTTCCTCTCTCTCTCTCTCTCTCTCTCTCTCTCTCAAATAAACCCTAATTTATCAAAGAGCTTCGCACGGCACGCGCCGAACTCATTTGCATGCGAGTCATCCAAGCGTTGTCTGCAAAAAAAAAAAAAAAAAGGGAAACAAAATAAAAAAAAGTTTAAAAAAAGAAGCTGGTTGGGTGGGGAGTGGGAAGAGTAATGAAGGGGGGAGGGTGAGGCACGTGGCTATTGTATAGCAAGATGGCCGCCACTGCGCGGTTGACATGGGGCACTGCCTGGGGGTGTCTAGAAAACAATAACCCCGAAATAGCAGAGTTGAGAAGGACTGCCAAGGGAGATAAGAGAGGTCTGTGTGACAGGGTGAAGAGAACCGATGCGTCAACTTTCATTTTTAATCTCCAAATCCAAACAAAACATTTTTTTAAGAAAAAGAAAATGGAAAAATTCACCAAGACGAAGTCCCCATAGCAAGATTAGTTTTGATGATTAAAAAAAAAAAAAAGATCTTGGCTTTTAATAAAAGAAAAAAATTGTCCCATTTCTTTAAATCTAAAAATTACAGGAATACATTGATAACAACACCAACAGAGAGTGTCATTCACAATAAATACAAACTTTTTTATGTTGTTAATACTTAAAAACACTACACTACAATGACGATATCATTACAGCCATCAATACATTATAGCACCACAGCGTATCATTTTCAGCCTGGGTTTACCTTCAAATGGGGCTGTTAAAAACTGCTGTGTACATCAATTAAAGGGACGCTCGTGGATTTACTTCTTAGAGAAAAATGAGAGACAATGAGACAGGAAGAGAGGAAGAGAGAGAAAGAGACAGTGAGAGAGACAGAGAGAGAGAGAGAGAGACGTTGTTAATTCGTTGTTCCCCTCCACATGTTGTGTGTCCTGATGAGACTGCCCTATGTGCTGTACATCGCCAACAGGTGCTATGTAGGAAGGAAGTATATGCTAAGGTCACATCAATACAAGTGTCAATGTTTTTTTTTTAAATTGTATTAAACAATGAATAACTTGTTTACTTTTCGAGAAACAACAGTAAGTTTCCAATAAAAGTATAAATAAATTAGTGAGATTCTAGTTCTTCCTGTCTATCGGAGAATCACACATATATATATATATATATATATATATATATATTGTTAAGCGCTTCCGTGGTGGTGGGTACTTGAAATATAAACAAACTCCAATAGAGGTAACAAGGACCTCAAAGCTGGAACATGAACACCAACGAAAGGCCAACCATCGATAAAGGGAGACGACGCTGGTGTTGAACAACAAACACTTTTAATATTCAAGAAGGGAACCGTCGAATGTCATCTATTACTAACGTCTAAATACAGCTTCGTATTCCTACTGTGATAAGAAAAACGTCTTGTTTTTAGCGTCTCTTAGAGCGTTCGATCACGTCATCGTCACTAAGTAAAAACTTTTCCCTTATTCCCGAAACAAATAACTAATTCCTAATCGAGCCATAACAATATATATATACATAATATGTGTGTGTGTGTGTGTGTATAGGGGAGGGGGGCAATAAGTGTGCCCTTTTTTTAATAGTTTTGTGAATATACTATTGAATGACGATGATAAATCATTTTAATAAAATGTGTCTTCAATCTTTTCAGTCTATTAGTTCTCCATCTAAGCAACATTCCCCGGCCAACTTGACACACTGGGCAGTTAGATTTCTTTTCTCAACATGCACAAAGTTTCAGACATACTGTTTGCCTCATTAATGGAGCAGTTCCGAGGCCCGCATAAAGTTCACCAAAATGAACAAATGAAAGAAACGTTAGGAAACTGTTTTTTAGTATATCATATATCAAATATTACATTGCCTAAGACACAATAGACAAAACAGTAAGTTTCCTGTTCTCACAATGATGAAAGTTAACTTTGTTCAGATATTGTTCAATCTTGATGCTCATTAGATTGTCTGTTATTCTCTGTTGTAGACACATGTACGTACACATGTGTCATGCATGTCCACACTTGCCAAACGAACGCAATCCTTGAACCTGGGATTCTTTTGAAAGTAACTTTCTTCAGTTTCTACGGAAACTCCAATTATTTCGAGAAACATATTGTTAGATGTTTTTGTTCGAGTGTTTACCAGACGACCTATCAGCATAGTGTATTGCGTAGTATGTTTAAATGTCTTACCATGACTACTTATAACTGGGCTAATTTAATTTATTACAAGTTAGGAAGATTTGCATTTTTTTCTATTTTGACATTACACCATTAGTAACACTAATGTTTACTTCTTTAGGCAATCTGAGTTTTAAATGTCGAACTTTAAAATAGTATCCTTAATATGCCCAAAACTAAATGATTGGTCTCGGTACAAGAAATGTGTACAAGAGAGGAGGGTGTAGAAAGGGATGAAGTCGAGGAAATAAGATGTTTGACGAGGAGATGGGATAGCCAGTGCCAGTGTTTTGTTAAGGTCAGCTGTGCAGGCAAGCGTAAAGCTCGGACAGCAGGTGGACATCGCGCCGGACCTTCTGCCATCCTCGAGGGGATGAAATGTGATACTTTCACGAGTGATATCAATGGGCATCTGTAAGTACGCGAACTTTGACCTTTGCTCCCTATCCCCCCTTCCTTGTTTATATTTCTGCCTTGCAAATATTAAGAACATCTATCTGTAGTTCACATATTGAGAAAAGAAATAGAATTGACTGGTGCACCTCTAAACTTCAAGCAATGGGTTCGGTAAATTTTAAACTTGACTTAAAGTGTGCGTCTTAATATGGTGTGGGTTTTTTTTTTTTTTTTTGGTTGGGATATATCTTATATTATAAAGTAGAATGTGAGGTGTATGTATGTGACGAATAGACATCAAAACCTCTTGACCAATCTTGATAAAACTTGGCAGGAATGTTTCTTGGGTACCAACTTAGACCGTAGTGTATGTATTGTAGCCCTAAAACAAACTTAAGACCCTAAAAAAAAAAAATAAAGTTTTCCGACTCTATTAAAGCTATAGTATTTATGGATCTAGGCCATGTCTACAATGTTGACATGAGAAAACATCGAAAGGATTTAAACCTAGATCTAATTTTAAGAAATACATTTTGCCCAGATAGTTTTTTACTTTGACACATGAAAATACAAAAAAAGATCCATTGATTTCATTATATAATAAAAATAATCTCCAATTTTGTGTTTCAAAAGCATTTTTTACATTAATTAGTTCCTTATATCTGTGACTACAGATTTCCTGACAAACATTCTTTCATTAGACAATACCGTAATGAATCGCGTACTAAAAATGAATTCGTTTAATTGTTTACTTTATAATCCCATCCCTAGATCTAAAACTCTAATTCAACTCTAAGATGATAAAACTTCTCTTCGCACAGATAGTTTTATACTTTAACACATGAACATACTAATTATAGTCCATTCATTTCATATTTTGATCAAATAAACATTCAAATTTGGTTTTCTAAAGCATTTTTAAGAGACTACATTCGTTTATGAAAGCTGCGAAGCCGAGTTGAGATTGGCCTAGATCTATATTCATTCATGAATCGCGTACTAAAAATTATTTCGTTTAATTGTTCACATTATAATCCCATTCATTTAACAAAGCTATCGCTCTTTTCGTTTTTAATAGATATGAATGTATCGGCTTCGGGTAAACCCATTTTCGCAAAACTTATTTGAAAGGATCATTAGCTAAGTTTAACATACATCTAAATCCAATCCACTAGATTAGTAAACACAAACTTAGACCCGCAGACCGCGGGTAATGTCAGGCTAATATATATATATATATTCTAAATCTGACTTGGCAAATGATATAAAAGCTTTTGTATCATTTGCCAAGTCAGATTTAGAAAATGTTTTTTTTTTGTTTTTTGTTTTAAGAGTAATAAAAAATATAGTGAATGCAACTGCCTTTTGAAAGACTTTGAGAAAATTACAGATCATTAATCGATATGATGTTAATATGGTGTTATGAGTTGGAAATGAAAAACTACAATAATAAAGGTCATCGGATTAATTGTAAAACTGATTTAGGACTTCGAGTTACTTGTAAAAGTTTAAAGTTTTCTAAAACAGGGAGTTACCTAGAACAAGAACTATGTTTAGACTTGATATTTGAGATATCGGGCCCTTTGCAATCAAAATAAGGCAATTCTGTATTCTCCTTCATCAAACTGATTGCAACTTTCACTTTCACCTTGGCCAATGGGGGCCATAAACTATAGCTTATGTAACACTTAGAGCATAGGTTCACTTACAACATTATACTACTTGAAACTTTAAGTAACATAGAACATATAGTAACTTAGAAATTGTAATTTATCTTAAAAAATATTATTTTAACTTTCTCTATATCCTTTGATCCTAGCATTTGTCTGGACCAGTTGGGAAAAGGGTTGGGGGGGGGGTAAGAAAAAGGGGGGGGGGGGTATCTGTGTGAATGTTACCAAGATCTTTTTTAAATGCATTTATAAAAATAAAAAAGTTGAATGACATGTATTCGAACTCGAGGGCTTTAGCGTCCCCAAGCTTCACTGCGCTAACATTTTAACCACTGTACCTTACTTGCTTATAGAATGTATAGTTATCAATTGTTAGTTTTAAACTTGAAAGCAAAGTATAAAGGGGACTAATTCAACTTATACCACCACATTAATCAAGTACAATTTTTCCCTTGTTGAATACTAAGCAAAAAAATTTTTTACCAGACAAACAGACAGACGAATGAGTTTATATAAGCTTTGTAAAAAAATGAATTTCACCTATTAACAATATTTCTAAGCTCATGTTTGAATTCCCTCTAGAATTAATCCACATTTTAATTTTGCTAAAATTTTTTGCTTTTTCATATTATTCTAAAGTAATGGGTGGCCAGAAATACTGATAAATAGTAAAAAAAATAAAGTCCTGGAATGTTATATGACAATGTATTCTGCTTAAAAATACAACAACAAATGAATTAAAAAAATGAATGCTATTGATGGAAATTTTATGGTTGAGAAAGAAAAATAACAAAGTAATGCTGCTGGTAATATCGCCTAGTTTGTACTCTTTATTTTTTTTAATCACAAATTAATATTGACAATAATAAGTCGACGTTCTATTGCCAAGGACTTGAGCAGCTCGAAGTCAAATGAAGGAAATTTTTAGAAAAGTTAATTAATACCGCTCCCACCTCTCCTAGGGGAAACATTCGTGCAAGAGTTTTTTTTTTTGTGGGAAGGGACATGGACAGTTACAATCAGGTCAGCAATAATCTGAGTGGTTACACAATCTTTAATACTAAACATTATTTTCATACACTTTTTTCCCACAACTATTTTCTGTTTATGTCCTTGCTAGCTTCTCCTTACTCACAATTCTGTCTCTGAAACATTGTCCTAACACCATGTCTGACATAGTCAAATAACATTTAACAAACATAGTAAGGTTTTTTTTTTAAAGAAGATACAAAGAGGAAGGGTGGGGGGCTTGCTTAGTTAAGGCAGGAGAAAACAATTTAGTACTAGATTTTTTTTTCAAGTAAAAGTGAAGAGTTCTTTGCACTTGAACTTATGGTAGTTTTTAGGGGGCTATTCTTTTTTGGGGCGATGAATGCTGGGAATGAGGCGGGGAGAGGGGGAGCAACACGCGACCAGAGGAGCTCAACAACCCCTCATTATGACGTCACTCAGACAGGTGTTCCGGTAGGCTAGGGGTTCAAATCAATCAAGCTGAATCCACGCGACCAGGAGACACATCTGTCGCTCCGTTTCGTCCAATCAGAAGAGGGAATAAGTTATCCCCCCCCCCCCCTCCAACATATCCCCTGCCCGTATTTTTTTCCTTATATATAGGCCCTAATATAATAATGTTGAGATCTGCAAAGGGAAAGAGATGGTAAACTGAATTTAAAAAAAAATGAATGGGGAATGGGGGGTGGGCGCTAGGGCAACCCGAAAACTATAAATGTATGAATATAGCTTCATAGGATAAGGCCAAGACTATGTGTGCCTATTTTCAAAGGCGCTGCTAACCCATAGGAAACTTAAACACAGCCTTTTGTGTGTGTGTTTTTTTTTTCTCTCCTCCATTTCTTAACCCCTCCTTTTTACACACACACACACACATCTAGTTTTAGCAAACAGCATCTCGCTCAATTGATAGTAACTGAACCATGACCAGCGGGTCGCTTTTAACATAACTGGCCTTGGAAACCTTAAAACTTGAACTTTAAAAAAAAAAAAAAAAAAAGAATCCCCTAAACGTTGTGAGGGTAAGTAGGCATACAAGTAAGTTGGGAGGATAAAGTTCTTCAGTTTAAAAGATAAATTGTTCGCCTCCCGTGATGTTTCCAATGATCTATCCATAGAGTGATGTCTAAAGAGAGAGTCAAGCTTATTAGAGTTTCAATGGGCAGACGTCAGACTAAATCTAACTCCAGACAAACTCCTGAACCCTTTAGTTTTTGTGTTTTTTTACATTTATTTTTAAGTCGTTTTGTTTGGTTATCTTGATATCATTTTCTTCATGTTTTTGTGTTTTAACATTCTTTTTTTTTGTTTTTTGTTTATATTTTTTTTTTAAGTTTTTTTTTTTTGTTTAGTTTGTTAAGTTTTTGTTTAACCTGTGCTCATCCCATTTCCTCACCCTGCTGAGTGAAACCATTACCAATATTCAAAAATATGTCAACCACAAAATTAATATTGAATAATAAATAGGATAATCATTATTGTAAGAAATGTAAAGGGAGCATCACCAGATCACTATATACACAGGGCGGCCAACTAACGGATGGAGTAAAGCTGTAACATGTAGAGCAATATCATGGACCAATCAATGTGCTGCCATGCTAAATAAAATTTGTTTCCCTGAAAATGTCCGTGACTTGAGGATGGCATTTGTGATAGACTAGACTCTGTATCTCTGGTATTGCCAACATCCTTATGAAATATATCTCTTTCTGTTTGGGTGCATTGGAGAGTAAGCATAGGACCAAAACAGACTTTTTCATAATGTGTCATTCAGGTTAAGAACAAGTGTGAGTCTGCTGTTCGAAAATGTATAGGTTATACATGTTTACACAAATCTAGATACACATCTTTATATAGTATATACATATATTTAGATTCACATCTCTATATAGCTTATAAAGATATTTAGATACACACAATTCCATATAGACATATAAACACGTATCTATATCCTAACATATTTTTAACACATTCATTGCACTAATTTCATAAGGCAAATACACTATATATAACTATGCAGGTCCCTGGCCTACACTGGCATATCTTTCCATTCTGATCTGTCCAGTGCTTTACGTTTCCATGCCCTAAGCTATTCAAAGACATGGGGCCCTTGTAAGCTAATTTTTCCTTTGTGCTCTAGTTCAAAATGATTAAAAATATTTTTGTAACCCATAGCAAGCGGGGCTCTTAGCTATAGATTTTAATGTCTATAGGTAAATCCATCACTGTGAAGGTGGACTTATGTGTTGCTATATGTATGTTTGTGTTACTATTACTCAATTTAAGTCACTTTTTAATCGATATCGAGTCGATTGTTAAAAAAAAAAAAAAAAAGACGCCCTCATGTCCTGGAGGTCTAAGAGTCGCAGTACAGAGACATGGAGTCAGAAGCAAATAAAAAAAAATGTTGTTTTATTCAATTTGACTATAAATTTCCCCCCTATTGATATGTTGAATTGGCATTTACTAGAGTTTTAGTTCAATAAACTCTGAGCCGGTGAAAGAGATAAAAGAAACGCAACGTGTGGTTTTAGGTTTAAATTTAAAACAATGAAGTCTCTTCGTTTGATCGTAGCGTCAACAATATAGACCTAGTTATATCAACTCCATCATAGGTTGTTTTTGTGATCTTCTATGACATCAATGAGATGACTGCAGAAAAATGTGTTATAGATTTATACAAGTGTGTGTGTGTTTGTAACGTTTATAAGTGCACGTCGTGTGTGTGTTGGTGCAAATAATGATTTGATCTCACAAGGGCAATGCAGGGGGAAAAAGACAATTAAACGAACAAACAAGTGTCTAATGTCCCCTTTTTTTTACATACATTAACACACACTCATACACACACACACACTATTTCAGACACACACACACACATACTCAGACACACATACACAGTGGCACAGACACCTATACCAACACACAACACACAAACTCAGACACACACATACTCTCTCAGACACACACTGACACTCACACACATAAAGACACATAGACACATATTAACACGCAACACACACACACACACACACATTAAACATGTTCAACTACTTCAACGTTAAATTTCATCGAAAGTTATGAAGTTGTTTTGGAGGTGCCAGATATTTTGTGGCGGTGGAGACAAAGTGAAAGTTTGAATCACAGAGTTGATTGACTGATTTGGATGTTACTTCATGACTCGATGGCACTATGCTATTTTAATCTCAATGCCCCCCTCACCTTACTACGAGTTGTGTGAAAAAGAACGAACTCTTTTTGCTCTCATGTTTTATCATCATCTAGTTTCTATCAGGAATGAACAACTCTGGAAATGTCTTACGTTTTAATTATTCTTTGTAAGCCATTTTGTTGATATTTTTAATAGCAACCAGTAGATGTGATTAGTTTGATTGAACTTTGTTGCGAAGTACTTTTTGCTTTAAACAAAGTATTGTATATCATTCCCATGTAAATGAAATAAAAACTTTCTTCCTTTGCCTGTCTTGTAGGCTTTCTTCCTTTGCCTGTCTTGTAGGCTTTCTTCCTTTGCCTCTTTCGTGGGCTTTCTTTACGTTTTATAATGCATGCATACATATTATTAAATGAATTAAATAACAGTATAAAACATGATTGATTTTTATACATACAAAACAATAATTTAGTCAATTGCTAAGATAGCTGGAACTACTTAAGTCTTGGTCCGTCTTGTGCAGGCTGATCTTCGATCTTGTGTGTCTGACGATTTTCTGGAAATCTTGTGTTACAATAGTATTATGATTAATGATTATGATTAAAAGTTTAATTAAGGTTTTGTATATGTCTTTTCTTCAATAACCAGATATTCACTATGACTAAAATGCATCCATCTATTAAAAAGATTCAATAATTCTGAAAGAAACAGAATTGGGACAAAATTCATTTTGGTCAACGTCTGCAAAATAAAGTCATATGCAACAAAATAAAGTCATACGTAACAAAATAAAGTCATATGTAACAAAATAAAGTCATACGTAACAGAATAAAGTCATACATAACAAAATAAAGTCATACGTAGCAAAAAAAAACAAACAACTTTTATAAAGCATGCCGGGGAAAGACTGGGTGATGGGCAGAGAGTGTATTTTTTTAAAAATTAGTGTATGATGGATAGAAAAACTTGAAACAAATTTTTTTAATAAAAATATATAGGAAGCATAAGTTCCAAACTTACCTCCCCTACAGTTCCATTTCTATGGTGAGCAGTGAACCAAGAGGCTGTTGTGCAAAAGATATGATCAACCAATGAAAACTATTTTGGGACAGATGGGGCACGCGCGCCACACGACCTTTTAATTCTGTTTCAAAAGGAATATTAAAAAAAGGGGGGGGGGGAGATTCTGTTCTTAAATAACGCCCCCCCCCCCCCCAAACCCCTATCTTTTTATATTTGTGTCATTACCGCCACCACCTACTTCCCCTTCCCTGTTTCAAATTTTGATGTTCCTGACCTTATTCTTTTTGTATAAAGGGGTGTGGTCACACGGCACGCGCCACTGTGATTATATAAAGTTAGTTCCCCCTGAGAGTATGCAATTTTTCTATTGATCAATCCAAGGGAGTTAGTGTGGGGCTTAGAAAATCGTAAAGGGCGCGCAGTATGTAAAGAAATAAGGGATTTTTTTTTTTTATTATTGAAGCGTGACAAAAAAAAAGTGGAGTTAAAACTAAGGGGGAAAAAAGTTACAGGTCTTTGATGATAGGTTCTTTGATTTATGAATAGCTCAAGTGTGTGTGTGAGCGGTGTGTGTGTGGTATAGCCCTGTTTGCTATAGCCCCATCCATTCCGCGCCTTCGTCGTACGGACTCAAGATTCATTCGACCTTAACGGACATAGAAAGGAATCTTTTTTTTTTCTTTTGTGCTTTCTTCTAGGGCGTCCCCAAAAAATCTTTAGGCGCCAAAAAAAAAAACAAGGGGGGGGGGGAGTCGAGAGTCAGCCACAAGTTACCTTCTTGCAGATGTTGGGGCGTGAGAGTTGTGCATGGGGTGCTCAGAAGACAAAAAAAAAATTTTCCAAAATTGAGGCCAATGGACAGTGGCCTGGTGACCTAGTATCTAGATGGTAAGAGCCTACATGGAGCTTGGTTTAAATGACAGCTCGTGAATGGAAAAGAGACAGCAATGAACGGGCGTCATTCAATCTGAATCCTAAATTTAATTAAACTAATCTAATCATATTGTCTTAAATGCTAACAGTGAATGCCTTATCGACACAGTCCAGAAATTTTAAACATTTAGGCAAGTAATACATAAATAGCTTTGAGATATTTTACTCTTTTTTTTTAAGTAGCAGGCATAGGGCCTACCGATTCAAAATAGATTAAAACACTTTCATCCAAAATGAAACTGAAATGTTAGTACTTTTACCCCCCCCTTCCCCCCCCCATTTCTTCTCATCTGGTCGTTTTCTCTCGTGCTTTCTCCCTTTCTCCTTTCTCTTATTGAAAGATTATCTTGGCAAGCACAAGTTATCTATGTCACGTGATCTAAACATTGTACATTGAACTAATTGATACGAGCTTTAAAAGTTGACTAAAAGCAACGAAACAAACTTTATTACTGTAATTCTCCTAAAAAAAATTAAATTCATTTTAAAAAATTGCAATAAATCAAACACATACATATATATACACACACACTCACTCGGTTGTGCACGCACAGTCACGCTAAAAACTTTCATGTATAATCCTTGAGGAAGAAAGAAGTGCTCCCTTCATGACGTCCTCCCTCCATTACGTCTCCGTCCTCACTGAACACGTTCATATTTGAACAAATCCTATTCACGGAGCAACAGCCACCACATCCACAAAACTTGTTGTATTGTACGCCCGAAAAAAATATGAAAAAAAATTGGCGCCCTGTCCGCTGTCGTCATTATCTTTTCTACCATGGTTGAACTGTCCGTAAAGTCGCTCATCTTATTTTGGCGGCAAAACACAGTCTTACACAAGTGGGTGCCATCTGCTCCCAAGCCATAAAAACACTTAAGTGCTAAACATTAGCATCATAATGCTTTATTCTTCTGTCCCATTTCTCTCAAGCTTAAGACTCGAGATGAAACTTACAAATGATTTTTGTGCCCGTTTGAATAACGCACGAATATAATGCTCCATAATTATAGGCCTATTGAATCAAAATAGAACAACGCTATCCGACATGAAAACCTTATGGAAAAGGAGACATATCTCTTTTGTTAAAAGAAATAGCTTGTCAAACCTTTTTTATGACATAAGAAAGCTAGTCATAGGTCATCTTGGGGTCGTCAGAACTATAAATGAGATTGAAGTTGGTGAAGTCAGATATCTAAAAATTCATTTTGGGTTTGTCAGGAATCTAGTCAAGATTTATCTTTGTCAGAAACCTGGTGAAAACTCGTGTTAATGACGTCAGAAATCTAACTAAGATTCATATTGATGACGTCGAAAATCTAGCCCAGATTTATCTTGATAAATTCAGAAACTTAGGCAAGATTCATCTTGATCAGGAGCGGACCGGGTGTTAAAATCGACCCGAAATCAGTTACCAAACGATTTGGCCCACAAGTTGATTCCATACTTTATGCATAAAGCTGAACTGAATCTACAGTACAATCGCATTCTTTATTAGTCTATTACATTATTTTGATTTAATTAAAAGAGTAAACCATAACACTTGATGGCTGTCTATTCGTGTGTTATATGCTCTAGAATGTCAACTCGATGGTTCAGGGCTCGAACTCTGCCCGTCGCCCACTATCCCGCCCCCTCCGGCCGTACTCTGGGGTGTTTGGGCTATTTTGAAGTAACAACAATAGTATGTAAAACAAAACGTGACGTGAAACATTCGTGTATCCACATTCAACGGATAAGAAGGTTATGCTTGTATCCAATGTTCTGACCCTCAGCCTTCATCATGAAACCCTGCAGGTTTTTCTTGTGTCATGATGCCTTCCAATATAACAGCAGTAGAACTGACTCAAAAGCCTAGATAATAATTTCATAATACCTCCTTCTTAATAAATTGTACTATCAATTCATTAATACCCATCTTGACAGTTATTACAATACAGAACTAGTTTCTATCATCTCTGTAGATGATAAAACCATCTCCAAAATAGCTATGGTCCTGATATTCCAAGTGTCCTATTTCTATTTATCACAATGTTGCATAAATTGTTAATGCCTACTCGGGTAAGTCAACGTCAAATAACATTATTGTTTTAAGACACGACTCGACTGTTTGGCGGTCACATTTAGAGGCATTAAATTATTACAAGACATCCGAAGTTGAAGGCACACATGTATATCCAGGATTTAGAACGTTCAAGTCTCGCATCTTTGTAGATAGGAATATCTCTACGTCGTCTGGCATGATCTCCCGGTGTAAATGAAGTTTTGAATGTCCCTTAGTGAAAGTTATGAAATTCAGCTACGCTCCTGAATTATTTGTGCCAAACTGGCGAGGAAATCAGGCATTTTACTGCATCTCTTGACAGAGACTTTCGGCAAATTTGGCTTATTTTTTTTCTTTAACTTTTCCTTTCCATTTCTATTGGGTTACGTGTTAAACTGTTTAAATAATAATTGTGATTTGTTAATGACCTCGCAACAAGGAAATTCTGAGATCTTGCGACGAACCGACCAACCCAATTATATATTGCACAGTAAACATGACGATCAATCAGACTGCTGTAAACATAACCACGTTGTACTATCAAAAATAAATATAACCAGAGCTCTAAACAGTTAAAAAAAAAATGTAGAATTCAAAAAGCTGAACAAGACTTGGAAAAATAAGATAAAAAATCTAGTTTATGAAATTAACGCAGCGCGTCCTGCACCCGTAACCTGTTAAGCTATTTATTGCATTTTAAATATGTTTTTTTGGTTTAAAGTTACTTTACATTGCATTTTTTAGCAGCCCCCGAAAGGGGAAAAGACGCTATTAGTTTTGTGTGGCCTGTCTGTCCGTCTGTCCCGATTAGATCTCGTAAACTAGAAAAGATAGTGAAAATGCGACATCACAATATTTTAGACCATTCAAAGTTCTGATGCAACACTACTTTTTTCTTTTCTGAAAGCGAAAAATCTATTTTTTTAAATCCCTTATGAAAGCAGTTTTTTTTTTCATAAAAATACACCACTTTTACAACTATTCACTGTTAATAGTAACAAACACTTCTGGCTCTCTATTAAGTGACCAAAAGTTATCCATATCTTTCCAACACATTTATGCAAAACGGTTGTAGATTTTTGTCAATTTTTTTTATTTGCGTTGTTAAGTTATGTAAGTTCTGTTATACATACTTAGTACTATATTTACATATAAAAAATGATTATATATTTTTTTAAAAAGAAAAAATCTATTTAGTATTCATATAAGTCAGACATAATTTAAAACAACAATGAATAAGTAGTTTTTCATATTATCGCTTGAACTGCAGTCCACACACTTACATAACACCTAACCAAAGATAAATATTTTTTTTAATAGAAATGTTTTATTCTTGATGAATAAGAGATTGGCTTTTTACAAAACTATTAAATCAATTAGATATTCATTATAAGACATCAGGCCAGGTTCACATCTAGCTTCACATTCACTTTCACCTATCCTTTGGTCTGCAAGACTGCAGAGGCACCACACGAGATCTGTTAACCTTTTTTTTTCATCATTTTCTGTCATTTGTCTCTGATAGAATTTCATTCTGATAATATTGAAACATGTCTTTTTATCTGCCTGGGTGGACCACTTCGGGGGCCGATTTTCAGTTTGTGCCTACACACAAACTGTCTTTGTAACCTTGTTAAAAAAATGTAATTATATCCAATCCTATCAATGTAACTGACAGAATACTACAGAAAACACATTCACTGCATTTCTTGTCTCCTGTATTGTCAGCTGTGTTCAGATATTAGACAATGGACTGGTGTAGGAACATGGACTGGTGTAGGAACATGGACTGGTCTAGGAACATGGACTGGTGTTGGAACATGGACTGGTGTAGGAACATGGACTAGTCTAGGAACATGGACTGGTCTAGGAACATGGACTGGTGTAGGAACATGGACTGGTGTAGGAACATGGACTGGTGTAGGAACATGGATTGGTGTAAGAACATTGACTGATGTAGGAACATGGACTGGTCTAGGAACATAGACTGGTCTAGGAACATGGACTGGTCTAGGAACATTGACTGGTCTAGGAACATTGACTGGTCTAGGAACATAGACCATCAATTGAATACGAAAATGAAAGGACTGTGAGCGTAGGATTGGAACGTAAATGTAAAGTTTCCCTTTCAGACCTTCTGATCTATAGGGCAGTTGATGTTAAGATCATCTGTTTTATAAGTCCAACGAGGAGGGTGTCACGTGGCTTGCGCAACGACTAACAGGCTTTACTTTCCCCAAACTTAAGTCAGGTACCCATTAAAATTGGGTGGAATCTAAGCGCCTAACCACTCAGCCACCGCGCCACCTATTGGAACGTGACCATCGATTGAAACGTGACCTTGCAATATTTCCAGACTGTCCTCAGCAATGTGTGACTTGTAAAATGTTTGTTGTAAAATGTTTGACATGTTTCGGATGTTCCTTCAGAGTTGAAGATAATCACCTCCTAGTCCAAACCTCCCGCAGGACGACGGGGGATGGGAGCGGGCAGGATTTGAACCCTTGACCACCGATAAATCTGAACAACAGTCCAGCGCGCAAACCGCACGACCAGGCAGCCATCCTCTAATGATGGGACTTCGAGAAAAGTGTTCTTGGGCGTAAAACACAATAGGCAAGACCAGAGATGCTCAACTGACTAAAAGTGGGTTTTTCTTATCCTTCATGCAAACCTCTTAATTGACGATGACCCCTGGCAGAACCACCCTACTCGTCTAGTGACGCAACATGCCAACATTTTTTCCCCTCATCTCCTGCGCTATAGCCTTTCCCTTTAGGGGCGGTGGGGGTGAAGGTGAAGGAGGACGACACGTACAGAACGGGTGTCAACACCCCACTTTTGACACTTGGGCAAATCATCACGCTAGTGACCCTCTAAGTGTGCTAGTCAAAGTATTCGGACTGGATTATGTCCGGACTAATAGCTAATCTATAACAACTCACCATATGAGTTTAATCTGTCATCTAAGACCTTCTCTAGCTTTTTTTGTTTTGTTTTACACTAGTTTGAAAGTTTACATCAAGTCGTACAACATCGTTCAGAAACCAACTTTACAACAAAAAGCTTTTAGTGAAATGATTTCCCTCAATCTTCTATGTCTGGATTCCCAAACTAAGTGTAAGGGTTAGGGTTAGGGGTTAGGTTATCTGTACGTCTAACACTCAGTTTATGAATCCAAAGTCCTCAAACCTTCCGCTACCTGAAACCAATCCTTACACATTAAATCTTTGCGTAGAAACGTCTAGGCTTCTAATGTATAAATTAACTTCCTGTTTACACTTCTCTTAGGACCTTGACGCATGCGCCACGCGACAGTATGTATAAATGTAACAAGAAAATACAGCAACGAAATGTTTCGCTTTCGATAGACAAAAATTAGCCGTTGCTGGTGAAATCAGATTTCTATATCTATTTTGATATCTAATCGTGACAGATGGACAGACAGACTAAACAAAACTTGTAGTGGCGTTTCCCTTAAAGGACCACTAAAAACATCTTCTCAGAGATTTACACAGACAAGATCTAAGTAAAGAGTAGAATGAAGGCCTTAAAACAAAGTCATTCTTTTAGTATTATTATGTGAAAAAACGAACGAATATTTATTCTCTGGCACAGGTCGAGTCTCATTCAAGGAAAACTTAATTCCTTCTTGTTCCCATCTTTAAGAGTGCTCCCTGAACAAGTCTCATCTATCGAGTAAACAAAATGAGGTTAGTTCAGGGTCTAAAAATGTGTTTTATTATTTGTAATTCGTCACTAAGTCTACGTCCAGTGAGAAAAATGTTTTTGTCAGGTGTGTGATCCAACTTGAAAGTAGACTTAAAGACTAGGAAGAGCAGGTGATGTACACGTCCCCCTCCCACCCTCTACTCTTCACTTTAAAGTGTTCCGTTCCAACTAGATAGTACCATATTCTTCAACACCCGCTCTCGTGACCAAACTACATACTTTTTTTCTGAATATTAAAACACACACACAGCCTTGCAATCATTGACACTTGTCACAATCTCTTCAACAACCACATACACACATACAACCACTCACATTTATACGCTCACTCACAACTAGAAATGTTCCAGCCACTCCCAAACTAGCTCCCATTCTATTGACGCCTCACAAACAAACCCCTCTGTATTCTTTTACCCCATTTTAGTCCCGAAAAAAAAAAAAGTAATGCCTTTAAAAGTAATGCAGACAAAACTTTTTTTTTTTGTCGTGCACCATATGGTATATATACAACCTTGTCTCAAAATCACCCTCTTGTCACAGGTACTAGGTACATTTTGGCGCATACCTGGCTGCCCTAGTCAGTGTGACCCCCTCCCCTTTGCTCCCCCGGCCATCAAATCTCTATTTTTCCCGCTCCCACCTAGACAGAAATAACACCTGCCGCACGCGCCGCTCGCGTGCCAATCAAAATCCAGGTAGAAGGTGGTGCCGTGTCCCCTTCCCCACGCCACGACCTCACGAAGACGGGCGGTCCCGTTTCAAGTGTAACAGTTCATCTGCTGACTTAAGTAAAATTAGGTCACGTCTGCGACATGCAACTTACCTGTCTGAGAAGGAAGAAGGGCTGGTGGTTTAATTTTTTTTTGTTGTCACAATAACTTGGAAGTATGAGTGCGTGCATATTGTGTCTTTCAAGATCGTGTCACTTTTTGTGTGTGTTGTTTTGTCACATTATGTTTAATATGTATCACATTGCTAACACGTTTAGGTCCAACTTGTGTAATACATTCTGAGTCTCTTGTTCAAGGTTCATACTTTACATTCTCTCGTTTACTAAATCATACTGAAACCCTCTTCTTAGTGTGGTCAAGCTGGGATTGATGATGATAAGACTCATTGACTATTCTTGACTATCTTTGATAATAAGCTAGCTTTCTTGCGGACATAAAGAGTTTTAGAGCAAAAAAACTCACTCCAAAGTCATATAGCCGACATTTCTATCATGTTTCTCGTATGTATTTATGCACTTGATGACCTACGCCTTTATCCGACAATCCGCTACCAGCGTTGTTTTGATCGAGTAACAGACCGCCAAGTTTGAATTATCGTTACATCTGCTACAAGTTTTGTTATTTCAGACGACCATAACTATTTTTTTTAAATTTCTTGTTCCGGTAAAAATAAAAAAAAAAGGTTTGAAGACATTAGGGATGGCTGGTTTGAAATCATTATAACAAACACTCACAACAGGGCCGGCCTTGGGCATAGGCAAACTAGGCATCCGCCTAAGAAGATTTACTTAGGAAACATAATGTACGCATTTGAATTCATCAGTATAAGATCATCCAAAATGAGGCAGTCTAGTGGAATGGAAAATTAGTTGTCTGACTTGTACGCTATTTCTTATAAATGTGGTGGGCGCGGTGGCTGAGTGGTTAAGCACTTGGCTTCTAAACCTAGTGTCCTGGGTTCGAATTTCGGTGAAGACTGGGATTTTGAATTTTAGGATTTTAAGGCGCCCCAAAGTCCACCCAACATTAATAAGAAAGTAAAGGTTGTGCTGGCCTCATGATACCCTCCTCGTTAACCGTTGGCCATAGAAACAGATGACCTTAACATCATATGCCCTATAGATCACAAGGTCTGAAAGGGGCAGAACTTTTCTTTACTTTTTAAACTTGATAAAAGGTCTAGCAATGAATTGATTTCAATAAATAGGTGCCCAGGTTTGTCCGTATACAAGGATTCAATGTAATTTAAGAGTATTTTTGAACGAATTGGTTGTATCAGAGATTAGAAACACCAGAAAACTTCGAACGCCTTCTGATCTGAACGCTATGCTCTATGTAAGCTAATCTGATCTTTACGTTAGCTAATCTGATCTCGATGTAAGCAAACCTGATCTCTTTTTAAGCTACCTTGATTTGATCTCTACGTAAGCTTATCTAATCTCTATGTAAGCTAATTTGATCTTTATGTAAGCTAACCTGGTCTCTGTGTAAGCCAACCTGATCTCGATGTAACTTAATCTGATATCTATGTAAGCTAATCTGCTTTTTAGGCTAGATAATAAGTTTTCCTTGAAGTAGATCTGCTATCTTTGCTAGTGTTACGATCATCAATGGTGCTAATGTCACGATCAAACTTGATGCCAAGATAGATGTCACGTTGGAGATTACATTGATCTGAACAGCACAATCAACGATCGTAATTGCCGAGGATTCAGAAATCGTCAGTTGATAAGATGATCATCTAGAAGTTGCTAGTTGATAAGAGGATCATCTAGAAGTTGCCAGTTGATAAGAGGATCATCTAGAAGTTACTAGTTGACAAGACGATCTAAGTATATTATTATATATTCAATGAAGAAACTTCTCTTCGTCTAAAACAATTACTTTAATTCAAAACTTGAAAAAGCTATTCACAAATAATTACAGTGGTTAAATGTACTTGAATAGAATAACTGATCTACACAATAATATAATTGAGTTCTAACACAAGACTCTCGTACATGTTATCTCTAACACGTTCCGCACAAGACCAACCAATAAATGCAGCTCAAAGTACAATAATTAATACTTTAAACCAATCATATTTATTTCAAAACATAATCCTGCTGCTTGATAGAAAATTCCCGAGGTAGCTAAAATTCTGCCGACAAGCTAAATATAGACTATGGCTAAATATAGATACAGTGTACGTGACAGCTAGCTAACCTGCTTTTAATGCTAACTTGATCTTCTTTCTGGTAATCATTCCAAAGAATCTTTCACGTTTAAGAGACAAATTGCTATTTAATAGCAAATTGGAATTTAATAGCCGATCCTTTTTTATAAAGTTAAGTCTAGGCGGTAGGTCTAAAGACGGTTGTATTGATAAACCAAAGGGAGGGGTGTAGCGATAACTTCTGGAATGAATTAGCTTGGCATCTTGAACGCCGAAAGCAATGTTGTCTGATAAACAAAGTTGTGATGGCGGCGATTTGATTTCAAAAGTTTGGACAGTGAGAGGGGGAATACTGTAGGGGGAAAATGAGGAAGCGCAGCGGTACGAGGAGGTGCCTAAGTAGCTATTTTTAGCACTCCTATCCACAAACCCGTCACTACAAATGGTTTATCCTAGACATGCACTAGAAATATGCAGTATGTCCTACCAATGGTTTGTGCTATACGCAAAGTAGAGAAATGCAGTATTAGCCTACCAATGGTTTTTCATAGAGATACAACAGAGAAATGCAGAATGTCCTACCAATAATTTCTCCTAGAGACACATTAGAGAAATGCAGCATGTCCTGCCAATGGTTTGTCATAGAGATACATTAGAGAAATGTAGTCTGTCCTACCAATAATTTGTCCAAGACGTGTTTCAATGTGGAATGTTTTCCCTATTATCACTTATCACATTTATAAAATATGCGAAAACGTGAAGTTTTTATTTAGGAAACATAATGTATACATTGATCTACTTTTGCCTAGAAATATTCAAATAAATGCAACAGTGATTTTAACAGGAAATGTGATGAAAGAGATATCTGAATTGACGAATCATCATAGCTTCATTATTTGTGTAAATGTCCTAAATTCTCTACTATAATGGTCATTACTGTATGTTGCTACTTGACCAAAGGGGAATTCCCTTTAGTTGTACGAGATGTGTAGGCACATATAAATACATCATAAAGTTGGCATCAAGTTGACACATCCTTATTGTCTCTAGGTTTTCTAACCAAATCTTGTCAATAATTGACTCTACCACCATAATTGTCTTAGCAGTTAGTAACGAGTGAAACATTGACTTTTGTTGACCTGCCAATCTGTAGCATATACCTCCATCAATAATAGACACTAGGGCGTCTATGTTCTGGAACACAAAGAATGTGAAAACCTTTTGAGGTGAATTGACCGATACTGAATGACGAGTAGCCAACACACACACACACAACTAAATATCCTTAAAGCACTGACCAATGATGATGGCTGCCTGGTCGTGCAGTATGCGCGCTAGATTGTCGTTTGATCGTCATGATGATCCCAGGTTCATACCCTGCCCGCTGCCTTCCCCCGTCGTCCAGCGGAGGGTTTGGACTAGGAAGTAGATTAGCTTCAACTCTGAATAAACATCCGAAAATGTCAATATCTTATATTTTACAACACATATTACCTAAGTACTTTGCTAGAACACATTACCTAATTACTTTGCTAGAAGAACACATTATCTAAATGAGTGAACTGGTACTGACATTTCCCTCGTGTTTTAAAACTTCAAAGACATCTGGCTTGAATTGCAACGCTCCATTATTTCCAAACAGAAAGGACACACATTAGCCAGAACACTGCGTTACATTCACACATCACCTCGTTAGGGCCTCCTTCAGTCACTAAGGCAAGTGCCGATACAACTTGGTGTCAGAGGTGTCGAGAGGCTCTATCAGAGTGTAGCACTGGGTGCTGCAAACTGGCTAAAGGTCTCCGGCAGCTGATTTTTCCTTGGGGTTAACTACTGAAACCTTTCCCATGAAGATACCTTAGCATTAAACCAAAGGGACACATTTAGTTCGTGTAAAGTAAAATATATGGTGTTAGGACACACACGCACACAACAAACAAACTATATACAAAGACACACATTCACCCGAAGAACCGAAATACACCCATTATGTAAGTCAAGGTCTATACATGTAAAAACGCGTACGTTCGTGGTTTCGTGTATGTGTGCTTATGTCAGTATGTGTGTAGGATACTGTGAATGATAAAATGTTTACTGGTAGTTTTTCAAGTAACTTAAGAGAATCAAAATGCTAAAGAAATACAATACGCCTGTCTGTGTGTTTAGATGTGTGTGTCTGTGTGTTTAGATCACAGATCTGATCGATAACAGAAAAGAAAATTGCAAGAAAGGCTGAAAGAGTATTGAGAAAGAGGGGGCTTCTAGATTCCATGGACCTATAAGTTATGAACAAATATAGGTGTCAAATATCAATAAAGAAACTGTACTTTAACCACTAGCCTTTCTTTTTATATTTTCACAACGGTGTCAAAGCAAACATTAAAAGTATCGCCTTAAAATTGTCATCCTAAGTAAATGTTTGTATTGAAAGGTTCTGTTATTGAAAAGTGCATCACAAAGTATTCATCCTGTATGATCAGAAGAAAATTGAAGCACACCTCCTGATATTACACAATCAGAAAGCTTTAAATGGTAGCCAGGAGAGATTGAGAGGGAGAGAAAATTAGAGTGAGGGACGAACTGAGAGGGACACTCCTCGTGACCTTATCTGCCTGTCATGTTACGCACACAGTTGAAGTGGAAGTATAAACAACAACTTTGAAATGTTAACTAACACGAGGCTGAAGACCGTTCACCGCGCTAGTAGAGAACATGCGATGGGGAAACGACTTCCTGCAGTGATCAGTTTTATTAGTGCCAATGGATACTGCCAGATTCAACGTAGTTACGTAGATCTTGATATTGGTGATCCTCTTCTTGAGTTCCTTCACGTGCTTTGGACTAATTTGTTTGCCTCCTGGAGATCGCATTTATTTCCACATTGGTTTGCCACATAGCCACATGTGATCCACTAGGTGGATGATATTGACTACCTTAACGAATTAACCAAAGTAAAGATTTGGTTGCTACCCTGGCCATATCCGTGTTAATCAATAGACCCATAGCATAATTTTTTTTTTAGTAAAATGACGAATTATAGATACATAAAACGAACGTTATTAGTTTTGTGTGGCCTGTCTGTCCGTCTGTCCCGTTTAGATCTCAGAAACAAGAAGAGAAAATGAAAATCAGACATCAGGATATTTTAGAACATAAGTTCTGGTGCAACGGATACTTTTTTTCTTACCGAAAGTGAACCATCTAATTTTAAAAAAATTATATATTCAAGCAGATTTTTAACAAAATTACACCACTTTTCAATGAAAAACTTCAGGGGAAGTAAGTCTTATTAAAAATTACACAATCTTCTTCATTAATAAATCAAGCTTCATTCATAGATTCGTGCATTGGTACAAAACATAAGGTCGCAATTGAAAAAGTATCCATGGATCATTATAAAATATCCATTTATTAACTAACTCATGGAATAGAATAATGATTCAAATGTTGTTTTTAAAAAAAAATTTAATACGAACTTCGTTTCAATTGTAAGTTAAAAAAAAAAAAAAAAACTACTTTTATACCGCTCAGTTTCACACATCATTAGGCTATACACATCAACACTATCTAAATTACAATAAATAGAGACCAGACATAGATTTAGATTTAATTGTATTAAACAATTTTAACAAAACTTACATTTATAATCCATTAAGAAAATAGTTTATAGGGGTGCAAATTTATTTATTATGTAAGAAGTAGTATCACACCAAGAAGTGAATCTGTAACCCAGTAGTAGGCCTACTAATCCTGATCATAATATTGACCTAGATCTAGTAGATCAAGATTTTATCTAGATTCTATATACATTCTATATTCTGGATCTAGTCCAGACCTATTAAGTAAATAGAGTCTAGAGCGATTAGGATCAGGATTAGTAGGCCTACTAGTGGTTAATAGTGTATTAGCCTATTCTGTCCGCATGGGAAATCTGTTAAGTTGTGCAGGGCCCTTTGTTTTATTTCTTACTATGTCTACTCCAATATATTAATCGAAATTGTAGGGAAGAAGTAGGTATCTTGGAGCGGTGGTGTCATGGGGGGGGGGGGGGATGCGAGGGTGCGGTCCGCACTGGTCTACACCATTTTGGGGTGACAACCAAGTTGGAAAAATTATAACTTGGCAAAAGCAGACACATTGAAAAAGATATATCTTGGAGCACTGGCGTCACTAGGGGGTGGGGTCGTGAGAAAGTTGATGGGAGGGATGACGCCCTAAGATACCTCACTAGGTGCCACCGACACTCTTTCGGGAGGCTTCCAAACTGATCTTAAGTGATCACTTTACGCTACTCTATTTATTCCAAAAGTAGAGTTAGAAGAGTCTTATCAAAGACAACGTGTTGCACTGTTTGCTTTTGTGTAAAAATAACGCCAAATTTCTTTAAACGATCAAAACATTAGTGAACTTGATGGGGTCGCCTCTGAGTTTGTGTGTTAACACAAACTCTCTTTGTAATCTTGTTTAATTTTAAATCTACTCATTGTTAATTATTCTTGTTTTTCTTTATTAGATACGCTTACATTTAAATAAATTTTATGTGTTTCAGTAACGACAACTGTCCTTGGTATGCACATTAATGAAAGCCCCCTGAATTTAATCTCCAGCTGCGTTGATGTCTTTATGAGCGTATTGATGTTTTGGAGATGCTTTGATCGCGACCGTGTCCAAAGAGGCGTGAAACGAGAATGTCTTCTTATCGGATAGGGAGAGAACTATCTCATCCACTTGCATTAGGGAGGCTGGTTTGAACTTCTCAAAGACACCATTATGCTTACTTAATGGAGGTGAGGATGACCTTCTGCCTTAGGGGATAACTCAGGCTCCATCATTGTTGCAAATGATTCTCTTTCAAAGTTATTTGTCCTCGAAGTCCACAATTAAAACAGCCGATCTAATTGGGTTTCAGGGTGGAAATACACCGAGTTTTCGTCAAATATTTTTGCCAAGCAGAAAGATTAAACATAGTTTTCAAACTGCGTTGTTTTAGTTCGACTTCAATTGAGAGTGTGATCACAGTATGTCAGACTATTTCTAGAGTCGTTTTGTCCCTCCTCGTTATAACACATATTATGGACATAGTCTTGGTGACGATGCGCGTAACCAAGGTTCTCCACTCCATTCGGTCAAAAACTGTCTGCATTAGCATATCAAGATATTTGCCCGGACAGTGTACCGACGTTTTGAAAACAAACGTCCTAATCAAAGCGTTTAAATTCTGACGTGACAGTCTCTTCAGATTGAAACAATTTTTTTGACAATACTTCAACTTAAATTTACATTTCGCTTTTCTCACCTTTGTGTGTGTGTGTGTGTGTGTGTGTTTGAATAAAGATGACTTGATTTTTTTATATTAAAAAAAACACCAACTTAAAAACATCTAGGATGCTGTTCTAATTTGTCATTTCTTTGTACCAATAGAATTTTGAAAACAAGCCACTGGAAGTTTGGGGTGAGAAAAGTCTTTTTTTGAGAATTTGAGACTAAAAAGGAAGTAATGATGTTGAAGAACAGATTCAATGTTCTGTTTGTTCTCTGTAGTAATCAACATGTTCTAGTTCAAAGTGAACACACGTTTTAGTGCAATGTACTTAATGCTCTGAGGCTAGTGGCAAACGTGTAGGCCTGTTTAAAAGAAAGTGAAATGATAACTAGAAAAAGTCTGGGCTACGAACAGACTTCTCGGTTGACTTAACGCGAAGAATCTGGTTTGTGAATAGAAGAGAGAAGGTAACTCCGATAATATTTAAAAGATTAAATACATTTTACTTTTATGTTGCCCCTAGAAAGAATGTTTCTTCAAGTCTGTATGTAACGCAAACTCAACCCAATTGCTTAGATCTCTTCAATTACCTATAGAACAAGTTTATCTTTCTACAAGTGAAAAATAAAGAATAAAAACAAAAGTACAGTCTTAAATAAGAATACCTAAAACTCTCTTGACCTTTCTCTCCACAGTTTAGTAAGCTCCTTTTAATATTCCTTTTCTTACATTTTACTCCACGTCTGCCAGTTCGTAGACTCATGGGATATGTTCCGGTTTCATTTTTTAAAATCTTTTTGGAATTTGTGAGTCGTTTGAAATGAATTGATGTTGATTTCGTTTTGAGTATTTTTTGATGCAATGCTTTTATTGATAAGATGTATGTATCTATAATTCGTCATTTTACTAATGATTTTTGTTTATGCTATGGGTCTATTGATTAACACAGATATGGCACGGCCAGCGCAGCAAACAAATCTTTACTAACAAATGCCAGGTACTCCACCCTAGTACACAATCAAAACAACAAATATTCGTGTATCAGTATCCTTCCAAATATTGTGAACACAGCAACTTCTGAGATACGTCCTTAAATGACATCAATTTCAGGTTCTGTCTGCCTGGTCGTACGGTAGGCGCTTTGGACTGTCAACACGATGGTGCTGAATTCGAAACCAGCTTGCTGACATGTCCTCTCGTAGTATAGGAGACTTGCTTTTTGAGAAAAAGTCCCAAACACGAACAGAACAAATTAAAACTAAATCTCAACGTTTTAACTAGTTGCTGCATTGTCATAAACATTACAATCACTGCAGGACTTCTAGGTCTAAGTACTCTTCTGTCTCCCTCTTGCTTCACAGACCACATTCAACCATCAACTCAGTGACGCAACAACCAATAAATGTGACACTGCCAGTACGTGTCAGATTCCAATATTTAGGCCTACTCGCCAAACTTGGAAACCGCGGGGCTACATGTCCGTGCCTTTTATTTCTCTCCAAGACTGGACAATGGCTATTAACTTATCCCCATCTTTAGCACGCGTATGACCCAGTGCCACCCCTTCCCCTCTGACACTTCTCCCAAGGCGCTGTCTTAATCTTTTTCTTTCAAAGACAAAAAAAACATTTTTCATGTCCAGCTAAGCCTATTAACGTTCCGCTGACCCTAACAACATGTCGGCTTTTGTAGGGACCACTTGAGTTGACGTTTGAGAATCATCCCTTCTGTCAAAACCATTTCTTCTCCCTTTTCTGCCAGCCCCCAGCCCGCCATGTTTTTTTTTTACTATTGGAAAAGCTTTTGTCCGTTTTAGTATTCAAATCTACTTAGTGTTTTTCACTGACGTGCCTGGCCCTCCTGTACAAATAAGAAATAGTTGAGTCACGTGATCATCTTATTCTAGATTGTCAAATATTATAGAGAAAGAAATTTGAGAAAGAAAATTAAAATAGACATCAAATAGCTGAGAATTGAGGGTTTTTTTGTTTGTTTTTTTGCACAATTTCGAAATACAACTATAACTTCTAAACACGACTTGCTACAGGTTATCAAATTAATGTAAGATTGACAGGAGCTACCCACAGTTATCACAGCTTAATGTGTTTTCCTCTATATCTAATAGTTTCAAAAATATAGCCGTATAATAATCTCAGGGTAAAGAAGCCGCACACATTTTGATAGGTCAGTGCGCTCAGGGTACGGTATAAAAACAATTGAGAACTTCCCATTATCTTGCCAGGTGTCAATAGTACATTCTCCGTGTCAGCACCTTTGCTATCTTGAACACATGGGCGACCTACTCCCTACTCATACCAAAGCGCCCTGGCATGGCCCCGCTAAGTCTTCCCACGGTTGTAGCCTAAACACGGCCAGATCTATAGCGCGCACAGGTTAGAAAACCTATAGGGCAAATGTCCGCAGCTGGACGCTGTGGTCGAAAACACAAAATCATGCTGTTCTAGACTAGGAAGCAAACCGTAGACACACACACACACGATAGTTAGAATAAAAGAGAGTGGGAAAGGGAGAGAATAGACTTAAGAAACAGGAGACTAGAGAAGAACATTCTAGAACTTGCTTGCCGAATGTGTTATCTTAATGTCAACAATTCTGACAGGTAAAACAACAGAGAAGCGCAAAAACATTTGACCATTTCCGAAAGTCCGATCTGGCGAGGTAAGGTAAAAAAAAAAAAAAAAAGAAAGAGTTGATATAACACTAGGTTACAAAGAGAGTTTGTGTGGAAACGCAAACTCAAAATTGGCTCCCGAAGTGGTCTGCTCAAGCAGGTAAAAAGGAAGGTTTGAATATTTTCAGAAAGAATTTCAGAAACTATGAACTACAAACGATCAACAACTACAACCCTATCTCCGTCGATATAAAAAGAGACATGCGCATGTAGAAAGTGTTTACGATACTGTTGTATTGATAATTCTAATTACAACTTATGCCACAGGATACGGAGATTTATTAATGTTGTTATTATTACATTGTTAATATTCATATGTATTCAATGAACTGATAGTTGTGAAGATAATGTTATTGTCTAATGTTATAAGTCAAGTTGCTACACAAATGCTATGACTGAAGTCAAGATGACACGGCAGTTGAAAAAAGCTAACGTCGCATGGACTGGGTAGAGAACGCCGTTATCAATTTTGTTGATCTTTTAATAGCGCCCTGGATCTGGCAGAGAATACTAGAACTATTGCTAAAGTATGAACGTGTTGAGATTGAGCTTCGTCTAGACAATGTGCTGGGTACCTGGATTAGCTCCCCGACATTATCTGTTGGACTAACTACACGGTAGGGAGAAATGGTCTGCAAGATGAAGAACTGAGAGAAAGAAAGAGGAAATAGTGTCGAGAGAGAAAGCCACTTAAACGTCTCGTAGAGTGATCTGGTTTGAAAACTTAACCCTAACCCCAACGTTGCTGACTTGCGCGAATTTCCACGAGAGATAAAAAAGAGAAAAACGTTGCACAAAGCTTTTTTTTTCCCCTGTGAATGTTTTAAACTTTTGGTATTTATCTGTTCTTCAACATCTTCCATCTTTCAGTCGGACCTGTCGACTTGAATTATCTACAGAACTTTGTGTCACGTGACCAGGATGCCATGTTACGAGGTGTGAGAGCCTCTTGACCTGGCCAGTTTATAGGCCTCCTGGCCAGTCAGCACCCCCGTGCCCCTCCTCTTCCACTAACAAGATGGGACGAAAAGGCTGCTGCGTTCCAAAGGGGGTAATCGACCGACTGCATTTATGCCAAAAACGCATTAAAACATTCCTGAATGTGTCGGGGTTACTGGATGTGTCGGGGTTACTGGATGTGTAGGGGTTACTGAATGTGTGGGGATTACTGGATGTATCGTGGTTTCTATAAATGTGTCGGGGTTACTTACTGGATGCTTTGAACCCTAAAAACAATGAACTAAAGATACAATACGAATGTATTAACATTATTTTTCGATAATATTTAAATTAGTAACAAAAATAAAATTATTTAAAACTTATTTGTGTTCGTTATTTTCTTTACGTTCCAAACAGTTCATCCATCGGACGAATGTCTAGGTTAAAGGTGAACTAGATGTGTAGTGCAACTGTTTGTTGTTTTCATCTCAATCAAGTGACTTTGTTGTCAAACAAACGTCGAAAATTAAAAGTCCGTCGCATGTCACTGTTTGTCTCAGGTTTACATTTGAACAGCTAAAGAGCTATAATATGTGAATAACTATTCGCTTTGTATGAAGCTTAAAAAAATAACTGCTCCCCCCCCCCATTCCACACCTTTGCTTTTCTGAGAGCAAAGACTTTTTTTTTAGACTAAACAAGCAATTTTTTTTATGCAGACACCATTATAAAAAAAATACTATTAAGAGATCTACTATAGTAATGTCTCTAACTGTATAGTGAAAAGGTTTGCTATGTAAAAGAGATGTAACCGTACTGGCTACTGGCTAGAGGTATAATTTGTTTTTTTATTTTTAAAATGACTATTCTCCAAGGCATTAACATAATGAAACAAACGAAATATTCATCTCTGATAGTATGTTCCCTGAACAACAACAACAACAACCTCTCACTAGAACACAATCAAAGACGTTTCATTTTACAATGGTTGGGACATCACTGACCTATACAATAGGCTTTGGTTCTCCCTCTGTTAGTTCTTTTTCCATATTACTTTAAGCTGAAAAATATCGCACTCTTAATACTTATACCTTATACTTATACCTTATACTTATATTTTCAATTCCTCTCCTAACTTTCCATAGCTTCGCATATCTAGAACGTCAACTATATTAAACTAATCAAATGGTTTTCAATCCGCCATAACTGTTATGTAACAGCGTTAGCTAATGTCCGAGTTTGGCGTCCCTTTCCCCTTTCATCAAAGTTTCTCCTATCAGGTCGAGTCTCCCCAAACTCTCAGACTGTGATAAACCTTGCCCCCCAGGAAACTAAGACAAACATAGAAAGACTACTAATTCCATTAATGCCAGGGCTAGCCTGTAACTCACTGCCCTGCAAAAACTTCTGGCAAATTAGCTGAACCGAAGCTCACTCCTTCCAGGGCGCTCTGTAGACTCTCTTTGAACCGATTCTCTCCCTCCCCTCCGCTGACGGCCAGCTCTAGAAATCCCAGAGGCATCTCCTGTGGTGGATGTTTATCAGTCTCTGCTTCTGGTAATTATTGCCAAGACCATGACCCGATATGTTAAGAATGGTGTCTGTAGTGGGGAATGAATTTAGTATGTTAAATCTTGAAGTGGTAAAGCCTGAGTGAGCATAGTTAGCACTGTATGTAGGACCAGATGTAAGAACGTGTGCAGGGCACTAGGTGGTCGATAGCACACAAACTATACCAATATGGCTGTTGTTATTTATTTGTGTAACTGTTTATGTTTTTGTTTGAGAAGATTTCGGACCTTCGTTCAATGGTAACGTCTTATTCTAAACCTTTTGTAGGACTGCAGGGAATGGTGATCAAACTCGGGTCCTTTGGAAGCGCTTACTACTCGACCAGATAGCCATTGCTCCTCAGTAATGTTAACTTAAGTCTACTTCCAACTTCATTAATATCTTTCCTTTTCAATACAAGTGGTCCATAAAGTTTTTTTTTTTTTTTTGGCCTACGGTTAAAGAAGGTGTCATATAGCCAGAACAACGACCAACCGCAATACTCCAATAATATCAGGTTTGGTGAACATTTTAACTCCCTCAGCTCTGAAGCCAAGGGATTTACGACTACGCCGCCACAACTCAAATATAATCAGCTTTGTATAGATATCAAATCTTTTCTTATCTTCTTCTGTATCCACGCCAGTCTTAGGATTTCTTTAATTGTATCAACCTTGGTCCAAGTGTCTTTTTTATCAACCTCAGTCATAACTTGTTCTAAACACTAGTCCTACTTCTATCTCTCAGTGTTTGAACACCTTCTCATCAGCGTGCCACTCAGCAGGGGTTCGGCTAATGGGGAAGACAGATGATGAAGGTAATGAATTTCTCCGCCTCTCTCTCTCTTCGGACATCCGAGACAGGGCCTATGGTCAGTACGCCTGTGTCTCTCGGACTGACAGGATAATGGCTACCTCGTGGCTATTCATCACGTGACTGAGACACAATACACCCTCCCCCGAGAGAAATCAAATATCAAAATTTATCAATTGCTTTCACGTAGGTTGGTGAACGTGTTGGGACAGAGACTAAATGTAGTAGTGTGTGGTCTGAAGAGAGACACTTTGGGATAATTACACAGTTGGCCACGAAACATTCAAGCATGTATACCATTTTTTTTTTCAAAGGATAAATTTAAACTGAAAAAGATTGCGGAGAAAATGTGGAAATCTATCTAATACTTTTAAAGTTGTAGAACCAAGTTGATTACAAGCAAGATTCTTTTTCTTTGCAAATATTTTCAGCGTATGGTGCTATCATATTTAGATCACGCCTATATCACACCTAGATCACGCCTATATGACACCTAGATCACGCCTATATCGTACATTTAGATGTAGGCGCGATCTAGGTGCTAGGGTTAGGGCTATAGGTATATATATAGAGACACGTTTTTTTCCTTTCCTTCGTATGTCTTTTTTTTTCCCCAAGCTTAAAAAACAAAATAATCGGTTAATTTTCGCTCTATAAGTGTAAATGTTTCAATACTATTATTTTTCATGACATTAATTTTGTTACGTTGAGGCTGGTTGTCATTGGAATAAGTCTGATATTCAGGTTTGACGGAGCCGCCTAAACCCAAAAGAATCTATGGTGTGTTTTGTCGAGCCTGTGTGAGAATGTGGGTAGGATTGTCACGGCTATAGAGACCAATGAAAGATGGACATCCCAATGTCAATATCTGCAGTCTAGTATGGGTCTCCACGAAAGGTCACCATCGGTCATCATACACAGCTTGACCAAGTTCAGGACTAATAATGGCAAGTCTATAAAAAAAAAAAAAGAGAACAAAAATGTGGAGATGTATCCCCCCCCACCCTCCTCAACTGTTTAGTTTTTTTCTTCGGAATATTTTTGATCTCCTGTCAAAGGAAAAAAGAAAGGAAGAACTGAGTGGGAGGGCTGGGAAGTGACTGTCCAGTGACTGACCTTTCTTCAGACATAGAGCTGTACTTATATCCACATGAACATGTTTGTGTGGGCTAGAAGCTAACTCATAAGACCCCCGAGACATCAATGTCCAGTTTAATTGACGGTATGGAGAAAAGTGAAAAGACAAAGCCGTTAGTCGGAAGACAATCAGGTCTAGCTTATACATTGACAAACGAATGAATGCAAAGATTATTTTAAAAATTAAATAATAGTTCTCCAGCAAACAAACAAAATTTTATTAATTTTCAATTTCCAAACACAATTTTAAAATATACACTGCCTCACAGACCCAATACAATTGCGATATATTCTTCCACTGTCTCACAGACTCATTATGATTGCGATATATGCATCCACTGTCTCACTCACTCAATACAATTGTAATAAATTCTTCCAGTTTCACTATATCACAGACTCAATATAATTGCGATATATTCTTCCACTGTCTCAATCACTCAATATAATTGTAATATACTCATCTTCTATATGACAGACTCAATATAATTGCGATATATTTCTGATATGTTAAAAGTTAGTTCACTTACTCACTGCCCAGTAATTTATGTAATGATATGATGAAAAACAAAACATAATTATCCAAGGATCTTCCAACAACTAATAGACCTTGGTCATGTGTAAATTTTAAACCATCAATAATGATGTCTATGATAGTTAGACAATTGCGGTTTTATGATTACCTAGTGATATCCCATTCATTTTTGTAAGATTTGGCTATTTGTGTCATTCCAGATGCTCGTAGTGACGTAGCTACCAAGGGTTCATTGCAACCAAGCCCACGGATTGGCCTACTTTGCTGCGACCGTGGTGTTTGACCTCTATGTGATGTTAAAGTTACATCTAGAAACACAACAAACAATTTGCTCGATAAACATTGTGGAACAGACTATTTATGTCTGTCAGACTGTCAGATGAAACTCAATGAACCGTTAGAACAGACTGACAGGCTATGTTTTGGTGAGCACAATGAAGCTTGAAGTTACAGACATTCCTGTTGTTTATTGTTCGTTGTTTGGTTTAACATTTTGGATTGACTCGGGTGAGGATAGCTTTACTTTATTCTATCATCTCCAAGATGCGACCCGGAAAAGTGTATCCGTAGCTATAATACATAAAACACTGAACCATAATTTACACATAGAAAAACAAAATCATCTTCTTTTTTGAAGTAACGTCTGTATTATATAAGATAAGAAGAAACACAAGATAATAGACACATTTCTTGTTCCATATGTTAGAACAAATTTGTACAACTGCTCCATCTTCCCTAGTGCCATTAGAGAATGGAATTGGCTGCCTGAATCAGCCAGGAAAACCAACGACTAAGAAGAGTTTTAAGTCATTGATTAACACGCATGACTAGATTGACACATGAAATGCGTAGGACGTAATTATCTCCTTTTTCAAAGAAAAAAAAAATGAAAGTAAATTTGGCTTGAGTACTGGACTTAGGTCTAAAGCTAACGTCGGTTTTGAAAAGACTATCGTGTTCTTGAAAGTACTGTCACGTTAGGGAATATTCGAATGTGAGGCATTATTGATTCAAGAGTTTAATACATTAATGGTCTGGAGAATTTTGCGCATCGTCTTCTGAGTCTAGATGTAAGGCCTATCATTGGAATTATTCAATAAAAAAATGGCGTAGTCAGCCACAGTGTACCAATATTATGCGCTAACCAATTAGATTTAAAATGGCTTCAAGTTATATTCAAGTTTATAATCTCTACTCTTTTCTACTTATATTTTTACGTCAATCTACTATAGATGAGGCCTACATCTAGAAGAAGTAGATCTAAATCTAGTCAATCTACTATAGATGAGGCCTACATCTAGAAGAAGTAGATCTAAATCTAGTCAATCTACTATAGATGAGGCCTACATCTAGAAGAAGTAGATCTAAATCTAGTCAATCTACTATAGATGAGGCCTACATCTAGAAGAAGTAGATCTAATTCTAGTCAATCTACTATAGATGAGGCCTACATCTAGAAGAAGTAGATCTAATTTTAGTCAATCTACTATAGATGAGGCCTACATCTAGAAGAAGTAGATCTAATTCTAGTCAATCTACTATAGATGAGGCCTACATCTAGAAGAAGTAGATCTAAATCTAGTCAATCTACTATAGATGAGGCCTACATCTAGAAGAAGTAGATCTAAATCTAGTCAATCTACTATAGATGAGGCCTACATCTAGAAGAAGTAGATCTAATTCTAGTCAATCTACTATAGATGAGGCCTACATCTAGAAGAAGTAGATCTAAATCTAGTCAATCTACTATAGATGAGGCCTACATCTAGAAGAAGTAGATCTAAATCTAGTCAATCTACTATAGATGAGGCCTACATCTAGAAGAAGTAGATCTAATTCTAGTCAATCTACTATAGATGAGGCCTACATCTAGAAGAAGTAGATCTAATTCTAGTCAATCTACTATAGATGAGGCCTACATCTAGAAGAAGTAGATCTAAATCTAGTCAATCTACTATAGATGAGGCCTACATCTAGAAGAAGTAGATCTAAATCTAGTCAATCTACTATAGATGAGGCCTACATCTAGAAGAAGTAGATCTAATTCTAGTCAATCTACTATAGATGAGGCCTACATCTAGAAGAAGTAGATCTAAATCTAGTCAATCTACTATAGATGAGGCCTACATCTAGAAGAAGTAGATCTAATTCTAGTCAATCTACTATAGATGAGGCCTACATCTAGAAGAAGTAGATCTAAATCTAGTCAATCTACTATAGATGAGGCCTACATCTAGAAGAAGTAGATCTAAATCTAGTCAATCTACTATAGATGAGGCCTACATCTAGAAGAAGTAGATCTAATTCTAGTCAATCTAGACTAGATATCAAGAGTTCGAAATCAGAAGTTTTTGTATATGTGTTAGATCTAGATGTCCATATAATGAACATACCAATAAATAATCACACAAGTATGCATTGCCCACTGGTCGAATCAGAAACATCGTATGTTCAAAAAGTCGTCAGTGTCACGGGTTCAATGCCCGGCTGGAGCTATATATTTGTTAAATTACTTTTTTTTATTATACAATTATATTTTAAGTTTAATATTAGAGGTATTAACTTTAAAAAAAATGTATTATTTACATTTTTTCTTGTTTAAAAATTGTTTGCTAATAAGAGTCTCGCATACTTCTCCACGTCTTCGCTTCCTGTGCTGGTTTCGCACTGTCTCCCTGACTGCTGTACTTCTTATTTACTATCATTGTACAAGAATTTATTTTCTTTTGGGAAATTATTCTACACTTTGTGTCTCTACCAGTACTACAGAAGACCAGGAAACCATTGAGCCTAGACATGCCTGACTCTATTGTCTAATTGTTTCCTTGTGTCTGGACATACAGACGTTTCCTCTTTGAATACTTCTAACCCTTGGGACAGAAGTACCGGTGCTACAAAAGATGATGTTTTAGTGGCTTAGTCAGTTAGCTTTATAGGACATTGCATTTATGCTCAGTATATCATAGAATATAACATTCACAAAGTGCCACATCACGTGAAACAAAGTGTGCAGTTCATGGACCCCGATTAAAACACTTCCTGTCACGGCTATCTTTGTGTTGATACTCTGCTTCGTCTCTCAGCGTGATCTTGTGCCGGAACTGTATGTTTCCTGTCCACCATCAGGGCGATGATAGATGACCGAGCTGCTTTGAGATCTGGACATGCTCGTCAAAAGTGCGAGGTGAAGGGGAGCACTACCTGAGACCATGGACAAGGGGCAGCGCTAAACAATTTTTAAAACAACACCTACACTTCTCAACATTTCCGTCAAGATCCCCCGCTGACTTAAACACAATGCCGGTCGAGCCTCTATTCAACGCCCACTGTCCGCTGCCCGGCTTCTTTTCTCACTCCAAACTACTTGCACACGGAACCATCACAAGGTTCTCAGGGCGGCTGCGTCAAAGGATAGAGTGACACAATACTCAGAGAACCCATTGTACCAGTTCCGGTCTTCAATTTTTTTAAACCGACCTCCAGTAAACCACCGCACCCCTTTTCTCCAGTGACCGACGGGACAAGTCCATATTATGTCTTCACAGGAAATAGGTGCATCTTGGTTCGTCCGGACGGAAGGGGGGGGGGGGGTCAGATGAAATGCAAAAGACTACCTCTGACCTCGCCAGTCTTGTACTATTAAATAAACACAATTCCCGTTTTCGTCGGATATGGCTCGAGGGAAATACTATAGTTATTTCCCTTTTTTTATTTGAAAGTGTTGAAGCCCTTGTTGTTTGTTCAGACCTATACTATTTCTTATGTCCTATAACCCAATGTCGTAATAAAGTTCTCAAAGTGCAGAAAGACATTCTTAAAAAATGCATTAGGCGCGGTGAAAAAGAAAAAAACGCTAAAAAAACATTAATTGAGTCATGATTGTGATAGTTTCATTATGTCTATACAAGTAGCTAAGTTTTTTTTGTCTTCTTTGACAGTCTCTTCATTACTAGAGACCTCGCGGCTTTTTTTCAACAATTTTTGAAATTAGTTTTATAAAATATTGTGTATGTGTGTGTGTGTGCAAAAGGCAAAATAAAATAATAATAATTTCTAAATGGTTGTGTCAGGGAAAGGTGGCTTACCACAAATGAATTACTGATCTTTATAGAGTAATAGCAGCAATTTGCCATCACCCCATTTCATCCAGAGCTGACGTTCTATTTAAGCTAAGCACTTTTGGAATAGGTGTTAACAAAATATTAATCTATCTTCGATAGATCGATTTCTTTTTAAAAATAAATCTTTCATAACTATCTCAGATGAGTTCAATAAATAGACTATCGGAAATATATGAGCTCTAAAAAACAGTTTATTTCAGTTTCAACATCAATTAGTTTTTAATGAAAACTTCAACTAAAAACATGTGTCTATAATTTGAAATAAGAAGACAAATGAACAAAAGCTTTGCAATTCTATGTTGTCAAAACTGTTTGCATGATTGATGTACACAAATAAGAGAACGAGAATACAGTACAAACGTTTATTTAGGAAACAAGAAAAGAAGTTTATTGAGACTTGCGGTTGGGGTTATAGTTCTCCAGAGGTCAGGGACACGATGTATTCCTTTTGTTTCCATTACCTTCATTCTAATCGTCTCAAGGAAATCCATTTCAAAGGTGAGACCAAGCAACACGATACTAGCACAACATTTAAAGAACCTTTGAAAGTAGGCTCCGCCCCTTACACAATAGTCCTCTAACAAGCTTCTCCATTATAAGTTATCAGGGTCGTGGGTTGAAGGTCCTCAGGGTATCGCCGGGAACTTGTCAATATATCGGAAGAAATCATTAATAACTTAACTTCAAGGAAAAGACTTGGCCGATGGGGGCGAGAGAATGAGTGCGGGGTGGCCAGGGGCGCGGCTCCCTGTGTCATTATTTTCTACAGTTTCAAAGCTATTGAGATGGAGGGAAGGGGGACGTCAGAGAGTGATTTGGTTTGATGGGTGGGAACCCTGTGAAATGATTGCCTTTCTTAGCGCAGACGTCGCTGTGAAAAGAGAATGTCGGCGACCCTTTTTTTTTGTTGTTGTTAACTAGTCAGTTTAGAACGTCCCGAAGTAAAAAAAGGTGAAGCAATAATGGCTAGCGATTACCTCAGTGTTCACCTGAACCTGGTTCACTTGTGATAAGGATGTCAGAAGTTGGCTTTTGTGGTTTTTAATATAGTATACTCTCTTCTGACATAGTCAAAAATAATGCTGCCTCGTAGCATCTAGGATGACAATAGCTTGTCATATATCGACAATTGGCTTCTATTCACAGTGTGTGAATGAAAAGAAAAATTGGTTATATGGCACTGTAGGGCACTGTGTATTTAGTCACTTGGAAAATTGTCAAGGTGATAACATTCTAGCATCGTGGGAACTAACTACCAGCAGGGGGCTACTTATAGTTTCTTTTAACGAAACTGTGTCAATGGCAACCACATGTGGACAACAATTTAGGCCTAATTGTAATCAAAATCCCCCCCACACACATTTCAACTTGCAACCCCCTGCACTCCTTCTAAAAAATGTTATTGACTTACTAGTATAAGTGTATCATTATTTGAAAATCAAAGAGAAATGATAGTCTGTGCGATTATTTACAATCTATATGAAGTTATTATACATTTGTTTATGACTCAATAGACAGAGAAAGCAAGGATAAGTTAATCAAGCTTGGATAAGAGAAAGCGGAAGAAGAGAAAGTTGAGTTAATAGAAAGTTTGAATGAGTTCAGAGAAAATTGGAGTGAATGCCGATAAAAATGTTACTACACAGCGTATCGCAAAGAACAATGGCCTGAGGTCTAACCGTGTCCACCAGCAACACAGACATCAGATCTAATGACATGACATTTGGGTTCAACATTTTCATATTTTATTTTGTGCTGTAAACAGACTGTGAATGAACCTCTTCTATCAAGGCGACAAAATTCTGTTTTAATTTCTTTTCTTTTTCTAAATCTCGGGCTAAACTTGTATTCTGTTTTATGGAACGGACATCCGAGGCAGCTGAGTGATTAGAAGATGTGAGAATCCCTGTAAGACCAAATCAAGGTCATTTCTTGTTGGTGTTTCCCCTCCCCCCACTCCTCATCTTAATGGGGGGGGGGGGCATGGCGTACTTTTAACGCCTGGCATTGTGACATAATAGAAATCGTGTCCCTGCTCTCCAACACAATACATAGTCTTCTGTAATGCAACACTGGTTAATCTGTTAGGATCTCCACCATTTCACTTTTTGCCCATTTTCTGAACCGTGTACCAGGTCAGGGGGGGGGGGGCGCATTGTGAACGCCAGTCGACTTGCACCTTTTGGTTTACGTGTGGCTTACTGAAAGTCCTTTGTAACCTGAGTTCCAGGTTTAGGGCGTGACAGACTCCAGAGTTTTTGTTCTAATGATATCACGCCTAACAACAACAGTTTTTATTTTTCTGAACACTTTTAGAACATTTTGGCTTTTAGAAACAATGACCTTCAAAACAACTTGTGTTTAACACAATGGCAAACAGTGCATAAAAAGGCACATGTACAATAAATGGCAACAATAAAATATCACAATAATAAAAGAAATGACAGCTCTATAAGTGACTTTTTTGTGTGTGTGTGTGGGGGGGGGGGGGTTGGATGGGGGGGGGGAGAAAAAATGAAAAATTTAGGTTGCCAGGAAGTATCTCTTGTGACCAACCAACATTTTTATTGCTGAAACTTTTGTATACTTGAAAAATGTTTTTCAATAACTTTTGCAAGTCTATATTGTCAAAACTGTTTGCGTTATTTATGCACACACTTTTTAAAAGGACAAGAATACAGTCCAAAAGTTTATTTAGGAAACAAACAAAAGAATTACATTAGAAGGCTGAAGTCATTAAACATAAGAAAATTATATTTGAATGTATATTCCTAGAGTCTGAGCAAAAAAAAATAATTCAGAAATCTAGTTAAACCAAATAGCAAGAAATAATCACGTTTATTAAAAAAAAATGACAAAGTTATGGACTGGATTGAAATATAATATATAAGATAAGATATTTTATTAAATATTTTGTAATATGACCCAACATTTTATTTTAAAGAAAAAAAAGTGCATTTAGAATTCTTTAGACATTAAAGTTTGCTAGGTAAAACCACAATCCTTGAATGTATTTATTCTGCTCTAAATGTCTATTCTAAAAAAAAAAATAAAAAAATTTGACAATAATTTTGCAAACTATAAAAATATATGTAATTTCCTTTTACGATTTGTTCTCAAATTTCTATGTATTTGTGTCTCTAAAATGTATAAGACTTGTAGAGTTTTTGAAAATATAGGTTATCATCTCAATCTACCAGATCCTGTTAGACCAAGGTCAGCTAGCTTGTCTCGGACTACAGACTAGTTAAATTGTCCGGGGCTTGTAAGATCTAGTTTGTCTCCATTGTGGGCTGTTGATTATGACATTTCATCAGTTATTACATATTAAAATCATTATTATTTAAGACTATCAAAATAAAGATTCTGAAATCACTTACTTGATTTATTCCTGTGAGCCCCCAGGGAAACAAAAGCCGCAACCACACCTCTCCACCGAACTCGATTCTGAGAAGCTTTCTTCCTCTGCTTGGATTTTATTCGCGTCGCTGATGACTGACCTCTTGTTAGGGCCTGCTCAAGGTTCTATCTCCCTTAGGATTTCAACCGAGTGCATGCCTTGCAACATTGGTAGTTGGTTTAGTCTAGTGGCTCCGCTGCATCCGACTGTGAAGATATGCCCAACCACTTCGCCAAGACCAGTTGATTACCTTGTGGACTGTGAAGATATGCCCAACCACTTCGCCAAGACCCAGTTGATTACCTAGTGGACTGTGAAGATATGCCCAACCACTTCGCCAAGACCCAGTTGATTACCTAGTGGACTGTGAAGATATGCCCAACCACTTCGCCAAGACCCAGTTGATTACCTTGTGGACTGTGAAGATATGCCCAACCACTTCGCCAAGACCCAGTTGATTACCTTGTGGACTGTGAAGATATGCCCAACCACTTCGCCAAGACCCAGTTGATTACCTTGTGGAACCTAAATGAAAATCGGGGTCTTTTTTATTTTGATACACGTCTATCCCCACGTGATGAAGGTCAGTCGGTCAAGATGTCCACCTTTTTACAATCTGATTACATGGGGGGGGGGGTGGAGAGAGTGGTGTCATGGTGACCAACTATTTACAACTTGATTACACTGACTCGCTAGGGAGCAAGGTGGGAAGAGGGGGGGGGTAGAGGTTCAAACCCAAGAGCCTTCTAAACTTGATTTAGTTTCAAGTATCCGTGTTTCTCTAGGGAGGTTGATTGGATTTTGGATTGTGACAATGACACAATTATGTTGATTGTTCTTTGGAAACAGAGATCTTCACTCACACACACACACGCACAGACATAACCACGCCGGATATTTAAATAATGACGTCATTATGTTCCAGGCATCAACAACAGATGCCCACGTGTATGTGCTAAAGTAAATGTTACCATGGTCACGTTGATATAGGCCTTGAGAAAAGAGGTTCTTACAAACATTTCCTTCTACTTTGAGGTGTGATAGCCTTCTGGACAAAAAGGGCCAGCCGTGTACTCTGTTAAAATAAAAATGTGTCCGGCTTATGAACATTCGTTTTCTATGAACTGACCATTTGAAAACCAAAATGTCAACACTGAAATAAGTTTCTTGCTTTACAATAACTACAGCAATACTAGATCAACACTAGCTCTTAGTCAATTAAGGTGTCAGGAGCTTCAGTCTCATTGCACGATAATTAATAATGACTTTATTATTCCTACCTGGAATCATTGTCAACTTTTGTTTAATCTACATATTCTATTGTTATTGTAACTCAGTCGTGCTGTCACTTAGTTCGAATCCTAGGACTAGGATTTTTACCTTCGGGATCTTATGGGCGCCTCTGAGTCCACCCATCTCTAATGGGTACTTGACTTTAGTTGAATAAAAGTAAAGGCGGTTGATCGTTGTGATGGCCACATGACACCGTACTTAACCGTATGCCACATCTGCCCTACAGATTTGAAGATCTGAAAGGGAAACTTTACTTTATGATGTCACATTACAATACATAACTTTCTTTAATGACTCCTTGTCTTCATTGATTTGAATTGTTACAATTCACGAAACTAGTTTTTAAAGTTAACTTTTACCGTCTCTGGAATGGTCCTGGGCCACTGTTAAACCGTAAGTGCTCATCTCATGGGACGCTGTTGCATACAAGCGACATTTTGATTCACTTGAGGGTAACCTCTAACGTCAGAACAAAGAAGTTACTGTCATAATATTATCTATATAATGCCATTAGTGTATTGACGTCTTTATCGAAATAGTTACAAACTAGACACTGCTGTCAGTGTAATGTGTTACAGGAATGGTCATTTTAGTCTCTCCTAGGGCCGGCTCTGGTTCGATCATTAGTAAATATGCCATCGGGTTAGCATTTTATTTGTAGAAACCTATGGCTTGAACCCATAGTTATATTATATAATGCAGAAGCTAGTTTTAAAAAAGTAGTTGATTTTCCTGGCTGATTACTCTGTCTCTCTCTGTCACACAGAAACACTGTGGACATACTTCTTATATTATGGTGCAAAAAGTGTTGGAAACATCTTATATCCATATAGAGAATCGAATCAAGGCTGAAAAAGAAAAGCATATTTCTTGCTGACGTGATCAGTCTTGTGTATTCTGATCTTCTTCTGAAGATAGCTCTTTAGTGTTGACACAGTAAGACAGTGTCCACACTCCACAGCAATAAAACTGCTAACTTCTCCATCTTATGGCCTTGAGGAGCAAATAACCTTCACGAAGGTCAATTAAAGTCTGGACAATAAATGACCCACATAAAAGTCAATCCTAGAGCAAATCCGTCGTAATGCTATAGTCGAGTCGAGAAATGAAAGATATGAGAGGGTGGAGGAAGAGGTAACTCTTCCTGTCATCACTCTTCAATGTCCCTCTCACAGATCGGACAATAGCATGTCCAAACTATGGCCTACTTAGTGGCCTTGAGGAAACCAGGCCTGGCACTGGAGTGTTCATAAATAGTGTTAATCCCTTGAAGTGGACTCAGTATTTCGCGCGAGGAAGTGGACTTGCATTGATGCCTCCATGTCGTAGAGATAGCTTTAGCTGACTACCCGTTCCACTTCGATCTTAAAAAAAAAAATAGTACCATAGCCGAAAAAAACTGAAGGAGAAAAAACAAGGTCCTGGCTTACTTTACAAGACGTCTCTACCCCGAAAGTTCATAAATGTATTTTTATTGTTTTTGAAGACAATACTAGAGATCAAGTTACGGAAGGACACATGTGATTTTGTTTTAATGCTTTCAGACCTTGTGATCTATGGGGAAGATGACGACAAGGTCACCCGTTTCTGTGACCCCATGGTAACGAGGGTGTTATGTGGCCAGCGCAACTAATGTCAGGTAGAGTTGGGCAGACTTCGAGGCGTCACAAAAATACCGACTGTTAAACATCAGTCTTCTTCGGGATTTCAACCCGATACCCCTCGGTTTAGATACAAACGCTTTAACATTCGGCCACCACGCTCGTACTTTCACTTGTCGAGTCATAGTCAAGCTGTGTGGAACTAAACTATGTAGACCTAGTTAGGCTTAAGTAGACCTAGTCAGGCTTAAGTAGACCTAGTCAGGCCTAAGTAGACATAGTCAGGCCTAAGTAGACATAGTCAGGCCTAAGTAGACATAGTCAGGCCTAAGTAGACATAGTCAGTCTTACAGTCTGGTGTTCTCACCATTAATTTCAACTTTAGATAATCGTGTGACCTTCAAACAGGTAAACACCACACGAATTTTTGTGAAACTTGTTTTAAAATATCAGACGATAATTGCTAGGTGCCAAAATAAGAATGTAGGTCAGAAAATGTCGAGATAGTGTTGCCAAAAATAGTCGTCATTCTGTCTGGCGAGTGGGAGCAGACGCGTAGTCGTGACGTCATGCACGATTACTCTGGCGTAATTTTATTCCTGGTCCCACAAGATACTAGGCGGTGTCGCGTAAGTTTGCTGTTTTATTATCAAGCTGATAATTATCTCGTGAGAAACATTCTGGTTTCGGTGACGTCAGTATGAATGGTTTCTATATTACCCTGTTAAAATACTACATCAGAGGCACATTTCTTATTTTATGTGCCTGGACAAATTCGTGCAAGTGCTCCTTCTTCCCTAGTGCCAGTAGAGAATGGAATGAGTTGCCTGTGTCAGCCAGGAAAACCAACGACTTAACATGCATGACTAGATTGACACATATAATGTAAGGATGTAATCATCTCCTTTTCTGAAGTACTGGTATGCAATCTAGTCTATAAGATAAGATTGTATGAATGGTTTCCATTTCCCCCATAGGCCTATCAAGGCTTTTTTTAATGTTTTCAAATTTTTTCCCATTACGTAACTAACAATAATATAAAAAATAAGATATATTTTTTATAACATTTTAAATGTTTTGTTTGTACACCTTCAGAGTTGAAGAGAGTTGACTGCCTAGTCCAAACCTCCCGCTGGACGACGGAGGATGGGAGCAGGCAGGATTTGAATCCTCCACCATCGATAAATCCGAACGACAGTCCAGCGCGCAAACCGCACGACCAGGCAGCCATTTAATACAATATTCATTCCTTTCAACGTTTTTATAAACTGTCATTTAAAAACAAATATTGCAATGAGATCAATGGCTTTCGATTACAATCAAACTAAAGACTTGACCAGCGTTTGAAACTCTGAAGTTACTGACATTTGAGATTTTAGGTTTCTCTCTATTTCGTCTTGCACTACTATGTTGTAAACTAGTTTAGCATCCATTGACTTCATGGGTTAGGTGAACATGGCTGTGAGAGTGCTATGAGATTACACGGGAGTAAACTTTCATCAATAGATATCAATGTGGACGTACCTCTGAAAAGTAAGTGAGATAACTTAACTACCAAGCCCACAGAGACACACACACACACAACTCACTATAGCATGAAGGAACTCAACGTTATTGCAGCCCTTGAGAGCTGAAACTAGTCTCTGGTGATATGGAATTAACTATCTCACTCAACACATTAATGCACAAGATGTTCTAGAGACAGAACTATGAGTAAGTGTTATGTTAAAAAGTAAGATAGCGCAATAAATAGAATAGCTCTAATAACCGAACCTGCTGGTAAAGAGGATGTAGTCAAGTACGAAAGCACCGAGTTCTCAACACCCTGAAAGTGTTCGGTGTAATTATCAATGATGTTTGCTGATAGTCTAGTCATTGATTCTGATAAGCACTAAGCAAAGTGAGATAATTATACCGTTGAATGAATAGTGTCAAGTTAAAACTTTTTTCCACTTTTTAATGGATTATATTTTTTGTTGTTATTCTGTCACTCTCTTCTTTAATGAATTCTTATTGTATTCCACTAACGACATGTCTGCTGACCACATGGTAGCCCTTGACGAAATCCTTAGCTTGACCATAGGACTTGGTAGCTGTTGGACACATCTTTAGCTTGCTTTTAGGAAACGGCAGTGGTTTTAGTTAACATATTGAGCATACTGACAAACAAACAACTTGCGATGACTAACAGCTTGCAAGTAGATCAACAGGGGCGGACTGGGTGTCAAAATCGTCCCTGACATTCCCATAATATCCGACCCACTAACTGATTGCCATATAATGTAGATCAGTTGTTATTTGTCCACATAATAATTATTTTATCTTTTGATAATACATTGGAATCTGAAAGCAAGCAAAAAAAGTGAGTTAAAGTTGGCCCAATGTAACCTACTGTATCTCTACATCTGGACTTATAAAAGGAAAGGCGACAGTTACATTAACGCTACTTCTGCATGGGAGGACTGGCTATATGGGCATTAGGGCAAATGCCCAGTGGGCTGGTACCCCCTTGGGCCGAAAGGGCCACCTAAAAGGCCTCATGAATGCCACTATGGCACGTATTCAATTGTTAAAGGTTTTAGAATATCATCTTATAAAAGGGGCCCTCTGAGCGTCGTGTATAAACAAAACTGTTGTACAGACAATACAGTGTAATGCTAATTTAATCGAACACATTTTTCGAAATAATGTAATAGTCTACATCCGTAGTCAGTGCTACTAGTAAGCTTCATCCTTTTAGTCTCACTTTTGGCGATTAAAAGAAACATAACGCCATGGCCGGTCCTAAAAATTGCGGGGCCCTATGCGAAATGACAATTTTGTCTATTTTTCAGGAGATTTTAATCATTTCAGGAGATTTCCAAGACTTTTATGGATATATTTTGCAATTACATAAGATTTCCAGAATGCCCTGGAAAATCAGGAGGCCGCGGAAACCCTGTTTTTATATATCAGTTATAACGGTTTAATTTAATAATTCACACCTAGAATTATAGCGGGGCTTATGTAAGTGCGGGGCCCACTGTATGCCCTGCATAACGCCTATTCTATTTTTAAAAAGATACAGAGTTCATTGTATGCATACAATTATCAGTTATCGATACATTATCAAGCTTAACAACAGAATGATTCTGAGGACAGGTAGACCTAGAAATGGATGTACATCATGTGATTTAAACTTTGTCGGCCGATTTTATAGAAATGCCCGGGCCGATTTTAACACCCAGTCCGCCCCTGTACTTATGTCATTCAGACTGGCCCATTTGGAGCCCCCCCCCCCCCACCGGCCCATTTGCCCTAATGCCCATATAGCCAGTCCACCCCTGTGGATCAAGCTTTGAAGATTCATGCCAAAATTTTTTACAAAGTAGTTGAAGTAGTAGAAAATTGATATTTAAAAAAAAAATGTTTTTGAATGACCAGAAGTCGATAAGAGCACGCACAATAGAGTGACAACACTAGCAGCTAGATCTATTGAGTCTCAAGAGTGACAACACTAGCAGCTAGATCTATTGAGTCTCAAGATTGACAACACTAGCAGCTAGATCTATTGAGTCTCAAGAGTGACAACACTAGCAGCTAGATCTGTTGAGTCTCAAGAGTGACAACACTAGCAGCTAGAGCTATTGAGTCTCAAGAGTGACAACACTAGCAGCTAGATCTATTGAGTCTCAAGAGTGACAACACTAGCAGCTAGATCTATTGAGTCTCAAGAGTGACAACACTAGCAGCTAGATCTATTGAGTCTCAAGAGTGACAACACTAGCAGCTAGATCTATTGAGTCTCAAGAGTGACAACACTAGCAGCTAGATCTATTGAGTCTCAGGAGTGACAACACTAGCAGCTAGATCTATTGAGTCTCAAGAGTGACAACACTAGCAGCTAGATCTATTGAGTCTCAAGATTGACAACACTAGCAGCTAGATCTATTGAGTCTCACGAGTGACAACACTAGCAGCTAGATCTATTGAGTCTCAAGAGTGACAACACTAGCAGCTAGATCTATTGAGTCTCAAGAGTGACAACACTAGCAGCTAGATCTATTGAGTCTCAAGAGTGACAACACTAGCAGCTAGATCTATTGAGTCTCAAGAGTGACAACACTAGCAGCTAGATCTATTGAGTCTCAAGAGTGACAACACTAGCAGCTAGATCTATTGAGTCTCAAGAGTGACAACACTAGCAGCTAGATCTATTGAGTCTCAAGAGTGACAACACTAGCAGCTAGAGCTATTGAGTCTCAAGAGTGACAACACTAGCAGCTAGATCTATTGAGTCTCAAGAGTGACAACACCAGCAGCTAGATCTATTGAGTCTCAAGAGTGACAACACTAGCAGCTAGATCTATTGAGTCTCAAGAGTGACAACACTAGCAGCTAGATCTATTGAGTCTCAAGAGTGACAACACTAGCAGCTAGATCTATTGAGTCTCACGAGTGACAACAATAGCAGCTAGATCTATTGAGTCTCAAGAGTGACAACACTAGCAGCTAGATCTATTGAGTCTCAAGAGTGACAACACTACGTATTTCTGTTTCGTTGATTAGTTCAAAAATCTTCCAGTATCATCCCTTCATCCTCGCTCACGCTATGTAGCAGACGTCATTTTCTAAGAATAGACATGACATCATGCGTAGTGAGCGTATAGTAAATAATTTGTTTCAAATCAATGTCCCCGCTTCCTTCTCTCTCTTCAATTGAATAGACAATTGGAAGGAAACACAACTTTTTTTTTATTTGTAGTAGCAAACGGCTTGTAATGTGCACAATTTATTCTAGACATTTCATTGGCTAAGAAACAACGACCTCTGACCTAAAATGTCAATAAAGGTCAGCATTAATGTGTGTCTAGTCAATAGAAGGTAATTAGAAGTCTGAACACTGGGATGACATTGACTTTTTTGACTATTACGTGTTCGTGTGTCTTGACACAAAGATTCAGGTACATGGAAGTGTTCCCACCAATTGAATGACTCACAAACTTACCACGAAGTCGTTTTGAGTACAGTAAATACTGGAGCTTCTTATATATAGAATTACATTCCCAGAAAAAAAAAGATTTTGTTATAAAGAACTGGTGTACATGGCTTTTATTTTCACAGGATTCCCTGGTTAACAAGGTGATCATTTGGTCAGCGCAATGACTAATAACTTTTAAATAACCTTCCCAAAAGTTAGGAAAAAATTACTCAGACCAAACATTCTACCAATTTTATACAATAATAGACTGCATATATATAGACTTATAGACTACTGTATATAAGGATATATATATATATATATATATATATATATTTAGATTATAGATCTAGATATATAGATAAAGATATAGAATATAGATACATTGGGTGAAAATTGTGCACATGTCTGATTAAATTTCATTCGAAGTCTTTTAGCGGTATGTTTAAGTTGACATCAGAAATCTACAAGTTGTTGAAGATCAAAGTGGAAGCTCCAGAGAGGACTCAGAGGAGGGAGTAAAACGAGTTGACTCAGCAAGAACTACTTTTGGTTTTTACTTCTGATGTTTTGCTGCAGACAAGTATGAAGACTAAATGTGAAACTTGTTTCTCTCTCTCTCTCTCTCTCTCTCTCTCTCTCTCTCTCACTTGTAATCTGATGCACAGAACGTTCATTCATGACAAGGATAATCAAGATGTTGTGTTTTAGTGTCTGTATAATTGAATGTTAATAATAATAAGGCTTGTCTTCGAGTCCGAAGATTATTAAGGAGTGCAGTATTTCCCGTGGCTGCGCAGCCCCAGCTGTGACCTACATATTTTGCCACATTCAGGGCAAGCATAGCCATTGTCCGCAGGTGTTCGATTTAGATTTTCTTTTCGCCGTCTGCGTTTGTCCTCGGCAGCGGATTTTCTTTTGTGTCTAACAATTCTTACTGTCAGTAGGAAGAGATCTAAGAGTTAATGTGTTGATTCTTCTGTCGCTTTGTTTTAAATTGTTATTAAATTAAGTTTCTACAGCCTGGCATGCAGTCATGGGCGCCTATGCATGAAGTCTAATTCTCATGTAAAAGAGCAAAATCTTTTTCTTGGCTGTCTTTCTCATCACAAATGTAGGTCTTCTTTGATTATAATATAAAAAAACTATTCTATATTCCTATGGTTTTTGGTGGCCGAGAGATAAAGCAAAAAGCTTGAATTCAAAGGGGCGAAAGTTCCAAGCTAAGTGTTCTACTTTAGTATAAAAGATTTCTCAACATTTATAGGGGCATGTAATATCAATACATTGGAGAGCTTGTCGCTCATCCATTTTGTTTTTTTATTTACAAATTTTTTATTTTTATTTTGATAAAATGTTTTTATTTCTTATCACTTTGTTCTCGGTTGTACTTGTCCTCAGTAGAGCAGAAACATTTAGTGAGATCTAAAGCTGCAAGTGATGTCAACTCTTTGACACACAGGGTTAATTCTCCAGTTGTTTGGTTTTGTTTGGATTGTCTTTTGTTTTTACACTGCAGCCATTTCTTCCTCTTTACTACACCAGCTTACCTTTACAGGGGCGGCACACAAAGCACATTATGGCCCCCAGGTGGCGACAGTTAAAGTCTAATCTCTATGAGTGGCTTCTACCTTTTGTTCCGAGTTTATCAGCGCCAATCCCTGCAACTCTTTTACTCCGCGAGAAGAAAGATGTGCGTTAGGTCTCAGTCAGGCGTACTGATTGTATACTCAGACCTGGCTAATGCCGGAATTAGATTTCTGCGTTTCGAAGTAAAGATAATGACCACTTTATATATATTTTTTGTTAAAAAGAATAAGCATTGTCCGCTTCGGACATTAACATTGACCCAGCACGGGCACTGGTGCTTTATTCCTTCACAAGCCATGACTTATGGTCTTTCACCTTTCTCCCCCACTTTCTTTATTTTCCCTCTCTCTTTTGATGACCAAGCGATCTTTACGAGTGTGAGCAGTGGGACAGGGGCAATCACTCCATTGTTGATCACTGAGCATTAATGTCAAGACCGGGATGAAGTTAGTTCCCCTTTACCGGAACCGGAATCACATAAATGGCTTACGGGTGACTAGAATCATGGGATTTAGGGTGAATGTGATTTCTAGCTTCCAGCTGATTAGTTTGGGCCATTTCACGCGGATGGAGATATTCATTCATAATTTATTATAGTGCTATTGTTTTTCTTTTATGGAAATACTACTTGGTGATTGGAGGTAAACGCATTAGCCCATACAATTAGGTCAATGATCAGTTCTGCAGTCAAGCCCGCTTCACATTTCCTGTTCCTAGTCCCTTCAAACTGACTGCATTCTCTCATGTGGTGGGAAGACTACACGGTGTCAAGAGTTTGTCTGTACTGCCCGCGTATTTGAATCAATAGAGTGTCCATTGGCAGTATTTCTGTGGAGGTTTTGGACCCTCCCCTCTTCAAGCTTCAATAGAATTAGACTTCATAATAGAATTCAATTCAACACATGTTAAAAAAAAAGAGCACTCGTACATTTAATCTCATTTCTATTATTTTGTTGTATTTAACGGCATATTTTGTTTAAAATTTTGAATTTTTGAAATGCGGAGGCACCCTTTAATTGTAAAGCCCAAGTAAAAAATACGACTAGATGTATAGTGATGAACAAAGGTTTACATCCTGATTTTTCAATGGAAGAGGAATTAATCTTATTTTATCATTCTAAAACTCGAAATTTATGACGGTAAGGCCAAAAGTTTTGATATCTTCAGTGATCTCCCGTGAGCAAATGAAAACAAGTCCACTCGGTACATCAGCATATAAATATCGACAATCTACCAATATACTTAAAAGCGTTTACTGTGAACTGGTCATCTGGTTCAATGCCAACTAAGTTCTCTCCTTCTTCATACATCAGTGTCCAGAACAATACAAGTAATAGTAAGAAATATAATGTAAAAGTTAATAGTTCCACTAACTTATACTTGCAGACTAACTTATACTTGCAGACTAACTCATACTTGCGGACTAACTTATTCCAACTTTGTGCCTCTAGAAACTAGGTCTCTTGAAACTCTAGATAGATGGAAGCTTTCCTCGGGCATCCACCGGTTTGAAATAAAAGCAATTTTTTCGTCTAAAAGAGTTCCAAGCAGATGCAAATTTGTTTAATTTGTTTTTGTGTTGTTGTTTTGTTTTCCAAGGACCCATAGTGTAAGTCAAAACCATAGACTATATAGGGTCAAAACACTAATTCCAAATAGTTTTTATATTAATGATAAACTTTTCCTATTTGAACTTTCTATGTGCAGATTAAAAAAATAATAACTCTGGTTATCTTGGCTGACTTCGCGTGCCACGCCCATTAGGAGTGTAATATGACCAGATAGAATTCGAAAACAAAATGAATCACATTGAATGAACTTTAACTTGCAAAAAAATGTTAATATTTTCTCTGTTGGCTCTTTATTTATATACCAGGAAATGTGTTGTTGTTTTTTAAGCTCCATAATCTCAAAGTGTCTGGGCACAATTTTATTGATTCGGAAATAAACAGGAATTGCCATAAACATCGGGAAATGTTCAGCGGGTGCTCTCTCCTGACTTCTCTGCTCTTTCCCTCTTCTGTTCTGATGGATGCAAGTGAGGTGCTAAAAGTTACTAGAAGTAGAATCTTGAATTCTTACATACATCTCTATCCCTGTTTCCCATGGACGACTAGTTTTCATCATCTTTAACATTCGCCTCTTCCCATCTCTCTATTCGTCTAACCTCACGACCTCTGGGTGAAGGCCATGTGTAGGTGACAGTCTGAGAGGCCGCGGGTGTTAAGGAAAATTGCGGGTGGTGGGTATGTTAAATTGGGCGCTTAATGGGAAACACGAGTCTTTGTGGGGGCGTTACGGACCCCGCAGAGCACCCTCGTTTATCTATGAAAAATGAGCCCTAGAATGACAGTACTTTCCCCACACACACGTCCGGGTATGAATAGGTAAAAGATAAGAGCGATCGTGTTGCTGGTGACGGGTTAGTGTTGTCCTGTCAAATCTCGTGGACTGCAACTTATCCGCTACCGAACTAGCTTCTCACCACTGTCAGAAACAAGTAAAATAAAATGTTTAAACAACCAAACTTATAGTGAGTGACATTGCATGAATTAGTTTAAATCCATCATGGAGTTAATTTTTTAATAGATCTATAGACTCACGATATTAAAGTTGTGCAATTAAAATATTTTTATTAATTGTTTTTGTTTAACGCCACTGATCATGATTACAGTATGTTGGCTGCGCTATCGTCCAATCACCAGCGCGGTTGGGGGGGGGGGGGGGGTATCTTGGGGAAGGTTTTCGTGCTGCATTTTCAAAAACTTTTTTTTTTCTTAAATCGCTCGAGTCTGAATTCGATCTCGAGCTTCTGCGATGGAAGGCTGACTTATTAGCCACTGAGCATGCAAGCGTTTCCAAAATTAGAAGGTTTATAGTCTATTGTTAGTTAATTCTGTCGAACGACGGAATACACTACACAAGGCTTATTTCCTCTGAACTTAGTAGGCACTACTGTCTCTTAAAAAAAAAAAAACTTCATTAATTCAGAAAATTGTTTAAGTCTTTTTGTTGTTATTGGTTCACGTTTTGTTATGGAAATGATTGAATTGGGTCAAAGGTTTCACCTAGAGATCGGAGAATGGGAAGTGGGAGAAATAACGTGGACACTGTGTACAAGATTCCCCCGACCCCCCAAACAGAAAGTGAGTTGATATATGCTTTGTAATAATACAAATGTTTAAATTATGATTCATTATTGAGGGTGTGGATCTGGGTATATTTCTGTGTACACAGGTTGTATTCTAGCTTCCTGTGGTTTTTGGTGGCCGCGAGGTAAAGGAAAAGCTTGAATTCAAAGGGACTAAAGTTCCAAGCTTAATATTCTACTTGTATCTAGACACTGTGGGGTCTGATTTCTCGACATTTATAGAGAGGGGGCGGGGATCTAAAAATAATAGATCATCGGGTCAGCCGTTCCATTTGGTTATTAATAGACACACAAATTATATTTGTTGAATTGTTTTATTGAAATGATTTTAGAATACATTGTATCATTTGTATGGTTGGTTTGTGAGTATACTAGGCTTGAGTGCGTTAAGAAATTTAAGAATCATCTACAGAGAACACAACACATGTGAGAAAAAATAATTACTGGATCAAGATGTTGCTTTTGGGTTTCATAAAGAGCCTCATGCTGACTGTTATATATATATAAGCTTGGGTTTAAAGACACACATTTATTAGGATTTTAGAATTGAAGATATTCCTGCAAGAAACATTACCAGGCGAAAAAGATAGTAAAGTTCCCTTTCAGACCTTGCGATCCATAGGGCAGATGATATTAAGGTCATCTGTTTCTTTGGCCTACGGTTAAATAGCAGAGTGTCTTTCCCCAACTAAAGTCACGTGGACTTAGAGGCGCCCTAAAAATCCAGAAATTCAAAATCCCAGTCTTCACCTAGATTCGAACACAGGACCCCAGGTTTAGGAGTCAAGCGCTTAACCACTCAGCCACCGCGCCCCATGAAAAAGAAAGATAAAGGAAATAATGGTAAGGCATCACTGAATAGTAGGCTGCACGAGACGCTAAACATAAAAAAACAACATACAACTAAATTAGAAAATACAATTAAAAATGAAGGAAAATGAAATATATTACACACAAATCAATGTCTTAAAAATTTTTGTAATGTAGGGATTGAGCGAAGCATCACTAGGAGACATTATAACATCCTCACAACTGCGTTTAATTTGTCATGTTACATTTAAATAGGAGTATTCATTACGTTATTAAAACAGTGTAGTTCTACTGTGTATACCTAATTTAATGTATGTATCAAGTTTTAAGAGGGTGATACCTCCCGTCGTAGCTGGGTTCAAGTCATAATCTAAAATTATATTTTTCTTTGGTTGGGTTCCAGCCATCTGTTTATATTGATAGATTAGTCCTAACGTAATAAACTGTGGGACAAATAACTTATTACAAAGTATTATCTTCCTAATACCATCCTGTATTTTCTCTGAATGTGAAAACAGTGTATGGAGTTCTTTCCCTTTAGTGTCGGCTTGTAAACGTTGTTCCACAATATTGTTCGAATAGAAAAAAAATAGTTACCGGGTCATGCAGATGTCAAAGTACTAGGTCGGGGCTAGAAGGGGGTAGGGCTACAACAGGGATTGGGGAAGGCCCGGTGGTTGAGGAGGTAGGGGTGGGATTAGGACTGGAAGTGATATTGTTAAGACCTTTGCTAAACAAACGTCCCGTGTTGGTATCGCTAACTTAAAAGGCGAGAAGAGGTGAACAGAATGAGGAGTGTGATAATGAGGACGACGTTTGAAGAGAGGTCCACGAGCAAACAACGACAGAAGTTGCCAGGAGCGTCTCCCTATTCATTTAGGGCTCACGAGTACAAGAACTGGGGAGAGGGACTTCTTGGCGATTCTTATACCAGTGAGTCAAGAAACTGCCCAAATCACGATAGGAGGCGTACGGTCAAGGAACCAGTGGTATTAGGGTGCGGTTTCAATGTCACATCTCAAGCGAGACCAATCGTAACAGTAGGCTTGAAAATTGACCTGTGACGTGGTAACCTGTGGTCAGTGGAGACCAATAGCTCGTTGCCACATCACAATTCAGTGTTCAGGCCTTATATGATAATTGGTCTCGACTCGGTGTGTCTCTCTTGAAACATCTAATAAATCATTCTTTCAAATATTTATTTTATTAACTTTCTTTTACTTTGACTTACTGCCTAACTAGCAATATGTAATGCAATAGAACCTCTGAAGTAAAAAATTAACAAATAACAGAGTAAACTCTACATCCATCCCAGTGGCGCTATACCCCATGCAGGGCCCTGACCTTCTTTAGCACATCACTCCACCCTGATCTTTCCTGTAGAGAGAGCCCTGACCTTCTTTAGCACATCACAACATTCTGATCTATCCTGTAGAGAGAGCCTTGACCTTCTTTAGCACATCTCTCCATTCTGATCTATCCTGGAGAGAGACTTGACCTTCTTTAGCACATCTCTCCATTCTGATCTATCCAGTGCTTTACGTCTCCATGCCCGGACTTTTAGCTGTTGTAGATCTGCCTATACGTCATCAAGCCACCATACCCGTGGCCTGCCTTTTTGGGGGCCTGCCTTTTTGGGGGCCTGCCTTTTTGGGGGCCTGCCTTTTGTTTTTTGTTTCGAGTGAACACTCTACATGTAGTCAAAATACAACGTTGTGTTATTTGTATTTATAGGTCAACGACTTCTGTATTGTACTTTAACAAATCAAATCTTTAGTTCTCTTTTTTAAACGCTAAACTTTCGATGCTGTAATGCACAGGACCATAGGACAATCCAAAGGACTAATTTTCGCGTTGAAAAATCAATTCTGACTACAACGAATTCGTTTTTAAAACCTTTGCAGATTTTGAATCTCTGCATGGCGAAAGTTCTATCTGTGTCTAACCTCCTGGCCATCATTAGCCACTTTTACTTCGTCATTTTCACCTTGTAGTGAGTTGGTTTTTAAATGTTGATTCATGGAAGCAAAGTGGCTCAAGAAACAGAAATGAAATGTGAGACTTTAACAAGACACCGATATCTGATAGTCTCAGTGAGCCACGGTTGAACAACTACGAGACAAAGACAAAACTTCAAAATAAATAGATCTACGTCTGCAAGATAACAATAAATCAAATTGATCAAATCAAGTTTTACAGGCTTCATTTTTTTTCTAACACTTTCTATCTTTAGTAGTAATTTATATGCTTTTATTTTCTTTAAGAGTACTTCTATACTAAGTATGTACTTTGTCTCTCCATGAGTACTTCTATAATGTGTATGTACTTTATCTCTCCATAGTACTTCTGGTCTACATGCACTTCCAGTATGTTCCTCGCACTAAATAGCCTGGTCGTTAACCTCTGGGTCACCTCCACCCAGTGTGTGCCAATTAAATTGTGCTAATTAAAAGTTTCCTGTCTCACAGCTTGTTTGTCTATTTATTTTTGGAAAGAGGGCAGTGAACCGTGACGACATCTGATGTAAGAAGAAACTACAGTAAGGAGCAGTACAAGGGCAAAATGGTCTTATTGAACTAAACGTGGTATAGACCTATATGCATTTTACTATAAATAAAAACTATAACAATACTCTACTGCAGGGGTTCTCAACCTATGAATCGCGACCCCCTTGGGGGTCGATTGACGATTTGCCAAGGGTCGAATAAGACCATCGAAAATATGGATTGTTTTTGTCTATTCTTCTTTTATTGTGGGGGGGGGGGGGGGTCGCAGTGGAGTGGGGGATTCTAAAAAGGGTCGCCGAGCTTAAGGGTTGAGAACCGCTGCTCTACTGGAACAGAGGAACAGATAGGCTAAATCCTAGACAGCGTAATCTATTGATATGTATTGGTACCAAACAAGACAAATAGTTAGTGAAACGCAGACTTCTATGGTAAACACTTGATTTTTGTGAGCACACAAGGTGTACATTCCCCTCACAATAAGAAAAATTAAATGCTGAGTTTAAATCTTGACTTTGAAATACCCCAATACACGTATTTTATTGATGAATGTCTATTGACTTATGTGTATAGTTAGAGTTTTGCAATTTGCGAAGGGTCACTTTCTCAAGGCCTCAAACTGGATGGCTGCTCTGTCGTGTGGTATGCGCTTTGAAGTGTCTTCACGACGGTGCCCGAGTTCTCTGCCGCTTTCCTCCTGCAAGATGTTGGAATGTCTGAAACCACTTAATACAAATCTGAATCTAACTTATTGTGACGAGATATGAACGCGACATCATCTAGATAATCTAGATCTATTTTTTATTTTTTTATTAAATTAATTTCAAAAAGAAATATGACCAAAATAAAAAAAAAGTTTTTTTTAGCTATTTAAGTGTCATCATGCCTAGTCTAGTGTCATCATGCCTAGTCTAGTGTCATCATGCCTAGTCTAGTGTCATCATGCCTAGTCTAGTGTCATCGTGCCTAGTCTAGAGTCATCGTGCCTAGTCTAGTGTCATCATGCCTAATCTAGTGTCATCATGCCTAGTCTAGTGTCATCATGCCTAGTCTAGAGTCATCATGCCTAGTCTAGAGTCATCATGCCTAGTCTAGAGTCATCATGCCTAGTCTAGAGTCATCATGCCTAGTCTAGTGTCATCATGCCTAGTCTAGTGTCATCATGCCTAGTCTAGTGTCATCATGCCTAGTCTAGTGTCATCATGCCTAGTCTAGAGTCATCATGCCTAGTCTAGAGTCATCATGCCTAGTCTAGTGTCATCATGCCTAGTCTAGTGTCATCATGCCTAGTCTAGAGTCATCATGCCTAGTCTAGTGTCATCATGCCTAGTCTAGTGTCATCATGCCTAGTCTAGTGTCATCATGCCTAGTCTAGTGTCATCATGCCTAGTCTAGAGTCAACATGCCTAGTCTAGTGTCATCATGCCTAGTCTAGTGTCATCATGCCTAGTCTAGTGTCATCATGCCTAGTCTAGTGTCATCATGCCTAGTCTAGTGTCATCGTGCCTAGTCTAGAGTCATCGTGCCTAGTCTAGTGTCATCATGCCTAGTCTAGTGTCATCATGCCCAGTCTAGAGTCATCATGCCTAGTCTAGTGTCATCATGCCTAGTCTAGAGTCATCATGCCCAGTCTAGTGTCATCATGCCTAGTCTAGTGTCATCATGCCTAGTCTAGAGTCATCATGCCTAGTCTAGAGTCATCATGCCTAGTCTAGAGTCATCATGCCTAGTCTAGTGTCATCATGCCTAGTCTAGTGTCATCATGCCTAGTCTAGAGTCATCATGCCTAGTCTAGAGTCATCATGCCTAGTCTAGTGTCATCATGCCTAGTCTAGAGTCATCATGCCTAGTCTAGTGTCATCATGCCTAGTCTAGTGTCATCATGCCTAATCTAGTGTCATCATGCCTAGTCTAGTGTCATCATGCCTAGTCTAGAGTCATCATGCCTAGTCTAGAGTCATCATGCCTAGTCTAGAGTCATCATGCCTAGTCTAGTGTCATCATGCCTAGTCTAGTGTCATCATGCCTAGTCTAGTGTCATCGTGCCTAGTCTAGAGTCATCGTGCCTAGTCTAGTGTCATCATGCCTAGTCTAGTGTCATCATGCCCAGTCTAGAGTCATCATGCCTAGTCTAGTGTCATCATGCCTAGTCTAGAGTCATCATGCCTAGTCTAGTGTCATCATGCCTAGTCTAGAGTCATCATGCCTAGTCTAGTGTCATCATGCCTAGTCTAGTGTCATCATGCCTAATCTAGTGTCATCATGCCTAGTCTAGTGTCATCATGCCTAGTCTAGAGTCATCATGCCTAGTCTAGAGTCATCATGCCTAGTCTAGAGTCATCATGCCTAGTCTAGAGTCATCATGCCTAGTCTAGAGTCATCATGCCTAGTCTAGAGTCATCATGCCTAGTCTAGTGTCATCATGCCTAGTCTAGTGTCATCATGCCTAGTCTAGTGTCATCATGCCTAGTCTAGTGTCATCATGCCTAGTCTAGAGTCATCATGCCTAGTCTAGAGTCATCATGCCTAGTCTAGTGTCATCATGCCTAGTCTAGTGTCATCATGCCTAGTCTAGAGTCATCATGCCTAGTCTAGTGTCATCATGCCTAGTCTAGTGTCATCATGCCTAGTCTAGTGTCATCATGCCTAGTCTAGTGTCATCATGCCTAGTCTAGAGTCAACATGCCTAGTCTAGTGTCATCATGCCTAGTCTAGTGTCATCATGCCTAGTCTAGTGTCATCATGCCTAGTCTAGTGTCATCATGCCTAGTCTAGTGTCATCGTGCCTAGTCTAGAGTCATCGTGCCTAGTCTAGTGTCATCATGCCTAGTCTAGTGTCATCATGCCCAGTCTAGAGTCATCATGCCTAGTCTAGTGTCATCATGCCTAGTCTAGAGTCATCATGCCTAGTCTAGTGTCATCATGCCCAGTCTAGTGTCATCATGCCTAGTCTAGTGTCATCATGCCTAGTCTAGAGTCATCATGCCTAGTCTAGAGTCATCATGCCTAGTCTAGAGTCATCATGCCTAGTCTAGTGTCATCATGCCTAGTCTAGTGTCATCATGCCTAGTCTAGAGTCATCATGCCTAGTCTAGAGTCATCATGCCTAGTCTAGTGTCATCATGCCTAGTCTAGAGTCATCATGCCTAGTCTAGAGTCATCATGCCTAGTCTAGTGTCATCGTGCCTAGTCTAGTGTCATCATGCCTAGTCTAGTGTCATCATGCCTAGTCTAGAGTCATCATGCCTAGTCTAGAGTCATCATGCCTAGTCTAGAGTCATCATGCCTAGTCTAGTGTCATCATGCCTAGTCTAGTGTCATCATGCCTAGTCTAGAGTCATCATGCCTAGTCTAGTGTCATCATGCCTAGTCTAGTGTCATCATGCCTAATCTAGTGTCATCATGCCTAGTCTAGTGTCATCATGCCTAGTCTAGAGTCATCATGCCTAGTCTAGAGTCATCATGCCTAGTCTAGAGTCATCATGCCTAGTCTAGAGTCATCATGCCTAGTCTAGTGTCATCATGCCTAGTCTAGTGTCATCATGCCTAGTCTAGTGTCATCATGCCTAGTCTAGTGTCATCATGCCTAGTCTAGAGTCATCATGCCTAGTCTAGAGTCATCATGCCTAGTCTAGTGTCATCATGCCTAGTCTAGTGTCATCATGCCTAGTCTAGAGTCATCATGCCTAGTCTAGTGTCATCATGCCTAGTCTAGTGTCATCATGCCTAGTCTAGTGTCATCATGCCTAGTCTAGTGTCATCATGCCTAGTCTAGTGTCATCATGCCTAGTCTAGAGTCATCATGCCTAGTCTAGTGTCATCATGCCTAGTCTAGTGTCATCATGCCTAATCTAGTGTCATCATGCCTAGTCTAGTGTCATCATGCCTAGTCTAGAGTCATCATGCCTAGTCTAGAGTCATCATGCCTAGTCTAGAGTCATCATGCCTAGTCTAGAGTCATCATGCCTAGTCTAGTGTCATCATGCCTAGTCTAGTGTCATCATGCCTAGTCTAGTGTCATCATGCCTAGTCTAGTGTCATCATGCCTAGTCTAGAGTCATCATGCCTAGTCTAGAGTCATCATGCCTAGTCTAGTGTCATCATGCCTAGTCTAGTGTCATCATGCCTAGTCTAGAGTCATCATGCCTAGTCTAGTGTCATCATGCCTAGTCTAGTGTCATCATGCCTAGTCTAGTGTCATCATGCCTAGTCTAGTGTCATCATGCCTAGTCTAGAGTCAACATGCCTAGTCTAGTGTCATCATGCCTAGTCTAGTGTCATCATGCCTAGTCTAGTGTCATCATGCCTAGTCTAGTGTCATCATGCCTAGTCTAGTGTCATCGTGCCTAGTCTAGAGTCATCGTGCCTAGTCTAGTGTCATCATGCCTAGTCTAGTGTCATCATGCCCAGTCTAGAGTCATCATGCCTAGTCTAGTGTCATCATGCCTAGTCTAGAGTCATCATGCCTAGTCTAGTGTCATCATGCCCAGTCTAGTGTCATCATGCCTAGTCTAGTGTCATCATGCCTAGTCTAGAGTCATCATGCCTAGTCTAGAGTCATCATGCCTAGTCTAGAGTCATCATGCCTAGTCTAGTGTCATCATGCCTAGTCTAGTGTCATCATGCCTAGTCTAGAGTCATCATGCCTAGTCTAGAGTCATCATGCCTAGTCTAGTGTCATCATGCCTAGTCTAGAGTCATCATGCCTAGTCTAGAGTCATCATGCCTAGTCTAGTGTCATCGTGCCTAGTCTAGTGTCATCATGCCTAGTCTAGTGTCATCATGCCTAGTCTAGAGTCATCATGCCTAGTCTAGAGTCATCATGCCTAGTCTAGAGTCATCATGCCTAGTCTAGTGTCATCATGCCTAGTCTAGTGTCATCATGCCTAGTCTAGAGTCATCATGCCTAGTCTAGTGTCATCGTGCCAAGTCTAGTGTCATCGTGCCTAGTCTAGTGTCATCATGCCTAGTCTAGTGTCATCATGCCTAGTCTAGTGTCATCATGCCTAGTCTAGTGTCATCATGCCTAGTCTAGTGTCATCATGCCTAGTCTAGAGTCATCATGCCTAGTCTAGAGTCATCATGCCTAGTCTAGTGTCATCATGCCTAGTCTAGAGTCATCATGCCTAGTCTAGAGTCATCATGCCTAGTCTAGAGTCATCATGCCTAGTCTAGTGTCATCATGCCTAGTCTAGTGTCATCATGCCTAGTCTAGAGTCATCATGCCTAGTCTAGTGTCATCGTGCCTAGTCTAGTGTCATCGTGCCTAGTCTAGTGTCATCATGCATAGTCCAATTTCATCATGCCTAGTCTAGTGTCAACATGCCTAGTCTAGTGTCCGAGTCTTTTTGTTTGTTTGTTTAACAAGCTGAGTGCTACCCACTGATTACAAAAATGATACAATTAATATCTGTAACTATCACGTGACCTACTAACTGACTTTCGGAAAAAAAATAGGGCAACCCTGATGGTATTTGCGAAAGCTTTGAAGTTTTCTTGTTCGGACTTAAAACACAGATGACCCTTCAGGTCGTACTTCAGCCTATCAACATGTACAATGTGACCAGTATGATAACAACCTACAGAAGATAGAGGAGGAAAATTTTCTGCTTTTAATATAGGTTTTGAAGAGTCTTGATCTTCAGACCAATGGTTTCCGAACTGTTGGTTGCATGACTCAGCCAACAATTGAGAGAAACAGCTTTCCAGGATACAAATATATTTCACATACCATGCGCCATCTAGTAAAGAACAGTCAATGGTCAAACATTAAGAATATTTAATGATAATAATAACATTATTATTATGATGATGATGATGTTAGAAACGAACGAGTATCAATTCACTGCCAGGGTCAAGTTTCGTTAAAAAGAAACAAAATTTATTGTAGTCCTTTTATTATTTGTATTTTTTATATTATTATTATACCGATAAGTGGACTTTACTGACACGTCATAAAACAAGGTTAAAAAGTTTGTGTGGAAGTGCAAACTCAAAATCGGCCCGCAAGTGGTCCATTCAGGCAGATAAAAAGGCAGGTTTCAATATTTTCATGACTACCAGAAGCTAAGAACTACAATCAACAAATATAACCCTATTTCAGCCAATACAAAAAGAAGAGACATGTATCGATAGCGTATCGAAAGTGTTGTCAATACTAATAAGATTAATTTATATTTATTATCTTATATTATCTTATAAATTACAATAACTAATGTTATTAAATTGTTGTAAATTCGATGGTTCTGCTAATGCACCATCTGTCATTCAAGGCCTCAAGGAATGAAACTATATATTTCGAGTGTTGCAAATTACACTTTATTTATATAATACGAAAAACTTCTTATTAGCTGTCGTTTTACATTTTATTCAAATTATAGAGTTACTTAATGCATTTTTTTCTTTTAAAACAAAAGTACACACTTATTTAAAAAGCAAGTAACTTGTTTAACAGAAAACATTTAATTTAGTAATACAAATATTTTTATAAAAATACAAAATCGTTTTAAAATACACTTTTCACTACTAATGTCAATGATTTATTTATTAAAAAATATTTACTATTAATAGTGAATAATTATTTTAAAAAATGGTGTATTTACACGAGAAAATAAACTGCTAGCATAATTAATTTAAAAATTAAACGCTTCGCTTTCAAAAAAGAAATAAAAATGGTTGCATCAGAAATTTGAAAGTTCTAAATATCATTATGTCGGATTTTCAATACATTTTCAAATAGATAACACAAAACTATTGCGGCTATTCCCCTTTTGGGGGCGCTAAAAATCCATCAATGGACACCTGTAAGGGAGGTAACTTTGAATTTTGTTTACCATTTACTAAACTCGATCTGCCTGTGTCGGGTAATAACTATTAGATAGTCATAATTATAACAATAACATCATCATTACGATAAATTACTCACTAGTCTGCATAAAATATTCTTTCGAAAGGCTGAATTGACCTTACAACTAAAGTAGTAAAAGTTGTTAATGTTGGACAAACGATCACAACGTCTCGGATGACTTGGTCTATTCAATGATCCTAATAGATAGGCCTCTACTATAGGCTGTTCTACATTTGTAACACTCTGCGTGGAAACATGAAAAGGAAAGAACTATAAATATCTTGTATGTAAAAAAAATGTAACTAAAAACACACACACACACACATAAATCTGTAGTCAATGTACTGAAGAATGTTCTGGAAATGTACCACTGATATAATCTCTTCATTTACTTTGTGTCCTCGTGTCTAGGCCCCAGCAAGAGTTTTGTTCCTAGACATCCTAACGTTATTGCCTAAGACCCAGTTAAGTCTTGGTACATGTGGCCACGATCTCAACTTTGGAGCACCTCCAGAAGCTAAAGAGAGTTAACCAGCTTTGAAGCACCTCCAGAAGCTAAAGAGAGTTGACCAACTTTGGAGCACTTTTGGAGTTTACATTCTGATAGATACATGTCTATGTGTCTACATTCTTACAAATACATGTCTATGTGTTTACATTCTTACAGGAACATGTATATGTATATACATTCCTACAGATTCATGAGTTCCTTCCTAAGTTTATCTTCACCCTAATCATCGCTTCACTTCTCTGTCCCTTTGCCAAACAAATTCATCAAATAATTTTCTTCTTATATATAGCCATCTATTGTGTTATGGTCAGTTCTTGTCCGATAATCCATTGTGACCTGCCCAACATGCAATGAATAGAAGCGTGTTAGCGGATATACTGGTTTACGCATTGAATTGAAGCTAAACAGTCACTGCGCGGCCACGTAAAAGTTGATAATCAAACTCTCTAGGGAACATGGGTAACGAGAATGAGCGCCCCCTGCTAGTCTTTTCAAATACATAAACACTTAACATTCGCGCCAAACACAACGAGACTACAGCCCTGAGCGATATTATATTGTTTCGTTTTCACACTTACCACGAGAAACCCCAAAAATGAGCACAATGTCATGTGGTTAGTCTATTGAACGAAACATTCGTAAAGATAGAAATCTTTGCCAGAGCAGAACGGGTCAAATATAAAGCAACAGATAAACATTAATTTAGACCGTAGCTATTCAAAGATTTTTTTGTTAAAGTTCTTTGTCCTTGAACTACTTAGCTTTAGATTTTATACCGAATACTTTCATACACATTAGTCGTGTGGCTGAGAGGTTGTACCTAATCGAGGGGACTCTTTAGACTACGAGAAGTGACAAAAGGATTAGATTATTACATCGTCTCTCGAGACATTTAATGCCATATACAGCCGACAAAATGCGAGACTCAAGCATTCCATAGAATGAAAGGCCTGGTGTTTTCAGTGTATATACTTTCTTCTACATTTCCTATTTGGCCTAGGCATTGTTGGGTGATTGTTAAAGTTAGGTCTATTCTAGTTGAATATAGAGTAGGCGATGTTGATTATTTGTAGATCTAATGTGATCCGCAAGTTCTTAAGTAACATACAACTCACTGCAGAACAAACGGTATAAAATGAGATAGTCCAGCCATTTAAACAACAATTTATTTATGAAATAAGGGCACAGTCTACAAGAGGTCTTCTTCCTCGTTCGTCTGTTGATTGTTTCGAATCTATTTCCGTTCTCACTTTTTAAAATGTACTGTCACATCACAAAGGAAATACCCAATAAAACCCAATTACTACGCGTCTTACTATTGTGTCATTATGGTATGTAAATATATGATTAAAATAGGTTTTTATAAATATACAATGTATTTCTTTTACTTGTTGATTGATCAGTGTAAGGTTGACTTTTAATTAAAAAAACAACAACTCGGAACTCAAGGTCTTTTGAAAGATGAGCATCTCTTACAAAAAATAGACAATTTTGTAAAAGTAAACTTTGAATCATCTGTAGGCCATTTCAAGCTTGATGTTGTAGTCTTTACAAGTTAGAAAAGATTGTTAGAGAATAAATCTATAATGACATTATTATTGTTCTTCCCGAATAATAATTAATTAGTCTTCAGTTCTAAATAATTGGCTCTAATCTAAATTGAATTGATAGGGCGCCTGACCAATGATGTCCTAACGCTTCATTTCCTCCCCGGGCGCTAGTTTATGTTCTCTTCTTTTCGACCCGTGGTCATCTAGGGAACGGAAAGGACAGTCGACTGAGTAAAATCTCAGCTTGATGGCATTTGTGAGAGAGGACATGACCAAAACACCATCGCTGGTGTCCGGTTGGCGCTCTGGTCAGTTTCCGTTCATCTTCTATCACTTACTGAGTACTAAAAACGGAAAGGGGGTGGGGAAATGGAATGAAGGAGGGGGGGGGTGAAAATTTTTTTTGTGTTCATTTAAGGAAAGGGAGTGGAGGTGTGTGTGTGTGTGTGTGTGGTGGGTGGGGAGAGGAGGATGTGTCGGGCCAGTGGTTCGAGAGTTCAAGTGTGTCGTGTGCCGGTTTATTGAGAAGAACGAGATTGATGTTGGTCAGTTGGGTGGAATCGCCAGACACGCTGTGTGCGTGTGTGTGTGTGTGTGCGCGTGTGTGTGTGCTACTGGTGGCCCAAGAAATGACAGATGGAGCTAATGAGCACAGTAAAAAATGTTCCACTGGTGTCAAGTCTGAAACTGTTTAAAGCAATCAGGTTTGATTCTAAATTCTAACGTATTTAGTTAATATAGATCTAAAATAATTAACCCGCCAGAAACTAAAATCAAATCATTTTATATTGTAAAAACAACAAAAGATTTAAAAAAAATTCAATAGTCGGAAGATTCTTTGTAACTTTCCATGAATGTGATCAGTTACAAAAAAAAATGAAATTCTAACAGACTAACAAGTCAGAGAAACAAAACAATGATCTACAAGCTCCACGGACCTAGTTAAAAATGTCCTTATAAAGCAGTACAAGTATTGCTAAATGAACTAGTTCCCTTACATTCCCTGAAATGTTCAGCAATACATCCGAGTGATGGAACACAAACTTGTTGGATCACTTTCTGAAACAATTTTATGTTCTATGAACTAAAGAAGACTTCAATCAAACAAAAACATTTCAGTCAAGTTTAGGGTAGACGTTAGGGACAGGGGAGAAATTTGCCATTTATTTTAAACTGAAACACCCCCTCCCCCCCCCCCCCCCCACCCCATTTTTTTCTGAGGCAGTTCCCCTAGTCCACATCTTCGCCAGGTCGTTGGATCAGCACTGCCTTAGTGAAATTAGCCCTGCCACGATAAGAAGCTTGATAGCGTTTCCGGTTCCAGTCCACGATGGAGAAGGGCGGGTCGTTGGGGGGGGGGGGGGGAGGGGAGGGGGGGCATGCTAGTTGATCCCAGATGACGTTGGAGAATATTAAATGGTTATGAGTGTCAGGGTGTCATTACCTCCCCTCTTGTTTTCTACTTACCCAAGTTTGAATTTTGTTTTTCTGACAATGACATGAGGTCACAGTCTATTGTGTGTACTCTGTGTAAAGAAAGATGTGACAGTCTACATCGCTGTTGCCCTGTTTAATTCTCAATCTCTTTCTCTATCTGTCTGTTTTTTTTTTCTTTCTCTCTGTCTCTCTTTTGCATTACTTCTGCCTGTCTGTCTGTCTCTCTGTCTCTATCTCTCACTGTGTCTCTGACCCTATATCTCTCCCAGTTCTGTCTCTTTTTCTCAATGTCTTCCTCATTAAATGTCTCTCTGTGTGTCTCTGTATTTCTTTTTCTCTCGGTGTGTCTCTTTTTCTTTGTATCTCTTTGTTTTTATCTCTCTGCCTGTCTTTCTCTCTTTCTCTCTCTCTCATGTGTTATGAGCACGCTACTGTACGGCAGTGAGTCGTGGACTACCTACGCGAAGCAAGAGAGAAAAATCTTTCCGATTTCGCTGCCTCCGAAGGATCTATAAAATCACACTGCAAGAGAGAGAGAGCGCAATACTAAGATCATTGCGCGAACGGGTCTTCCCAGCATCTTTACACTCCTTAGACAACGCCGCCTGCGCTGGCTCGGACATGTGCGCGGGATGGAGGATAATCGCATTCCGAAAGTCATCCTCTATGGACAACTCGCGACTGGCTCAAGAAAAACTGGACGCCCCCACCTCCGTTAAGTGGATGTAATAAAACGGGACCTAAAAACAGTAAACATTGATATAGACCTCTGGGAAAACATAGCCCTAGACCGCACTAGTCGGAGAAAGACGGTGACCAAGAAAGCTACGATCAGTGAAAAAGCGTGGGCCTTAGCTCTGTGAGAAAAGCGTACAACGCGAAAAATGGCCAGTTTCTCTACCACCAAAGCGAATGCCACATTAACCTGATATATATATATATATGGACGGGAGTGTTTCTCCAAAATAAGGCTCCACAGTCACATGAAAAAGTGTCCGAGTTGAACCATAGTCGTTCCAAGAATTAAAGGAGCCCAACAAAATATCTTTGTATCTCTCTGTCTTTCTCTGTTTCTCTCTCTCTCTCTCTCTCTCTTCCTCCTCTCTCTCTCTCTCGATTATTTACCTATATCTTAAGATAGAATCTACTGACTTGTTCTCTAGTTCATTGTCTAAGAAAATCCATTTTTAGCGGCGCCCGAAAGAGGAAAAGCCGCTATTAGTTTTGTGTGGCCTGTCTCTCCGTCCGTCCCGTTTAGATCTCGTAAACTAGAAAAGATAGTGAAAATCCGACATCACAATATTTTAGACCATTCAAAGTTTTGATGCAACGGCAACTTTTTTCTTTTCTGAAAGCGAAAAATCTAAAATTCTATAACACCTCACCCTAACCCTAACCCTAACCCTAACCTAACCAAATAACAAAGTTTTCTTTTTTTTATTTTTTTATTTTTTATTTACGAAAATGTTTTTTTCTTGAGGAACAAGAGATTGGCCCTTTAGAAAACACTAAGATCAATTAGATATTCATTATAAGACATCAGTTAGGCCAGGTTCACATCTAACTTCACATTCACTTTCACCTATCCTTTGGTCTGCTGGACCGCTGGGGCACCACACAAAATCTGTTAACCTTTTTTATCCATTATTTTCTGTCATTTGTCTTTGATAGAATTTCATACTGATAATATTGACACCTTCCTGTTACCTTCCTGGGTGGACCACTTCGGGGACCGATTTTGAGTTTGTGTTTCCACACAAACTGTCTTTGTAGCCTTGTTTTTATTACCTTCCTCTTTGTTTCAAGTCTCCACTAATCTGGTTACATTATGATGTGTTGTTGTTGTGCAGGGAATCATTTCTTATCCTGTATGTAGATTGTAATAAAACAATCTGTCCTCCAAGTTTTATCCACACGGTGTCAATGAATGGAAACACGAACTCTAGAAAGTGACCAAACTGTTTCCATGTCAACGTTCATTGTATGGCTTTACACTTTTCACAAGGTCATCCAGAATTGAAAAATCCTACATCCTGGCCCAAGACTCAATCAAGCATGACGGTGGGCAGGGCTCCAACCTGGAACCATTGAAGTCTCATATTACTCGACCGAGTGTCCATCATAAAAATAATGACAAATACGGTGTTACGGTTACTTTTTTTTTTGTAAGTTGGCACGATTTGTCTGCAATGTGTTAATATTGAGTCTTAAAACTAGAATCTAGAATCTAGTAGAATCAACTATTCATTATTAGCTTTTAGAAGCATAGTAGTATTTTATTTTATTTATTTATTGTTTTGCTAGTCAATAGTAAGATTTAGTTCTCTAGATCTCTGTTTGGCTTTCAACAAACGTTTGATTGTGAGATTACTAATTTCACTTGGACTTTTTTGTTGACTATGAATATGCCGGACTACAAACTTTTTTAAAGTAGACATAGAGGTTTCATTACCGGCACGACCCCCCCCCCCTCTTCTTTTTCACCAATCCCAAATGAACAAGAAATGGTCTGTTCTGTCAAAGGTCATCTGACCTAACCTCTTTATCTTGTCGTTACTTTAACAGCCCTGGACGTAAGAACTGGCGCAATACAGAATGTTGGGCGATAAGTCTACTATCAGAGAAGGTGACATTCTATTGGACCAACCTCGTGTGTGTGTGTGTGTGTGAAAGACGTTGTGGATAGGGGGCGTTTACGAGGAAGAGGGAAAAGTAGATGGTCAACACTTTTACTAATTATTTCTATCTCATTATGTATTGCTTAATCTCATTTTATTACCTTTTAAAAAAAAAATTCCTCCATGACTCTTTTATCAACCATGTTTATTAAGCAAGGCGCAAGGCAATTTAAGCAACTTGTCTAAATAAACCCACGTCTAAATAAAACCATTGTCTAAATAAAACCCATGTCTAAACACTTCTTTACCCATTGAGCTGTAACAACAACTAGAATTGTGCAAAAGTGTTCAAGTGTAACCCTGTTACAAACCTTGACCTTTTTATGACCTAGACCTTTTCCATTAGTCAAGAAGTATCTGCCGTGTTTATTTAAAGTAATTAGTTTTATTATTATTTATTTTTTAAACAAATTCTATGAAACTTTTAAAAATTTCTAACCAATAGATCAACAAAGGTATTTATAAAAATAAAAGTACAGTAATGATTGATTGCTGAAAACATTTGTTCAAAAAAGCACACGTCAGCAGGACTTTGCTAGGGCAGTCTCAAACCGTGAGCTAAGTTCTTTATAATTTGTTCGTGTCTAGTTTCCTTTGAAAAGAAAGATAAAGAGGTTCTGGAACAAAGTCCAGCGAGACGTCAGGGGATGGCGAGAGGCAAGGTTTGAACCCGAAATCATAAACACGAAAGTCAAGCGCATATCTCAAACTAAATCTATTTATCTATCTATCTATCTATCGATCTATCTATCGATCTATCTATCTATCTATCTATCTATCTATCTATCTATCTATCTATCTATCTATCGATCTATCTATCTATCTATCTATCTGTCTATCTATCTATCTATCTATCTATCTATCTATCTATCTATCTATCTATCTATCTATCTATCTATCTATCTGTCTATCTATCTATCCATCTGTATCTATCTATCTATCTATCTATCTATCTGTCTGTCTATCTATCTATCTATCTATCTGTCTATCTATTTATCTATCTATCCATTGCACATTATAAGAACAAGTAATAATTATATTTAAAAAAAAATGGCTTCACACGGAAATCTAGAAGTCTGTATTTATTCTGTTGTTTTCTTCTAATTTTTTTTTATTCGAAAATGTGTAAACTTGAAAAAAAGTCTAAGATTGTTGTAGTGTATCAATCAACTTAGTTATTTTATAACCATTAATGTTTGGGTAGTGTAATGTGGTCAATGGGCTACGTTCCTACACAATTTTAATTTTACCAAAATTAAAAACAAAAAAACAAAAAACAAAAAACTTGAAGGAATCCTAATCTCGTGTTTCTGTTTTCTGGATGACGTCAACTCAAGGACATCACTGACGATGTGCTGACGTTTCTGAACCAACCGGGAAGAAAACCGGTAGAGCCGGAAGTCATTCAACTTTTGTTCAATGTTGCCACGAACCAATCAGATTCTCTGCTGCGATCGAGGAAATTCTACAGAGACCGTTTGCTTACAAACATTGGAGTAAAATGCGTAATTTCATTGGAGGAGCTCGCGCCACCAGAGGGCAGTCTGACGTCCATCTCCCGTCCTTCACACTCTCTCTTCCACCGCTTCCAGGGTTTATCGGGCGGTCAAGGCTTTTCAGGATCGATACTTCGAACTTGACCTTGTTATAGAAATTCCCAGACCCAATCGTATTTATCACGGGACTCGTCTCTCTCTCTCTCTCTCTTATTCTCTGTTTATATTTTTTTTCAGAGAGCTGCTCTTGGAATACAAGGGAGGGAATAAACTATTCTAACAAATGCTAACACAGACAGATTTGTAGCAGACGATCTGGTTGATATTGACGATAAGAGATGGAAAGATTGAGCAGCAGATTGGGGAGGTACGTGAAAGGGAAGAAATCTAGAAATTATTTCAGGTCATGCCTTTTGGGTCAAGGATCATCGAATCAGCGTCAATGACCGATCTATTATACTTTCAAACTTAGAAAAACAAAAAACTATTTTTACTCAATCAAAACAGTCAGTATCTTTTTTATTTGGATTAATTTGAATGCTTTTTTTTTTTTTTTTTTTTTTTTTTGCAATATTAAGGCATGTATAATAGAGAATGTCAGACAGAGAGAGAAAGAGAGAGAGAGAAAGAGAGAGAGAGAAAGAGAGAGAGAGAAAGAGAGAGAGACAGAGCAATGGAAAAAGATTATTAAATACTCACGCTTTAGTCTCGAAATTTTTTATTTTTTTTTTTGCTTTTTTAAAGTAGCCAGAAAGTATATCGACAAAGCGATAGCAATATTTATTGTTACAGTAACAATGTGATTACAATCAAGACACTAAAGGAGTTAGTCACTGTTGCCGCTCGCTCGTACTCCAGACAGATAGCACAACGCATGCGATGTACGCGTATTGAATTCTTAATGAAATAAAATTGAAATAAACTTGAACAGATTTCTTATAAAACAAAACCGTACATAACTTTTATTGATAAATCTCCCGTGTTTGTACTTGAGAGTTGATGTAGAAACACAATACTACTTGAAACAAGAGAGACCTCACTAACAGCGTCTTTTTCATTTCACGTCTCTCTTGTCTCCATCTCATCAACTATTGACATCAGTATATACTCACACGCCTTAGTCTAAGTATTACTAATCTAGTCATTCTATTTGATTGGATTAAGATCTGTGTCAAACTTGGCAATGTTCCTTTCAATTTTTTTACTTTCGCCATGAAAATAAAAGTAGATAGCAGAAAATGGGTTTACCCGTTAAATTAAGTCGATACGTTCATATCATAAAATACTGTGATGGCGGGTTTGCCCTATTTGTTAAAAGGTTTTGATCTGTAATAGAGATAAATTTAGCCTTTTTTAAAAATATTTGGGGCCCCCGGCTGTGGGAGGATATTAAACATACACTACGGTTTCCGCCCTGATTTAAGGATTTTTTTTTCTTAAGATTAGTCAAACGGTTTTGATTTCTTTGTGGGACATACATACATGCACACATACAAACCTATTATTATATATGTATATGTAAAAAAAAAAACAAAAAAAACCCTTCATATTTAATTTTGAAAACAAAAGGATCAAGCACACACTTAATTCTTTAGGGCAAGCAGATGTTTAGAGCTAGCTAAACATTACATGTACCGGTATACGGTATGCCTATCTATGGCTTAAGTTCAGATATGTTTTGCAGGAAAGTTATTGATGAAAACATTTTAATTTTAAAAAGCATTAAATGTCCTTTTTTTAAATTCGTAATATTTTGATATTCTTAGGGAGAGGGGAGGGGTAGATTTTATTACTAAGATGAGAAATGATATTTGTTCAAGTCTGAGATGAAACGCACTAACAAATATTGGAGATGGGCTTGTCATAACATTTTAACAGCGGTTTTTAGTCCATTCATCAAAGGCTGAAGGACATGAGAACGCGCATGCGCACATGATGCCAGGCTTATGTTTGTGAACCTCGACCACCGGAAGCCATACAAAAGCTCAACGCGCGTGCCCAAGATATGCTCCAGGAAAATTAAAACGAGTTAAAAAGAAAGAGAGAGAGAGAGAGAGAGAGAGATGAGTGAAATGTAAAGAGGAAGGAAAGAGACTAAAGAGAGGAAATGGGCTTCCTAGCAAATTAATTCATTAGATACAGGGGAGGAGGGGGGTGAGATTCACTCTATGAGTTTGACAGTAATTCTATAGGTGAGTGCTAGGTGAAGACACGCGGGTGGTACTCCTGAATTTCTACTGATTCTTTTCTGACGATAAGTCGAGACTCTACTACTTCTCAACTAACTCCTCAGCCCTTAAACACACACACACAATAACATAACACACACGTTCAATCATGTTCATTTAAACATTTAAGAAGAACATTAAGACCTACTTGTTGAAAACTTTTTTAGATTCGTTTTTGATTTCTATTTTCGTGTTTGTGTTTGTAATGTTATCACAGCGCCTTGAGCCTACATTTTGTTTGTTAACAGCGCTTTATAAATACAATTATTATTATTATTATTAACACACACACACAGAGAAATAAAAAGATACTAGACATTTTTTTTAAAGTTTCAATCACTACATAAGATCAAAGACATTAAGATTTGGTGTCAGTGGAGCTGGTAGGCGGGGCTTTCTTGTCACATGACCGGTTGTGGCGGTAAGGTCAGAAACATTTAGAGTAGACTTAGTAGATAGTTTTCATTAGTTCAGTAGCGACATTCCAAAAAGACATGCAACATTGGATGACAAAGTTTTTATAGCTTAGATACAGGCTAGAAATTGATGTTTAGGCTTATACTCTGGTGAGATGCAGAAAGATAGGGGGAAAAAAGAGAGCGCTGAAGAGAGAGAAGGAGAGAACGAAAGAGAGAGAGAGAGAGAGAAAAATAAGAGAGTTAAAAATCCGGAAGAAAACAAAGTAAACAACACACATACACATAAAATAGTTTTGAACAGGAAATTAGTCCAAAGTCGGTGCAGTGTTATCTCCCCAAGACAGAGAGACCTGGACGGGCAGCGGTAAACAAAAGCGATTCTAACTGTCCAGGGCTATCACGCACAGTCTCCCGGGCCTCCACTTGAGAGGTCCCCAAATGAATGTCCTAATTTTTTTTATATTAAATATTTGACCATTGCTATGTGATCTTGCTATTCACGTGGAGTCAAAAATACTAGACAGCATTGATCTAGAATAACCTAGATGATATTATAGATGTCTTTTCTGGCACAGAAAGCAAGGCGTGAGGCGATATGAATTGTGATTTGTCACTTGTGCATTATCTGACAATAAACAATGGGGTATTTATTAAAAGAGTCTTAATGATTTTTTTTTTTGTTAATTTTACTTATGTACTGTAACAATTGGAATTTCGACATATATTTATTAAGTACATTATCTCATGTCATTATGTCAAAATGCAGAGGCCCCTAAAATTGTCAAGCCCAAGTGCCACCCCCCCCCCCTCCGAATCCTTAGCTAAGCCACTGAGTATCTGATGGTTGGAGTATCCTTGTAATCTATAATGTCTCTGTTAGTACCGAGGCATGATTTTAAAAGACCTAAACTATGATGAGTAAACTGGAGTCAAACTCATTCGCCCATCTCTACACGTATTGCAAAAACAGAAAAACACATCCGTCCCGTCCTCAGATATCCAGCCATTGGAAGCTAAACAAAAAAGTATAAATAAAAAAAACAACAACACTATTAAAAATGTGACCTTGTTACTGGGGTCAAAGGGTGTGCATAATAAGTCAGTTTGCTCTAATGGCTGTGAACTGAAGAAAGAATTATTTTTAAAAAAATCTCTAAAATATTTTTTTAAAAATCTTCTGCAATCTTCTCAAAGTTTCTAACATAATTGTGTCATTTTGTCATCATAAATCCAGCTCACCCCCAGACGTGGATGAGGGGGCTTACACCCTCTTAAAAAACGACCCCCCTTGTCTCCTTCCACGGTTCAATAAGTGGGTGCGCCATTGTTTTCTGGACTCTTTGCTTCGTGTGTGAAAAGAGATGCTGTCCTCTCCCCACCCCCTTCCATCCCCGGTTCACAAAGCAATGAAAACAGCCATCAAGAATGACCAACTGCCTGGCCTGAGATACGAGCAAGGGAAAGAGGGGAGGGGGGGGGAGATTGGAAGGTCCAAGATTTACAGTTGCTCCCAGAAGTCCCTCGAGAGTCAGCAATGACTCAAATTCATTAAAAAAGATGACTCAATGAACGAACAAAATTTTAATTTATTCCTCCCTTCTTTTCCTGTTTTTTCCCCTTAAGCCTCCTTTTGGTAATGTCTGAGCAGAAGATGACGCAGACGTCATGGACCAGTTGCTAAAAATAGCTCTTTCTACCCTATTCCATTGAAAAGAAAATACTTTAAAAAAAAGACACAAGGGGGGGGGGGGGTGTCACATGAAGAGGACGAGAGAGAAGGGACGAGGAAAGTGGCGACAGTCCGAGTACGTAAGAGCGGACTATAAAAGGGAAGTAACCGCCTCAAGAGACCTCCATTTATTATAATTTAATTTTTTAATGTTTTATCATCTCAAGAAACCATATCTACTTTTTTATTGAAAGGAGAACGCCACAATTTATAATCCACTTTGCAATACCATTTCAAATACGGATAAAGCAAGGAAGCTAAAAGTCTTAGAATCTATCAAATGGGAGGTAATGAGCTCTGGAAGTGGAAACAAAAATCACAGCAGACACTATCGTGAACCCTAAGAGCTAGTGACTTACTGAACCACCTATAAGACTAAATAAGTATCTGAGAGAAAGCGGTACTGGTGTTGAGCACTAAGAGATTCCTAAACAAGTTAGAACTAAATAAGTATCTGAGAGAAAGCGGTACTTGTGTTGAGCACAAAGAGAGTCCTAAACAAGTTAGAACTGCACCAAGCTGAATCTCTCAGTGGACACAGTGGACTACAGTTACCAAGCTGAATCTTTCAGTGGACACAGTGGACTACAGTTACCATGCTGAATCTCTCAGTGGACACAGTGGACTACAGTTACCAAGCTGAATCTCTCATTAGACACAGTGGACTACAGTTACCAAGCTGAATCTCTCAGTAGACACAGTGGACTACAGTTAGTCATTTATTGCTACCACGTCAGTTGAGGAAGTGCTTTTAGAGGAGGAGATAACATACCGCCCATGACTATGAAGGTATTGCTCTGTGAAATGTACCTGACCAAAGTAAACATCCTCATCAAAGACAACAAATCAAGAGCGTATCACGTGATCTACTAACATGCCCAACAATATATTAGTGCAGTGTGTACGTCGCAAGAGATTTTTTTGACAATTTCTTTTATCATCTCAGTCCCTACTGCTGTCTATAGTGTTTATCCTGCTGTTTATCCTGCTGTTTGTCAAGCAGTTTATCCTGCTGTTTGTCCTGCAGTTTATCCTGAGTTTATCCTGCTGTTTATTCTGAGTTTATCCTGCTGTTTATCCTGCAGTTTATCCTTCAGTTTATCCTGCAGTTATCCTGTTGTTTATCCTGCTGTTTATCCTGCTGTTTATCCTGCAATTTATCCTGATGTTTATCCTGATGTTTATTCTGCAGTTTATCCTGAGATTATCCTGCTGTTTATTTTGAGTTTATCCTGCAGTTTATCCTGCTGTGTATCCGGCAGTTTATTCTGCTGTTTATCCTGCTGTTTATCCTGCAGTTTATCCTGCAGTTTATCCTGCTGTGTATCCGGCAGTTTATCCTGCAGTTTATCCTGCTGTTTATCCTGCTGTGTATCCGGCAGTTTATTCTGCTGTGTATCCTGCAGTTTATCCTGCAGTTTATCCTGCAGTTTATCCGGCAGTTTATTCTGCTGTTTATCCTGCAGTTTATCCTGCTGTTTATCCTGCTGTTTATCCTGTTGTTTATCCTGCTGTACATTATAATTCCCCAAAAATCGTGTTTTAATCGTCCATCACATTGTGTAACGTTCTCTGTCCATCTGTCGCAGTGTTACGATCAAACTTCAATCCTCTTTTTGTGCCCCGCCCTCCTCACTTCATTCCTTTAGGGCCTGTCCATCATTCCTTTCTTTTCTCAACAAGGGCCTTTGATTTATTGGTGGGGTGACAATAACTCTGTCCGATAGGGGCACATTGAAGCTAACTTCTCGGTCCTATAAGGTTCAGGGGCTACTATGATATTGGGCCCCTCTTTGAAGTGTGGGTCTCAGAGGGAAGGATTCATTGATGACTAGAACTTGATTCTCGGGCAAACCAACTCTGAACAGTTACATTTGGATGGGGGGCAGTTAACTGCGATTAGATTGGCTGATGAGAGGATTTTTAAAAAAAATACAAAAGTGTCGAATATTTTCTGTATTTAAAATTGCAAGCAACTTTTACAAAGTTTAGAATTCATCACTTCATTGTTTAGACGTATCGAAGTATAGGATTGGCTAGAGTGCCGCTAGAGAAACAAACATGCCATCCTTTATACAAACTTTCAATGATTATCAATAAGTCAGAATTTTTGGAATTTTTTTTTGTAAGAAACCTCCGTTTTGTTATTGACGTCTGTTGTGGAGATGTTGAGGCTAAGAAAACCCACAAGCGAGGCAAAAGAAAAGTGGCAAAAGCCCACGGATAAGTCAGAGTAAGCAACTTTATTGTCCTTTGAATTATATGGTGTAGACAATGCCGTACTCTCGAGTGTTGGACCACACGGGGGGATGTGAAACTTTTGTTTGATTTTGTATCTAAGTTGTTGTTTTCTAACGTATTTTGGTTTCAGACCATACACCACGTGGTGTGGCTATCAATATTAGATGCTGTCAAGGTAAATACAGTGTTAATTGTTAAAGTATTTTGGCTGTCCGGTTGGAAGACTTCAAAACGAAATGTATCCTCGTTCATGTGTATTATCATATACATTTCAAAATGTTCACAACTCTCAACGCTGTAGACAAAATATACTTTGTTAGAAATATATTCCATAGAAATATTCTTTGTATTTAAGACACATAGTTTATACCTCCTTGTCTGCTTTAAACACCTCCTAACACCTCGCCATCTTCTTACTCATATTTTCAGCCAGTCGCCAATTAGGAAAAAGAACTGAATGAGATGCACAGGTCACCTGTTTATGTACAGGTTAGTCTATTGAAGTTTTATCTTGGACGAGAGTGTAGTCTGCATACCTTTGACTCTGGGCTAGAGTGTGGATTACTATTCAACTTGTACGTGGATAAAGGAGAAAAATTTGGCCTCGTGTCCTTTGTAAGGTCTGCATTCCCCTGCCTCGGGCATTAAACTAGTGTTCTGTAAAGTAGGGACATTAAGACACGTGACTAATTTACATATTTAAGATATTGGTCGCTTATTAAGAAACTCATTTAAATATAATCCACCATGTTTAGGCCCTTCAAGGTGTAAGAGCGGGACGATAAGGAAAGGGGGGGGGGGGGTAAGCTATATTTACACTAATGTTGTAAAGAGGAAAAAGTGGGAGTTTAACGTATGCAAATGAGTCTCCTCCCCCATGCGACAGACAGGTTAATACATAAACATAACCTGTCTAGCTATCACCGTTGGTAATCAGCACTGACCTCTTGGACATTTCATGTCTCATTTACAACATTTAACGAGCATTATTTAATGAAGACTTGTTGAATCAACTTCGCTTTAATGATACATTGAATAAGTCCATAATACATGCACATTTGTTTTTTTTATTAGGGCACGGTTTCAATATAACCAATACAAACATCACGCCATTAAAGTAAACAAAATAATCAGACAATGGCTACTATTGTCACTAGAAGTACAAAGTTATCTTTTAGGACCTCCTGTTACAAATCATTTGAGATGTGAAGACAACGATCAATGGCGGCCGAGAAAATCCAAAGCTTGTATCAACTCGCTCTGTCTGTCTGGTTCAGTATTTACACACGTTATTTCTTTCACACCCTATCTCGGATCAAGTTGAAATTTTGCAAAATTATTTCTTGTACCTGACAAAAGAATAAAAAACAACAACAAATGAGTCAATCAGTTATTTAACTATTAGTCATTAATTATTTTGTTTCATGCTGCACTGACAAGTGTGCAGTAAGTCGTCGCTAAAATGACTGAAACTAACAAGAGATAGCGATGAAAACTTCTATTATCATAATCACTTCGCTGGCACAGTGGTTAGTATACCGGCTTGAGGAGGCTTGATCTGTCGAGTTCGAATTCAAGTTGTGCAACTTTTTTTGTTTATAAAATACATTTGAAAAGCGATCACGATACCCTTCATACAGATATCCTCTTCTTTACACCCCCCCCCTCTCTTTCCCGAATAGTCCAGACAAGTGATAGGATCATAGCACTTTGGGAAAGATAAAGGTATGAAATAGTGTTAAACAAAAAGAATTGGTAAAACATTTCTAATTGCACAGATTTATTACTGTTAGTCTAGATTAATTACCAATTTAATGACATGACTGATCTCAACGAATGGCTACAACTACATTTATTGAAAGTTTTGTTTTCAAAAGCAGTTCTTTTGTATTTTAAATTTTTCTTGTTTTGTACATTGTGTCTACGGATAGACTCTAATAACCTTATCATATTTTTTTTTACACTTATCAATACATCTAAAAAATGTTTCAATTACACTAGGATGAGATTTGAAGAAATCGTCTAATTCAAATGATACACAGTCGAGGGGTTTAATGTGTGTGTGTGTCAGCGTATTTATGTGTGTTTATGTATTTCTACCGGATAAACACAACTGAAAAGAATAATGAGCTAATCAAACACGTTTTCTATTACGATCAAGTCACAGAGATGACTGCCTGAAAAGGTTCTACCGATAGAAGATGGAACTACATCGGGGGACACTCTTATGTGAACTAAAGCACGTAATATGACCATTAAAGACAAGCTCCCATAATTCCTAATCTTCCACCGGATATGAAGACGTTATTAAACCCCGGGGCTAGGGCTGAGCACGCCCCCGTCCACCCTCTCTTCTCCCATTATCCGCCATACGTCGATGAAAAGTTTTTATGATTTTGTTTTGTTTTTGATGTCAATGTACAAGTGTAACGAGGAGAGCAAGTCTGCCCTCCTCACCCTCACACGCCCTCAACATGCCTCGTCCTTCAGGCACAGTAGTCCCCCCCCCCCACCTCAGGCTTCCCTCCTCGTCATCTCCTTATGCCAATTTAGTATTGATTAAAACAATTAAGGGACACCGGTTTTGCCTTGAAGCTTTCGCAACAGTGGGGACTCACTTGAAGACTAGTGACAATGCATGCTTCATGTCAACAGCCAGTGAATAGAGAATGCACACACACTTACACTCTTTCTTGCATGCTCGCCCCCCAACTCTCCCTCTTTCACACACTCATTGTGTGATTGTGGGAGGAGGAGTAGAAAGGAAGGGGTGGGGAGTTAAGAGAAGTGCCAGTCAAATTAAAACTAAAATAAAGAATGACTCACAGATGAATTATTTTTTTTCTAAAATATTTTTTTACTATGGTTCTCAAACTAGCTAAAATGGGGAGAAAACTATTGTCAAAACGCTTTAGTTAGAGCTTGGGTTTAATGTAGCTCTAGTCTTGGTTTTATAAGTTAGAAAGCAAGTTCAATTCACATTTTTTAAAATTGTTTAATTCTTTTGTTTTGTTAGTTCTATTGAAATCTTGAGGTCCTACTCTACTCAAACTGTAAACGTCTATTACTGTTATTCCCAGTAGCTCGAAAGTTTTAGTTTTCATTCAAGACCTATTTCTTGTGTACACACCAGTACTGACACTCGGAAACTTTCGGACAAAAAGTGGGAAAAGTCGGTACTTAAGCTCAACCGAATCTCTCTCAATCACCACTTAGGCTTTTGTTATGTTGTATCAGTTTCAGACTTTTCCTCCAGAAATGAAGATTATTGCGTCCTTGCCCAAATCTTCTGCAGGGATGGAAGTAGGCAGGGTTAGAACTCAGGACAATGAGAAGGCAGTCCGAAGCGCAAACCACGTGACCAGGTTATGTGACTAGCTGGATATATACGATGTCCTTCAACTTCATTAACGTATCCCTTAGTCGGACTGTTGGGGTACCACACATGATCTGTCTACCGTCTTTCTCTATTCCTGTATTTTGCCTTTCATACGTTCCTTGACAGGCTCGTCCTTCACTTTCTTTGTGTTCCTATTTTTCATTGCCCTGGTAATGTTCTCTGCAGGAAAGTCTTGGCGAGCCATATCACCAGATATGTCCCAACGAATATAGAGGTAGCTTAATACATTGAACTTGTTTCCTCCCTTGAAATTTTTTCCCTTTATGCTTTCAATTATTACTTTAGCAACTCAATATAGTTTGTTTTTTTCATTTAACTTTAAGCTATTACTCGATGGAACAGATTTAAAGTTGTTTTTAAATTAACTAAAAAAAACAAGCAATTTAAATACATAACTAGCAGAAGATAGTAAATCTTTATAACGAATGCAAAGGGTACATTCATTAAAAAGCCAATACAACAATATTCCGAGGACCATTGAATGGAAAGATTGAGAGATGAAATCGACTTTTGACTTCATTCTTGATGTCGCTTATAAAAAAGAAGATAATACAATATTAATCCCATTCGTCAAAAAAAAAAAAGCACGTAATTTATGAAGTTAAAAGTAATTTGTATCCAAATGTAATTTGTTTTAATTTGTAGTTAAGGAAGTTTAACTACCGCCAACGTATTATTGTTTTCCGAGCAGACTTTTGCTAAATTATATGTTTATGTCTTGAAAGAATAGCCCGGATGAGAAGTCAATCCCCCGTCGTTCCCATTGGTTGCTGCATCGCCAACGGAAACTAGGGGACTGAACGCATGCACCGACTTTTTCTTCTCGTCTGCTCAATGGGTAGTTGAAGAGCTAAAATGTTGTCTGAGAAGCAGACGTGGGACGTACGTATGGAATAAGAAACAGGCTTCTTCTAGACGAGTTCACTGACATTGATTTTCCTCACTTGGTTTAGTTTGTCCTTTTTTTTTTTTTTACTATCTGATTTTGTAGTCATTTTTTCTCTCCCTTACCCGGTGCTTGCAGTTGTGTGATGATGTCGCGTATTGATTGGATGACATTTATAGGTATGACTCATCGCGTCTGCCATTGCGTAGAAGCCAGGCACACACACACACACACGAACTTTTTAATGACACAAATGTAATCCTACTTTATGTTCTACAAATAAATCTAGAGAGAGTCTGGTTGAAATGGAAGGACACGTACAACCAACAGCATTGTGTATAGCGAATATGTTGTGTAGCATTCATACATATAGATCTAGATTTGTATATAAATTATGGGCAATAGGCCTATATAGATTTGTATTTGGTAGGATGGACAGTATATAGATTTGTATTTGGTAGGATGGACAGTATATAGATTTGTATTTGGTAGGATGGACAGTATATAGATTTGTATTTGGTAGGATGGACAGTATATAGATTTGTATTTGGTAGGATGGACAGTATATAGATTTGTATTTGGTAGGATGGACAGTATATAGATTTGTATTTGGTAGGATGGACAGTATATAGATTTGTATTTGGTAGGATGGACAGTATATAGATTTGTATTTGGTAGGATGGACAGTATATAGATTTGTATTTGGTAGGATGGACAGTATATAGATTTGTATTTGGTAGGATGGACAGTATATAGATTTGTATTTGGTAGGATGGACAGTATATAGATTTGTATTTGGTAGGATGGACAGTATATAGATTTGTATTTGGTAGGATGGACAGTATATAGATTTGTATTTGGTAGGATGGACAGTATATAGATTTGTATTTGGTAGGATGGACAGTATATAGATTTGTATTTGGTAGGATGGACAGTATATAGATTTGTATTTGGTAGGATGGACAGTATATAGATTTGTATTTGGTAGGATGGACAGTATATAGATTTGTATTTGGTAGGATGGACAGTATATAGATTTGTATTTGGTAGGATGGACAGTATATAGATTTGTATTTGGTAGGATGGACAGTATATAGATTTGTATTTGGTAGGATGGACAGTATATAGATTTGTATTTGGTAGGATGGACAGTATATAGATTTGTATTTTGTAGGATGGACAGTATATAGATTTGTATTTGGTAGGATGGACAGTATATAGATTTGTATTTGGTAGGATGGACAGTATATAGATTTGTATTTGGTAGGATGGACAGTATATAGATTTGTATTTGGTAGGATGGACAGTATATAGATTTGTATTTGGTAGGATGGACAGTATATAGATTTGTATTTGGTAGGATGGACAGTATATAGATTTGTATTTGGTAGGATGGACAGTATATAGATTTGTATTTGGTAGGATGGACAGTATATAGATTTGTATTTGGTAGGATGGACAGTATATAGATTTGTATTTGGTAGGATGGACAGTATATAGATTTGTATTTGGTAGGATGGACAGTATATAGATTTGTATTTGGTAGGATGGACAGTATATAGATTTGTATTTGGTAGGATGGACAGTATATAGATTTGTATTTGGTAGGATGGACAGTATATAGATTTGTATTTGGTAGGATGGACAGTATATAGATTTGTATTTGGTAGGATGGACAGTATATAGATTTGTATTTGGTAGGATGGACAGTATATAGATTTGTATTTGGTAGGATGGACAGTATATAGATTTGTATTTGGTAGGATGGACAGTATATAGATTTGTATTTGGTAGGATGGACAGTATATAGATTTGTATTTGGTAGGATGGACAGTATATAGATTTGTATTTGGTAGGATGGACAGTATATAGATTTGTATTTGGTAGGATGGACAGTATATAGATTTGTATTTGGTAGGATGGACAGTATATAGATTTGTATTTGGTAGGATGGACAGTATATAGATTTGTATTTGGTAGGATGGACAGTATATAGATTTGTATTTGGTAGGATGGACAGTATATAGATTTGTATTTGGTAGGATGGACAGTATATAGATTTGTATTTGGTAGGATGGACAGTATATAGATTTGTATTTTGTAGGATGGACAGTATATAGATTTGTATTTGGTAGGATGGACAGTATATAGATTTGTATTTGGTAGGATGGACAGTATATAGATTTGTATTTGGTAGGATGGACAGTATATAGATTTGTATTTGGTAGGATGGACAGTATATAGATTTGTATTTGGTAGGATGGACAGTATATAGATTTGTATTTGGTAGGATGGACAGTATATAGATTTGTATTTGGTAGGATGGACAGTATATAGATTTGTATTTGGTAGGATGGACAGTATATAGATTTGTATTTGGTAGGATGGACAGTATATAGATTTGTATTTGGTAGGATGGACAGTATATAGATTTGTATTTGGTAGGATGGACAGTATATAGATTTGTATTTGGTAGGATGGACAGTATATAGATTTGTATTTGGTAGGATGGACAGTATATAGATTTGTATTTGGTAGGATGGACAGTATATAGATTTGTATTTGGTAGGTTGACAGTATATAGATTTGTATTTGGTAGGATGGACAGTATATAGATTTGTATTTGGTAGGATGGACAGTATATAGATTTGTATTTGGTAGGATGGACTGTATATAGATTTGTATTTGGTAGGATGGACAGTATATAGATTTGTATTTGGTAGGATGGACAGTATATAGATTTGTATTTGGTAGGATGGACAGTATATAGATTTGTATTTGGTAGGATGGACAGTATATAGATTTGTATTAGGTAGGATGGACAGTATATAGATTTGTATTTGGTAGGATGGACAGTATATAGATTTGTATTTGGTAGGATGGACAGTATATAGATTTGTATTTGGTAGGATGGACAGTATATAGATTTGTATTTGGTAGGATGGACAGTATATAGATTTGTATTTGGTAGGATGGACAGTATATAGATTTGTATTTGGTAGGATGGACAGTATATAGATTTGTATTTGGTAGGATGGACAGTATATAGATTTGTATTTGGTAGGATGGACAGTATATAGATTTGTATTTGGTAGGATGGACAGTATATAAATTTGTATTTGGTAGGATGGACAGTATATAGATTTGTATTTGGTAGGATGGACAGTATATAGATTTGTATTTGGTAGGATGGACAGTATATAGATTTGTATTTGGTAGGATGGACAGTATATAGATTTGTATTTGGTAGGATGGACAGTATATAGATTTGTATTTGGTAGGATGGACAGTATATAGATTTGTATTTGGTAGGATGGACAGTATATAGATTTGTATTTGGTAGGATGGACAGTATATAGATTTGTATTTGGTAGGATGGACAGTATATAGATTTGTATTTGGTAGGATGGACAGTATATAGATTTGTATTTGGTAGGATGGACAGTATATAGATTTGTATTTGGTAGGATGGACAGTATATAGATTTGTATTTGGTAGGATGGACAGTATATAGATTTGTATTTGGTAGGATGGACAGTATATAGATTTGTATTTGGTAGGATGGACAGTATATAGATTTGTATTTGGTAGGATGGACAGTATATAGATTTGTATTTGGTAGGATGGACAGTATATAGATTTGTATTAGGTAGGATGGACAGTATATAGATTTGTATTTGGTAGGATGGACAGTATATAGATTTGTATTTGGTAGGATGGACAGTATATAGATTTGTATTTGGTAGGATGGACAGTATATAGATTTGTATTTGGTAGGATGGACAGTATATAGATTTGTATTTGGTAGGATGGACAGTATATAGATTTGTATTTGGTAGGATGGACAGTATATAGATTTGTATTTGGTAGGATGGACAGTATATAGATTTGTATTTGGTAGGATGGACAGTATATAGATTTGTATTTGGTAGGATGGACAGTATATAGATTTGTATTTGGTAGGATGGACAGTATATAGATTTGTATTTGGTAGGATGGACAGTATATAGATTTGTATTTGGTAGGATGGACAGTATATAGATATGTATTTGGTAGGATGGACAGGGAAGACGCCCCATTAAGTTTCCACCCAAACTGTATTTCGTTACCTTGTTTTTAAAAGTATTATTTCGAATTATTTCAGACTCAAATGTTCTTCTAGAGTTTCAATTTTGTTTGTATTTAGATAGCAGCAGTGAACATCCTTGGTCTTGAGTTGAATATTGAGCAGCTCCACTAACAAGTCCTATATATATATATATCTATTCAATTCCTACTTTTTATATAACCTATAGCACAATTATTTGGCTCTTCATTACAAATGAATGAAAATGAAAGTCCTGGTCAAGCGAATGTACAAATCTACTAGCGATTCAAAACGATAATGATACTCCTATAGATCCAGACTTATAAGATGTTGTTAAGCGTCTATTATTTTATAATGTTTTTTTTTAATGATTAGGGCCTATATGCAGAAATATATAGAAAGACGTAATCTCTTCAAGATAAAGATTGTTTAGACCCTGTAGCCATATGAAATTTAAAATGTTTTTATGCTATAAAAAAAGTATAACGGCGAAACTAGAGTTTTCCCAGTGTGGCCAAATAGCTAGTAATTCTTTTACCAAAGGTATACATTAAGTGTCAAATGTCTAAGACAACTATTAGAGCCGTTTTAAGATGTCTAGTGTTTTTCCACACATCATTTTTTTAGAGCCGATCAATTTGCAAGCTGAATAGAGGAGTTGTAAAAAAAAACATGGTGACTACAAATTTTAAGTCCAGACTATATAGTGTTTACAACAAGAATGAATACATGTTTTAGATCACAAATTTACTAAGGAGCTATTACATCACACACATTAGCTCGCCACATCCTATTAATGTTTTATAAATATTTCAAAATGAAAGCTTTGTATCTAGGTTTCTTGTTGTCCATGCGTTTTCTTTGAAAATAAAAGTCTCAACTTTTCTAGCTGCAGTGTTCTGGAAATCTTTTTTCTCGAGTCTAAGAAAGTTTTTTTCAAGGTCGTGTGCAAAAAAAAAAAAAAAAGAAAGATGGGGTAGGAGGACTAGCTCTGGTATTTACATTCAAGGATACAAAAAATCGTTGTGCTTGCGTGTGGTGAAGTAATAGGGGGGTCAAAGGTTGATGGGGTGCCGGGACGAAACAATTCGGTATATAGGCTAGTGAAACTGTCAAGAGAACGGAGAAAGATACAGAAAGAAAGAAAAGAAAAGCTTCTATTTCCGTGTGTAGCTTGTTGGGTCAGTCACAAGTCATTCAATGTGTCATAGATCCAGACCAACAATTAGTCATATTTTCACCACTTGTTTTTGTTTAACGCTATTTCATGCTTTTGGCGTTCTCAATACGTCCTGATCCTATCACTTTCTCAATACGTCCTCATCCCATCACTTTCTCAATACGTCCTGATCCTATCACTTTCTCAATACGTCCTCATCCCATCACTTTCTCAATACGTCCTGATCCCATCACTTTCTCAATACGTCCTGATCCTACCACTTTCTCAATACGACCTGATCCCATCACTTTCTCAATACGCCCTGATCCTACCACTTTCTCAATACGACCTGATCCCATCACTTTCTCAATACACCCTGATCCCATCACTTTCTCAATACGTCCTCATCCCATCACTTTCTCAATACGTCCTGATCCTACCACTTTCTCAATACGTCCTGATCCCATCACTTTCTCAATACGCCCTGATCCTACCACTTTCTCAATACGACCTGATCCCATCACTTTCTCAATACGCCCTGATCCTATCACTTTCTCAATACGTCCTGATCCTATCACTTTCTCAATACGTCCTGATCCCATCACTTTCTCAATACGCCCTGATCCTATCACTTTCTCAATACGTCATAATCCTATCACTTTCTCAATACGTCCCGATCCTATCACTTTCTCAATACGTCCTCATCCCATCACTTTCTCAATACGTCCTGATTCTATAACTTTTTCAATACGTCCTGATCCTACCACTTTCTCAATACGTCCTGATCCCATCACTTTCTCAATACGTCTTGATCCCATCACTTTCTCAATACGTCCTGATCCTATCACTTTCTCAATACGTCCTGATCCCATCACTTTCTCAATACGCCCTGATCCTATCACTTTCTCAATACGTCCTGATCCGATCACTTTCTCAATACGCCCTGATCCTATCACTTTCTCAATACGCCCTGATCCTATCACTTTCTCAATACGTCCTGATCCTATCACTTTCTCAATGCGCTGTGATCCTATCACTTTCTCAATACGCCCTGATCCTATCACTTTCTCAATGCGCTGTGATCCTATCACTAATCTGAACCAGTTGGGAAAATGGGGGTGGGAAGGGATATCTGGATGGATTTTACTTCGTTTTAAAGCATTTATACAAAATTATAAAATGGGAGGGGGGAGACTGAATTTGAATTTATGACTCAAGCCACCTTAAGCCGACATTCTAACCAATCTGCTAGTGAGTCGCCTATAAAAATAGAAAATTGTATAGTTAGTTATCTATTGTTTGTTTTACATTTACTTTAAAGGAGGGAACTAATTCAACTCATACCACCACCTCAGTCAAGTTCAATTCCTTTCCTTTGTTCGATTTCAAACATTATAATTATTTACCAACAGTTAATTACCTAATCGGTTAATTTTTTTTTATTGATTATTTTGTGGTCAGGTAAAAGAAATAATTGTTAAAAATTTCAGCTTGATCCGGCATTGAGTGTCGGAGAAATAACATGTTCAAACTTTTTACCAGACAAAGTGAGTTGATATAAGCTTTGTAAAAAAGGTAATACCAACTTCTCATGGTGAAACTATTAGTCAACAAGCACAATACAGTTTCCTCCCATGTTCTTCCATTCTTTACTATTATTAACACTTATTAACATAAACATAAACGTATAAGAAATGAAACTTAACAGGGACAATCAGAGACGCCAATCACTGCTAAAAATACACAGGGACAATCAGAGACGCCAATCACTGCTAAAACTACACAGGGACAATCAGAGACGCCAATCACTGCTAAAACTACACAGGGACAACCAGAGACGCCAATCACTGCTAAAACTACACAGGGATAATCAGAGACGCCAATCACTGCTAAAACTACACAGGGACAATCAGATATGCCAACCATAGCTAAAACTAAAGAGGGGCAATTAGAAACGCCAACCATTGCTAAAACTACACAGGCACAATCGAAGTTACCAACCACAGTTTAAGCTATACAAGGGCCCACACGGACTGAAAAAGCAAAAAAAATTTTCATAGCGCCAAAAGCAATCCACATGGCGCCAACCCTACCAAGTCATGGAGAGATCGTATCATCTTAGCTTTGCACTGGGCTCAACTAAACATAGCTTCGGCGTCAGTGCCAACAAGAGAATTTTGGTTATAAAAAAAAGAGAATTAAAATGACAAGAGTAAATAAAAAAAGAAAACACTACATACAACATTGTCAAACTAAAAATGTTAGGTTTAAAATTTCTGAACAAAATAAAAGATGCCACTAGCATACATAGACAGGTAGGAAGAAATACTAGGAACATACGAAGAAATACACAAGACACACACACACAAAAGTCTTGTAAAAAGTATTAGTCGAATAAGAATCAGAAGTATAAAAACTACCTTGGGTAAACTTCCACGCATACATCAATCTACTGGTTATTGTGGTTAAGATACTAAACACCATGACTATAATAACTAGACATGTTTAACATGATTTGTTTCTGTACTTCGGTTTCTATTTGGCCTCATTCCATGCCATGAAAACATGCAGATTAAATTCAACTTCTCATGTCCGTACAACGCAGAGATCAAGTTTGAAAGAGTTAAAGTACAGAGTTGTGGCAGCTCACTACCTTTCTGCCACTGCCTCTTTTGAGCAGTTCTGCCTGAAGCAGACACACCTATGGCCTGAGAGGAGAAACTGTTTTCCCTCCCAACATTCGCCTCTGTTCTTGACATTTCTCTCCAAATGTTTTTTAACTTGTGCCATCAACGAGGTAGACACAGGGTGCCAGGCCCTGATCTCCTCCCCGACTCCACAGACTCCTTTGCTTGTAAATTTACTGTCTCCGTGCCTATCTACTCACAGGCAACCGTCTAAATACCACGCGAAATAGTTCTGGAGCAAGGGGGGGGGAGGTAACTACTGTCTTGTTCCTCCCTGGTCCAGGTTCTTTCACGTCATCTGTTGGACTTGTTAGAGTGAAATAGAATGGGTGAAGCAGCATTAAAGTAGGCCTGTATCTCTGTACGTCTGCATGTCTACCAAACTGAGGAATTAAAGACATTTTCTGTTCTTCAAGAAATAAAAAAAAAAAAAAATGACAATGCAGTGGATAAAGTTTCAGCAAAAATAAAATTCGCATAAAAGTATAATGAGATCTTGAAAATCAAACAATCACAACATATACAAGAAATGGAATTTAACATCCGCTGTAGAAATGTGGAAGGAACTATTAGAAGGTTGTGAGGTAAACTGCTTTACAAATTTAAACAGGCTTTTGTTCCCAATAGTTTTCCCGAGATAAATGATTGAGAGGTTTGTTATCTATAGGTCTATAGTCACATGTTCTACACATTTACCGCTAGTGAAAAGTTTGGACCAAATCTTGTATTAAAAACGTTCTTGGGTATTATTATTAACTTTTTTTTGTTGTTAAAACTGTTTTACTCTACAGGAACTATTTTACTCTACAGGAACTGTTTTACTCTACAGGAACTGTTTTACTCTACAGGAACTGTTTTACTCTACAGGAACTGTTTTACTCTACAGGAACTGTTTTACTCTACAGGAACTGTTTTACTCTACAGGAACTGTTTTACTATACAGGAACTGTTTTACTATACAGGAACTGTTTTACTCTACAGGAACTGTTTTACTCTACAGGAACTGTTTTACTCTACAGGAACTGTTTTACTCTACAGGAACTGTTTTACTCTACAGGAACTGTTTTACTCTACAGGAACTGTTTTACTCTACAGGAACTGTTTTACTCTACAGGAACTGTTTTACTCTACAGGAACTGTTTTACTCTACAGGAACTGTTTTACTCTACAGGAACTGTTTTACTCTACAGGAACTGTTTTACTCTACAGGAACTGTTTTACTCTACAGGAACTGTTTTACTCTACAGGAACTGTTTTACTCTACAGGAACTGTTTTACTCTACAGGAACTGTTTTACTCTACAGGAACTGTTTTACTCTACAGGAACTGTTTTACTCTACAGGAACTGTTTTACTCTACAGGAACTGTTTTACTCTACAGGAACTGTTTTACTCTACAGGAACTGTTTTACTCTACAGGAACTGTTTTACTCTACAGGAACTGTTTTACTCTACAGGAACTGTTTTACTCTACAGGAACTGTTTTACTATACAGGAACTGTTTTACTATACAGGAACTGTTTTACTCTACAGGAACTGTTTTACTCTACAGGAACTGTTTTACTCTACAGGAACTGTTTTACTATACAGGAACTGTTTTACTATACAGGAACTGTTTTACTCTACAGGAACTGTTTTACTATACAGGAACTGTTTTACTCTACAGGAACTGTTTTACTCTACAGGAACTGTTTTACTCTACAGGAACTGTTTTACTCTACAGGAACTGTTTTACTCTACAGGAACTGTTTTACTCTACAGGAACTGTTTTACTATACAGGAACTGTTTTACTATACAGGAACTGTTTTACTATACAGGAACTGTTTTACTATACAGGAACTGTTTTACTCTACAGGAACTGTTTTACTCTACAGAAACTGTTTTACTCTACAGGAACTGTTTTACTCTACAGGAACTGTTTTACTCTACAGGAACTGTTTTACTCTACAGGAACTGTTTTACTCTACAGGAACTGTTTTACTCTACAGGAACTGTTTTACTCTACAGGAACTGTTTTACTCTACAGGAACTGTTTTACTCTACAGGAACTGTTTTACTCTACAGGAACTGTTTTACTATACAGGAACTGTTTTACTATACAGGAACTGTTTTACTCTACAGGAACTGTTTTACTCTACAGGAACTGTTTTACTATACAGGAACTGTTTTACTATACAGGAACTGTTTTACTATACAGGAACTGTTTTACTATACAGGAACTGTTTTACTCTACAGAAACTGTTTTACTCTACAGGAACTGTTTTACTCTACAGGAACTGTTTTACTCTACAGGAACTGTTTTACTCTACAGGAACTGTTTTACTCTACAGAAACTGTTTTACTATACAGAAACTGTTTTACTATACAGGAACTGTTTTACTATACAGGAACTGTTTTACTATACAGGAACTGTTTTACTATACAGGAACTGTTTTTAGTACAATGGACGATGGGGAGACTGATTGTGAGTTATCTACAAGGGGCGAACTAAAGTTTTGAAATTGTAACAAAGTAACAGGAGGTAAAGGCGGTGTTGGCCTGGAGTTCTTTACTATGGGTCTAGTTTTAACAATCATTTTGTAAAATAAGTAAATAAATGAATATACTTAGTTTTCTTCTTTCGATGTATTATTATATTATTATGTTCTTCGTATTGAATTATTAACGAGAAAAAACCTAACATATTTTTACAGAAAAACAACAGAGCTAATATTCAATAATAATTGTGTCGTGTAGTTTGGATCAGTCCATGGGACTCTGTGAGACTGAAATATCTTTATCAATTGTTTTGATTAGTTTTTAGCTTTCTCAACGCACTATGAACCTTTCACTTGTCTGGACCTGTTGTGACAGGGGGAGGGAAGACGGGGGTATCTGTGAATGTTTACATGATCGCTTTTTAAATGCATAAACAATAATCTCTCAGGGCTCAAAGGTCCTCAAGGGAACTAATTTAACTTATACCACCACATCTGCCATGTACGATTTCTTACCATTGTTCTAAATACCAAAGAAAAATAATTAATAAGAATTTGTTAATTAACTAATTGGTTATATTTTTTTATTTAATCTTGTGTTGTCAGGTCAAAAGAAATAATTGTGCTAAATTTCAACTTGATCTGAGATTGGGCGTAAGGTGATCTGCGAGTACAAACTTTTTACCAGACAGACAGATTGAGTTGATATAAGTTTTGAAAAAAAGTATTGATATTTATATTTCAATAATTGTGATTGTTTCCGTGTTATTACGAGACTAATCGCTGTAGTAGGCCTGAACACAGACCTGTGATGTGGCATCAAGCTATTGGTTGCCACTGACTACAGACTGCTACGTCACAAGTCTATGTTCAGGCCTACTAGAACTATTGGTTTCGGTTAACCTGTTTGTTACAATCATGTAGTGATTAAACAAACTGAACACACACAGTGTCATCTAAGGAGTTCAAAACACAATAGCAGAAATATTATCCAAACGTGATCTATCATCGAGTACATCTCCCCTCCCCCCCCACATAATGACTACTCCCGAGTAGCAGACGATGAGACGAGAATGGAGAGACCGACGGTCGAAGTGTCTTCATCCTTTATTTGTTAATTTGGATGTTTCCATGTTTTCTTAATGATGCCATCGACAGCATTGACCTTTCCCGCGCTCTTTTAGCCGACGATGAAATTACTTCCCTTTTCAAACTGAAACCAAGTCAAAAGCATCAGCAAATAAAGAAAAATTTAAAAAAACCAGAGTCTTTCATTTTAAATTTATATACTATCCTATGTTACTGTCGCAGTTATCTATGTAACTGTATAGTAGAATTATTTCTCTAATTGATAGTGCGGCGTTGATCACTATATTGATGACGTCATTACACTATTAATATTTTACTTTGTAGACTAGGGGACTGAGCTTTTGTTGCTTGTCACAACTTCTAGTGACGAAAGTTAGGTGTGTGTGGTTTGCGTCATTTATCGTCTAGTACAGTCTCTCCATTGTTTTGTACGTTGGTGCAGATAGACGTGTCTTGAGAGCTCTTGAATTTCTCCTTGGTTATTGTTACTGGATAGCCTTTACATTTGCCTTGGACATTTTCTTGTTGGATTATCTTGACCCCTGTTTAGGGTGAGTTTTATTTTTCATTGTATAGTTTTTCTATTTGAATTCGTTTGTATTTGTAAGTCTATAATTAGACTAGATCTAGATGATTAGAAGAATCCTTTCTTTTATCTTCTATAGGGTTTTAGAGACAAGTTTTGGTCGTAGTCTCAGTTCAAGACTCTATTTCAAGTTTTAGCGTTAAGTCTAAGTAGTGATCTTAGCTTGGTGTCAAGTCTATGTGTTAGACTCAGTGGTGTCAAGACTTGTTTATCCAGTCTCAATTTTCTATATTGAGAGTACAACTTTAGGTCTACAGTCTACAGGACTGAGGTCTTCATCTCACTAATCTCAGTTGGTCGTCTGGTGTTCAAGTTGGTTTTTCATGAGTCTGAGGTTCAAGATTCCAGACTGCTGGTTGCCTTGGTCAGACCTGATGTTATAGTATGAACTATAAACTTTTAGAATTGTCGTCAGTGAACAGAATCGGATCTAGAGGCTAGATCTATGTGGATTACCAATTGTTTTGTTGGAAGTCTATTTGAACAACTTGTAATGAATATATTAAGGTAATGATATTGTTCAAATAATGATCATTTATATGTCGCAAAGAGAATAACTGGATCATTTTAGATTCCATATTATTACACATATAACTATTGATATTGATACTATTATTATCATTCATCATACATCAGTTCATTTGTAAATATATCACTGGAATAAATTTTTATTGTTATTTAACATCATACACTTAGTTTATTAATTTAATATACAACTGTATGTGTATGGTGTGCTTGTCAGGCTAAACTTGGGTCAAAATATTACAAGTTCAGAAAATAATAACAATAACACACATTGAAATAATATTAATTTAAAATAAATATTCACATTTGAAATATCTAATAACAGTTTGATAAGTACAAGAACACAAGAACCTGACAGTTACTGTCATATATAAGCAAGCGAGCAGAATGTGTTAAATTGTTAAAAATTGACTTTTTTTTTGTATCTTAAAAAATAATTTATTTTGTTCTTTGAAGTCATTATTTATACCTGACATCTGCCAATTTATAAGATTTTCTAAAAGTGCACTGACTACACTTGCATATTATTAAACTTGTGTTACACTGTATATTTCTTCTCTCTACAGAATCTGTGCAGCTCTTCACTGAGGATTAGAATAAGTGTACTACAACACACACACACACGGGGATCTGAACCCCTTTTCTCTGGTAAACTTTCTTATCAACGAAGACAGTATTACGGAAGACTTTTCTCTGTGTCGGGTACAGGTCTTTCCCTCCCCCCCATGTTTACAGACGTCAGGATTGTTGTGTTACTCACTCTGGGTCACGTTCTTGACCTACTCCTCCCTCGCCCCCCCCTCCCCGCCACTTCCTCCACTCGGTATATTCCCCCCTACATCATCACCCCTTCCATAGTTCAGTGTTTTGTTTTTTAAATATACCTCCACAAACATGCGCCCCAACCCGTTTCTAGTTACCCCCTTCATTTTTTTTTTGTTGGACTAGCTCGTGTTAGGATTACCTGGTCATGAGGCTCTTCCCTGGATACGTTGTAACAGTGCTGGACTGTTCTTACAATTTTTTTGTTTGCTTAGCTAAACTCAGGACAGTGGGCAGAGCTGGAGGGAAGAACATTTCGGCTAATTTTAGGGGGCTTAGGAAAGAAAGGGGAAGGGGGTCAGAACTTTATTCAAACATCTATGAATAATTGAAACTGATGAATTGGTCAAGGGGGGGGGGGGGGGAGTCGGGATAATTAGTCCTCTTCCCAATAGATTCAACGCTTTTCCCCACTCACGTATTTTCCGATCAAGTCGATTAATCAACAATTATTTATTGTAGCTCCTAAAACATCTTGTTTTTTTTTTTAAAGGATATTAAAAAAAATATTTTGCTTGTTTTAAATGACGATTTAAAACATCGAATTTAAAGTAGAGAGGAACATGCTATAAGGGGGGGGGGGGGCGAGGTGGAGTTATTTAAGAAAATATTGTCCAGTTATCTTCCCATTGCACTAGTCGCTGCGTGAGATATTGATGACTACCTTTACTTACTGAGATATCGATGACTACTTTTACTTACTGAGATATTGATGACTACCTTTACTTACTGAGATATTGATGACTACTTTTACTTACTGAGATATTGATGACTACCTTTACTTACTGAGATATTGATGACTACCTTTATTTACTGAGATATTGATGACTACCTTTACTTATTGAGATATTGATGACTACTTTTACTTACTGAGATATTGATGACTACCTTTACTTACTGAGATATTGATGACTACCTTTATTTACTGAGATATTGATGACTACCTTTACTTACTGAGATATTGATGACTACCTTTACTTACTTCTTTCCTAGACAATTAAAATTAAACATAGCATGAGTCACACCTCGGTTCACTAGACGCCATAGCAACATCGAACCTGTTTAACCTTTGACCCGAATTTGAATATCATATAGATATATTATTTTTGTTGTGTCCCGATATCCAACTTCTCTCTCTTTCTTTTTCTCTTTTTTTTCCTTTTCACTTTTTAATGTCCATTTTTTTTTTACTTTCATTTACAAAAGTTGTTAACTTCCTTTACCTCACTTTCTGATACACACCAATACAAATGTATACACAATCAAGGTTCTATATATATATATATATTTCTGATCTCAAATGAATACATTTTAGTCACCCCCTTCCATAGAGTGTACCGCAAGACTTCCACCTCTAGAGTGATACCAGTGTTATCTCAAGCGTGATATTCTCATGTACCAAGGAGAAACTAGCGCTCACCTTTCGGGGTTGGTGTACTCATGAACCAAAATAATCTTACTCATCCTCACACGTTGGCACACACAAAAACTCTCACATGCCTATCTACACTCATACACATCTCACACACAGAATGTAAAAAGTCACAAGGTGAACTAGAGAGGGTGAAAAAATCTCTTTCTGAAACTCTCTCTCTCTCTCTCTCTCTAACTCTCTCTCTCTCACACACACACGCACATACATACATACATACATACATACATACATACATACATACATGCATACATGCATGCATATATTATATGCATATGTTATTTTTGTGACGCTACGCACCGGTAAGGTGTACAATCACCTTTTTGAATGTGGGAAAAAAATATTACTTTTCTAGTATTTTAACGTATATTATTAATTTATTATTAGATAAAAGTTAGGCAATCCATCACTGATGACTACCTTTACTTATTGAGATATTGATGACTACCTTACCAGCACCAATTTTTTTTTTTTTACAGATATCTATATTATAAAGTAGAAAGTAAGGTGTATGTATGTATGTGCCGAACAGTTAGACTAATCTTGATAAAACCTGGCAGAAATGTTCCTTGGGTACTAACTTAGACCGTAGTGTATGTATTGTAGCCTAAGACCCTCAAAAAAAAAGTTTGTTTGTTTGTAAATTGTTTTATATGTTTTTAGATGTTCCTTCAGAGTTACTTCCTAAGTTTACTTCCTAGTATATATATTTTTGTGAAAAAAAAAGTGCCGGTACTCAGTGATTAGGTGCAGGTACTCAGTAATTAGGTGCAGGTACTCAGTGACTAGTGCAGGTACTCAGTGATGGTGAAAATGCGATGAAAATTATCGAAGCTCTTCATATGTAGGTAAAAAGACATTATGATTAATATCTATCTAACAACCTAAGATTCCAAATTGAAAGGCTTGAGATTGAGACTTAGTACTTGTATTTTTCAGTCGAGAGAAAAAAAGCACAGACAACTCTCGATTACCCACCCTACACGTGTACAAAAGACATAAGGGGGGAGAAGCTTTACAAATACCAAGGGAAACGATTGTGAGCAGACTGTAGTGAACATTGTTTTCCAAACTCTTGAAATTTTATTTCCAGTAACTCCTAAGTTGTACTTTTGTCTACTGTTTTGTCCCCCCCCCCCCCTTTTTTTTTTTGCTTAGTCGGGCACGCGCACACACATACACGTACTTAAAAAATAAACAAGAACAAAGTAGGAAACTTAAGTTTTATTCGGATTTGACTTTGTGGTACATGAATGTTAGCAGAAGTGTGATCAGAACAGGACTGTTAGAAGGTGTATTTAGATCTGTTTGAATGTTTCAACAATTACTACAGATAGTATCTCTATCTGCCAATATCTGTTGGCTCGGCATTTTGTCAAGAAGATGCAATAGCGCGAGCTGCAAGGTCATTCGAAAGATGAGCTGTCAAGGTTATGATTACACAAACACACACACACACTTAAGTTCTGGGGTTGGGGGGGGGGGGGTCGAAGACTAAATGCGACACTGGTAAGGGTGGGAGGGTAAGCACTGGGAGGGGGAACAAAAATGTGTTTTTATTTGCAGCTCTTGAAAAATGTTTCCTTATCGCCGAGTGAGTGTCTGGGTACCCGGGTGAGGTAATGTACCGATGAATCATGGGAAGAGATACAGGGCGAAGAATGGGGGAGGGGTAGTGTGACGAGTTTTGGTAGATGTTAGCAGCGATGGTGCTGTGGGTAGTGGCGTAAGTAGCAGTACGAACGTTGCTCCCTCAGAGCTGCCTCAATCATACATTCCTATTCTGACTTTCTCCCTAACCAGTTGAACTATTTTCTTCCATTTATTATTCTCTGACTGTACCCTTTACTTTCACGTCGTCATGCTTTGTTGGTTGTGAGTTTATTAGTTCTCAGATTTACATTGTAAGGAGAGAGATGGGAGTTCAAATTGAACTTTGTTAGGTTAAAAATACAAATAAAAATAATGCCAGGACCATCTCTATGGTCGCTCTGAGATTTGGAAGTTTGCAAACTTAAAGGATATTTATTACAAAGGGGCACTACCTCTAAAAAGATCCCCAATTTGATGACGCAATCCGAAGTAAAAACCTATTTTTATGAGAGACGAAAGTAAGGAGTATAAGAGCTAAGGTTAAAAGAGCAATACATCTTTTCCTCCACCTCCCCCCTCCCTCATTTCCGAATGTTCTTATTCTTTACCTGCGTCTCTTTTCTGTGTTAACTAATAGTACACAGATTACAAAATTGAGTCTGGAAGATATTCAAAATTTTCTAGACTGCGAATATATCCCTAACTTGAAGTAAGTTCATTATATAAACAAAACTTGAGTAAAACCTTGTGCACTGTCTAAAAGTCTAGTGCATTAGGGTGATTTAAAAGTGATGAAATATCACTAAAAAAAATTTTTGAAGTAAAGATGGGACAATTGAGGGGCCAGTAGCTACGGAGTACTGCAGGCATTATAGCCAAGAAAGATCTGAGGATGATAGTGGAATAGAAGAGAATACATGAAAGTGTTTGTCTTCCACTTTGAGGAGGGGGGGGGGGGGGAGCTATAGTATAATTGCGTACACATGGCATGAGAGAAAAGATGGAATGGTTGGGGGAGGGGGAAAGGTGCTCAAGATGACCTTCTCAAGTGGCTGTATTCCAGAAGCGGAAGTCAACTGCCTGCTACTTATCTAAATAATTACATCCTAGACCCTATGCAACACTCACACACACATATACTACCACAGGAACACTCTAGTACTGACACACAAACAAGAGCCTTCACTCAGACACACTCTTACATTGTTTTGTGTAACAAACAAATAGATGACATTAATTAGTAAACAAATAGATGACATTAATTAGTAAACAAATAGATGACATTAATTAGTAAACAGAAATAAATGACATTAATTAGTAAACAGAAATAGTGTTAATGTTAAATTTACATTTGGAAATATAATTGTCCCTGTCTTATAGAGAAATAGACTTATAGAGCTCCTACATACTCATCTTCTTTTTTGAAGTAACGTCTGTATTATATAAGATAAGATAAGATACCCATATCAAGCTAATGATATTGAAATAGACTTATAGAGCTCCTACCCATATCAAGCTAATGATATTGAAATAGACTTATAGAGCTCCTACCCATATCAAGCTAATGATATTGAAATAGACTTATAGAACTCCTACCCATATCAAGCTAATGATATTGAAATAGACTTATAGAACTCCTACCCATATCAAGCTAATGATATTGAAATAGACTTATAGAACTCCTACCCATATCAAGCTAATGATATTGAAATAGACTTATAGAGCTCCTACCCATATTAAGCTAATGATATTGAAATAGACTTATAGAGCTCCTACCCATACCAAGCTAATGATATTGAAATAGACTTATAGAACTCCTACCCATATCAAGCTAATGATATTGAAATAGACTTATAGAGCTCCTACCCATATTAAGCTAATGATATTGAAATAGACTTATAGAACTCCTACCCATATCAAGCTAATTATATTGAAATAGACTTATAGAGCTCCTACCCATATCAAGCTAATGATATTGAAATAGACAGTTTTATTGTTTCAAGTGATTTTCCTACAAATAAATATGTTAACTTAATAATTCTATAAAGTTAAAGTAGTAAACAAAAATCATAAGATTTATGATCTTGTAGACTGTATTACAATTTACAAACACTGGAACTTTGTGTAATTGCTAACCTACATTTAGTAACTATATTGTACCAACCGCAGTGTGTCTTTTCAAATAGTTCTTAGTAAACATCATATTGAAATACCATATTATTTTATTGTATATGTCCTTTTTTCTGATGCTGTAAGTTACTTATATACTTCAACAACAATCTAATTTTTTCTAATGCCCTATAAATATAGTAAATCTATAGTACAGTGTACATTTGTTGTATTTAAATTTAGCCCATACATCTAATTTTCTATTTGTCTACTATTTGTCTTGTTTACTTTGTAAGATTCCACCATCTTAAAGTTCGTCATAAGAGTATAGTCTTATAGTTGTTACCTTGACCTAGAAACGTTTGTTACTTATTAGAACTCCTACCTCCTAGAGAACTAGTTTCTTTGCAATACAATGTATTACCCAATCTGACTTGTTCTTTGTTTACTGCGGACATATGGTAAATGAAACCACTCGAGTACAACCAATCTATTCCTAAACTTGACTTATTTAGACACATTAGATAAGCAGATACCAATGTTTCCCCGGCACCAAATTCACTTTATGGGTTGGTTAAAACGCAATATTTTTACAATAAAGAATGAAAGAGACAATCAAACTAATCCAATGCCTAGCTCTCATAGTCCGTTGCTTCATTAAGGCTAGTATAGACTGACTTCAATACTATGAAATATAGAACAGCTTTTTACAATTTTGTTACGTGTTTTAAACAACATTCTCTTCATTTCAATCAACAGAAACAATAACAATAACAAGAACAACAACAGCAGCAGCAGCAACAACAACAACAACAATAACAACAACAGCAGCAGCAGCAACAACAACAACAATAACAACAACAGCAGCAGCAGCAACAACAACAACAATAACAACAACAGCAGCAGCAGCAACAACAACAACAATAACAACAACAGCAGCAGCAGCAACAACAACAATAATAACGACAACAACAACAACAAATATTACTCAGAATTGTTTTCTCACTTCGTATTTCCATCCATCCTCTCCTCGTCACGGCGGTGTGTTTGGTTTATTACGGTCTATTTTGTTGTTTTACTAACAGGTCTATAAATAGAAGCCAGATGTAGGCCTATTCACTCACAAACATTGTGTTTTTTAGAGAAGACCTGGAGTTTTGTGTTACTTACAGCTGTCTAGCCAAGTTTATCTCGCCCACTATTTACATCCATTATCAGATAGGTCCAAGCAATGTTCCGGTCATTTCAGACGTGACTAGGAGATAAACTCATTTAACCACCTCACTAGCCCTGCATGTTGTGAAGGATTTGGAAGAGGAAGTTTTGGTGCCGGGCATTCCCCCAACATGTTTGCTGAGCCAGCCAGAGCAGGTTGACTTCTCACAAAATAGTTCTTGTTTATTCGCAGTCCTCGTGTATTGTCATCGCTTAAACAAAATAAATACAAAATGTTCAGCTATCTATTAGTTGGTAAGTCCCTTAGATCTTCATTCAATTATTTCCTCATTTATAAATACTTATTATTTGTATCCCTTCGGACAGAACAAAATGGTACAGCACTTGTTTAGGAGTTGCGATACTGACATCTTTCAGCATACTGTGTTAAAAGCCCGAAACGAGACCCGGTACCAAAAGATATAAACATTGAGTCTAAAACAAACACGTTAAGTCTAAAACAAGACATTGAGTCAGAGAGAAGCGACCCTCTGAGGTCTCATTAGGCACAGTTGGCTGAAGATTTGAGGGCCTATATAACACCGCGATGCGTACCGGAGGTCGCTATTATAGATCTATGTTTCTACTTTGAAAATATTTTCTATTATATTTACACGCCAATGAAATTCCCGAGTTTCATCTTATTTATCACAATGTAGTATCTCGATCAAAGTCAATGTTGGGATAGTTGGAAGTTTCAAACAACAAAAAGAATGGCAATCCCATTAATAAAAAAATAATCTAATTAAAACGAAAAAGAACATGTATAGTCTTATGACGTGAAGTGTCACGTGAGCGATGTCTTCTATTGGTGACAGGTCTCAACCAGGTCAAATTAACTGGCCTCGATCAAAGGATAAAGTAATATTATTACCCCCCCCCCCCCCACAGACACACGCAAACACCTTTATTTCCCCTTTTTCCTTTAATCAATGTCACGGTCACCGTGCCCTAGGATTCTACTTGGGCTAAAAACTGAGGACCTGGTTACACTTAGCTACTGAAGACCTGGTTACACTTAGCTACTGAAGACCTGGTTACACTTAGCTACTGAAGACCTGGTTACACTTAGCTACTGAAGACCTGGTTACACTTAGCTACTGAAGACCTGGTTACACTTAGCTACTGAAGACCTGGTTACACTTAGCTACTGAAGACCTGGTTACACTTAGCTACTGAAGACCTGGTTACACTTAGCTACTGAAGAGATCAAATGATTGATACACTAGACAACCTACTAGAGTCTGTAACCATTTTAATATTTTTTAGAGTTTTTAAAATTCTAACTCCAAATTGTGAAAAAAAAATGAAGTCTTTAGAATCCCTCGCATATTTTATGATGGACGACATCTTGGTCATCTTAAAATCTAAATATTAATAGTATTTTAGTCAAAAGACTTTTAGTTAATTATATTTTAACATTTTGAGATGTGATGAGAAGTTTGTTTTGGTCAGCAGTCCACGAATCAAACTGTACATGTTAAACACATGAAGTTTGTTGAGTCAGTCCAACGTCTTTGCATGATGTTTGTGGGCTTCTTGTAGATGACATTGCAAACAATAGATGATATTTTCAGATCTTTTTGTTACTCTCAACTAAGAGAAATTCAACAAACATGGCAAGCCATTCATTGCAAAGACACTGACCAGATTCGGTTTATAGAATATAAGGAGTCTGAACCAATGCGACAAAGGGGCTTAATTTCGACACTGACTTGAAGTCGTTTGAAATTGCGAGATGGTCTAAAAGAATTGCTAAATAAAAATAATAATTAATAAACCTATCTAATATACAAAGCACGATATAAGGTGTATGTATTTATGTATGTATGTATGTACATATGTTTATGTATGTTACTTATAGAAATCAAAACCGTTTGACCAATCTTGATAAAATTGGGAATCAATGTTAATTAGATCAAGGTGGAGATAATAGTGAACAAATGGATGCTGTCTTACTAGATTTTTCCAAGGCTTTTGACAAAGTTCACCACCATAGTTTGCTTAAAAAATTTAAATATTTTGGCATTAATGATCCACTGCATCAGTGGATTAAAGATTTTCTGTTAGGGAGAGAACAAACTGCAATAATAAATGGCTCTAAATCAACACCGATAACAGTAAACTCAGGTGTACCTCAAGGAACAGTTTTGGGTCCACTTCTATATTTAATTTGCATAAATGATTTACCAAATTGCATTAGTTCAGGAACAAAAGTCAGATTATTTGCAGACGATTGCATAATATATAGAATTATAAAAACAACACAAGACACAGATATTTTACAAAGAGAATTAGATGAATTACAGAAATGGGAATCAAATTGGAGCATGTCTTTCCACCCAGAAAAATGTCAGTTGTTAAGAGTAACAAAAAAACTAAAACAAATTAATTCCACTTATCTTATTCGTGGCAAACCAGTAACACAGACTAAAAACGCAAAATACCTAGGTGTTATAATAAATGAAAAACTGTCATGGAATCCACATATTGATGAAACTACAAAAAAATCCAACAAAGCATTAGGGTTTATTAAAAGAAATTTCTATAAATCAAATAAGAACATAAAACTAAAATGTTATTTAACCTTGGTTAGGCCAATAATAGAATATGCATCCACTGTTTGGGACCCCTCAACTCAAGAAAACATTAAGAAACTGGAACAAACACAAAATAGAGCAGTGCATGAATATTCACATTTGACTAGTAACACCATTAGTAAAATCACTAAATTTAGAAAGCCTTCAGGACAGAAGACTCAAAAGTAAATTATACATAAAACACTGAACCATAATCTTCAAATACAAAAACAAAATTTAATAAAATACTCTGAAAGACACAAAAATAAAGGCCCATTCCTCGTCCCATATGCTAGGACAAATTTGTACAAATACTCCTTCTTCCATAGTGCTATTAGAGCATGGAATGGGTTGCCTGAGCTAGCCAGGAAAACCAGTGACTTGGCAGAACTTAAGTCATTGGTTAATATGCATGACTAAATGCATGACGCGTAGGACGTAATCATCTTCTTTTTTGAAGTAACGTCTGTATTCTATAAGATAAGATTATATAAGAGACAATAGTTTATGTGAAAATACTTTATTATGAGGACATCGTGATCATGTTTACAAGCACAGTTGGTGCATTTTATACAATTCTATGATACGCCCTCTCCTCATCCCCCCTTCACAGACACACACTTTTCTACTCTCCCCCTCCCTTTCACAGACACACACTTTTCTACTCTCCCCCTCACAGACACACATTTTTCTACTCTCCCCCCCTCACAGACACACACTTTTCTACTCTCCCCCCTCACAGACACACTTTTCTACTCTCTCCCCCCCCCCCCCCCGCTAAGGTGTCACGCATGTACACACGTGTCCATCATGCACGTGCTTGGTGCATTCTGTAAGTGTCAGCACCGTTTGACGACCACACAAACTGATGACGCATGAGTTTTAGTTTGCGCTCTCTTTCTCCCGCCCCCCCCCCTCCAAATCTCTGGAGCCTTTAATGTTCCTCAGCACATTCGGTCCTCTCTTCTCTCCCCCCCCCCCCCCCCCCCATTCACCTAAATCATTCCAGACCTTCAAAACAACAAGACCCTCCACGGTTAGGGCCCAAGGAACTCGGGACCTCCCTGGCCACAGAATATCTCCTGCTTCATGTTTTGCTAGTGTAGCTGGCGAAGGTCAAGTTCATCTTTTGACAGAATTCAAACATTTATCTCTTTACAGTTTTCATTCGAGACATTTTTTTGCATTAGGAAAAAAAAGTATATTCTTTGTGCGGGGGGGGGGGGGTCTATTTGTAATAAAGAGTGAACATGTTGGACAGATGTATTTGTGTGTGTGTGTTGGTGTGTATGTCGTACTGTTGTCAGTTCTATTTACAAGAGTTTTATTATATACTCTCTTTACAGAAATTCTTGAGTAAAAAATGTTTCTGATCTAATTTCATACAGCTAGTTTTATATGTATATGTGTGTGTGTGTGTGTATTTATATATCTCACTTGGAATGTCCCCACAAAATCCGTGTCAGGGGGGATCTGAGTGAAAAAATGAAACTATGTGAGGGGGGGGGGGGGAAGAATGATTTGTCAAATGATTGTGAGGAATGATTGTGAGGAATGCTTGTATAAGCAAAAAGAAATGTTTGTGAACAAAAGAGGTAACAAATGAAAACATACATACATTTCCATTGCTATACAGAAAGTAGAGAGTGCATTTGTTTCCTCGAGCAAATAGTTTATGTCTCATTGGTTGGGTAGCACATTCGTAAGAGAGGAACTAGAATAAATCTTTGCATTTTTCTGAACCATTGGGCGTGTACGTCTGTATATTTTTTGTGTACATGTTTTTGTGTGTTAGTGTGTTTCGTGTGTTTGTAGTTGTGCGTGAGTGTGCTCTGGAGAATAAAAGAAGGAAAATAAAGAAACTGAAAATCTGTTTGCTCTGGAATCAAAGTTGTTCTGTTTCAACACAATTCTAGTTAGTACACTTTTGTTCAGAGCTTCTTTGAAACGCTGGAAAGTGCCTGCATATAAATGCTATGTCTTATCATGTACCATGAATATTTTTAAAACATCCAACTTCATTTCGTCCTAGGGATGTCGTCAACACGCTTTCTAATGTCATCTGATTTCTTTTCTATCTTCTAGATCTCGCCTCCACCCACAAACATCCTAATTTCTCTCCCCCTCCCCCGTACCTTGAATCTCCGAATTTCCAGACTAAAAGAAGATCAGGTGAAGTGCTTAAAGGTGCACGCCAACTTTTAGACCAAAAAACTTTCACCCTCATTTTTTTTATGCTCTACGAAAATCCCCAACAAAAAAAGACAGAGGTCAAAATACGAAGGTCAGCACGTTAAGATCTCAGCTCCACTCACAAAAATATATTTATATAAACTTTTTTTTCTAACTCCATTTCCTCGGTTCAATGTCAGATTATTTTTATCTTCGGCCAAATGTAGGTGGAGATGCTAACCCTGGCCAGGACTCTGGCACAATTTGAATGGGGAAATCCAGATTTTTTTTTTTGTTTCACATGCGTCTTCATCATACAGGAATCTCATTCTGAACCATTTGATTTAAACATTGTAGGCCATAGAACCCCGAGTTTACAACATGCAAACTTTGCAGGGTTACTGCGTTACACTGTTAATACCAAGAGGTATGGAATACGTTTGGAGAAAGTGTACGATTTGTTTCATAGAACCAAACAGTGTGCCTTTTAAGTAAAGATTTTATGTTTCACCGTTCACTCCTTAGTTGATTCAATAAGATGATATGCTTAAACGCATTCCACGTAGTCTTCAAAGATTGGCTGAAGTTGTCCTAACACTCTCGCCATCATGTGGGTCTCAATAAAAATTTATACCTCTGAGTTTGCCTGCATCTGTGGACAAGAGAATCACCCACAAGTGTGGTGTTGTGATTTGTCACAGAATATCCTCTGCCTTATCATATCGTCCAGAATTTAATGTGATATGTAAAAAAGTAATATAATTGCTGTGCCCATAAAGGCGTTGTGTCATTAAACGCCTGCATCAATAGTTCCAAGATAAAAAGAAGCTACGCTGAACCACGGGATATGAAGACGAAAGTGCTAGAAGATCTATGGGAATTATTCCTGCAACCCAATTCTATTTTTTTAGCTCTTAGGCTACACAAATGACGAGAGAAAGTTAGAAAGTGTAACACTTGAGATGTTATTTGTCAGTCTTAATTGCTGGGATACTGATTGTATATGGTTTCATATTAATATTTAGGTACGAAAGAGTTACGTTTCTTTCGTATGACGTCATTGAGCGTGAGATGACATTTAACAATTAGGTCAAACGTTAGTGAGCTCTAATAATTAGGTCAAACGTTAGTGAGATCTAGCAATTAGGTCAAATGTTAGTGAGATCTAACAATCAGGTCAAATGTTAGTGAGATCTAGCAATTAGGTCAAATGTTAGTGAGATCTAGCAATTAGGTCAAATGTTAGTGAGATCTAGCAATTAGGTCAAATGTTAGTGAGATCTAGCAATTAGGTCAAATGTTAGTGAGATCTAGCAATTAGGTCAAATGTTAGTGACATACAGAGGCATCAAGAGAACGAGTATGTGCGCTTAACATTCAATGCTAGGAAATTTTTAATTTGGTACACATACTATTAACTGCATATTGTTGCAAAAATTATTTGTAGAATAGAATGGAATTGTTTTTACACACGTCTTTTCAAGTCATAACTTCATGGAAGTCGGTGGGGAAACCAGGACGCTGATCTCAAAAACGGCTCTAACGATTTTTCTAGAAATTTAACAGTTTATGTATTTGCTGAGAAAAAAATACTAGCTCGTCAGCCACATGGGGGAAAACTCTAGTTTGACCGTTATAATTTTCAAAAGTAAAAAATATATAAATGTAAATTTGGCTAGTGTACTATGTTTAGATCTAGTACCCACATTGGTTTTTAAAGGATTATCGCGTTATTGAAAGGGTTATCATGTTTGGGAATTTCCGAATGTAACATTAATGATTCAAGTGTTTAATAAATTAATGTTCAGGATAATTTTTCGCATCGTTTTCTTGACTAGATATAAAGGACTAGTCTCTAGCGTTGGTGTCAACATCACGCGTTCGATACCCATTTGAGCTAGTTTTTTTTAAAATTATTTTTTTAAACATTTTATTTTATTTGAAGTTTTTTTATTTATTTTTGATGTTTTTTTTTTTGTTTCCAGTAATTTCTTTTGTTTTACATTGCAGCGACTTTCAAGAATGTGGTTCAATACCCACATATATTGCTTTGATCAGAACAGTTTATAGAGATCATGTTTAAAAAAAAAAGGTTCGGTAAAGGGACTGGTAGAAAAGAGTCACCAAGTCCCCCATAGCAAACACTCCTCTGTGCTCGAAGTTAAACGCATTAGTGAAACAATCCACTCCTTGATGTACATCAAAGAATATTATCTGCCAAGACACCATATCTCTGTGTCCCGACCATCCTATGACGTCTCCTGAACACCACATGACAGTAGGTTTCAACTACATTTGATCTCCATTGCGTTTTTTTTTAACTTTTATTTTGCTTCCTTTCTTTTGATGAATTTCTTTAAAAATATCTTTTGATTTTAAAAACTGAAATAAAATGCAAAAAAAAAAAAAAAAAAAAAAAAATGAAAACGCACGCGCCTTGTCGTGTGTCGGAGAGTGAGGAAGTCACGAGAGAAGAAAAAATGGGTGGGTGTAAGCCTAGCTGTAACCTGAGAGGGGCGACCAGATGCACTTCCTTCCAATCCCACTCCTAGAGATGTATTTATTATCATCTTCTGGCTGGCGTTTTCTTTTTTATTCCGCCGGTAAGGGAAATCTAAATGGCTGCAACTATTACGCTTTGTAAATGTCATCTCAGCGGCACAGTTAGAACCTAGAGCTTCCTAGACAGCTTCCTATGACATTTGCAGGATAAGGCGGTTCTCTGGCTGCTTTATGTCTGCAGCTTGACTAGTAATTAAAACTAAATTACATTCTAAAGTTTGCTTCTGAAATGGCAGAGTGATAGTTAATATTCAGTTTATACATAAACCAAATTAATGTATTGTGAATCATTTATATATATTTATTCCATTAACCTGGAGATGAAAGTTCAATTTCTGGTGTTGTTTTTTTAATTTTTTAAAATTTTATTTGGAGAATCCCTGGCAGAGAAAGAGTGAGATTTTATCGGCGCCTTCGTCACGTAGGTCACGATTTTATGCGATGCGTGTGTGTGTCTTGTGCTGAAGTACTTAAGTTCCATGTGTCTCCCAGGACAGTAGATATCTACTGAATGCTCTCTAACTTACCCTCCCCCCCCCCACCATTCTGTTTCGAAACGTTGTTGTGGGTATCGTGTTGACTCTCTTCAGATTTCACTATGTTTTAGGGTTGTGGACAGTTTGGAAGGAAAACACGAGATACTGTCGATGTTTTCAACAAATACTGTTCAGGAGACAAGCTAATGAATGTCAGTGTCTTAAGTCTTAAGCTACCGATGAACAGCCCTCTTAGTTTATTTTGTATGGGTCAGTTCTTTAGTTCAACTATTAATAGACGTCAATGAGACAATGTTTCATGGAGATGACTAGAAATAATAACTACCTAGGACACATTGTAATAGTGTTGCTTATTATATATTAGAGGCAGGGCCGGTCTTACGAATTGCGGGGCCCAATTTAATGCTTGCGAGGCCCATCTTCTAATTTTTGTTTTACAATAGTATCTATTACTATTAAGTCGATCCCAACATTTGTTTTAAACAAGTACAGGAAGCAACTCAAACGCAATAGGCGCCAGTGGGTTAAAGTTACGGTAATCGTAGGAAAGGCCTACACTAAAATGTTAACCCTTTAAGTCCGACATCTTTAAAAGCCTAATACAAGAGCCATGATTGATAGTGATATGCTTAATGTAAATTGCGGGGCCCAATGCCCAATTGGAGCAATTGGACAAGTCAGGTTAAGGCCGGCCATAAGAAGAATAGAGATAATTCTCAAAAGTCCTGTTCAGATTGAATGGTTTGTTCTTGTCTATGATGGCTGTATCCTCTAATTATCTAACATTCGTACAATGCCGTGTAGTAATGAATGAAACTATTCTTTTAACTCTCACTACACACGTGTTGATTTTTTTCCTTGCACTGTTTTTGAGGTGCGACTGTGTCTGACGAGTTATGTTTGAAAACGTTTCAAAATTTGACATAAGTAACACACCATCACAACTATCCCATTCAAAACTAAAAGCTAATGAATTAGTGAACTCTCTAAAGACAAAATGTTTTTGTCTGGTGTACAGAAAACAAAAACACTGATCAACATTACGTTTTTGAACCATATAATTTCTGTGCAATTTTTATTTAGCTCTGTTGACTCAATATACAAATTAAAATGTAAACGAATAGCAGATTACTCTGAATAACTCCAGTTGGCCTACGAACATTTCCAAAATATCCTTAAACAGCAGATTACTCTGAATAACTTTAGTACGAACATTTCCAAAATATCCTAACTCAGAAGTGTAACCTTATATTTCTTTAGCGACTGTTGTTCTAAAATCTAATAGACTCAAAGTACTCTTCTCATTTAGAACTGCTGCTACGATGTATGAATAAGCTGATAACCTGGACAACTGTAGGAGATAAAACACAACCAGAGTCCATCAAAACTGGTTATAACTTTGTGCTGCAACCTCAGGCATTAGAAAGACCCCGCTGCACCTGCTGAAGACATCAAACGGTCCTAGTCCAGAACCTCATGGCATTACGTTACGTCGTGACCCACCTACACCGCCCCTTTCCCATACTTTCGCGCCACGTCACCTTCACCGAGCAGCAGATGAGAACAGCATCATGGCGTTATTTACCTTCGTGTTCGCACTCACGTGGGTGGCTTGGAGTTTTGACTGTCTCTGACGTCATGGTGACCTATGAACCCTAGACATAGTACAACACAGAGTTTGATCTATCTTCAGCAGCTTGACAATCATTGGAATACTTGTTGTCTATGCTGAGACAGATCTACTATTAAAATGGCAGAGCGGCCAGTAGATTAAAGACACGTCCAAAGAGAAAAGATCAGATCCATTCACAGCTTTGATGGCTGCCAGGTCAAGTGGTTTGCGCAATGGACTGTCGGCTTGAAGATCCTTAGTTCGATCCCTCGAAGTCGTGCGGGAGGTTTGGGCAAGGTTGTTCAAATCTGAAATAACTTCCAAAATAAAGCAAGCTATTTTAGAACTGTGAGATCAAGTATGTCTATCTCTGAATCGCACAGCTTCATTTGTCATTATACTGTTTTTTATTTTCATTTTTACCTACAGCATTTCCAACACTATCGATCATCTAATGTCTTAAATGACTATGAATCTATGAGTCATAGCGAAACGTTAATTAGCTTCATATCTTCTGGTCTTATCAGGAGTGATGGGCAAAAGTGAACTAAAAATGGCGCAATGAGCATGCTATAAGCCTAACAGCTGCTCTCAACAAAAATAATTAATAACAAGGTTACAAAGACAGTTTGTGTGGAGACACAAACTCAAATCGGCCCTCGAAGTTTTCCACCCAGGGAACGTAAAAAGGTTTCAATTCTATCAATGACAAATGACAGCGAAGAATGGAGAAAGAAGGTTGACAGATTTTGCATGGTGCCCCAGCGGTCCAGCAGAGCAAAGGATAGGTGAAAGTGAATGTGAACTTACATGCAAGTCTGTCCTAACTGATGTCTTATAATAAATATCTAATGATCTAATTGTTTTGTAAAAGGTCAATCTCTTATTCAAATTCACACACATTCCGGTAAACAAATAAATAATTTCTTTAGTTTATTGTTTTATGATTGTGATATAGCGCTGCAGTTCACGCGATAATCTGAAAACCTACTTATTAATTGTTCTTTTAAATTATGTCCGTATATGTATACTAAATAGATAGTAAATATTTTTTTTAGGTAAACGTAGTAGTTAGTAGGACAGAACTTACATAACGTAGCAATAAAAATGTAAAAAAATATATTTTTTAACAAAAAGTCTAAAACCATTTGCATAAATGTGTTTAAAATATGATTAATATTAATGTCCCCTACTAAAGAGCCTTCCGTGATTGTTACTATTAATAGTGAATAGTTGTAAAAGTGGTGTATTTTTATGAAAAAAAAAACTGCTTGCATAAGTGATTTAAAAAATTAGATTTTTCACTTTTAGAAAAGAAAAAGTAGCCGTTGCATCAGAACTTTGAATGGACTAAAATATTATGATGTCGGATTTTCACTATCTTTTCTAGTTTATGAGATCTAAACGGGACAGACGGACAGACATTTCACACAAAACTAATACCGTCTTTTCACCTTTCGGGGGCCGCTAAAAATACTTTCGACCACACAAATTTATTATTGTTAGAAGGAATCTATTAATAAGTTGTATTTTTATTTTTTTTATTTTTAATTGTTTTATATAGTGCGTCTTGGATTCATACATGCCCAGTAAGCTATGGTCCAATCACTTTGTGGACTAGTGGAAGAGGTTTCCACTCTGCCTTTAGGCGCACAGCAAACAGCAAAGCTTGAGTCTGGATTCGTAGCCAAGCGGTTTTGGCCTCCCAGCCACACATCCCAAGATACAGAAACATTTTTTTTTCTCAAGACAATTGCTCGATTACGAAGCTGATGACTTCTTATAAATCGTGCACTTTGCTCTTAATAGTAAACAATAAAACATTGAAAGACAGATTCAAGTTTAGTGGTATTTACCAGCAATCCATTATTAATGCTTTTTGATCCAATCCCAAACCTAATCTTGTGTACTCGTATTCTGCAAATGTTATCAGTATGTCCTGTACTCTGTATGTGAAGTGAGATTTGTTACTAATGCAAATTCTACATTATAGCCTCAAGTAGCCTATATTTTATATTTGTTATATTTTTATAGTGTTCTTGTTTAATTATTCATTTGTCTTTCATATATTTTTACTTTTTTTTTCCTGGTCAAGTAATACATAAAGCTGATAAAATTGCTTTTCTTTGACTCTAAATTTGAGATGGCTGTACCGTTAGTGCATCACTTCGTGGTTTATTTTTGTAAAATTCCGTTCTGCCACTTTCATTATCTCCCCTGCTGCTCAGCTTTGAGGTGTCTCATCAGAGCACAACAACTACAGACAAGATGAAAGTTCCTAGTTATTCATGCCCCACGCATCACTAGAATATATTTAATGCACTGTACAAAATTTTGTGTGCGTTTCCCTTAGCTTAGAAATATAGCAGTGTGGAGAAACACTTATGCAAACACAGCAGTGCGGCAATCAGTACAGTACTGCCCGTAGCTCAAAGTATCAATTAACTTTAAGGAAGGTGTAGACTTCTCAATGGATTAATATATATTATATTAGTCTTTGGAAACTTCCAATGTTTGCCTAAGTGAATACGACTTTTTTTTTGTGATTTCAAAGACAAAAGTGAAGTTGACACTTTACTACATGGATTCGACTCTCTAGAATATGATTCTATTCGACTTCTTCGAGTCTGTTTGACCAAATGGACTCTATTTTACGAGATGTACTCAATTTTACGGCATTTGACTAAATTGACTATATTCAACTACATTCTCAATTCGACTACAGGGACTCTATTTTACGACATTTACTTTATTTGATTACACTGACTCTATTTGACTAGATTGATTACACTGTGTCTATTTGACTACATTGACTCTATTCGACTACAGTGAATCTATTTGACCACAGTGACTTTATTTGACGACATTTTCTTTACTACAGTGAATCTATTTTACGACATTGTCTCTATTTGATTCAGTGAATCTATTTTACGACATTGTCTCTATTTGAATTCAGTGAATCTATTTTACGACATTGAGACCCTATTTGGCGAATTCTACTTGCACTATAGTACAACGTTTAAATATCTTCTGCCAAAAGGTGTTTTTTTTAAACTTGGAAAAGAAACAAAAATTGTGGTACATTTATCTCTGTTAGCCGTGAGAATGACCTTGACCCTGGTAGAGAAACCAGGTTTAATTATTTCTGCCTATAATGTAGATCTATACCCAGATCTGAGAACTCAACTGTGACCTACTTTGTAGCTTCTTCCTTTTTTCTTGGGTTGTCTTTTTTTTTTTTTTTCTCTTTTCTTCCTCTCCTTAAGTTAGATCTTCTGAAAGACCGGGAACTTGGCTACAGCGGTAGAGGATGTAGGCAATTTGATAAATCATATTCTCCCCACCCTGTACCCACTTCACCACTGCCCTTCTCTTTGCGTTCCCTCCTTCTCCGGTATTATTTTTTTTTTAAATAATCTTTTGTCCTAGCCCAGAAATCAGACATTAGGAGGGATAATGAAGTGGCTTCTTCATGCAGCAATATCTTACTGTATGCTGTAGATGTGTCAGTGTGTGTGTGCGCGCGCGTGTGTGTGAAATTATGTGTGTGTGTATAGATAAAAGCAAAAAGTATGGGCGTACTTTAAAAAAAAAAAACGTTGAGGAAAGGAGCTCTTTATGGTTTAAAGTTTACAAAGATTTCCACAAGAGAAGATAACTTTTAACTCGGTTTATTTTCATTTCTGCTTCTAATTAATTCTGCTTTCTTCTTCATTTTGTAATTTTAAAAGTAGGAAAAGTTTGTCTAATGGGCTTTCATTTTACGTGTGTTTTTATTGACAAGCCTGTTCTTGAACTACAAGCTTTTCTTGTCTTTTGACTATCTTCATGCACACAGTCTCAATCCAATGTCAGCCACACCTCTGTGAACTACGAACTATCTGATACTACTGCCGTCTCTAGCATGCATCTATAGTACTATTTTTATTTCATGTTAAAACCTGTGTTTAAATGAGTAACAAAAAATGTAGGAAAAATTTGACGAAAAAAAGAACCAAACAAAAGAAGGGGAGGTAAACAGATGTTCCGTTCTACCGACTAGAAAAGTGCAATTTGAAATGAGCGAGCTCGTTCTTCCGTGAACACACACAGACACTCACACGTACACACACAGATATACACTGATGCACAAACACGCTATTAATTATAAAACGAGGAAAAAAATACTTGCTTGCTACCTCAACAACTTTGACCCGTACACACACATCTCCCATAATCCACTAGTTTAAAACAAAATATGAACTTTTCCGACGGAATGTGAAAGAAGATGAAACTTGAAACGTTGTTTCAGTCAACACTTTTAGTTCTCATGGTGTACATCAAGTCAACACTTTTAGTTCTCATGGTGTACATAGGGTAAACACTTTAGTTCTCATGGTGTACATCAAGTCAACACTTTAGTTCTCATGGTGTACATCAAGTCAACACTTTTAGTTCTCATGGTGTACATCAAGTCAATACTTTTAGTTCTCATGGTGTACATCAAGTCAACACTTTTAGTTCTCATGGTGTACAACAAGTCAACACTTTTAGTTCTCATGGTGTACATCAAGTCAATACTTTTAGTTATCATGGTGTACAACAAGTCAACAATTTTAGTTCTCATGGTGTACATCAAGTCAACACTTTTAGTTCTCATGGTGTACAACAAGTCAACACTTTTAGTTCTCCTGGTGTACATCAAGTCAACACTTTAGTTCTCATGGTGTACATAAAGTCAACACTTTAGTTCTCATGGTGTACATAAAGTCAACACTTTAGTTCTCATGGTGTACATGAAATCAACACCTTAGTTCTCCTGATGTACATGAAATCAACACTTTAGTTCTCATGGTGTACATGAAATCAACACTTTAGTTCTCATGGTGTACATTAAGGTCTTGGAAATAGTTAAACATCTTTTTTTTTCTTACACTGCCTGGTCGTGTTATATGCTCCCTAAGCACTGTCTTGGTGGTACCGGGTTCGAACTCTGCAACCCCACGCCGTCCTGCTAGAACTAAGATGTAATCATAGTTCTAGCACTGAGGAAACATACAAAATACGTCATAAGCACCAAAAGAAAATCCTGGCCGTAGTCACGTGACGAATAGATTCTTATTTGTTTGATATCTACATACGTTTAAATAGGATATTTGTGGATCTTATGAGAAGATTTAAATCTAATGGACACAGTCATCGAGAGACGGCAGTACAAGGATATGCAGCCACAAAGGGCTTCAACTTTATAGAGGTTTCCACATTTCGAAATATAAATATTTGAACAAATTATGCATTTAAAGAACACAAACGAGAGTGAGATGAAATTAAAAAGTACTCTATTTATGACTTTACAAGTACGACCTGCATTTATATTCAATAATATAGTGAAGTGCATTCGTCATACTGAAGTTTGAAGTGCTATGTGATTATGTGAATACTCTCCACATAATCCTTCCCAGAGTCTAACCTAACACAAACACACAAATCCTACTAAAGATTCATAATATTGGGATCTGTCTTTCCGTTAACATTTACCTACTTATTAAAACATAGTGTATAAAACCAACAAAAAAAAACTGAGAGAAGAAGCAGGCCTATCTGCAACTGACCAAACCTACCTATGCCACGTATGCTTTTTAAAGCCAGAATCGGACTTTACAGTCATCTTCGAGTTCATAGGATATGAGAAATGTGCTCATCTTTGATCACGAAGAAGGATATATATATATATATATATATAACACACAAGCGCTAGGGGAAATGTTTTTATTTTTTTTCAGAGAGAATATTTTGCTGTAATAGTTTCTTTAAAATCTTATATACTCCTGGCCTTAAGTGGTTGCACCATTCCAAAGTTGGAGATGCGAAAATATTCGCAATGCAAGTTTTCTGTAAATAGACAAACTAGATGAGATGTGATACATATACATGGTTAGAACATAGTTGCAAACTAATATACGAGCCTTGCTGTCCAGTACGAATCCGGTGAAGTCTGAACTGTTTAAATCTATATTTTAGAATGTCTACGTAGGTTTCATAAATTTAGTAGCTGGGCAGCCGATTATTGGTCGAGGGCATAATTACCTTGCCTGTTTCATATTATAGAAACGGAAATTCTGACTATTTAACATCAGAGGGACAAACAAGACTAGTTTTAAAATAGGTGGGGCATACTTTGAATAGAACTAAAGCTTATACGTTTTTTGAAAGGAAAATTGACTTATAGTGGATTAGATTAAAAGTACTGAATCTCAATTCCGCTTTACCACTGACGGGCACTGCATTGATTCCTGAATTACTTCCTTATATATATTATAGATTAAGCTCTTACTCCCCCCCTCCCAGAGAAAAACATTTAGTCAACTCACTCCTTGAATCCACACACTGACCTTTGACCTGGCCACTCTCTAACATATCTCGTTCGAGTCTATGCAAAACAAAGGGGGGGGGGAAGTCCATATATTTACCTGTTGTAAATGTTTATTAGTGTCTCAGTTTTAGATGTGATAATTTAATTGGTTAATAACTAAATTTCTTTCTAGGCGCTGGCAGATTGCTTGTAGTCAGATCAGGACAATGACATTCAAAGTAAGACTGTGTGTTTATGTTTATACTTTCAGACACGCCGCTGCCATCATTTCTCCGACACTGACGCAGTGAAAAGAAGAAGAAAATAAAAAAAAAAGGGTAGAGTATGGGATACTCCCGTGGCACAATCACTGAATGCCTCAGCTTCCAGAGGGCCACGGCACAGTCAGAACTGCGGCAACTCTGAGGTTTCAGGTGGTTCCATTAAATCCTGGGAAAGAAAGTGGCGATCCTGCCGCTGGCGCACCCTGGGAAATGTTTAGCCAGAGATCACGTGTCCTGCCACTTTATGTACAGAGAGTACCCATCAAACAAATGGTCCTGAGGTCAAGACGTGTCCAGACGAAATGTCACTGACGATGGCAACTATCACTCTTCCTTGTTGAAGAAACATCATAACATTTATCCCCCTTTCCTTATTAGTAAATAAAAAGATGTTTGGTTCTAGATCTAATTCAGATGTTATGTTCATGAATTAATGTGGTCGCGTTAACTTCCAGTGATGCTAAAATAAGAGTGGTGGAATCTTTCGTTTGTAACCAAAGAAACTTCGTCATAAGGCCTCTAGTCAAAACTTTTGTCAGGTGTGAATGGGATGACGTCAAGAAATCAAGCCTGTTTTTACTTGGACAAATAAAATACCAAGCTTTAAACCCGGTACTCATTTTTTAACATGTCATATCTCGTAAAATAATTTTAAAAAAAAGATCTAATAAATCCTTATTTCGCTTAAATTTTTAAATGAACTATTTTAATAAGCTACTAATTCTATCGTCACCTTCTAACTGTCATGAACATTTCAATAACTAAGCAATTTTTTTTAAAACAAATAGTTTGATTTTGTTTGAAAAATTCGAAAGTTTGGCAGCGGCGATAATATCTGCGCGAGCGATGAACAACTTGAACCCTAAATCTAGTTGGTATTAAACAAAAGTAATGTAAAGCAAAAAATGTAATGTAAAGTAAAATGTAATGTAATTTGTACACCTCGCAGGAATAGATTGTCGGCTTCAGAATGTAGTGTTTAGCATTAGATCTACATTTCAAATGGCTTTGTACTTAGTGTAGAGAAAGTGTACTAAGTAAGTAGAACAAGCTAGTCAGTTGTTGTAGTAAATAGGAAATGGAAATCAACTTAATCAAAGATTAGAAATATTCATTAAATTATTATATTATTCATTAACATATTACATCAGAAATACTATCAAAGCTTCCCATTAAAATAATTATGCTGTTTTTTACTATAACAAGTACTTTAAAGAAGTTTACAAAGACAGTTCGTGTGGAAACACAAACTCAAAATCGGCCCCCGAAGTGGTCCACCCAGGTAGGTAAGAAGGCGGGTTTCAATATTTTCAGAAAGGATATCAAAATGAAATTCTATCAAAGGCAAATGACAGAGAGGAATGGAGAAAATTGACAGATCTTGTGTGGTGCCCCAACGGTCCAGCAGACAAGGTATAGGTGAAAGTGAGTGTGAAATTATATGTGACCCTGGCCTAACTAATGTCTTATAATGATTATCTAATTGATCTAATTGTTTTGTAAAGGATCAGTCTCTTATTAAAAGCCTCAAGAAAAAAAAAACATTTCAAATTAAAATAATAATAATAAGATTCCGTTAGTAGTGAACAACCCTGCCGTTCACACGATAATATGAAAAACTAGTTATTAATTGTTGTTTTACATTATGTTCCACTTATATACCCCCCCCCCCCCCCCCGAAATGAAATCTCCCCCCCCCCCCCCCCCCGGAATTTAGTGACTGATTTTTTGCTTTGATTTTGTTTATTTTAGGTGCGATTTTAATATTAAATTATCACTTGTCTCAGCAAAGCAAAGGAGGTTTTGAATTTAAAACCCCCTACCAGGAGTTTTTAAGTTTAAAACCTCTACCAGGGGGGTTTTAAGTTTAAAACCCCCTACCAGTGGGATTCGAGTTTAAAACCCCCTACTATGGGTTTTCGCAATTAAATTCCCTCTTCTATAACACAAAAAAAAAATGCAAACGACAATCCCCCAAATTTTACGAGTACAGTTAAGGAAGATATAGATTTTTAAACCCCTTCCAAAATTTCCAATAAACCCCCTCTTCAATATAAAAAAAAGAAAATTACACACTCAAAATTCTATGAGCGTAGCCAAAGGGGTTTTGAGTTAACCCCCAACCCCCTCTTCAGTAGGGTTTGAAGCTAAAAAATACCTCTTCAATACCCGGTATAAAAAAACGCAAATTACGCACTCAAAATGTTATGAGCGTAGCTAAATGGGTTTCAACTCAGTTTTGAGTTTAAACCCCTCTCAGTGGGGTTTGAAGATAAAAATACCTCTTTAATATTAATAACAAAGCAAATTATACACTCAACATGTTTTAATTGTATTAAAAGGGGTTTTGAGTTTAAACTCCCCTCCGGTGGAGTTTGAAGCTAAAAAATATCTCTTCAATATAAAAAAAAAGAAAATTACACACTCAGAAATCTATGAGCGTAGCCAAAGTGGTTTTGAGTTTAAACCCTCTGCAAGCGGGGTTTGAAGCTAAAAAAATACATCTTCAATGTAAGAAAAAAGCAAATTACGCACTCAAAATGCTATGAGCGTTGCCAAGGAGTTTTGAGCTTAAACCCCCCTTAGAGTGGTTTGATGCTAAATAATACCTCTTTAATATAAAAAAGCAAATTACACACTAAAATTATTTGAACGGGTTTGGGGGTTTTGAGTTTAAATCTCTCTCCTACAGATGGCTTTTTAAAAAGTTTAAAACCCCTCCAGGTGGTTTTGAGTTTAAAATCCCCCTACAGAGCGTTTTGAGATGGAAAACCTCTATCTTCAATATTATTCTAAAGCAAACTACAGTTACTAAATTCTATGACCGTAGCTAAATGGGGCTTTGAATAAAAAAAAAAACACATAACTCCAGAGATTTTTTAGTTTAAACCCCACAACAGATTATTTTCACGATAAAACTTCCCTTACGATATAAAATCTAAAGTAAACTAGTCACTTAATTCCAAGAGCGTATTCAAGAGAGGTTACACATTTCTATCAGTGGCGGGGCTCAATTAATAAAGTGCAGTGAATAGTCATTTGCCGAAATTGAAAAACACTAAATGTGGCTCAACAAAGATGGCTAAGACAGATTTTAGGAGTCAAGTTATAGAGATATGGTGTCAATCAAGGAAATCCTAAGCCGAACTAGGAGTCGACCCCTTAGTAAGATTGTGACAGAGCGTCGCATGAGGTTTTCAAGACATGTTCTCCGAGAAAATGAATAAGGCATAAGAAGAGTTGCGATGACATCCTAGTACAACTTGGCGCCACACATTCATGGAGGTCCTCAGAGCAGGTGGGAAGAGGCTTCAAACATTACCAGTGACAGATTTTTGTGGAAACAGCTTGACGGCAAATGCGCCGACGGTCTAAAGTCAGTAAGAATAGCACATTTGGTTTTTGAAATAAAACTTTTAATAGCAGGAAAATGCACTGTAGATATCTCAGAATATGCATTTTGTTGGCTTTCAATATCAGAAATAGTGGTTGGCGGCGGGGCTCCGCCCCTAGCGCTTCCCCAGACCTCCTTGCTGACAATGGCGAGAAGTCTACAATTTTCCCACTAACTTCAGAAAGAACCTATTCTAGGGCACAATAAGCGTCTTCCGAAAGAATGATGGGCCAGAATGTAATAAAGATTATATACACACACACACATACATACATATAAATATATTTTTTTCGTGGGGGGGGGGGGGGGGCGAGAAAAAAATCCCCCCCCCCAAAACCCACCCGAAAAAAAATCCTGGCTACGCCCATGCAAGTTATACATACGTACATACATACATACAGAGAGACCTAATTACATACTTATGTATTCCGTTTGCTTGCATCCTGTCTCCATCCTCCAGCTTCCATCTAAGCTACTTTAAGCCAGTGACAGCTATTTAACATTCTGTACAGGGTGAGCCAGTGTAGAGAGGTGATCATTGGCTTGATTTCTCTGTGTGTTTGTTATCTTGAAGGCTGGACAAGTTCTTCAAGTAATTCTAGTCTATCATCTATACAGATAAATGTAACAGCAAAATATTAAAATGATTTGCAGTAGATATGTTCTGCATCTTGTGTAATAAGTTGAAGTGAAAGGACCTACCATCTTTTATTTTTAAAAATTGTAAGAGAAAGGTCCTACCATCTTTTATTAAAGAAATTTGAAGAGAAAGGACCTCCATCTTCTTGTAAAGAAAGTTCAAGAGAAAGGTCCTACCATCTTCTTGTAAAAGAGGTTAAAGAGTAGGTCCTGCATCTCCTTGTAAGAAAAGTTGAACAGTATGTCCCACCATCTACTTGTAAAGAAGTAGATCCTCCCGTTCTCTTCTGTAGCAAGATGAAGAGCAGGCTCTTTTACGCCGGGATTCTTGAGGCCTAGTTTTGATCTAGAATCTAGATTAGAGTGTCTCTAGGAAAAGGTAAAACTCATACTAAATGTTACCAGATGTTTTAACTTTAACTTGGACGCCATTTTACAGCGCAATCATACACATGCACCATTTCCCACACACACTCATTATTTCTGTACTCATATAAACACACACATACTCATATTTTCTTATACAAACACACACACACACACATACATTAACATACTGGTTCCCATACACTTACACATGAACACTTATTAAAACAAAATGACATACACACACACAAACACACTTACAAAGAACGCCATGCACACTGACACACTCGTATACACAAACACACAAGAAGCTCGCCAGAGGATTGCATGGCTACAGAATCTCCTCGTGATTTTGGCGCCAGACATTTCCATCAACTAATAAAACTTTTTTTTTTCTTTAGATTTAACATCTTTACATGAAGAAAACAAGAAGCGCTGAAACTAGATTCTTTAATTTTCAAATTTTAATTTTTAGTTTTAAATTGCTAGTAATACTAATACTAGTTCTCTTACAAGCTTAAGATGTCTAACTAGTGTGTTACTTCTGACAAATTGTAGAAGTCATGAGGTCGCATTGTGTGAAGTAGTTATTGAATGTGTGTCACCTCTCTACAAGGGAAGCTCTGGTAACAAGGAAGTAGCCGCTCTGAAACAATGCTTTTGTTACCGATAATAGGACCAGACCATTTTACAGAGGGACACCCGAAAACAGGTCAAAGGGTTTTGAAAGCTAGGTAAAAATAAAGTAAAACCTTAGAAATATGTTTTAGTATGTCCATGTTCTAGTGTTGCATTGCATATAGAATAGAATGGGACAAAGAAATGTAATATTTTTCATCTCGTTTTTGTTACAGTTTGACTGTATGCAAGCTATTTAGATTTCGTTTTAATTAAGTCGTCTTCCTGAGAAGTTCAAATGAAAATAATAAAATAATCTCACGGGTACTTATATACAGGTCAGTGTTGTGAAGACATGACAACTCTGAACAAATGCCAAAAAAAAAACAAACGACTGTGTTGACAACTGTTTCTTGTTTTCACGAGTATGTTTCTGCTAATTAGATGGAGACTATGTTCTTAGATTACGTAATACTAGCAGTCCAATAAGCATGTCCCATAGAACTGACTGAAGAGAGACATTTGAGTTGTCGGTAACAGTTCCATTTCCTAACATCTTTTAGTTTTGTCTTCTCTCTCTGTTCAAGTGTTGATAATACCGTACAACACGCGATAGAATTTAATATACAAGCATAAAAAACAATTCTGTCTCGTGCAAGCTAAGTTTGGTTTTTTGTTTTTTCTTAAACAAGATTTCCTTGACATTTTTTTATATTTTTTTTTTTTGTAAACGCAAATATTTCTGTGCTGCACGCGGCAAATATTTTTGAAGGTTGCAGAAGTCATTTAAAAGTGAAAAAAAAAATCAACCACGGGTGGGGGGGGGGATGTACTTGAAAGAGGTGGGGGGGGGGGGAGTGGGTGGGAGCATAGCATTTATTTTTTTAGTTCAGAAAAAACAACACCAAGAAGTCATACACACATTCATACACACATTCATACACACATTCATACACACATTCACACACACATTCACACACACATTCACACACACATTCACACACACATTCACACACACATTCACACACACATTCACACACACATTCACACACACATTCACACACACATTCACACACACATTCACACACACATTCACACACACATTCACACACACATTCACACACACATTCACACACACATTCACACACACATTCACACACACATTCACACACACATTCACACACACATTCACACACACATTCACACACACATTCACACACACATTCACACACACATTCACACACACATTCACACACACATTCACACACACATTCACACACACATTCACACACACATTCACACACACATTCACACACACATTCACACACACATTCACACACACATTCACACACACATTCACACACACATTCACACACACATTCATATACACATTCATACACACATTCACACACACATTCACACACACATTCACACACACATTCATATACACATTCATACACACATTCACACACACATTCACACACACATTCATATACACATTCACACACACATTCACACACACATTCATATACACATTCACACACACATTCACACACACATTCATATACACATTCATACACACATTCATATACACATTCATACACACTTTCTGTCTGCGCAACTCTTGTCGTGTCTTCTTTCTTCTTCTGTTCCTACTTCCTAGTTGTGATCGCGGGGACAGCTGCTGGTGCGGCCAGACGGTTAGTCTAGCGATGCAAAGAGTAATCGGAGCCTCTGCCGGTGTCTCATGAAAGCTCTTCCTAAGGGAGCCAACTTATGTGGGGGCTTCTCTTTTTGGCCCTGTGTTAGCCCCCTTGTTCTCACACATACACTCCGCCGACTGTAGGGAAGTTTAGTTTCTGCTACCCTGATTGGTAGAACATAGAAGTAGATAGGAACTGGACCTGGAGACATACAGTGAAAACAGCAAGTGGAAACTAGTTCTTCCGTTTGGTTGAAATAGAAAATTAAAACACACACGGACACACACACACACACACACATGTATATATATATATATATATACTCCTTTTATGTGAACAGCTTGATCAGTTATGTGGTTGACGTGTGTGTTGTCAAATCTTGTATGTATGTGTGTTATAGTCACTTTCACTAATGTGCCAAACACGTTTAGTAGTTCATTCTCCTCACCCTTACTAATGTGATGCCCATGACTATTTGTTTACTCTGGTAGATTTCTCTTGGGTCAACTCCAATGTGCTCGTTTCAGATTAACATGTTCCAATGCGTTCTTTGTAATAATACTCTATTACTCGTCAAATGGTGCTATCTATATATATCACAGAATGGTGTAATATATGATAGCAAAAGTATCGTTACATAATTAATTATTCAAATTAATGAACAATTTTCTATGTGAAATTAGTATTTTTAATATAGAACATATATATATATATATATATTTGTCATTTTAGTTATACAGAATTATCGAACATACCAATAACCAATGACTTAGAACATGTCATTTTTTTTTATCTCGTTTAAAGCTTAAATGACGTCACCTTAAAATATGTACGTAGCTAAGCGTCAAACATAATTGTTGCTTTTTGTCTCGTTGTTTTTTTCAGAGGTGAAAGTCATCGAAATGCATACCCTATAGAAAAAAAAATTTAGTATGCATATTATATACACACACAAATAAACCAGTTATAAAACAAGGTTCAAGAAAAAAATAGTTGTATAAAGACATCGTTTGCTATAGTGCAGAACCAACATACATGCATCCATTTTCTATGTGCGTCTGTCTACCTTTTGGTACTCAACATTAGTCTCTCTATTTTTTGGAAGATACTTAAGTTCAGTTTCATGGAGAACCTGGTTAATGTTTAGATTCTAAGAAGTTCCGACCAACATCTAAGTCTCTTGTGTGCCTTAGACAAATGATATCCTTCAAGGCGGCACAATCTTCTCGTGCACTCTGGCAACAAGATACTGGATAGGAAACAATGCTACTGATTCAGAAATCTCAGCAAAATAAAAGTTCTTTCAGCGTGTTGTGTGAGAAATAGAGTTTAAGTCAAACTGGTCACAAAATAAGCAGCATTGACAAGATGTAGCACTTAGATGTCATCAAAACATGGACTTGAAAAAAATTAAGAGTGCCGGAATGTTGTCGATACTATAAAATTAACCAAAATATTTTGACCAACAGATGTACCGTATGTACCTTATTTTGAAAGCAAATCTTGATGAACAGGTTTATGTGTCAGGTCCTAGAGTGAGTCAGGTCCTAAAGAGAGTCAGGTCCTAGAGTGAGTCAGGTCCTAAAGAGAGTCAGGTCCTAGAGTGAGTCAGGTCCTAAAGAGAGTCAGGTCCTAGAGTGAGTCAGGTCCTAAAAAAGAGAGTCAGGTCCTAGAGTGAGTCAGGTCCTAAAGAGAGTCAGGTCCTAGAGTGAGTCAGGTCCTAAAGAGAGTCAGGTCCTAGAGTGAGTCAGGTCCTAAAAAAGAGAGTCAGGTCCTAGAGTGAGTCAGGTCCTAAAGAGAGTCAGGTCCTAGAGTGAGTCAGGTCCTAAAGAGAGTCAGGTCCTAGAGTGAGTCAGGTCCTAAAAAAGAGAGTCAGGTCCTAGAGTGAGTCAGGTCCTAAAGAGAGTCAGGTCCTAGAGTGAGTCAGGTCCTAAAGAGAGTCAGGTCCTAGAGTGAGTCAGGTCCTAAAGAGAGTCAGGTCAGAAAGTGAGTTAAGTGGTTCTGGAAAAAAAAAGATATTTGACAATATTTTAACATTCTTCGTATATGACTTTATCTTTTGTTTTTAGCCAATCTCGTGGTCTCTGGGTCCTGCAGCGTTAAGCACGTCATTTTTATTTTGGATCCAATTAGTTTGTAGATATTTAATGAAGCGCCCATTCTTAGTCACCCTCCGCCGACCTTTACTCTGCTCCTAACCTGAGTCAGTTGTTTGAAACATCTGCCATCTTCTGCGTCACATTAACCCTCTCCCCCTGCCCAATTCAGAGCCAACTATTTTTTTTTCTTTTAAAAAACGAGACCTACTTCCCTTCGTCCTCAGTTTGAACTCTTTCCCTCCCGTTCCCTAGCATTCACAGTCACCTTACTAAAACATCAAGCCTGGCGTTTCTCATGAGAAGATTTGTTTTCCTTTTTACATTCACTGTCATAATGTTGATGAAACAATTGTTTGCCAACCTTACAACGTGATAGAACTGATACTATTGGTGCCATAATCCAAGCAGTATCGTATCCTCTACAGAAGATAGATCTTAGTAGCATAAAAGTGTTAGCAGAGCCCTGAGCGCTCTAATAACTTAAGAAGTGCCATGATCTCAATAGCGCCATGACCTGAGCAGTGACATGAGTACAATGACGTATGTAGTGCCATGGGTAACCCTAACCAATGAGCAGTAAATTTAAGTAGTGCTTTGAACTAAGCAATACCGTATCTCAAGAGCTTTGTAACCTCAGTGGTACCGTGACCTCACAGATATTTTGAAACCAGTAATACCTTGACTTTAACTTCAATAATATATAGAATTCTGTAGTACCATAACCTCAGTAATGCTTTGGATTCTGTAGTACCAAGGCCTCAGTAATGCTTTGGCCTCTGTAGTACCATGACCTCAGTAATGCTTTGGATTCTGTAGTACCATGACGGCAGTAATGCTTTGGATTCTGTAGTACCATGACCTCAGTAATGCTTTGGATTCTGTAGTACTATGGCCTCAGTAATGCTTTGCATTCTGTAGTACTATGGCCTCAGTAATGCTTTGGCCTCTGTAGTACCATGACCTCAGTAATGCTTTGGATTCTGTAGTACCATGGCCTCAGCAATGCTTTGGTCTCTGTAGTACAATGACCTAAGTAATGCTTTGGATTCTGTACTACCATGGCCTCAGTAATGCTTTGGATTCTGTAGTACCATGACCTCAGTAATGCTTTGGATTCTGTAGTACCATGACCTCAGTAATGCTTTGGTCTCTGTAGTACCGTGACCTCAGTAATGCTTTGGATTCTGTACTACCATGACCTCAGTAATGCTTTGGATTCTGTAGTACCATGACCTCAATAATGCTTTGGATTCTGTAGTACCATGACCTCAGTAATGCTTTGGATTCTGTAGTACCTTGACCTCAGTAATGCTTTGGCCTATGTAGTACCATGACCTCAATAATGCTTTGGCCTCTGTAGTACCATGACCTCAGTAATGCTTTGGCCTCTGTAGTACCATGACCTCAGTCTTACCCATCTCTAGGTTGATTTTTCTACTCTTCAAGGGAGCTCACTCCGGAACTGTGTTTCTTTTAACTCAACCGGAACCTTTGCGCTGTCAAAATGTCTAGCGTACTGAAGCTAATGGCTTTCAAAGATTCCTAAGGTTATCACTTTCAAGATGTCGTTCTGAAATATATCTTAAACCCTAACGATAATGAGATGGTGGCGGGGCGTTGTGGAGGGGTGAGCCAGTAAGAATGAGGACATTACGTTTAAGTTCAATTTGTCATTTTCTCCGCGATGTCCTCCCGCTGAGCGCTTCAGTCATTCCGCATATAAAGTATTATAAACCCAGGCTTCTTCATTATAAACCCAGGTTTCTTCATTTCCAATGTTGAGTATAGTGTGTATAATACAGTCTTTTGATGGTTTTCTACTTCAATTAATGTGTGATCTGTCGCTACTACAAACCGTGCAATAGATTTGAGAAAACCCAATCCAAGACTAACTTCATATAAGTCAGCTAGCACAGTAACATATGAAGTTACATTGCTAGAATATGTAACATTTGTATCTTTTGCAAGCATATTCAATGTTCGATTTACCTATTATATGCAACATAATGTACACTTTCTACACCTTGCCCCACCCAAAAAAAAGTTCCAGTGATATTTCATTTCACAATCATTTTGAAGAGTGTACAAAATGATGTGGTGTGTATCATATCATGGGAGTTGCCAGAAGAGGGCTGGATTTATAATGGGCCTCATATCTCAAGGAGTTGAGGGTCTCATTACATCTAGATCCGGTCCTGCATGTTATGTTATTGTTTCGTAAAAGCTCTCTGGAACCATTTAATAGTCGAGCTACGGGGGGAACGGACGTAGGGAGAAGTGACAGCAATACATTTTTCACTACCCTTCACAACCTTTAGGATTTCTAAACCATTCACAGGAACTCCTCTGTAAATTTCTTTAATCATTACTTATATTTACCCCAAAAAAGTTTTTTGAGTGTGTAAAAAAAAAAAAAAGGGATTTTAGTTATTAAATGGAAACGTACAAAATACTCTGAATTTGTTTCAACGAGCTGGTCAAAGTTCCTCTGTACCAAAAGCACATACACTCCTCAAATGGATGACTTAATTCACATCATAGTTATTTGTGCTACTCACGCACACACATACACACATGCTTACACACACACACACACACACACACTTTCAGAGTGAAACGTTAGACTATACCAATAACTGATAGCTAAACGTCAGGGGAAAAAAAAAGAAGTGTGTGGGAAGGTCCCCACCTGATCCTCCCCTTGATCTCGCCCTTACATCTAAAAACATATGTCAGGCACTAAGCACTAAACTGTTAAAATAATTATTGCAGATGTTTCAGTCTTCTACTTCTGCTAACGGCCTAGAGAAATAACGGCAAGTGCAGCCTGCAAGACCAGGGTCTTACTTTATCCTACAGGAGAATCATTTCTTTCCTTAAGTCTTAATGTCCAATGGATTCACATCTTTTTTAAACATCGAAACAGAAAAGAAACAATTATAATAAAAAATGTTGTGTTTGAAAATTTCACGTGTGTTTTTGTGTATGGTTGGCTGTCAGTGTAAGTACTTACAAAAGAGTGATAACATTGACGGGGCTTGTTTAAATCTTGGTCTTGCATTCTGGGACTTGAACTCCTACTTCCACACGTACACGCTAATAGTTGAAAGCAAAAAATAAGACGGAGGAAATGTATTTCCCATAAAACATTGTAAACATTAGGGCATCATTAAAAAATTCACTTAATTAAAAAGAATAGGCTTAATCAGTCTGAACCATACATTATATAGTCTATGGTCTGAACATTATAATTTTTTAATTGATACTTGCCGTTTCCGTAGCACTATCTCCAACTTGGTACTGCGGTTGGGGGGGTGGGGGGGGGGAGTAGTCTCTAGCCACGTCCAGCCTTCTTCCTTTCTCATCGGGACTTTTGGTAATTGAGATATGAAAATGTTCATTAATCCATGCGATCTTTTTCTTAGCATGCACTATAATGTCAAGAAACTGAGCAGGACTTCACCAATGAAAGAGATGGTACAGAACAAGTCTTATCTTCTATAATACAGACGTTACTTCAAAAAAGAAGATGAATGAATCTCACTGCTCTATTTTGTGTCTGTTCCAGTTTCTTAATGTTTTCTTGAGTTGAGAAAATATAGACCAGCACCAGAGTCACAAAGGCGTAATTGATGTCACCATAATTGAAATAACAAAACATTAATTACGCCTTTGTGACTCTGGTGCTGGTCTATATTTTCTCACTCTATTTATTTTTTGTAATGCTTCATTATTGTAAGGAGTCTTTCCGGTGAGTTTCGCACAATCAATTACTTCTATTACTGTTCTGCTAATTTCTACATAAGACAATGTTCATGAAAAGGCAGGGGTGGACTGGCTATATGGGCATTCGGGCAAATGCCCTTTTTTTGTTTTTTTAAAAATATTTTACACTTTAAAGTCTAATACTAATCTAAAGCATTGTCGTAATGACCTTACACCCGTATATAGTGCTTCTAGTAGACGTCAGTTTCTTACACATACTAAACGATAAACAATAAACTTAAGGCCAATATTTCTTATAGAGATCGACGTTGGTATGAATATATTCGGAAAACTCTATAAAGAAACCAATATCGTTCTAAGTCATTTAGATCAAATGTCCAGTCACCTATGAATTTTCATTGTTTGGTGAAGTTGTCACACGATCTCAGCTACAAAGTCACAAATGGTAAAAAAGTATATACACGTTCTTTCTCCTGCACCCATTCTCGGATCAAGTTAAAACTTCGCACAATTATTTATTGAGATAGAGAAGACACGAATCAATTAAAAAAAAAACAAGTAACCAATGAGACAATTAATGACGGTAATTAATTATTTTGTTTGATACCAACAAGAGAAATTAATCCTTCAGTATTCATATATATATAGCATAAATATACATTATAAATATATATATATATATATATATATATATATATATATATATGGCTAAATGTGTTGGGTTTAGTCCCTTAAATAGTTGTTAACGCTGTTTATCCCGCTATTCTTGGATCGAATTGATACAATAAACAATTATTTATTGTACATAACAAAACATAAATCAACGAAAAAAATCCGTTATTCAGTTAATTATTCGTAAGTAATTACTTTGTTTAACATCGAGTAAGGAAATTAACTTATGTATTATTGATAGATATAGCTTTGAGGATGGAATTCTTCACTCAATCAACACAACTCTACTCTAGTCGGGTGTCGAATCGCGAGCCCCCTTCATAGTAGCCAAGCCAAGTCAACTTCCCACTATTAAGAGTACTTTAAAAAAAACAACACTTTTTTGTGCGTATAAAAAATAATACAAGAGCTAGGACCAATGCGCTTACTGTATACACTCTGTGCATATTGAGAGCTGCATGTGAAATTAAGTAAGCCCTTAGGGCTGCAGCCATATTTCAGGTGCAAGAAAGCTAATAATTATTACACCATAGTCTGACGAATGGACTTAGAAAATCCTCGAGCCTGGCGGCTTGTCTTCAATGACGACCTAATTGTCAGACCATCTGCCCAGTGCGCACAGTGGGGGCTTCAGCTGGTTTGAAATGAAAGCAGCCCAACCCCTCCCCTTCCCCTGACGTGTGAGCATCGGTAGGGGGAAAAGGGTTAACCGGATTTACTGTGGCTCACCCTTCCCTCGGTTCCACGCACCCTTGGGGAACCACTGGGGGCCTCATGCGGCGTAAGGAGGAGGTCAAGGATGGTATAGGGGTTCAAGAGAAGATTACAGTTATGGCCCTTCGGCACCAGTGACATCCCCCTTATTAGTGAATGTTACATTTTCCAAGTGAACTGCTGCACTACAACATTCTGACAGTAACAGATGAGTACTACAAGAAAAACCAAATCAAACGTCTGCATAACTTACACCTGGCGTACAGACGTACAGTTTCATTCCAGCTACATAGGTCATATTGAAATAAACATGAAGGGTTGATGAGCTTTGCATTAAGAAGACGGTATGGTCACACTGCTGCACACACACAAACACACACACGCGTTTGACAAAGTGCAGTAGCTTTTACGGCAACTCACTTTTTAAAACATTTTCAGTGGTCAATTGTAAGACCAATTGTGATAGAGAGAGAGAGAAAGAGAGAGAGTAAATAGAGTGAGAGAGTTGACAGAAGAGGAGATAGAGGACGTATAAGTGGAAAAGAGGGAGATAGAGAGAGAGAGATAGAGAGAGACGGAAAAGAGAGAAGTAAAGAGAGGGAGGAAGAGAGAGGGAGTCAGAAAGGGTGAAAAGATTAGGTGGGAGAATGAAAGGAGAGAGTGACATAGTGGCTAAGCATCTATTCTATTTGTTACATATATTTTAATTGTGTTTAGTCCTCTACAAGTTACTTGTATCCAGCGTTATCTTGCCACGTTGTGTTTTGGTTGGTTCTAGTTCCACTCGGCCATTTGTTTGTTTACGGAAATGGTGCGAGATGGGATCGTGTCAGCGAATGACTTTGATTGGTCACCTTGGCATCACATGAAAGCTCAAATCGTGCCAGGCATGACGCTGCATTCTGACCATTGGACTGCAAGTTAGATACCAAGTGAGCTTTCAAACATTAATTAACGCAAACTAATTCATGGCCCCACTCTCCAATAGCAAATGTGGACTAAACGACCAATGCAGACGCCAGTGTCCATCAAGGAACCCAACTCCTCTTAGAGGGGCAAAAGGGGGGGGGGGGGTATTCCCCAGCCAAATGGAAAAAAAATATGGGAAAGGGGAGAGAGAAAGGTGAAGGTTCATGAGAGAAGGGCGGGAGGTAACTTCTAAGACCACGTCTGGCACCAGCCCTGCGTCTGGCGGTCATCGGATGTGCTAAGACTGATAATTATTCTCTGGGAAGACTCCATTCTTCACGGCGCTCAGCAGACATTCTCAGACAGGTCAGAGCTGTTTGATAGGCAAAAACACATTGAAGTTGCGTACAACTGACGTGTAAACACACACACACACACACACAGTATATCACGTGCAAGACCACGTGATCTGGTGTATACATGTTTGTTATTTGCGCGTTCATTAAGGCTGTAGTATTACCTCTCCAGGTGTAAGGTGCTTGCTAACCTTGCATTTCCAACTATTCCATTGACAAACTCAGAAGAACAACAACTTTTACTGTTGGTACATAAAAGGTAGACTCGATTGCAAGAAACTACACAAAGTGTTGTAGCCCTCATTTAGCGTATCATTGTTTTATTCATGTTAAGAGTTCACAACAAGGGAAGCAATAAGATCAGAACTTAATGAAAGTGACGTCCTTCTGTTAAAGGTCAAATACGTTTGTACACTGGCAATATAAAAGACAAACTCTGCATATGTTAATGTCCAGTCGTCTGCAGTAAAAGAAAGAATCACGGTCATAATAATTTTACAGTTTATAGAGCTATGACTCAATAGCCAGAGAAACAAAATAAAAATTTGCATTTTCTAAGGCCCTCAAGATCACAGGTAAAGCTGTAATGACAAAAGTACAACTAGAAAGTTTGTAGATTAACATTCGGTTCATTTATTTTCGGACTTGAAACAATTGAATTGTCAATTAACATGAATGAAACTTTGATGTAACTAATGAAGTGGACCGTAATAAGTTGGTATGTATCTAGTGTGACGTATCACATATTCAGTAAAGTAGTTAGCTGTAATCCTAAATCAAATGACAGTATTACACTTAGTTTAACTACTGAAGACAATTAAAGAAGAAAAAGAAGAAAACTAAAAGCGAGGATATCAGAATGTCAAGCAAATAGACCAAACGATAGTTACGATACAATAATAATTGAGATACAGATATTGAAATACAATGATTAAATATCAAAATAAACATATTTTAGAAATAGAAAGAGCAGCCATTTTCATTTTGTATTCATTCTAGTAGAAAAAGATTTGTAAAGCTAGCGTTTACATTGACATGAACTGAAATAATTAATATGTGACTAATTCCTCTGTTATATATCATAGCGACTGCAGGACATTTACCATCTAGGTATCTAATAGAAGGGTGTATCATTCATATTTAGACTGTAAAGAGCAAGTAGTCTTCTATAAGTAAATATAGTCTGAAGTATTTAGACTAATTGAGAAAGTATTAATAATAATAAAATAAAACACAGATAACAATAAAAGTACTGTGACAGAATGTTTTCATTTTCACTACTTTTGACTGAGGGATACTGGGGAAAATGAAGATGGCTCTAGACTGTAGGGCGCGTAGCGATGTTTGGTAAAAACAAATTATCGTAAACGGATCTACAAAAACTTGAGTACTCTAAGAGACGGGGAGAGTTTGGAGGGCAGTGGACATTTCAGAAACAGTTTAACAACTAAAACTACTCCTGCACAAACACGTTGTAGAAACACAATGAAAAACAAAAACGTTTATTTCCTTCTCTTGCACTTCAGTGCAATGCACACAGTCACACAAAACAGTCACACAAACAGTCACACAAACACCATGCACGTGATCACTATAGAAATGTCAAACGTGGCATCGCGAGTAACATCGGAACATATGTACTGGCTTAAAAGTCTTTTTTAAAACGATATTGACATTACCGGTGCCAACTACACCGTTGCCATTTTTACTTAGTTTCTAAAACCCTTTTTAGAACTAATAAGATTTGAGTACTATATAGTCACTCTAACTAATACAGCTATAAGATACCAAATGCGACACAAATAATAGGATATTTCTATTTTTATATTTACATTATGATGTATTTAAATTTTAACCTACTAGACTTACATAATTATCGGCGATTGAAAAAAAAAAGACAAAATATATAAATAAATAATTTGTTCCCGCAATACAGCAGAGAGTCTGTATATTCATGACTACAAAGTATAGGAGAAAATGTTTAGAGGAAAAAAATACAAGAAATGAATGAAACTAAACAGAAAAAGAAAGAGAGAGAAAGTGGAGAAGAGGAGGGGGAAAGATTCAATGAATTAGACAATGACATTAACCTGCAGCTCTGAGAGTGTATCACTTTGCTAAGAAGACCTAAACTGTCTAACCAGTCAACATTAATACCTACGTCCACCAGGTCAACCCACGCGCCGTGGTCATTAGCTCACCACTAAGTCAGTCAGTGGTCCATCCTCCCTGCCCTCCTCTCCTTACTCACAGCGAGTTTCATCACCTCTTCAGATACCGTTGCCTGGGAGGGAACACATAATCCCTCTGTCTCTTTACCCTCCAACCGACCTATGACCGCGCGTGTCTTGCTTGGTTAGACTCCTCCCCCCCCCCCTTCTCCCTTTTACCTTTTGATGTCAAATGAGAAGATGGATAAGGGATGGGGTAGGTGAGCGGTCAGCTTGAGGACGGGCCGAACTACCCCCTCCTTTTTTTCCCTGACACGCGTCTTTAAAATAAAATTAAGAAGCAGATGGTCAGTTGTTACGTCCAGTCTCTAGAGCCCAAGAGGAAATGCCTGGCAACTGTGGGGAGGGGGGTGGCGGAGGGCGATAACTATATTGGATACCATGGAGAAGTTATGGACATAGTCCAATTTTTAGTCCAAATATGTAATTGTTAATTTTTTAATTTTTAAAATATTACTTGACATACCTGGGGTAAAATACAAGAGGAAACAAAGAAAAAATAATTTAAAACAAAAAAACAAAGCTTATATTAAGCGTATTGTATCAATCAGTTTGGACCAGTCGTGCAATTCAATTTGTACTAGATCTAGATTCTAGACTAACAATAAAAAGTATTTATAAAAATAAATAAAAAAAAAAAAGGAAAGAAATGAATTCCGACTTGTAAGTTAAAGCCTTCTCATGCTTCTCAAGCCAAAGCGATAATCACTCTACTAGCGCAGAGTCTATGAACATGGAAGATTGTATAGTTATCTATTGTTTCTATTTCATATTTGTGTTCCCTATATATTTGTATTCCCTGAGACTGGGACTAATTCATCTTAACCACCACTTAAGTCAAGGACTATTTCATTCCCTTGATTGAGATACCAAACAAAGTAATTTTTTACCAATAGTTAATTAGCCAATTGGTTAACTTTTTTTAATTGATTCTTGTGTTGTCAGGTAAAAGAAATAATTGTGCCAAATTTCAGCTTGATCTGAGGTTGGGTGTTGGAGAAATAACTTTGGCAAGACAGACACACAGACAGGTTGAGTTGATATAAGCTTTGTAAAAAAGGGGGGAGGGGGAAAATCGAGTCGACGCATGCAAAGAAAACAAATAGCTTAACATAAGCATAACCTAGAACTATAGAACAGACGCAAAAAAATTAACAGTGGCATTTATAACAAATGAATGTTCACATAAGACCAAAACCATTAGGAGATTAACTAAATTTAGTGGTGCCTGGAAATTTAGCCACTGGAAATTTAGCCACTCATGTCTTGGGCACCTGACATTTAGACACCCGGAAATTTGGGCCCCTGGTAATTTTGGCACCGATAAATTTGGCACTTATTGACATGGCGGAAAATTAGGCGGAGAATTATGCATTCTTTAACAGCGACCTTGATTTTGAAGATGAAAAAAATGTTTTAACACAATTATTTTAACTCTGGTTATGAGCTATTTGTGACCTGATCAAAAACACCAACTATAACGATGCGAACACAATTTCCATGACACAAAAGAAAAACTGACAAAACGGAAAAAAGATCCATCCTGAGACTGTGAGGAAAAAAAGGCTCCGAATTAAGAGTCATGATATAATATAGACATCACAGGATTCAGGGTAGGGGAGGTTAAGGTGTCTACATTTCCAGAGCTTAAATTTCCTAGATTCAAATTTAGTGACTTCAAGACAGAAGACTAAAAAGTAAAGTAGCACTAATACATCAAAACACTGAAACATAATTTACAAATACAAAAACAAAATCTAATAAAATACCCAAACACACAGATATAAACCTTATGTCTTATTCAACATGCTCTTTCTTCCATAGAGCATGGAGCGGATTGCCTGAATGAGTCCAGAAAACCAATTGTTAAGCTAGAAAACGCTACACTTAATAACTATAAACGACACCAACACTATAACGCCAGATTCATCAGTCCATTTATTGACACACCCTCATAGTACGAGGTTACACACAACACTGTGATATGAACTTTCTTACCAAGGGGAATAACTCTACATACTAATAACAAACACATACACATAAACACAATGTTAACATTAATTACAATTTCTTTTTTTCTTTCATTCTTTCTTTCATTCCTTTCTTCATTCATTCAAATCTTCCTCTCTTTCTCTTTCATTGCTTTTTTGAAGGCTAAAACTGAGCCTATAGGCTACATAACAAAACAAAAATAGATGCTAGTACCTCTGACTACCTCGAAATACAATTTTTAATAAAGAAAACTTTGCAAGTGTCTTTGTCTACTATATACAATTCAATCTTCTCAAACATCAAGGAGAATGTGTAGAGTGAGAATAAAGAAAAACAAAAATGGCAACGTAAAAAAGGAATGTAGCACTGTCTGGTATGTACAGAGTTGCCATAGCATCAGGCCTACTTTTTACATTCAATAAAACTTGTACAGCAAAATTTTAACTAATCAAAATATTAAATTTTATGTATACATAATGTAAAAGTGTAGGCTACGAACATCAATGACATACAACAAATGACATGATGTTAGACCTGCACATGTAAATGGATAGATCTGAGCAGTATATGTCAAATGGTAAGAGGAGTATTCTGGAGAGAAATAACTTAATTGTATTACGTCTTCTGACAGTGTGTGTGCATTTAAGAAATAAATCAAAATTTGAACAAAATGAAAACAAAAGAACAGGTATCAGAGATACGTAAGAGAAGTACTGGTGTGAAGCGAAACTAAAGAACAAGTATCATAACAATGAGAGAAACAAAAATACGGTGCATCATGTTGTACAATACACAAATAAATGTAAATTAGAAACAGCCAGATTTCAGCCAGTCTTCTTTATGTGGCCGTCTCAACTGATCAGCATTCATATTTGGTGTTTAGTAATGCATGGCATTTGTCGCTTCGTGTACCTTCGTATCTGGTCAAACATTGGCTGTATGTTGAAAACTATCTAAATGTCAAACTGTGCACATAGAATGGAGTCAATGGGTTGTCGACATAGAGTTGATAAGACTAGGAATAGAATAAAATGTCCTGAGGATGGAGGGGGTAAAACACTAGGTATGGAGCCATACATCCTAAGAATGTAAGGCTCAAAAGACGCCATGAACCTAGTCAATTGTTCTGAGGATGTTATGGTGGTAAGCTGCCCCACCAAAAGACTTGTACTGTCAGACTGTCACCTTGTTTCTTCACTAGTTCTGTATTCTCTGAGGGTAACGTTGATGTTAACAGTGGCAAGTGTAAACCGTCATCTTTCTGTTGGTGGTGTAGGCATTAGCCAGAAATACACACAGTCTTATACACCCAGGTTTTAAAACATGTTCTACCCACACAAAGAAGATTAAATGTAGTGGTGTAAAGAAATGTTGACAATGCTTTGCAGTCTGATCAAATGTAGTGGGGTAACAAGACTAGGGGGGGACTGTTAACAATCTGCTCTGTTGCAGTGCTGTTTTCAAACGTAATGCACATCGTATGAATCAAGAGTGACTCAAAGGCGAAACGAGAAAGTAATGCCAGTTGTAAGGAAAAAAACAATGTCTCTATACACAGCAACTTGTGACTAGACCAGATAGATTCAAATTGTCTTCGACTAGCACACAGATGTTTCCTTCTGGACTCTGGTCGCTAAGTCAAAATATTCTGCCTAATCTTTCGACACAGGTGTGTTCACTTTGTTTTTTCAGTCACAGGAACTGAAAGTAGTCTCCATACACACACACAGACAGCTACAGTATGATTATAACTCGTTGAGCGTGACCTTGGAATATTGTCCAAACTATATTAGCAGCTCTACTACACATGTATAACTTCAAAATTCGTGCATTCTAGAAGCAGGTCAGCCTTGAATTTCTCCACCACTGTCAATCATAAAAAAAATTCATCACTATACTGGAGCGTGCACTGCCCTCATAACCTAGTTGTAAAATCGTTCTCTTTGTGGTCTCAAGTAAACGGACAAGTTCCCTTTTCGTCCTCTACAACTATGAGAGTTTCTGTCAGATTCTCCCAGCTGTCTGGACATGTAGACAAAAGATGTCTATATGATCCACAAGATATGCATCTCAAAACATTTCCATCATGACCTAATGGGTTTAAACCTTTTTTTCTTGGTTGAGAGAACTGATCTCGAGCAATGTTTCTGACTTGACCTTCACTTCTAAAGTGACTTCCACCTTTATATAGTCTACTTCCATGATGTTCCACTTTCGGCTTGCTGGTGTATTTCAACTGCTCTTTATCTCGTCTTTCAAAGCTCTTGAAGTTTTCACGTCTGCTGTGGTTCAACTGTTGTTCACCTCGTCTTCCCAAACTGCTCAACGGTTCATGTTTCTTGAAGTTTTCACGTCTGTTGTGGTTCAACTGTTGTTCACCTAGGCTTCCTAAACTGCTAAACGGTTGTGTTTCTTGTGGCCAGCCGCCCATGAAGCCTCCTCATTCTCAGACAAACACCGAACATCGAACTCTTTCCCTGTATTAACTTCTCCTTTGAACTTTCTAAGAGATGCCTTTGCTTCTTCATACAGCGTCTCCCGATTAGCAAAGTTCATATCTGTCAGAACTAGCATCTTCTCAGTTTGCGTAATTCTTGCCTTTCTGAGCAGCTTGAAGGCCAGGATTTCAGGTAACATCTTCATTCGTTTTTGTTCTAATCTCCTATACTTTGTATCGAACTCTGAAATAAAATCATGTACGGATTGATTTTCCCTTTGCCTGAAGTTTTCAAAATCATCAAATTTATCAATACTGTCTGCCAAGTCGTCTTTAGCCAAGTTCGTATCTAGAAACTTCAATAGATTCTCAAAACCTTCCTGACACTTGAGCTCCAACAGCTCTAATTGCTCCAATACCTTCTCTCTACTCCTTGACTCACTGCCCCGTGTGGTAATGAAAGGGCTCTACGGCTCTAGTCGCTCTCGTCTCTTTAGCTCCGTGATGTCTCTGACCTACTTCCTACAGACATTCTCTCGTTCTAAAAGGTTGGACTCTCCATTCTTGTAGCCATTAATCACTTGAACTAGGAACAACTAAGTCAATACGTTAACTTACACGCTCCGCTACCACTTGGTAAGCTAGAAGAACGCTACACTTAATAACTATAAACGACACCAACACTAGAACGCCATATTCAACAGTCTATTTATTAACACACCCTCATAGTACGAGGTTACACACAACACTCTGATATGAACTTTCTTACCAAGGGGAATAACTCTACATACTAATAACAAACACATACACATAAACACAATGTTAACACCAATGACCTAACAGAGTTAAAGTCTCTACTGTAGTAGAACCAGAGGCCATAGCACCAGGCTATATAAGCTTTCAGGTGTTCTATACAATATCATTTCAGTGGGATTAGTTTTGATTTGATCTTTGATCTTTATAAAAAAAAAAGTTTACTTGATCAGTGGTCGCCTGTGAGTCTTAAACTTTTTGAGGCTAGTCTTTCTTATGCTACTGTATCTATTAAAGCCAATGCTTGTAATTCTAGCTAGGCATCAAATCTAGTCACAACACCTCGACTTCCTGCATAATTAGTGTCATAGATACACATCTCCTCTAAACTAAACAAAGGTTAAGCAATGGAGGTTGATAACACTGTCAGTCTGAGACTCTGAGGATCTAGCAGAGGCCCAGGTTGAGTCAACGGTGGTATAAATTCAATTTATAGTCTAGGGGTTAGTAGCTTAGCAGTAGTTATTTTTATATAAATAACATGTTTCAGGACTTAAGTTGTAACTGTTTAACACTTTCAATGTACACACACACACATACACTCACATACAGTGGCGTAGCTAGAGTATATGATGCCTGGTGCGGTACCTTATCTTGATGCCCCCCCCCCCCAAAACAAAAAAGCTAACTAAATAATAACATTGCAAAACCTTACTTTTTTGTTCAAAATAATATGTATTCATTAATCAAATATTGTTAATTCAAAAAATCACTTTTACATAAACATACTACAAGTGAATTTTACGCGCTTTCTTACTGGCTAAAGTTTCAATAGTTTTATCGAAATCATTTTTTTTCACCAGCTCTTGTTCAATGAACAAAATGGCCAAATTAGTGAGTCGTAAATTTGTCATCGTTGATTGCATGTAATTCTTGATCAATTTAAGTTAGGAAAAACTTCTCTCGCATGTAGCGACGCTTACCGCAATAGTAAAAAATATGCGAATCATGATGACGATATTTGGGACTGAATCATCTAGCTGATATTTTTTTATACATTTCAAGAGCTCAACAGGTCCTTGTTTTGGATGTTCGGAGGCTTCTGATGAAACTGTGACAAACCGTTGAAGCCTCTTTCGCTTCAGCAAAATTCGTTTTTATCAATGTCGCTAGGAGTACTATCGAGATTGATTTCGACCTGAGGATTTAATAGCTGGGAAGGCGACAAAAATTCATATCTATCTGCTACATTATGAAGTTGCTCGAATCGGGTGATTAGTTCTTGAAAAATCCTGTTAAAGGTAGAATAAATTTCCTATGGTAGCTCTTCTTTGTGTGTAAGTACAGAGTCGTCACTTTTCTCACCAGGCATCTTTTTCTTATGGCCAATAAGTTTTTGAGGTTCTGTACTGATTCTCAGATCTGAGCACACGCTTTCGGCAAAGGTAATGCTGACTTCAGCGATGTCCTCTCGATTACTACTTAAAAATGTCTCTAATGTTTTTAGTTTGAGTGAGCTGTCTTGAATAGACAATCCTTGTTTTTGAAGGTAGACTTGCGCATCATTAATTTCAGTTAATACAGGAGCCCAAGATCCAAGATAGGTGAGAAAATTAAAAAACTGAATAGCAACTAATAATCCACCTGCTTCAGATCTAATCGATGAATTTTCATCTCTGCTAATTAATGTCTCCAGACTTTTATATAATTTTAGAAAATGTAATCCCTAACCATCTTGACGGCTTCTCCTCTGGCGCTCCAGCGGGTCTCAACTAAACGTTTAAGGCTAGTTCCGGTTATTTTGATGAGGATATCCCAGCTGTGTATTGAAGTTGAGAAAAAGGCGTGTAAACGGTCCAGTGTACCCAAAAATGTTACCGAATTGACTTCAGCTTCAGCAGCTCGAATTCCTGCTAAATTAAGAGAATGGTTTGAGCAGGAAATGAATAGGGCTTTGGGATTGACTTCTAGAATACGTTTTTGGACACCGTAGTTTTGACCTTTCATAGCCGCAGCATTATCATAGCCTTGACCCGTGCAGTGTATTATGTCTAAGCCATCCGAACAGTTTCTCTAGAATCCTCTCAGCGATTCCAGCAGCATGCTTGTCCTTTCTGTCGATGAAGTCAATAAAAGACTCTCGAACCTGCACCCCGTCACTATCCATGACAACGTACCGTAAAATTTGGGAAGTTTGATCCAGCTTTGAGATGTCAGGTGTACTGTCAAAAATAATAGGCAAATATTTGGCTTGTTTTACTTGCTGTATGATTTGTTTTTTAAACGTGATTTCCCAATATTGTAATAAATTCATTTTGTATTTGTGGAGATATGTATGTATTCGGTCTGGAACAAAGTTTAGTTCGAAGCACATGCTCCCTCAAGAGTGGATCGTACTTTGATAGTAATTTTACTAACTCCAAGAAATTGCCTTGATTTTGCCCTTCCAACACTTTTTCAGCTCGCTCGCGATGTCCACGGAGTGTCAGATTTTGCTTTGAGAGAAAACGAATGATGTCCAAGATTCTCTTCAGGTAGTCTCTCCAGATTTTCGTCTCTTGTATAATCAAATCTTGGGCCTTAGTGTCAATACTGTTCCCTACTCTCAGGCGAACTTCAAGTGCCCTCCAAGCAAGCGATGACTGAATTTGAGCTCTGCTGGTCTCATGCTTTTCTATTTTCGGGATAACCTCCACCACTCATTAAATCCACCTTTGGATTTAAATGAAGATTTGGTACTTGATCTTGTTGAGAAGAGTATGCAGGGGAAGCAAAATAAGGATTCTTTTTTTTGGCGAATAACACATCCACTTTCTAAGAACTTTCTCACCGTTTGACATTTGCCGGAAAAACCAAGCCTTTGAAAGCTTTCTAGCCTTTCCTTTTGCTGATTCTTGATGTCTTTACACCTATCTGAATTGACTGTCCATACGCTGAACTGTTTCAGATCCTTGAGTGACAAGGTGTATGCGAATATTATCTGTGATGACATCAGGCCAATCTCCAATGTCGTTCAGTCTAGATTTTATTATCCTGCTTTCTGTATTGCTTACACTGTCTGATGGTTCAGCTTCTTCAGTATGAATTTTTGAGGAGTGTACTAAAGACATGATTGTGTGCTTTCCTTTAGTCTCTAGAACCTGCGGTATTGAAGTATTTTCTTCTTCTTCATCATTCAGGATGTCGGCCTTATCATTTTTTCTGGATTCAATGATAACCGTCTCATCTTGCTTTGTTGCTTTTAATTGTTCAGTTAAGTCATACCCAATAACACCTCGCTTATAGTCGGTGGTCTCTGGTAATCATGTGACTTAAAATTGTCTCGATGCTTCTTTAAGCTTAAGAAATTTAAGAAACGTTGGGGGGGGGGGGGGGGGGGGCACCTTCCTGGTTCTTTTGTTCTTCTTCTTCTTTTCTTGCCTGTTTCTTCGTTCTCTTTTCAGCTCCGCTTTTGGTTGTTGTGTTTTCATCTATACAAATTATATTTTAGTGTTTTTTTTTTACAGAGCACTTGTTCAAAGAGAGAAAAAGAATTTTTTAAAAATATAACAGAATATAAACTAAAAATGCTTTACAGTAATTTTCGGCTTTTTGTAATCTGGAACTAAATAAAGTAAATAAGTATCGAATAATTTAATAAAAAGGATAAAAAAAAGGCCAACGATTTTATCATAATAATACGATAAACACATCTTTCTTTTCTTGTAATTAAAAGTGTTAAAGTTACCTTCTCGGTTTCAGCTCCATACAATTATATTTATTCAAACTTAATAATGAAATTTTAATAGAACTTTGATGCTCCTCAAGTGTCATTCTATTCATCAGTTGAGATGTTGGTATTTTACCTTTCTGAATTCTGTATGGTTACATTTCATTATTTTCAACAAAAGATAAGTGGCGCATGCGCAATAAGTAACAGATTTTCACTCTCTAGACTCTTTGATCCATGCCGTCAGCCGTTTCAATCAGAGATGCCGATTTCTCCGTCTGATCTTAAAATGGTTTTGAGGCGCCAGCCAGACTAGTCAGCCTTGAGCACTGTTCATCATTTTGTTTACGTTACAGTATTACAATTAACTAGTTAGTTAAAAAAAAAACTCGTAGAAAACAAAGGTTAGCTTATTTCAAAATATTGACATTACAATAGAATTATTTCCAAAATTAAACTATAAAGAATCATAAAGAAATGAATAAACTAAGACAATTGTTTAAAACTAGAGTTTAGTAATATATTTGTAAACTCTATATCTAGCTTAAACCAGTGGACTGAAAATGGCAAAATAGAAAGGTTGAAAGGTTGGCCTGTCTTCTTCTTCTTTATATTACAGAGCATCGATCAGTGTACAATGTGTCCGAAATAAATCTAGTAAATTAGATTCAAACTGTTCTATAGCTTACATTGTATTGAAGAAATAGTTAAGGAGATGAAACAAAATAGCGACATGTTTAAAATACAGTAGTTTATGTTTGTTCGTGTCCAAACAATTAGTCGTTTTTACTGAAACGCTCAGAGAAATTGGAAATTAATACACACTGGGGGAATTTTGGTGCCCCTCTCCACTTGGTGCCCTGTGCGGCCCGCACCACCCACACATTAGTAGCTACGCCACTGCTCACATACAATGAAACTAGAACTCGAAACGAAAATTAGAACACGGAGCAATGAGCTGATCTTTGGAAAACAATGACATAGTGTTTTCAATGTTACGTACTTTAGGTTTGGGCTCGTCCGAAGGTTTTCATTACCATAAATAGCAAGCTTTGTTGGTGTATCTGGTGTACAGAATGTAGGAACTGTTGTGTGTGGATGTGTGTTTATTTAACTGGTTCTCTTGTAGAACAAATAAATGTGTATTTTTTACTTGTTAGATTTATCTTTCAATAAAGTGTCTTTGATTCAATAAAGTGTCTTTGATATTGTTTAGTTTCTTTATTTATTTCAAAATCTCTGCAAACCTTCTCTTTATATTTTCCTACATTTTTCTTTAGGTTACCTTTTTCGCCTCCACATATTTCAATATCGTTGTATTGTATTTTTCTATATAGCTGCATTTTATTGCTTCACCAAATGTCAACTTGATCTTCAATATATAAAACGTAACAAAAAAGACTCTGTTTCAAATCTGGACTGGCAAAGAACAAACTCCTGGTACTGCTGTTGTGACCTGTTGGAATCTCAGGATTTGGTAGCTCTACCAAACACAAACCAAATAATCTTGAAGTGTCATTTTACAATGCTGATTTCTTTGTGTTCGTTTTGTACAAAACAAAACGGAAGGAAGAGCACTCTCGATCTAGGTTTTGTGATTGTCTTATAAAATGTGTAAAAACAAGTAGATCTCTCTTTCTTTCTCTCTCTCTCTCCCAATCTCTCTCTCTCTTTCTCTCTCTCTCTCTCTCTCTCCCGATCTCTCTCTCTCTTTCTCTCTCTCTCTCTCTATTTATTAATATTGTTATAGATCCAACCATGAGTCCCGATAATTGCTGAAGCTGAAAAAAAATTCATGGACGCCCGGTGTTTGGAAAGAAATATTTTAGTAGGATACTTTTTCCTCTTCTTTCCTGACTCGAGAAAGCCCGAGAGTTGAGGAGCAAATAATCAGTGGTGGACTTTCTTGTTGCTTCACCGACGGAAATGTAAACATCGGGGGAGGCCATCTGGCAGGAAGGTGCGGGCATCAGGGGAAGATAACAACAATTAAGACGTGACTATTGAAAAATTAACACCTTGTACCTTTCAGATAATTGGGACATCTCTAGGGCTGCAACAATGGCGTCGACCCAAAGAGCACCAAGAGGCGTCGACACTTTTCTCCCCTCCCCTGGACCCTCTAAAATAAACAAAGTTATAATTAAAGATTGTATTCCTTGAATAACACTAGAGTTATCTCGGGGACATTTTATTCCGTGACTCACGGATTTGTTGCCGGAGTAGTTTTCTCTTTAGGCTTTACAATGTGGGCTTTTATAAATGTAAGATTCTCTTGATGGCTTTCTTGGTGTACGACTTAATATTCAAACTTTTCCCAATTGACGTCATGTAATTATGATGTCAAGAGGCTTTTTAATTCTTTGAAATTATAAAACGTTTTAGACATAATTTTGTAAATTTTTCTGTCTTCGAATTACTTCCCTAAAAACCTAAAAATATTTTCTTGCGATGACCCCGCGTCCCGTTATTTTGTCTAAACTGTGTTACTGTGTTACTGTGTTGAAGTGCTGAGGGATAAAAGCTTCCCATCATCCCACCTCAAGAATAGCTATTTTACTGTTTTGATATAGAGTTACCCCCAAAACACGAGGGTCGCAGATTGTAAACACCACTATTCTTAGATCCAAAGCAAAGGTTAAGGCCTGGAAAAGATTTAGTTCTGATCATACACTTTATTATCCAGTCTAGAAGTTTACAATGAGATGAAAACAAATTTAAAAAATTAGGCATATTTGTTTTGTTTTATACGTTTCAGACGTTCCTTCAGATGTGAACATTTTGACATCCTCTATTCTATTACTATTAATGAGCACGTCTAGTTTATGTTTCAAACGTTTTAAAATGAATGAATATAGAAATGTGGCCTATGCTGGGACGGACTGGGTGTCAGTATCGGCCAGGGCATTTCTATACTGACGGCCCATAAATTGTATATTATATAATGGACATCCAATTCTAGATCTATCTGTCCTCAAAATCATTATGTTACGTTCGGTAATTTATCGATAGCACACAGTGAACACTATATCGTTATGGGGAATAGGCCTATATGGTAGGCCTTATGTTGCTTTTTAATCGCCAAGTGTGATGGCCCTAATAGGATGAAGCCTACTAGATGTACTAGCTCTGTCTGCGGATGTAGACTTACTAGGCTATTTTATTATTTCGAAAAACGGGTTAGATTCAATAATTAGGCCCTTTTAAAGTCTTTATAAGAGAGGTTTTTTTTTTTAATACATCACTAAGGGTGCCCGGCCCCTTTTATAAGAGAATGCTATAAAACCTTTAACAATGTTATACATGCCGCCCTTATCTTATAAAATACAGACGTGGCTTAAAAAAAGATAATTAGTGTGGTCCTACTGGCCCATTTGGGTACCGGCCCGCCGATATAGCCAGTTCGCCCCTGGGCCTATGGCTACTCACACTGTAATTTCTCAAAAACATGTTAAAGACTAACTTATTCATTCTTTAAAAAAGGGCTCCCCCCCCCCCCCTCAATACATCTTCTCCAGACAGCATTGGTTGATCATTTTCCCATGACGTCATGTGTTATTTTAGTCACTAGAGTTGTTTCTATTTTGCTAACTTGACTTGACAACATTTACCTGTCCGAATCCTGTCTAGGCTATTTACAACTTGTTTAGAATCTGTTCATTGACGTATGCCAGTGTGGCCGTAGAGAAATGTAGTCTAGATGTAGACCCCTTCATCTCTGTTTTGGCTTGGACGTCGCTCGAGGCACTCAATGTTTTGTTTTTTGAAACGTATTCTGATCTTTTGTTATTACTGGTTTTAATTAGGACGAAATAAGGAAAGAGAACAACAAAGAGAGAGAAAGAGAGAGAGAGAGAGAAAGATAGAGAGAGAGAGAAAGATAGAGAGAGAGAGAAAGATAGAGAGAGAGAGAAAGATTCAACAAGATACGTCATCAAGAATGTCAAGGTCGTATATACCTACAGCCAATAATCTAGCCCTAACCTATATATCTTCCCTACTCCAATCACCCTGACATCAGCAAGTATATTCTCCAGTCGCAGCAGCTGTCTTCCTATTGGGTCATCAATGACTCATCTCTTCGTCGAATTTTTTGTTAAAATGTTTTTTTTCTTCTTCTTCGTTAGTTCTTAACTCGTAGTAGCCTCCCCTCTCTTCCTGGCAGCACCCCCCCCCCCCCCCTTCTTTTTATCTCCTATGTCTCAAGCTCTCTCTCTCTCTCTCTCTCTGTTTTTTTTTAAAACTCTATCGCTAACTTCACTATCCATCTCTCACACTCTCTCCTTCATACTATCTTCCGTGATTTCCTTCATCTCTACCCCCCCCCTCCCTCCCCCGCCCCCAAGACATCGTCTCCAGACAGCATTGGTTGATCATTTTTTCCCATGACGTCATATGTTATTTTAGTCACCAGCGATTGGCTGAGGAACTAGTTGGTGAAGCAGTGCGACGAGGAGCCTTGTTTTTAAATACTAAATGCGTAAGCCAGGCCGAGTGCTGTCCGTGACCTCATTACCTGGACGTTGCGCACGTTTGGACAGCACTTCACATTTTGGAGTTGTGAACAACATTTCTGCAGTTTTTGTCGTTGCATTGATTTTGATTGGTCTTTGGAAATAGACAGTCAAGAGAGAGAGAGAGAGAGTTCCTCCGTGTATAGAGACAGAGAGAGAGAGGAGATGAGATTATTTCAACTATCTGTATTGATAGTTTGTGGGGTGGAAGAGAGAAATTCAGTGTCAACGTTTTCCTCTAGTCCAGAACTTAGTCAGGTCCTAATGTCGGCTTACGGAACTAAAAGCTGATTTAATATCAAATTATAATTGTACAATTTGTACTAACAGAAAGGGCCCTCACCGAATCAATATATAAACTATTTAAATTAGTTTCAATTTAATTCTACCTCGGAAAGTGTTAAATTTTTGCATGCAGTATTTTTTTTGTTCTTTCAACGTAGTAAACTTTCAGGGCTGGGATGGAAAGGTGGGGGGAGGGGGGCTAGAAATCAATAATTTGGAAGGAGACAGGAAGGGAGCTTAGTCCTGCAGGATTATGGCAATGATCTTGTGGTTCTTTCCCTTAGATAAGCCGGGTACTTAAAATGTTTTTTTCTTTTGAATAGTCCTCACTTCTCTATCACTTGTTCTCTCTCTCTCACACACACACTCTCTCTCTCTCACACACTCTCTCTCTCTCACACACACTCTCTCTCTCTCTCTGCTGAAGTCTCCATATCCATGTTTTTAGACAAAATATCATGCTTTAAAATTAAAACCTACAATTTTACAGGATTCTAACAGGACAGAGTCCAGCTGCTAACACCTCTGGGCCTCACACAATATTTGCCACGTCATCACTCCTTCAAAGTGCACGTGCAGAGAGGGGTGGGGCGAGGAAGGCAAGGTGTATAGAGACGTAAGCGCAGACCTAGTTAGAGGTAAGAAAGTCACTGGGCAGGAGGGAAGGAAGAAGCCCCATTAAACAAATATCTGATCAAATGTCACTTGACCTTCACCTTGACAAAATGCACGTGTTTTTTAGCCATGCCTTACCTCCGTCTCTCCGCACTCAATTCACAGTGTAAGTGTGTGTGTGTGTGTGTACGTTAGTTTGTGTGTGTGTGTGTGTGTACGTTAGTTGTGTGTGTGTGTGTGTATGTGTACGTTTGTGTCTAATGATTGAGTGTTTGAAAAGGTGAGAAGGTAAATCACGTGTTCAATGTAATCCGTAAGTCAATAAAACCTTCGCAAGGTGAGTGCTTCTTTGCAGTTAGGGCTCACTATTCTGTTTTTCGGCCTTTGAAGTTTTTTTTTATGCAATCAGTTACATAATATTGTCGACTATGGATCATTTCATAGAGATGAGTGTAGCTGGTAGATAGTGTCATGTTTTTCATCTGGCTTCTAGTGTACATTGTCATGGGGAAATTTAAGTTTGGCTTCCAGTGTATTTTCTAATGTTGAATTTCGATAGAGGTGTCAGAATTATAATTTGTCTGGTTGAGTTTTTAGTATAGCTTCTATTGTGTATTGTAATGTTACATTTTTATTGCGGTGTCAGAATTATATTTTGTCTTTTGAAATTCATTAGAGTGGCTTCCGGGGTACATGTTGAAGAGCCTAAAGAAAAAAATTATTCATCTAGATGTAGAAATGCACATCTTTACCTGGGCAAACAAACATTTATTCTATGAGTAAGGTCACTTTGACCCAGACCCGGAAGTATGGATGAGCAGCAATTATATTTTAATTTGTCTGTTTTTTAAAGTTATGTTTTCTGCCTTCAACAACGAACATGAAATAAAAATGAATAACAATGATACTCAATTATAATACTCATATACCTAAAACTTGAAAGTTCTAATTATATTCTGACTAGAGACTTTAGAATCATTTTCTTTTCACAATGTCTCTATGCGAGGAATTGAAAGCAGGGCTGTATTTAAACTTGACCTCGCTTTGCTAGGACCAAAATAAAATGCTCTAAAACAGTCTATGTATCTGAGTTTCAGACGTGAATACTTCCACAGTAAGTTAAGTCACTCAGATTGACCTCTTGGTTTTTTTTTTTTTACTTTTTTTCTCCTCAACTCGAGATTCATTTGTTTGTCTCAGCATAGAACTGAATTGTTGAAACAAATATTTGGGAACTAAGACTACAAAATAAATTTCTGTCTCCATCTGAAGAGCTATGTATTTACTGACTAGCTCTATCGTCCGGTGATCCCCTGTCAACAAGAGAAAGACGTCTTTCATATTCATCATAGCCCAGGAGCCAGCACTTGACTTCGAAATGAGATGCGTACTGAACGAAGAGTCTCAAACTATTATGAATGGGCAACAAAAATACTATTTGAAAAAAACAACAAGAAGAAAACACAAAACGTGTGTGCACGGAGACTTAGATCTGTAGACCTATAGAATTGATTCCCTCCCCCCCCCCCCCCCATCACATGGACAAAAAAATGATACTAAAATAAATAAATGCCATTTCCAGAGATAGCGAGTGTACGTCGCGTGACAGCTATTGTTAGGTTGATAAGGACTATAACTCTTACACCTGAAAAAAAATCAAGTCAAGAGCTATTGAATTTTCCATCAGATGAATTTCTTTTAAAAACGTAGATTGTCTCCCCTGTCACTAATATGTATAGTAAATTAAAAAAATGGAGATTCTAAAGTTAACTTAGTGGCGTTCTTCTGCCACTAAAAAGGAAGAAAGTCTCTTGCTCCAAAAGTTTTGCAATCAAAAGAGGCTCTAGCGCAGGCTTACCATCAGCTGGCGGTCCATCTGGGAGATATCACTCAAGTGCCAAGGGGCTAAACTATTGTATTGCTCGTCTCTTGTTTATTACCCGTGATGCATTTATTTGCCAATGTCTATCAGCCCCCCCCCCCCTTTTTTTTTCTAGGTGTCTGTATTTCTCTTGACAAAATCTTCCCTCCTTACATGCTACCCTCCCCATCCGCAGCTCTATCTACCTTACTGTGTACCTAGTTACTAGACATTGATACACTGGCACCTGCTTCCCCAGTAACCATAACACGACTATTTCGTTTTGGCGGTTCGCTTCCGTTTCTGTCAGCTGATAATAATTTCTCCTCCGAGTTGATTCTTGTTTCCTTTGTTTTTAAATATCAACTAAAATAATGTTCTTCTTCTTTTTTTATATTCATTGAATTTTTTTTCTTTTTCAATGTTTCTCTTTAGATAGGGGATTTTTTTTTTTGATCTTAGTGGAGGAACGGTATTTGATACTTTCATTGATGGCGGAAAAACTATAAGTAGCTAGCTATTTGTTGTAGCCGGTGTAAATAAAGGAAGTTATGTTTATCTTTTAAAGTGATGGATTATTCCATTTTTTGTAGTTTTGATTTAGTTGACAAACATTGGAGTTCAACTTAACGTCCTCGACATTATTTAGTTTTTCATGAAAATCTGGAACTTTATAGATTCAATTAACTACAGTACATAGAAAGGTATTTAAGAATGATTTCGCTCAAACTTTCTAACTAGTCACACATGAAACCTGAACTTATTGTGTTCTTGTGACACTATAATGAACAATAAATGTTTACATCAAGTAATATCTTTATCTTTTTAGCCCAGTTTCAAGCCTCAAGATACAAACACATGAACATAGAGAAACACACACACATGCTTTACCACAGTTCAAAAGACCAGGGATGGTCAAACAACCCTGTGTTTTCATATTTTTGTTTAGCAAGCGTGGTTCGTTGGTTAGATTACAATAAGCTGAAGCTGTCTATGTTTTGATGGCCAATAGCCCATTGGCTAATAAAAAGGTCGGAAATGGTATGTAGAATTATAGGATTATTTGGATAAGAGGAAACATGATGTGCAACTAGTGCTGGTGAAGAGACGCGTCTCTTCATTGTACGGCAGATTTGTAAGCATCATAAGTTGTGGGTCTCAAACTGTCTGGCCATAGTTAATAAAGAAAAATAGATCTTTAGTCAAAAGGCTTCAGAAAAAAGTTATTTCTCCTGTTATTTGACTCAACTTGAGATTCACGTCTTTGTTTGATTTTTTTGTGTATTGAACTGAATTTGTCAAACAATCATTTGGGAACTAATTCAGTGTTATAAACTTTTTTTTTTTAATTCATTTTATTCAATTTGTACATTTTATTTTCATAACAAAGTGCACTTATAAAACGAATAGTTTACTTATGACTCGAGCATGTCTAGACTAGGAAGTACATGGACCTTAACAATCGTGGTCCTGATGGAAATGGTAAGAGAGTGGTAAGGCGTTTGGCTTTTGAAAGGAGAGGTCTTCAGTTCGAATTCATGTAAAGATTGGAGTCTGCATTTTTAGTACGTCTCTGAGTCCACCCAACTCTAACGGGTAGCTCGGTAACTGAAGGCGGTTGGCAAAAAAAAATAAAATATCTTCCTCCTTAGATCGCAAGGTCTGAAAGGGGTACCTATACAACTTTTTTTTATATTATTATGAGCCATGCAAAATATTGAGAACCACTGTCACAAGAGTTGACATCCATTATATTTACTAATAACACATCAGAGAAATCATTACGCTTCTGCTACATCAAGTAAGTCAAAACCAGATTTAGAGATATCGAAATCAAGCTAAGAGAACTGAAACACGCTGTACTTATTCTTGGATTCATTTGTATAGCGCCTTTGAAGTGAGCAGCTCGAGCCAGTGACAGTCAGATATGGTTCCATCTCACTTGCACTCGTTCGCCAGCCAGTTACCTAACACAAGATTTGTGTAACAGGACATAAGAATAGACCAGGTAGATAAAAATCTCGGGGTCAATCAAACTCAATATCAAAACTCGGATGTTACTGACCTTGTACTTTTATCGCAGATCGGTCAGTGTGTTGACATGAATGACTTATATCTGTTACTGGACAAGATAACCATGACACGATTATTCACCTAACACTTTGTTTGCTTGGGTTTATAATAATAATAATAAATCAAAACAAGGTTACAAAAACAGTTTGTGTGGAAAAGTGGAAACACAAACTCAAAATCCACCCTCGAAGTGGTCTGCTCAGGCAGGGTTTAATATTTTGAGAAAGAATATCAGAAACTAATCACCTAATCAACTACTCAACTACTCAACTACTCAACTAATCAACTACTCAACTAATCAACTAATCAACTACTCAACTAATCAACTAATCAACTATCAACAACCACGAGATCCCATCTCCATTCATATGTCGAAAGTGTTTGTTACTTCGACTAACGACTTGATACCCACATTGTTAATATCAATATGTATTTAATTAACTGATAGTTCAGAGAGTGTGAAATTTGAACCTGTTACTGAAGGATTATCTAATTTAAATAATTGCTTTGTAAAAGGTCAATGTCTCATTCAAAGCCTCAACAAAGAAACTTTTCCCTTTAGTTTGTTGTCATGGATTATCGGGGACGCCTGTACTTTACATGTGAAATAGGCAACGCTACATATCAATTGTTGATTTAAATTATATTAGACTTATATGTATTTAAATAGATTTTTCTCTTTAACAAAAAGTTGCTTTTTTTTTAAGTAAGTAGCTTAGTGGCTAGAAAACAACAACAAAATAAACATTTGGGTGTGAGTTTTTTTTTTACAGAATTCTCCAGAATTGCGAGAAGTTTGAAGTTCGAGCAATGACGTCATAATGATCATTTCTGAAGGCACGTCCACAGTTTCAGTGAAGTAACCGTCTACAGATATGGGGAAAAAAGAACCGTTTACGAACCTTTGAAAATGTCCAATTTGTGTGATATTGTTGAAAGTAAGAACCCCTTGAAAGTTGAACATTTTTCGCTGACTGGTTAGCGCTTTTGAATTTGCAATGAACGTCTGTAATACAGAACGTAACCACAGTGATGTGAGCTCAAGGAACCATGCCCACAGTTTTAGTGCAGTCTTGCAGGATGTGAGCTCAAGGAACCATGCCCACAGTTTCTAGTGCAGTCTTGCAGGATGTGAGCTCAAGGAACCATGCCCACAGTTTCTAGTGTAGTCATGCAGGATGTGAGCTCAAGAAACCATGCCCACAGTTTCTAGTGCAGTCTTGCAGGATGTGAGCTCAAGGAACCATGCCCACAGTATCCAGTGCAGTCTTGCAGGATGTGAGCTCAAGGAACCATGCCCACAGTTTCTAGTGCAGTCTTGCAGGATGTGAGCTCAAGGAACCATGCCCACAGTTTCTAGTGCAGTCTTGCAGGATGTGAGGTCAAGGAACCATGCCCACAGTTTCTAGTGCAGTCTTGCAGGACGTGAGCTCAAGGAACCATGCCCACTGTTTCTAGTGCAGTCTTGCAGGATGTAAGCTCAAGGAACCATGCCCACAGTATCTAGTGCAGTCTTGCAGGATGTGAGCTCAAGGAACCATGCCCACAGTTTCTAGTGCAGTCTTGCAGGATGTGAGCTCAAGGAACCATGCCCACAGTTTCTAGTGCAGTCTTGCAGGATGTGAGCTCAAGGAACCATGCCCACAGTTTCTAGTGCAGTCTTGCAGGATGTGAGCTCAAGGAACTATGCCCACAGTTTCTAGTGCAGTCTTGCAGGATGTGAGCTCAAGAAACCATGCCCACAGTTTCTAGTGCAGTCTTGCAGGATGTGAGCTCAAGGAACCATGCCCACAGTATCCAGTGCAGTCTTGCAGGATGTGAGCTCAAGGAACCATGCCCACAGTTTCTAGTGCAGTCTTGCAGGATGTGAGGTCAAGGAACCATGCCCACAGTTTCTAGTGCAGTCTTGCAGGACGTGAGGTCAAGGAACCATGCCCACTGTTTCTAGTGCAGTCTTGCAGGATGTAAGCTCAAGGAACCATGCCCACAGTATCTAGTGCAGTCTTGCAGGATGTGAGCTCAAGGAACCATGCCCACAGTTTCTAGTGCAGTCTTGCAGGATGTGAGCTCAAGGAACTATGCCCACAGTTTCTAGTGCAGTCTTGCAGGATGTGAGCTCAAGGAACCATGCCCACAGTTTCTAGTGCAGTCTTGCAGGATGTGAGCTCAAGGAACCGTGCCCACAGTTTCTAGTGCAGTCTTGCAGGATGTGAGCTCAAGGAACAATTCCAGCAGTTCAAGGAAATCTGAAACGTATTAAATAGACTATTTTAAAAGGAGGGAATGAACGCACGCCGACAGACGGAGAGACTGGTCTAGTGAGGTCATGTTATGTCTAGCTAATGACTCAGTGTATTAATTCTCGATTATTAAGTCCCCCCCCCCCCCCCGAGCTTACACAATCTGGGTCACTTGAGATGACGGACTAATTATCAATGCATCAAGAACGTAAATGATTCGGGTGAAGACTGCCGGGAGGAGTGGGGGAGTTATAGACGGAAGCGCAATTCTGAGCAGTGACTCTCAAGTTTTTTTAAAATACTTATAGTGGTTGCTGTTGCACTTTAAGTTATAATTTAAAATGCTTAATCCATTATGTGACGTAGACATCCAGAGAAAAGAACGGATGATTACCCTGCTTAGACCTTTCAAATGAACCCAAGTCCAGGGAGTTCTGGGAAGAATGGAAGTAACAAAACGGACTCCAGTATTTCTTAATTACCAACTGTTTGAACTCGATTCTCAGTACATCAACTCATAAGGACATTTGGTGACTTTCAGGCATCTATCGCCGGACTTCTGTGTCCACTGTTAACAGATTAATCAGGAGTCGCTTGACACTGAGATTGGGTCAGGAGGTCATGACCAGAAGTGTTACGTCCAGGGGACCTTGACATTGGTTCAAATTTATAAGGACAGAATTGCATCTTACCGACTGAATACAGTTTTTGATGAGGCCTTCTTAAAATTGAATTATTATATTTCAGAAAAGTCCTTACGTTTCATAGAAATTCTTACATTTTTGATATTGTTGCACTACTTTAGAGTCTCTAGTTTAGATACTCTGATTTACTGTCTCTGATTTAAAGGTTCTGATTAAATATGTTTTAAGAGTGTAAGATTTTTAAATGATCTAAGAATGTAACCAAATAGAAACATCACGTTAGCTCCTTGGATTCACTGGAAAACAAGTATAGAATTTTACAGACCGGATCTACATTCCTATCAACAAAAGATGCAGCACTACTAGAGTACAAATTTAGAAAAACTTTAGTACAACTTTAGTACAACTTTAAAAAAACTAGTAAACATTAAAAAAAAAAAGAAAGAACAAAAACCTGAATTTAAAATAAAATCGAATGAATGAATTCAAATATATATACTGCTTCGCTATCATCTTGAGGTTTAATGTCAGACGACTCACAGATTCGCTGGATGTTTGGAAAGAGATTCTTATTATCAGGAGGTACTTCGTATACCTGCAACGTCATAGGCAAAGTTTTCAGAGGACACTGTTAAGAAACTAGTGAAATTACTTGAGCCTGTCATGTCCAACTTAATCTTTTTAAAAAAAAAAATGCGTTGTATTGCACTGTAGGAAGAATTTCGAGGAAGTGGACTGGTAAACTAAAAATCCAATTCTCTGTCAGTCCACTCAGATCTCCCAGATATTTGACTTTATATTTTACATTCCAAGACAGTTGGCTCTCCCTTAAACAAAAACATGAATATTTGTTTTTATATGATCTCCGTACAACGCCGTTGAGTATTGCCGGTTTGTCTAGGCTTCAACTTTTCATACATAATACTTTTATTTCAAAAGTTTAGTAATGAATACAAGTTTGCATACCACAACAGTTCTCATGATCACAACAAAAAAGGTTTGCATACCAACGCCAAACATTCTCATCGTACAATGTGTTCTCAATATCGAGTATCTATAGAGACACTATTATGCATGTATCCTGATTTACCTACAGGCAACACAAACTATACCTTATGGCCCACAAGAAACAATTAGCCTTTTAATACAATAGTTTGACAAAAAGCTTACGGCACAACAAATAAATACAAAGCATTGTACGAAAATGTAGATTGACTGGATACTCTTATGAGAATGTAGATTGACTGGATACTCTTATGAGAATGTTGCAAAGAAGGATGACTCAAAATAATATGTACGACTATTTAAGATCTACATGTTATTTGGTAATTGCATGATTCTATCCTCTATGTAAGTAAAAAAGTAAAGTTCCCCTTTCAGACCTTGTGATTTCTGTGATCATGTTACAGTCATCTGATTCTGTGGCCTACGGAATGTAATGAAATGAATGAAAATCAATGTTTAAAAGATTTTGTTTATTTTACAATTACTATTTCTTTTTCTCTACCAATCCTTGTAGTTTTAGAATTCAATTTATACGGTTCCATTACTACCATTATATTTTTTTTTATTCGCTAAATCCGACTGCTTGGGATAATTGCATCAATGTATTTCACTTTCAGTAACTGAGCTAATTGCCGAGTGATTATCTCCCATTTCTTCGTGCTGCAAGTCTGTGCACGATCCTTGACACTTTTTCTTTGAGACAAGGCGTTTCGACCTTGACCCATCAAAGTGCTACTAACAATGAATGTACTATTATGACACATAATCGTGTCTTACATTGCTCTAATAATTGACATTATAATTAAACATTCACTTGGCACACTTTTTTTTTTTTACAATCATATATTTTTTTCAAATCAAGGGCAAACAACTCAAACAACCTTCATCAATTTAAAGACAAGATTATCGAACATAACTTTTCACAACTGTTGCTCTTGTTGCTTCCCTTGTTAGCGGAAGTAGTTGACACTTACATAAACAATTAGCACGCCTTTCACCGTTTCAATGTTACTCAATAACTAATAAGTTAGAACTATATCCGCTAATTGGGTCATTGAGACATGTTCTTTAACATTGTTTCTCATAAGAAAGCCTTACATAGTATAGTCAATATCACGAGGTCAGAGGGGCCATCGTAAAAATAACAAATTATCAGCTAAAATATAAAAAGTAAAGCACCCCTCTTTCAGACCTTGCGATCTACAGAGCGGGTGATGCAAATGTTATCTGTTTCTATGGCCAACGGTTAACATGGGTGTCATGTGACCAGGACAAAGACAAAGGGTCTATACGTTTACCAAATAATGTCAGGTATCCATTAGAGTTGGTTGGCCAAGGGACGTCCTAAGATTCAAAATCTAAGATTCATCACTGAGATTCGAAGCCGAGTCCTCACGGTTCAGAAGCCAAGCGCATCAACACTCAGCCACCATGCCGCCAGCCAATCTATAGATCTATTTAAAAATTTGATACATCATCATCAGTACATCAACAGCATCATTAATTTAATATTTCAATTGATTTTTTAATTTGAACCAGGTGATGAGGTGCCCCTTAACCCCTGCTCATTCAATTAAACACAATGGAAACACAACAGGTAAATGAAATAGAAAAATCAGAAAGGTAAAACACAAACTTAAGATGAAGCAAGAATACAGTGCATACACTTCTTTCATTTCTGAGAAGTTTTGAATGTTCCAAGACTAGACCTAGTTCTAGTAGCTGCAAGAGTTCTGCCGACCATTTCCATAAAATAAACAAAAAATGAATACTAAAATGTCTGACAGTTACCTGTGAAAATACATTTCATTGTTGTACCAGCAAACCGATTTCCTGATCAACAAACAACTGTTAAAGCCTACGTGTCACAACCTAGATTTGGCTAATCGTGAGGTTCAGAGTCAAAGTATGAACTTCCCGGATGAGGATGACATTGAGAGTCACGTGACTAGAGTCTACTCCTTGCTTTCCTAACCGATACAGTTCAATAAAATTGTACTCTAACGCTGCAGAGTTCTCACTATGATCATCTAGCCAAACAGACGTGACTATATAATATATATAATATATATAAACATAATAGTTTAACTGATTCCTTTTCATTGTAATATATTATGTCCTTAGTGCGACAGACACGGATATAAAGTCGTAATTTTATAACCAGGTAAAGTGTGTGTAATAGTCTGATGCCTGTTAGTGAGAGTAGGTATTGAAGTCGTAATTAACTGATAGTCTGTCAAGTTCAGGAACAAAGTTTTGATTTTTTTTTGTTCCATATCATGTTACTGAGAAGTGATGGCATTGATCCTCAGATCCAGTTGACCCAGCTGTTGGACGGTGATGACTAGAGATTTGATTTGCTGTAAAACTTCTTTCATTTGAACATCAGTTATTTGGTTTTTATCTTCATCGGTTCATCAGCTTGCGCTCTTTAAGTCTCTCTCTCTCTTTCTGTCTGTCTGTCTCTCTCTCTCTCTCTCTCACTTGTGTATAAGCATGAGTTTTCAGCTCAGACCGATTGGACACTTTGATCAAATTGAGAAACTCGCATTGAAAAATACTTAGAAGCATGACGGCAAAACCTTTTTACAATCACGTTTAACGACCTTGAGCTAGAAGTCTGCCTGACCTCGGTACCAAATGGTACTATTGATCGAGTTAAGTTCACACATAGTTCAAGACCTATCGATAACTTGTAGGGTTTAAGTATTGGGCTTGTTTTGGTGGATGACGTTTGTAAAGTGATCAATATTTATTAATGCCCCTATTAATGCCCCTATATAAATGGGTCCTTATAAAAGTTCTTGACTGGGAATAGTTTTTTTAGTTGCTATTTAATTGGGTAGCGGAATGAGGTAAAGAGACCGGAAGTTGTTTCCTATTTGTTTCGTTTGTCTTACAATTTTCAGGCGTCACTTGAGGGAACAAGAAAAAGACAATTACGCCCTCGCTGAAACCTTATGGAGGGGTTAGCAGCGGTTAGGGAGGTAACCCTCGTGATAGAGTTAGTGTTGGCACGGTTCGAACTCAGGACCTTCAAAATAACAATCTTGATACGATAAGACAAAACTCGACCCGTAGAAGCTGTTAAAAAGTCCCATATAAGTTGTCTGATCCAGCAGACGACATTATCTACCGATGGAAGTTATTTTTTTTTTTTTTTGAAAGAAAGATTGTGCAAATCTCCAAGAGACGGAATTCGAGCCTAGTACTATGGTGTCGAGCGACAATTAAAGCAGAGACCATCCACTAGGCAGCAGTTTGTAATGTTTTTTTTCAATTTCACTATTAAATAAAGTTTTCTATTCTGAGATATAATAATATTTATTTTAAATTTTTACTCGCCATTACTTTTGACACATCTCTACTTCAATAAATCTTTTAACACACTGTAGAATATGTTAAAGCTTTTGTTTTCTTAAACGAGGGGTTGAGAGTTCGAATCTCAGTGAAGACTGGGATTTATAATTTCGAGATTTTTAGGCCGCTCTTCCCCCCCCCCCCCCTCCAAGTCCAACCAGTTATAATAGGTACCTGACATTAGTTGGGGAAAGTTAAGCGGTTGGTCGTTATCCTGGCCACATGACACCCTCGTTAACTTTCGGCAATAGAAAAATATAACCTTATATATAAGGTCTGAAAGGGGTACTTCACTTTTTTTTTATGTCATTCTAGACCTATACTTCTGTATGATTGCAAGAAGTATTTACAACTTACGAGGCCGATCAAAGATAGCTTATGTTTTACCGTACGAGTTCCGATATTCGAAGTCAAGTCAGCTGATTTAATATAATATCTCAGATTGGTGGGGACTGGCTGTGACGTGTCATTAAGTAAACTTGATAATACTTGTTTGAACTTCAAGACATGTGAAGCTGCTTGATTTGATAAGAGTTTTCAGCCTCTAGTTTTTTCGGGTCATTTTCACTGCGTGAGTTTTGCCAATGACAATGTCGGTGTGTGTGTGTGTGTGTGTGTGAGTGTGTGTGTGTGTATAAGAGAGAGAATTAAATTATGTGTTTGCTTTGGATGTATAGTGGATGTGCGGGTGTGGCATGTGAGAGAGGCCTAATGGGGTTGATGTTCAATTAGTAACATCTTATGAATTACCTACCCTTTTTTTTCTCTGGAGTCATCGTTTCATAACCCATTATTAACAAACTCATCATTTATTTCAATTAGTCAGAGAGAGAGAGAGAGAAAGAGGTGATTGAGAGGGAGGGAGTGTGTGAGAGAGAAGAGAGATAGAAAGGAAGACAGAGTGAAAGGGGAGAAAGACAGAGCCATTGGGAGACAAAGAGTGTTAGAGAAGGACATTGAATGAGAGACAGACGGACAGACACAGTGCAAAAAGGTGGGGAGGGGAAGAGCGAGTGAGAGACAAAGAGAGACAAAAGTGACAGAGAGACTAGAAAGATAGAAAAGAAAAAGAAGTGATGGTATTGCATTGAAAAAAAAAAAGAGATTCTCTTTTAAAAAATCAATGAACTAGAAGGCGTTTAAACATGAAACCCAACAATCTCATTGATAAAGAAAGTCTCTACTCACACCACTAGTTCATATAAACACACTTAATTGGAACATTGAATTGCCTGATGAACTCACAATTAAGAGCTTGTCTGAATATATTGATGCTGCGCCTTTGATCACAACAGAGCCATGATGAAGTGGCAGAGATCTATTGCACATCATGATGTTATGGACCAGTGGAATTGTTCCACAACATTAGAGAGGGATGAATTGAAATGACAACATTTAAGTATCGAACACAACTTGACGATAGCGGGTTATTGGGGATTGATTGTCGGATTGAACAAAAGTAAATACCTGGTCTTGAGCAACTGTCAGGACATAGGAAAATAAACCCTTGGGAACAAATTAAGTTACAGCAAGTGCGTGAAGACATTGACTTTAAGTGACTAATTATCAAATTTGCCGAGAGAATTTTTAGCATCTTTAGCAATGCTAGGTTATAGTGATATCGTGTTGATAACTCGTGCAGGTTAGATAATTTTGGTTTTAGTGGCATCATGTTAATAACTCGTGAAGGTCAGATAAACTAGGTATATAACTCGTACAGGTAAGATAATTTAGGTTTTAGTGACATCATGTTTATAACTGTATAATTATGATAATCTAGGCTATTTTCGATGTAGATTGAACGGATTGGTATATGTACAGCTTTAGAAGTAAAACAAATTGAATAAATTAATCTAGTTACAATTTAGAAATTGTCGCACCATTAGTCATAGTTGTCCATCCAGGTGGTCATTTCCTCGTTACTGACCAAACTAGTGACATCATTCATTTTGGAATCATTCAGGCGTTCTCCATCCATCATGGGAACTAATTATTCCTGGCCTCTTGTCAAACTCTCTTGACCTTTGACATCTTTCACACGTCGCTTCCAGGGCTGGCCCTAATCTACAGCAATATTAAGGAGCTGGAAGAGGAGGATACCAAAGGGAAGGGGAGTGTTGTGGAAAATAATTGATCACAGTGACAAATGTACACGAGCTGGTCAATTTAAAACTTGGATAAGGCATACACTGTAGGTGTGAATAGTCTGCCTTCCAATTCAGTTTTATTTTCTTTGAAATTGTTGTAGGTAGAGTTGCTGTAGAATATTTTAACTAAGAAGTTCAAAGACTAAAAATAAATTATAAAGATTGACTGCTGTAGGGGTTGAACAACTCTATGGAAAAATACAATCGACAAGCTTGTAGTTAAAGGAAATCCAGGTGGACGAACATAAAAACAAACTATGTTTAGGCCAATTGGCCTTCATCAGATACAAACTAATGAAAAAGACAAAACAATTAAGACAGAGTCTTTTAGTAAACGATTAGCCAGCAACAACATCAGCTGGAGAAGTTAACTAAGACTTTTTTGTTTGTTTGCTTTATAATTTTTGAAGGCCTTAGGTTCCAAACTCAAAGAGATATATAGATATTGAGCACTTAATATGCACGAAAACTGAGCTATAAATTACACAAGGTAGTTACTGACTGACATTTAACATACATTTGACAAATAACTTGCTATCTAAATTACATAGGTCAGACATCTGACTGACATACCTAACATATGACTAACAAATGACTAACATTTGCTAACATAGTACTGATCTATGTCTTTCATATGACTGACCTGTGACTTACATATGACTGAACTATGACTTACATATAACCGTAACTTGTGTTGAACACCTTAGCGTGACACTGACGAAATAATAACTCAGTCAAGTAAAACGGCTCAACATAATTTCTTAACTTGTTTCAAACTATTAGAAACATAGGTCTGACAGCCACGATATCCTAACATTCGCATATTATGAACAAACTAAAAATAGAACACGTCACTGACATGTAAAAGAGATACAATCATCATTATACATTTTACAGACATGTTTTATACAGGGGAGATAAGTTTGATCAACGCAGATCATTTCTCCCCCTTCTCTTCTTATATTTTCTTCTCCTCCCTACTCTGGAAGCTGACCAACAAAGGTTTATCTGTGTGTTAATTGATGTACTCTTGTAGACCAATATACAAAGATGATCGAACCAGGCATATGGACATGTGTTTGTTTTATTTATTTACTCCTAAATTATAATCTCAACATCCAACGCCCATCTCATCATTGAGGTCAATTCATAGTTGATATTTATTTACCTGGTTTAATCCTTTGATCTTTCAAACCTTTCCCACCCCTTCGCCCTTTAATCTAAATATTCCACCCTTTCCGATCCCAGATCTCTCTAGCTCCCTTGTTTTTTTACACAAGATAGGTAGCGAAGTTGAAGCAGCTATTTTCATTTCCGGTTCCATTTCGCCAGGTAGACAAACACAAGTCGGAGAGTAGTAAATATCTCCAGGTGATACTTTACTTTGTGTGTCTCCCTACGTGTATACAACGAGTCTTTGATCATCCAACGAGGACTAAGACATCAGTTGCTATTGCCCAGTGGAAACCAGCATCAGGGGGCATCCAAGAATGAAGGTGGTAAAGAGGGCGCGTGATGCTGGCTCCATAGCGATCTCATCTTCGCCCTTGTGTGAACAGTAGGAGAGAAATAGCAAATGTAGCAGAGATTTACCATTGTTATTTAAACAGCAGCGTCATCCTTGCTACTTCAAAACAAAATGGCTCGTTTGTTATAAGTAAAGATAAGTGTTACCTAAGAATCGTTAAGGTAAATCCATATCGATTCTTCCTATGTAAATATATTACGCTGTGGAATCGATATCTCCCTGCGTGAAGCATACAGAGATTCGTTTGTAGGCTAAGACAAGGAAAGTAAATGAAAGCACTGTTTCGCAAACGTTTTCTTGAATGGAACACTTTGCACATTCTGAGCATTTAGCGGAACACTTTGCACATTCTGAGCATTTAGCGGAACACTTTGCACATTCTGAGCATTTAGCGGAACACTTTGCACATTTTGAGCATTTAGCGAACACTATGCACATTCTGAGCATTTAGCGGAACACTTTGCACATTCTGAGCATTTAGCGGAACACTTTGCACATTTTGAGCATTTAGCGGAACACTTTGCACATTTTGAGTATTTAACGGAACACTTTGTTTATTTTTTTTTTACAAGAAATAATTGTGCAGAATTTCAGCTTGATCCTAGATTTGGTGTGAGAGAATTGATGTGTTGTACAAACTCTTTTCCAGGCAAACAAACTGTATCAGCTTATATAAACTTTGTAATTAATTGTATTGACGGTAAGTCTAGAGTTTATCTGGTTCCAACTAAAGACATTACACACGGTAGTATGAGTTTTTAATGTATTGTCTCTTCTTTTTTCTTTCAATCTACTCTCTCTCTCTCACTCTCGCTCTCTCTCTCTCACTCGCTCTCTCTCTCTCACTCGCTCTCTCTCTCTCACTCGCTCTCTCTCTCACTCGCTCTCTCTCTCTCACTCGCTCTCTCTCTCTCACTCGCTCTCTCTCTCTCTCACTCGCTCTCTCTCTACTTTCTGTTGAATATAGATTTGACCTTTATCCCTTCTCTTTTCAAAGATCCTTGTTAAGCCTCGGGCATCGTTATCACTTTAATGGTCAACTTTTCAGATGACCACTGACCCCTGACCACCAGACTGAATGGCCTCTCATTGTGTTTTGTACCTTTATAAGTAGACGTCTGTCCACACATTCTCTTTTCACGTGGTCAGAACCAAAAAAAAAAAAAAACATTAATAAAAAAAAAGTGACCCTGACCCGGACAGACACCCGATATGGACCATCATCTATCATTATTATTGACATTTAGGAATTAGCCATCGAAAGCTGGACACCGAGATGAATGCATTCAAGCGATATTGTTCTATTCACTTTGTTAAAACTTGCTTATTTCAGAACTTTAGAGATATATATATATATATAGAGAGAGAGATCTAGTACAGATTTACTCATGTAGATAATACAACACAAAAGGGAGCAGACAAAGTGAAAGTAATACTTATAAACTAGATCCTTGAAGTATTGAATGCACCTCCTTTAAAATCTTCCTTGATCTGTGTATAAAAGTTTTAATGTTGACACTTTCTACAGTACTGAGCACACTATACAGAAAAACGTCAGCAAACTCAGTATCACTATTACCATCATCTTAACATGTTTATTGTCTTAAGGCTGCTGCCTCTATGAGCAACAAAGGTTCTCCACTACTGAAGGTAGCACGTCATCAGAGTTATAGTAGCAAGCAGATCCATAACTTCACCTAGTCAAATTAGCTTTTACAGTGACTTTTTGAGTTATAGTAGCAAGCAGATCCATAACTTCACCTAGTCAAATTAGCTTTTACAGTGACTTTTTGAGTTATAGAAGCAAGAAGATCCATAACTTCACCTAGTCAAATTAGCTTTTACAGTGACTGTTTGAGTTATAGTAGCAAGAAGATCCATAACTTCACCTAGTCAAATTAGCTTTTACAGTGACTTTTTGAGTTATAGTATCAAGAGGCAGAATAAATATTGATTTTTTTTATTGCAAAATTTAAAAATAAAAAAATAAAAAATTAAGGAAAGTCAAATGTAATAACTAACTATGCACACAATGTATAAGTTTTCAGAAATCTGAATGTCTGTGTAGAATACTTCTGCGTTGATTTTGAATAAATTTTTGCCTAGACCATGTGAAGGTCAAGGTCAATGATCCTGAAAAGGATGGACAGCTAAAATGTTTTTTTTTATGGCTAGTCCACAGTCCGTTAGTTCAAAAGGTACTGACCGCTCCTTCCGTCTTCTATACCGTTAGGCAGTGGTGGAGTGGGGAACAGGGGGGGGGGGGGCAAGAAGGGCATGTCAGTCCATTGACCATCACATTTGGGCTCTCTGGTCATTCACTAGTATTCATTGAGAAGGGACAAGGATGAATGGAAAGTGGATGTGAACATTCCCTAGAGTGAAGAGGAAGAGGATATATCACCCCCCTTCTGTCGGTCTCTGTCTCACACACATACACTCCCACACTTTGACGGAACACCTGGCTCTTTTTGGGAACCACAACTCTTACCAGGCTCCCACCCCGTCAGTTGGGGCCACTCTCCCATCAACCCCCTTGTTACAGAAGAAACGGCCATGTTTTTTTTTTCTCCTCCCGTTGTTCCATTGATCCCCCTTCAACATAAACTAAAAAAAACACCAATCAGAAGACAATAACCCCCGGAAGTCATATTTGTTTATCTCACCAGACTTTGATAGGGTCTAGCTATGGAGATCTGCATCCAAAGTAGGTCTAAATAAAAATTGTAAGGAGTTTTTTAAATCGGATATCTTATTCTCTCTCTCTCTCTCTCTCTCTGCCTCTCTCTGTGTTGTCTGTAGTGAGACTCTCGATCGGTTTCTCTGCCTGTCTTCCTCTTGTCTCTTTTCTCTCTTTCTGTATTTCTGTTTCTCTATCCCTATCTTTCATTGTCTCTCTTTCTCTATCTCACCATGTACTCTCTCTCTCTCTCTGTCTGTCTATCTTTCAGTCTGTCTGTCTCTGTGTTCAGAAGTTCTCGTTATTACTGTGCGTAATGTACTAACATTGGTTAGTCAAACAAAATGATTTTTCTAACTTTAATTGATTAATATATTTAAGACGTTTATTATTGTTATTACCTAAGGTATACAGGTTGGTTTAGTTTACAGATCTAGACTAACGTCCTTGACATTAACTTATTGTGTATCTCGTAGCAACTGATGCATTTCCATCAACAGGTATATCTCAAAACCAAACCAGGTAAATACTACAACTTTGTACTCTCACAAGTTTGTTAGATTTCATTAACTAGAATATCTTGTTAGTCATAAAACATCGTGTGATATAGATGTATACGTTGGAACGTTATAGTTCTGAAACATACAAATATATTTTGAAACATACACATATAGTTTGAAAAGTTTATATTTGCATATAGGGGTCTAAATAATGTGCATTACTTCCGGGTTACACATTATAATTACTGTAGAGAAATGGGCTGCTGAAGGAGAAATAAGGAAAAGATTCAGACCCCCGAGAAGTATTTTAACTAGACCCATCCTTGCTACCTGCTTGCACTTTCATCTACAAACATGCTGACAAAAAAAAATCACTAATTAATGCTTTGACTTAAACATTCCATCCACCCACACTCACATACACCTCCAGACTCCATACACTTGTGCTAAACCGCTCACACACACACACACACACAAACAAGTGCCAAAGGGCAAGGTGCTAGACAGCTATCCTCACTTCATCACAGCTCACCTCAGAGGCAACCTGTTGCCCTGGCTGGCTTTTATGCATACCTCAGCAAAAAATTTCGCAAAACTAACAACAAAATTCCCCCCCCCCCCCCCCATATTTTCTTTTCAGACATCCGCTTCGGTCTTTTATTACACCGCCGCCCCCTATTTAAAATGCTTAGACACACAAATACAGCCGCCAATCTTGCATCATTCCAGTCACAACATGTTCGAATCCATAGTCTGACTCGTCCGTCTTCTGCCGAACCAGCCCCATCTCTTCTTGAATCCAACTTGACTTCCACTCTGTACTGATGATAGTGTCAAGGAAAGCATGTGGCATAACAGTTGTCGATGTATTTCTCCAAACATCCAGGAATGAAATGATTGCCTACAGACACAACACATGCCTCCTCTTACCTCGAGTCTAAACCTTAGCAGGTTCATAGATTTGGTTGCTTCAGCAACATTCAGAAACCTCCATTTGCCGCTTTACATCCCCAACTCCCAAATCACACCGACCTATGTTTAGGAAGCAAAGTCTAACCATCTCTAACAGCCCACACAGCTCACCCCATAATGTTTAACCACCAAACTCACATCCAAACCAACTTTCCATGTAAGCCCATTCCACCCCCTTCTAGTCTGTAATAGACAATAATAGCAATGTTCTATATTTTTCATCTTTACTCTATATCCAATGTGTTGCAAAGTGGGCGAATTAAAACATAGTACACGTGTGCGTGTGTTGGTGGGTGTGATTGTATAACTGTGTGTGTGTGTGCGTGGCTTGAGTAAGGTGTAATTGTATAACTGTGTGTGTGTGTGAGTGGTGTGATTATGGGACTTATCGTTTGGGTAGATATTATTGAAGTTGTGGGTGTGTCAGCGGTTTTGGGTGTGTATGTGTAGGAGGATGTGGATGAGTTTATGTGGTCTGACCCTAACCCTGTGCGTGGTGCATGGTGAGTTTGCGTTGAGTGTGAGTAGTAGAAAGTGGCGTAGACAACCTGACCACTTCGCCCAGACAAAATGGCCAGATAAAACGGTATGCTAATTAACTCATTTTCTTGTCGTTTGCTTAAAAATAAAATTAACTAATTCATGACTATGTGTAGACCAACAATTGACTGCTATTGTAACACATGACTATGTGTAGACCAACAATTGACTGCTACTGTAACACATGACATTAGATTTTTTTATGTACTTTGAGAGTATCGTCTTTCAGATTTCCCTTAAATTGTTCACAAAAATGTAGTTTTGTGTGAACTGTCCACTTATCATCATTATAAGGTAAAATGTGTACTGTTAAGTCTAGGGATATCAAAGATTGACAGTTTTCATTGCTTTTCTTGCGGTCCGTGTCGTAAAAGATTTTCCATAATTGACAAAGACCGGAGGAAAATGACGACGACATATAGCTAGCTCGACTGTTTGATAATAAATAAGTCTCTGAATAGTGAATAATTCCTCACCTTCACACTGACAGTTCTGTGGGCTTTTAATTTTAGATCTAGGTTTAGATGTTGATGAAGATTTATAAAGTATAGAAGTCTTATCTACATTGTAGTCTTTACTCTTTCGAAAAAAAAAAAAGATTTATCTTCAGTGATGCTATTGCATTTGTTCTTTATTTCGATCGTGTCTACAGGCCATGAAAATACAAAAATATAACCTCAAGGCAAGTAACAAAATAAATTATCGAAAAAGAAAGATAATGTGCTTTAAAAAAATACGAAATTCTTATTTTAGTGTGCTATTAGTTTATATCTTATATATATATACAATAAACATACATATAGGAGAACCTGCTGTACCAAGTGAAAGCAAAGGACGTTTTGGCCACGACGCCTTCATTAACTACAAACAAACAAAAAAGAAACTTATATCTGATTTCCCGCGCTTTTACACCAGCGCAGTTCATTTCTTTTCTATCGCGGTAGACAACATCGGACAATTATCTATTAGCCTAATTTATTTCATTTCTTCCTGAATCGGTAAAGTACTCTGTAATTTTCCAAGTGACCACATTTACAATGTGACTAAGATTTCTAAATAGGTCGTTCCAGGTCATTTACCCCATTTCCGCTCATAACAACAAGGCTAGCAGACGCTTCTTCATGAACTTAATCTGGGTGTAAAACCATATTTACTTTTCATCTCTTTAAAATAAAATCCATCAAAATGTTAAAAAAATTTTTTTTTTAAATGCAAGAGTTAATATATAAATGAGAGCTGAGTTTTGAGAAAACTAATCCTTTATTTCTATAGGCAGGTAGACAACTCCTACCTGCTTAATCCAGGTCTTCCGTTTAGTTTATATCGTCTGCTAATTAGCTCGTACTTCCGGATAGGAACGAATTCGTCTAGACAATTATATCCTTCATATGTCTGCTAACACAAAAAAATTATTAATACACTTATAAAAAATTATTTCAAAAATTATATATGGCAGTTACTAGATTAACTCAACGCTAACATTGGTTTGAATAATTGTCGAAATAATTTAAAATATACATTTTTTTTGGTTACTGTAACTTTATCTTGTTGAATTACCTTCGCCTCAAACGTCTAGGTAGAATGAAATGCGAACAAGCAAAATCAAATAACAAATGTTCTATCTCTCTCTCTCTCTCTCTCTGTATATATATATATATATATATATTATAGAGAGTGCAAAGTTTGTTACATGTAGACATAATTCAAATGTCATTCAATGCAAATGGAGTGTGTTTGTGTGTGTGTGTGTGTGTGTTTCTATGGTGACGCTGGTAAGAGGTTAGCAATTGGTTGTGAATGATGCAAGATACACGACATTGTCGTCAGCGGTCTTAGGTACGAGAGATAACTCTAGAACGCCGGTTCCCGGGTACGCTGTTCTGCCTCATCGTGGCACCTGGGTGGAAACGGCTACTTGAGGGGGTAGCTAGGCTAAATGAATGGCGAAACATAACTCCCGTGGGATGCCCACGGGTAGACGAGAGTTTATCCCTTGCACGGGCGGGGTTGTAAAAATAAGTCCCCACGAACACTTCCCACATCCACGCGCTGTTCCTCAAAGGGACCGTTACATCAATGGCGGGACCCGCACAGTTAGCTTGGTACAACAAAGGAAAATGGCGGAGGCTCCCGGTGTCCTCGGCCTTCGGCCATGTGCAGCCAAGCATGCGTCGGGGGCCAAAGGCATTGGAAACAGCAACGCTTTACATAGGCATTGACTCGGGTCTCTCTCAAACAGAACTGTGTTCACGCAGGTTTTTTTTTTTTTACTGTTTGGCGTCCAAACAGGTTTTTTTTTCAAACTTCGGGTTCGAAGGGCCTTTGGCTCAGCCCTTGGACATCAAAAAGAACGCCGGTTCCAATAGACGTGTTATTGTAGAGCGTTAGATTTTAGATTTTTTTTCAAAATACAATTCTATAGTATCACTCTAGCCTATTGTATCTGTATTTTCATCTGAAGCTGAATATGTCTGTCTAGTAAATAAGTTATTCAAGTTATTTCAAGTTATACAAATTAAACTAGACTACGTCTCCAGTGGTTTAGCTACCTACGACCCGCGGGCTAGTTCAATAAGTCAACGACCGTCAAAAACAGATATTCAAAAGTTGAGAAGATATTTGGTATGTCATTGCTTAAAGGTATCAGAAGTCTACCCAGATCTTTGTGTTTTCTGCTGATGAGAGTGAATGAGCCTGGTCTTTCTGGTGGCTGGCCTTGGCTTGTTTCTAAACAGGAATAGGCAAACTTTGTTCCATCTGCACTTCTAAGTATCTAAGCATCTTTGAGATTTCAATATAATACCTACAAAGATTAGTATCGTGAATAGCTCCAGACTATAAACAGGACAAAAGACATTAACCACAAACAGAATCAACACAATTTAAAAATAAGTTTCATAGCCTTTGAACTCGTGGTTTAAAGGTCAATAGAAAGTAAAAAGGTCGTCCTTCTCTCTTCTTCACCCCTCCTCTGGTTAATCTGTACCCTAACAAGGGACACAACATCCCATTAATCTTCACACTTCCTCGCCACTGATAGCATCACGTCTAGGAGAGAGCATCCAAGGGTTATGGAATATTGGCCATACCTTCACCTTCTCTACTCCCTGCGCCCACCCCACCCCCCTCCTAACGTATTCTTACAGCTCAGGGAGAGTTGAGTCCAAGACCTTTTCTTCTTTCTTACTATCTTTTCAAAGTCATAGTATCCCCAGAGATCATCATCGTACGTCCACTAATTCATTCCCTCGATGTTGGCGCCCCTGTACTTGAGCCTCCTGTATTCTCCACTTTCCAATTATCCTGAACTCTTATACGTTTGTCTCCCGCCCCCTTGTCTTCTACCCCCACCCCTCCAACCTGTCTTCCCTGCCGTCAAGACTAAAGTTAGGAGAAACAGATCTTGCGAAGAAATCTTCCAGACTTTGTTGAACTGTTGTATCTGTATGTCCTGCCTTGCGATCCAGCCACCTATCAACGTCGATACATACAGGGAGAAAAACAGCATAGGGGAGAGGGGAAGGGTAATTATATATTTTTTAAAATTTCTTCGCGAGCCTTTTACTTAAATCATGAAGACAGCAGGGGCAGATAAGTTAGTTCTTTAAATAAAAAAAAAGTATACAAACCTGCTGTATTAACAAGTTATGACACTGACAAAGTAAAAACTATAAATCATGGAAATCGAGAAACAATTCTCTGTTCTGTACTGAAAAAATAATTTGCTGTCTTGTTTTCCATTACAATGGCTATCCTAGTGGTCAGCGCTAAAATGGATGGGAGCACGTCTGAGGTTGGAAACGGTTGGGGGGGGGGGGGGTCGTAGTCATTGGAAAGAAGCAGGGAGAAGATTTGCAGGCGAGTGATGGTTGGGGGGGGGGGGGGGCTCGACCATCTCAGGTGTTAGTAGTTGAGCAGTGCTGATAAGCACTTGGTTGTTTTCTAAGTGTAGATGGCTGCAATTGGTATGTGGAACCACCATAGCTTACCGCCGTGGGGGAAGGGGGTGTCGACCTGGCGCTAAGTGTGAACCAAGGGTGTGATGGAAACCTTAGGAAAGGGGGGGGGGGGGTTCACAGCTTCACCTAGAGGTGAGATGAGGATGTAATGTATAGCATCTTAACTTCTGGCCAATTGGAAACAATCGCTGAAGTAGAAGTGTAGCATTGCTTGGCACATTAGCAGCATCTATCTATCTATCTATTTATCTATCTATCTATCTATCTATCTATCTATCTATCTATCAATCTAAATATCTATATATCTATCGATTGATATAATAGAGATTTATTTATTTTAGTATCACAGCATTAGTAAAACATTTGACCAATGTAACATAATGTATAGGTACTTTTATAAATATCTTTATGTACTCACAAAAACTCTCACCAAACACACTCGGGTTCCCCTTACCACATGCACATATAACCTCGCTAATTTTATCTTATCCGCCCCTGACACAACGTCGCAAGCCATTACCAACAGGAATTAAATCAGATATTACGTTTCTCCTCTGCACGTGGAGCAGTTAACTCAGACCCCTCGTCCTCCATCTGTCCAGTCCGTGACGTCAGCTGGTCTAGAAATATGGCTGTAAGCCAAGTGACACCCATGTGACCTAATTATAGGGTGTTCCAGAAGTACATTCAGCTAGAGACTAAAATAGCTTGTCTACAAAGTTCATAAGCTGGTAACACTTCCAACATTTTGACTCTGTTCCGAGTTTTTTTAAATACATTGACGTCCATCTTCCCAGACTGATATTGTGCTGGCCTAAATATGTGAATGAACAGTCACGTGATAACAATAAGTTCAATTCAGATTGGTCGATTTGGAAAAAAAAAATAAGTCAATCAGTATACTTTTATTTTAACATTATATGTAAGCGCTCTCTTGTAACCAGCCCACGAACCCAACGTCAGGGTGGCGGCAGTGTAGGCCCACGTCTAACCTTCAGATTCTATTCTTGTCTCCCTTGTTGACAATCTATATTATAAAGTAGAATGTGAGGTGTATGTATGTATGTATGTTACTTATAGACATCAAAACCGCTTGACCAATCTTGATAAAACTAGGTAGGAATGTTCCTTGGGTACTAACTTAGACCGTAGTGTATGTATTGTAGCCCTAAAACAAACTTAAGACCCTCAAAAAAAAAAAGTTGTCCGACTCTATTACAGCTATAGTATTTTATGGATCTAGGCCATGGTTAACAATGTTGACATGAGAAAAGATCGAAAGGATTTAAACCTAGATCTAATTTTAAGAAATACACTTTGCGCACATAGTTTTTTACTTTGACACATGAAAATACAAAAGAAGATCCATTGATTTCATTATATAATAAAATTAACCTTCAATTTTGTGTTTCAAAAGCATTTTTTACATAAATTAGTTCCTTATATCTGTGACTACAGATTTCCTGGCGAACATTCTTTCATTAGACAATACCGTAATGAATCGCGTACTAAAAATTAATTCGTTTAATTGTTTACTATATAATCCCATCCCTAGATCTAAAACTCTAATTCAACTCTAAGATGATAAAACTTCTCTTCGCACAGATAGTTTTATACTTTAACACATGAACATACTAATTATAGCCCATTCATTTCATATTTTGATCAAATAAACATTCAAATTTGGTTTTCTAAAGCATTTTTAAGAGACTACATTCGTTTACGAAAGCTGCGAAGCCGAGTTGAGTTAGGCCTAGATCTATATTCATTCATGAATCGCGTACTAAAAATTATTTCGTTTAATTGTTCACATTATAATCCCATTTATTTAACAAAGCTATCGCTCTTTTTGTTTTCAATAGATATGAATGTATCGGCTTCGGGTAAACCCATTTTCGCAAAACTAATTTTATTTTCGTAGTGAAAGAGAAAAAACTTGAAAGGATCATTAGCTAGGTTTAACATTCATCTAAATCCAATCCACTAGATTAGTAAACACCCGCAGGCCGCGGGTAATGTCAGGCTAGTTAGCTATAAGACAACCATGAGCCAGGAAGGACTGAGGTGTGCAAGGGAAGACACTCATTTAGTTAATGGTTCTAGTTGAGTCTTAGCCTGGAAAAAAATAACCAAAAAAAAAAATGACGCTGACTAATTACAGCATTGACCCATGGCATTGACCTATGTCATTGACCTTTGACATTGACTTACGAATTTACTTAAAGGTAAGTCTTGACAACTTAGTCAAAGTACCCACGTCACGGTCAATACAGGAGTATGAGTTGAGTGTTCATATGTAGGTTGGTGTGTGTGTGTGAGAGAGAGAGAGAGAGAGAGAGAGAGAGAGAGGCAGAAAAAAAGGAAATATGGTATAGTAAAAAAGACAGCGTGGAAATGATCAATTTTGAGTTTGGGTTCTTCAAAGTGTTAGAGATGAAGTTCAACAGTTTGTTGCTCAAATATTTGACGTTTCTGATGCTCATAAATTGGAAAATAATTACATCCTAGCCAAAACCAGCCGCGGGAAGATGGAAGATGGCAGAGGGCAGGTTTTGAACCCGAGACCATCGAGACGACAGTCCAGAACGCATACTAACGACCGAGCATTCCTCTTTGCTTGAAACTTGGAACACTTTAAAAGACCATTAATTTATTTGAAAACAAAAACAGAATGCACATTAAATTGATTGCTAAACTCAGAAACTTACATGTAAAGATGACAGAATTAAAGTTAAAGCCGCTCAAAGTGAGGTCAAGTTTTTTCCATTGGTTGGCTTGCATAGTGTATAGCTCTAAACATGGCCCCATTCCGAATGATTAAATGAAGGAAGAGAACTCCAAAACGATAATAAGGACGAGACAAAGTTTATACAATATTACTTTTTCTTGGTTTCATGCATTGCTTCAATTTTTAAGTGATATATCTAGGTATTGGTACCAGGCGTCGCCGGTGGGCAATGCCTAGTATTTTATGAATCTCTCTATGTATGCAGTGAGAAGCTGTAGATGCTTGGTCAGTCAGGGGAAATATCTTTTTATTTATTAATGCATCGTTCACCATTTATTAATAGGCACTAATTATTATATTTGTCATTCCAAACTGCTACAAATAGGTCAATTCTAGCGCCTATCTCAAGCTTACAACTTTGACTAGTGGCCATCTATTAGCTGTAATTGTGGTCTTAATTGGACATGCTCGGGCTGGTCTAGCATTGGAGTGATTTCAAGAAGAAAGATTGGCCCTTTGGTTTAGTGCCACACCATCGAATGGGTCAATTTTTTTTTGTCGAGGACTTTGCTGGTCCAGCGCTGACCCCTTGTGACCTTTGGTCAAGTTTGTTGCCAAGAATAGTTTAGGACAGGTTGTTTTTTGCGTCCTTGAACTTTAAACATAAGTGCAACTTTAACCCTTAATCGTGGATATGCAGTAACTAGTGACACTAGAGATATATTTTATATTTCTACGGATTCTTAAGTGAAAGAAAACTAAAAGCAAATATTTAACAGGCCAATTATAACCAACATGTCATTGAGTACTGAACCAATACTCTTCACTCATGAGTAGAGGCGTAGAACCTTCGTCGTTTAAAGAACGTCTAAGTTATTGTCAATGACGCTCATTTGAACTTCCCATTGGGAAACCAATTTAAAAACAAATAATTGAACTACATCTGGTAGAGTTTAAAAAAGTGTGATGACATGGAGGAACTAGAAGCACATCAATTGTCTTTTCTTAATAAATCTTTTAAAAACTTCCTTTATTCTGTTTTCTGTACGCCAGATACACTAAAACAGCTAAGAACATGTCAATATAGTGTTTTTATTCCTCCTCGTGCTCTAAGTAAAGATCTGGTTATTGCATTATTTTTTTCTTATAAAAAGTCCAGTTATTTATTATTTTTTTTTAGAATTGAGTCAGCCATGTGTTTACTTTTTTTTACTACTATTGGGACCAACTTGAAAACTGGATTTTAAAATGTAATGCAATACACCCCACACCACTGTACAGGTCACTCACTCCACATGATACTAGAGAGTCTCAGGGGCTCCCACTCTTTTTTGTCTCCTAGACCCCCGTGCTAAACTTGCACATTTGTGAAAATTCATCAACATTTTTTTAAACTAATTTCTATCTGTGGTGAGTTGAAAAGTGAAAAAGTGATTTAAAGCTACATATCAAGCTATAGAGATCTATCTTTTTATTGATAAAATTCATAAAATACTATTTATTGATGGAATGAATCTCTAAACACACTGGAAATGTTTTTTTATAGGTCTATCATTCGTTGCTATGGGTATTATGTTTCAAATAGGAATTTGTTTTTCTATGAAGTAGTGCTTCAAACATTAAATATTAATTAATTAATTTTCTTTAAGTATCATTGTTAAAATTTTTGCAAAGAGCAGTTTCTCGTGGATTTCTTGATCTTTTTAAATATTGAGTCCGCGAAGATGTTATCACAAACAAGAGAAGGGGCGAAGTTGAGTAACTGTCTTTAAAACCAGTAAGCTTCGATCAGGAAGGGCTTTTTAGCCTTGGCTGGCTAGCAGAAATAGGGGCCTACAGCTGAATTCAAAACTCTGCAGCCTTGCAACATGGGAAAGGTTTTGTGGGTCAACCCTGAGGAAAATAAGGAGCTAGCGATCCTTAACAGTTTGCAGCACACACCACTACACCCTGTCAGAACCTGTGATATCGCTGATCCCAAATTGTATATATGTCGTTTGTAAAGAATTACATTAGAAGCTTTTAATTTTATAACCCATGCCACCGAAGTGATTTTAAACTGTATTGTTGCATAAAGAAATGCTTTTAATAATATCACATGTAGATTTGTGCAAAACAGTTTTTAAAATTACAACGGCTAGTAAAAATGATGTTTTCCATATTTTGCCAAAAAAAAAGTTAAATAAGTTCCCTTTTCAGACCTTGTTTCTTTAGCCAACAGTTAACGAGCAGGGTGTCATGTGGGCATCACAACGACCAACCGCCTTGACTTTTCCTAACTTAAGCCAGGTTCCCATTAGAGTTGGGAAGACTTGGGAGCCCTAAAAATCCTGAAATTCAAAATTCATCGAGATTCGAACCCAGGACCCCAGGTTCGTATGCCAAGCGCTGTACCACTACCACCGCGCTCCCTATTTTGCTATAAGTAAACAGATATTGTAAGACGTCCACAAACCATTATCTTCTCTTTATGATGTTGACGAGAGATTTTGTGGGTCAATTCTGAATTTTATCTTTGAATGTTCGAAAGTTTTTCAAACATTTATCTTTTTATCGGGGTGGCATTGTCTCAGATGATCTCCAGCGTAAATAGTTTCATATCATCATAAAAATGGCAATTGGCAACCAATAGTTGGATAAGGAAGGAATGAACAATTTTAACTAATCAGCCGCTATACAGTTGACATTTCTTTTTGTTAAACATTATTTACATGTAGACAAAATTAAGTTATTTTAATAAGTATTGAAATTAAATACAACAATTTTTCGTTTAAATAGCAGGAGAAATATTTTAAGGATTTTCTTAGGTACAAATTAAAATTATATCTTAGTGTGAAGAACTACATTAATGGGATGTAAAAATTAAAGACACGACCTGCTTAAATAAAATCCATTATCGTAGACCCCCGTGGACATCTCATAGACCCCTAATTTATTTTTTTCCTTTCTTAGACACCTTGGAAGTCCACTTTGGGAATCACTGTATTAGATGAAAGAGAAGATGTAGATCAGGGGTATCCAGACGGTACAGCTCCTTAGATTCAGAAGCTGGAGTGAATGGTGTACACCACGATTATAATCTTGTGGAATCCTAGGTCGTATATGGAATCTAGCAAACTATGGTAGCGCGGTATACACTCTGGCCAGTCGTCTTGCTGGTGCTGGGTTCCAATCTGCCCGCCGATATCCCCCGCTGTCCCGCGGAAGGTTTAGGCCAGTGTGTAATAATCAGATATACTGAAGAAACACCTGAAACATATAATTAGTAAAGCAAAAAAAAAAAAAAAAAACCACTAAAATACTACAATAGTATTTTCTTTTTCTCATTAGTAATTAGACAGAGATTATGGACTACACTGTTCAATGGAATGACCATCAGTTTGGTCATGCTAACAATAAATTACATTTATTTTCTTGTTCTATTTGACAAACAACCAATACTGAAATATTATTAAGCTTACATTGTAAATAAACTTTTAGAAGTCACTGGAGTGTAAGTTTGTAGTAAAATATCAACACTTTTATATTCTCTCCTCAGAAATCAAATGGCCTCAAGGATTCTAGAACATTGAAAACAGATGAGACATTCAGCCTTTAATAAAGTCAAGAAGTCAATGTAGAAAGTGTGAAAGCTTGGAATATTCTATCAGAATCATTCATACGCGACCTTATCACTCAAGAAATGTGTATCCCCAAAGTGACGTAACAAAGAACTAGATAGCTGGAGATTGCACTCTAAATATGCAAATGAGGTAACCTAAAGATAAGTATCTTAATGTCTGTGCAATATGTGTGTGTGTTCGTGCAGTGTGTGTGTGTCCTGAGCTAGTTTAGATGTAACCACCTTAAACCCTGTGTGTGTGTGTGTGTCCTGGGCTAGTTTAGATGTAGCCTCCTTAAACCCTGTGTGTGTGTCCTGGGCTAGTTTAGATGTAACCTCCTTAAACCCTATATGTGTGTGTCCTGGGCTAGTTTAGATGTAACCTCCTTAAGCCTTGTGTGTGTGTTCTGGGCTAGTTTAAATGTAACCTCCTTAAACCCTGTGTGTGTGTGTCCTGGGCTAGTTTAGATGTAACCTCCTTAAACCCTGTGTGTGAGTGTGTCCTGGGCTAGTTTAGATTTAACCTTATGAAACCCCCCAGTCCTCTTGACCTCCGTTATCTTAACATCCATTAAAGAGAAGTAACAAAACTTATCGCCTGCGTGATAAACTGGGGGGGGGGGGGGGGGAGAGAACAGCGGAAACAATAAGAGTGACCTATATACAAGTGGCAGACCTCACGCTAGACCAGAAATACAAATATATAAGTATGCTGCTACAAGACATCTACAGAATACATTTCTGTACAAATAGAGTGTGTATTCTCTTTTTAGTTAAAACTATTTCTTGCCAAAAATTAAATAAAATTATAAATAAAAAAGTTACAAAGACAGTTTGTGTGGAAACACAAACTCAAACTCGGCCTCCGAAGTGGTCCACCCAGGCAGGAAAAAAGACAGGTTTAAATATTTTCAGAAACAATATCATAATGAAATTCTATCAAAGGCAAATGACAGAGAAGAATGGAGAAAGAAGGTTGACAGATCCTGTGTGGTGTCCCAAAGGTCCAGCAGACCAAGGGATAGGTGTTAAGTTAGATGTGAACCTGTCCTAATTGATGCCTTTTAATGAATATCTAATTGTTTGTAAAGGGTCAATCTCTTATTCAAAGCCTCAAGAAAAAAACATCTCCGTAAAAAAAATAAAAATTCCTTTAGTTTTGTGCTTCATGGTGTTCTGGTTGCACTGCAGTTCACGCGATAATATGAAAAACTACTTATTAATTGTTGTTTTAAATTATGTCCAACTTACTTCTATGCTAAGTAGATTTGTTCTCTTTAAAAAAAACAACAAAAAAAAACAACATTTTTTTTGTATATGTATATTTAGTATGACAGAACATACATAACTTAGCAATACAATTGTAAAAAATAATATTTTTTGATAAAAATTCTAAAACCATTTGCATAAATGTGTTATAAAGTGGTACATTTTGTGCTACCCTTACTAAAAAAGCCTCCAGTGTCTGTTACTAATAATAGTGTATAGTTGTAAAAATGGTGTATTTTTTAATGAAAAAACAGCTTGCATAATTGATTTTAAAAAATGAGATTTTTCGCTTTCAGAAAAGAAAAACGTCGCTGTTGCATCAGAACTTTGAATGATCTAAAATATCATGATGTCAGATTTTCTTTTTCTCTTCTAATTTTTGAGATCTAAACCGGACCGACGGACGGACAGACAGGCCACACAAAACTTATAGCGCCTTTTCCCTTTTCGGGGACCGCTAAAAATCAGGCTATGTATCTGTTATCTGTATAAAATCTATTTCTAAGTAAGAAAAAGTAATATTAAATTATGTAATAAAACATGTATACATTAAGAGTATTTGAAAAACAAAAGTGATCTCTGTTGCCTGAAGTGCTATGTGTTTTCTTTAACATTGCTGCCAGGTTTAATGTTTCACTGGATATTGTTTAGATTAACCCATTCTTTCCTGGAACTCATCATTATTCTAAACCTTTCTTTTCTTTCTTCACGACATACTTTAGTAATCTCAAAAACTCCACACTAGTTTCAACCTATCCAATAATTTTGACTACAGTATTCAACCACTCTACACGTCAACCAATCCATACAAGTTTCAACCACTCTACACAGCCACTCTACCTACCATTCTTCACAACCACTCCAGACAACCACTCTACCTAACCATTCTACACAACCACTCTACCTAACCATTCTTCACAACCACTCCAGACAACCACTCTACCTAACCATTCTACACAACCCCTCTACACTAAGTCTCAACCACTCTGCCCTGTAAAAGATCTCGTAACTCTGAGACCAATGTTTCAAACTGACCACGTCAAAGAAACATTTACCCCTGGACTGAAATGACCACGTCAAAGAGACATTAACCCATGGACTGAAATGTTGCCAGTGAAGACTTCAACATTTTTGCTTGGCTTGCACTTCTTCAAGGCCAGACCTTTATCAGCTCACTATGCCAATGATAAAATGGGCTTTCTTTCAAATGAAAACATTTCATTAAATGTAGCATTCAGTGTTTCTATTTTGTTCAAGAAACATAAACAAGTGTCGGTTCATTCAGTTCGAGTTTTTTTTGTTATACATATCTTCTTGTTTTGTGTTTTAAGTTGGGTTTTATTTGGGTTTTTGTTTATGTACACACTAAAATGAAGCAAGTTAAAGTTTCCTTTAAAGAACAAGCCTAACAAACATATTTCCAAGTGAGTACTTCCATTCGTTACATCATCGTACGTCTCGCTCTGTACATAAACCAACAAGGGGGGAGGCCTGGAGCTGGCAATACAATAAAGATAATACTACATGCAGACACGATGGATAGAGTTACCAGACAACGAGATACAAAGGTGGTACAGTTAACCGGGGGAGGGGGGACATCATATCTCTCGAACAGGAAAAAAAAATGTCCGCGCGCGTAATGTCTGCGACTAATTCAACTCATTAACAGTTGAAAGAAGTCAAACAACAGGACGCATGTGCTAGTAATTGGGGAGCAGCTTTGGCCTGTGTGATAACAGGAAGGGTCTCACTGCAAGGGCGATGGGCCACCAAGAAAACCATGTATTGATTATCTTTGGTATCTGTAATGATAAACAATGTCCACGAGCTTCTTCCCATACACAAGACAGAAATGTAGGTCAAGATATACAAGAAGATTGGTCATACTTTATTGTATCATTTCTAGTCGTTTGTCTGTTTGCACATCTGTCTGTCTGTCTATCTATCTATCTGTCTGTCTGTCTATCTATCTATCTATCTATCTATTTATCTATCTATCTATCTTATCTATCTGCCTGTCTGTCTGTCTATCTTCGATAAGAATTAGTCAACGAGATAATTCTAAACATTTATTTTCAGGTTAAAAATGAAATGTACTTTTAACTAACATTGATTTTAATGTCGACCTCACAGATGTAGTTTGTGTCGGGTCTAATGGTCACACAATAGGAAAGACATTTGTAGCTGTCTGTGTAGTAATAAAGAGAGCGAAAATCCTAACCCTAACTGTATCACATTTCTCGTCTCCCGTTTTCACATACACCACAAACACGCTGGAAACAATATCTCGGAAGATCTAGAAAATATTAGTTGTATTAGTCACAGCAATAAAAAAAATATTTAAATCTGACCTTTAGTGGTATACTACCACTTGTCCCCCCCTTGCTCCATCGTTCCATTTCTCAACATCTCTGCGCTGCAATGACAATAAAGAAAAAATTGTTGTGGCTTTGTCCACCAGGGACTCGGCCACTTGTAAACGATGCTTTGATTCAATCGTCCAGTTGACCACTTAGCGACAGGGGCGTTAGTTGCGCCCTCCGATTCCTAGCCATCTCTTTAATTAATTGCTGACTATTGGCTTCAGTTGATTGGTCTATGCATATGGCGAGATAGGTATCTCGGGGAAAATCCAGTCTGCGAGTACACCATTACGATCTAGAAGGTGTTTGTGTGGCACTTCAGTTTAGCAAGTACCTTGTTAGCCTCACTGACTCTTAGTAAGTCTTACAAAATCTTTGAGTTGTACATTTGTACAGAAGACGTTCAATCCTTTGCGAGATTGGGATAATTTAGTTCTGTCGTGCTATAAATGTAGAATATTCATTTCAAAGGTCTTAATAGTTCAACCTAAATTTATCATCTCTCTCTCTCTCTTTCTCTCTATGTCTATCTGTCTCTCTCTCTCTGTCTGTCTCTCTCTCTGTCTGTCTGTCTGTCTGTCTCTCTCTCTGTCTCTCTCTCTCTCTGTCTGTCTCTCTCTTTCTCTCTCACATCTATCCCTTGAATTTCGTCGTAGAGATGCTGTCCACGTCACCCAATCCCTCCACTTGTCCCGGTCAGCAGCAGTTAGTAGGCTATCAAGTAGAGAGGCCGGTCCATTCTTTTACGTTGTCCAGTTCTTTGGACAGACCTTTCTTCTCCCTCTTTGATAGAATTTAATTCTGATGTTCTTTCTGAAAATATTGATGCCTGCCTTTTTACCTGCCTGGGTGGACCACTTCGGGGGCCGATTTTGAGTTTGTGTTTCCACACAAACTGTCTTTGTAACCTTGTTTTTTTTTTGTTTTTTTTTATAATTTGAATGTGAGCTGATCTATTTTTCATTTATTCTACTTTCTTTATTTTCATCATTTCTTCTGGGTAGACAGGGATTTCCATTTGTTTGTTCATTCTTATCTATTTACCCAGAGTAAGTCTGATCTATCTGATACCCAGTATTGGTCTTGAATTCTTTTTTTTTTTTTTTTTTTTTTCAGCCTCAACGTTCAGTGTCCAACTTTCACAGCTGTGCAGAACATCCAAAAGAAGAATACAGTTTTAATTTTACTTGGATATTGATGTTACTCTTCCAGATTTTTTAATGTTTGCTCATGGCGGTTTGTGCCAAGCCTAAACATGTTTTATCTCTATTATAGATCCTCCATCTATTGTTATGACCCCGAGTGACTTTCTTCTAATGTTTGGCCATTGAATTATAAGCAACATCTCGCACTATCTTCATCTCAATCTTCTTCGCTCTATTTAGCACTAATTGAATTGCAAACTTTGCTCGGATGACTGATTAGACTCATCGTTCTATAGTGTAGGTATTGTCTCAAGTTTCCCTTCTTGGGTAGTGAAATAATTAAAGGGTTAGATCATTCTTTTGGATTTTATTTTGTCCTATATTTTCTGGCGGAGTTTAGATGAATACAAACAGAATATATTATGAGACAAGAGACCAGAATGTTACATTTCCCTTAAAATACAAAGTCTTCAAGTCATGACAAGAAAAACATTTGAAAGAAACAGCGCATTTTTAGATTTTAATTGTGTAAAATTGGGAGAGGTTACAAGCAATAATCTTCAACTATATACTCCTGCGATTCACTCATCTAATGTTAATGATCATGAAGACAAACGCCCACCTTTTCCGGCCTGTCCTCTCACCGTCATTCTGCTAAAACCACTACAAGCACATGTCCTAGAAAAATCAAATTGTAGCTCATAGCTTCCCAGAGAACAAAACATAGTTTAACCATATTGTTTCCGGTTGGCGTCTTCCTCCTAGTGTTTACCCCGGCGACCAGGACCTTCCGTTGGCTAAACAGGGGCTTAGCCAGCCTGGACATACCAGCGTAGAAAACAGATTTAATAAGGCTTGGTCTTAATCAAACAATTTTCTCTCTCTTTTGGTACGACCACCGGCGTTTGTGAAGTTTTGGTGTGGACATAACTAGTGATCGTCAAAATACATTCCAGTTCTGTTCCTGAGGTCTCCTTCTCTCTCTCCCCCCCTCTCTCTCTCTCTCTCTCTTACGTTGTTTTCTATTGTATGTGTGTGTAGCTCTCTTTTGTACTCCCCCCTCTTCTTCCAAAACCTCCAAAAATGTAACTCTGTGCTGACGTTATGAAAATGGACAAAAGAACAAAAGTTGAAGTGACATGGCTCTGTAATGACAAGCTGAGGACACAGCAACTCTCTTTAAACACATACAGCCAACTTCCTTCTTACAACTCAGCATCGCTATTACAAACGCTCAACAAAATGCTGACCTTTTAAATTTAAAAAAAAATGGTCATTAAGAATTAATAAGAAATATCTATTAAGGTACATTATGGATATAACAAAACAAACTCTTGAATTTGAGTCACTCAAATAAATGTTCAACTCCCAAGAGATGTTGTTATTCAACATAAAATGATTTTCTTTCCGATATGTGAGTACACGTCAATTGACTTTTAACTTACAACTGAGTATTATAACATGAAAAGCGATGTATAAAAGCCTATAACAAATTCGAGATCATACACGACTTTTGTACACCAGAAGAGTTTTTCTCTTTAACGTTGGAAGGTGATCACAGTTTGGTTTTGGAAATTAACATAAAACGTTGAAGGTCTTTTTTTTTTATTTCAAAGAAATAAGTCATTCTATGTTTTATTAATGATATTAGACAATTTTCAGACGTTACTCCAGAAATGAAGCTTTAATTTCTCGCACCATGGCAAGGTTGGAACTCATTATCCTCAGGTGACAGTCTGAAATACATATTACTTCACCAGGGGGCCATCTTTTGACTTGAATATTTTTGAAGTTCATATGACCCAATTTACTTTTATGTGCTGCATAGTTGAGTTTTACTTTGACAAACGCACGCATTCTGAAAGTATTTTATGCTATGACTAATTAATGAGTCATGATACAACTTATGGGAAATTTTCTGCCCTCTAGTCTAGACAATGTAATCAAACATTTTAGCCTTTGACCTTTGAGATGGACATGATTGGCCAATGCTGGTCAGTAGTGGCTATCGCTTAGTTAGATCTGTTCTCTTCCACATTTTTTGTTGTATAAGTAGGTAGGGGGTGAATGGTGGGAGAGCTAGCTAATGAAGAGAAAGAGGGAGCCGGTCCCAGCACGCGACACAAACACTTCAAAGGAGACAAACATATGACAGCGCGTGAGTGTGCGTGCGTGAGAGGGGCAAATAAGAGAGAGAGAGAGAGACAGACAGAGAAGAGAGAGAGATTGGTCAGATTTATCTTCAGACAACAGTCCCTTCAATGTTATCTTGGTGGTCAATGCAATTACCAAAACAAAACGCAAAGAAACAAACTAGAAGAAGAAAGATTTGAAGTGGTCGCGTTAATACTCGAAGTGTTTATGTTTCTTCTCTCTGCCTGTCTCTTGAAAGAAATAGAGATGGGGAAAACCCACTAGTGTAGCGTCGTGTCAAGTAGATTGCATTTGAAGGGCGCACTGTGGATGAGTACCGCATAGTGGCCGCTACTTCATCCTAGCGTCTTGTCGACGACTCACGAGCGCCCGGACTTATAGATTTGGCGACTGTTACACTTGAGGGCGTTTTATTTGAGGATAAAAGGGAACAAAAATATGGGGAGGGGGGCACATGTAAGTAGACGTAAAGAAGGTACGGGGGGGGGGGGTCCACTACAAAGATATTTGATTGTGAAATTAAGATGTCATTCTTTCTTTCATGGGGCGTGTGTCTCTGGGCGTCGTTTCTGCAGTCGGCGTGATAGTGGTATTGTGTCAAGTATGGTCACTTAATGACAAGTGCCAGGAGCAATCATCACAAAGACGGGTCTCACCTGGTTAGAAATGTCATAGTGACATACCAACACAAAGGCATGTTTCTGACAACATAGAGACATCTCTATACTGTGGCATGCTGCTTACATAGTGACATCTTAACAAAGTGACATGAAGCTGGCATCATAGTGACATCTCTACACTGTGACATGCTGCTGGCATCATAGTGACATCTCTACACTGTGACATGCTGCTGACGTCATAGTAACATCTCTACACTGTGACATGCTGCTGACATCATAGTGACATCTCTACACTGTGACAAGCTCAATGCGTACAATGTAAATGTAGAGTATACAAGACACAAAAATGCTGAGAGAGAGAGAGAGAGAGAGATAGAGAGAGAAAGAGAGAGAGATAGAGAGAGAGAGATAGAGAGAGAGAAAGAGAGAGATATAGAGAGAAAGAGAGAGAGAAAAAAAAAATATATATATATATATAGAGAGAGAGAGAGATAGAGAGAGGGAGAGAGAGAGAGAGTAAGAGAGAGAGAGGGAGTAGAGAGAGAGAGAGAGAGTGAGAGAGAGAGAGTGAGAGAGAGAGAGTGAGAGAACGGGAGATATATATATATATATAGAGAGAGAGAGAGATAGAGAGAGAGAAAGGGAGAGAGATATAGAGAGAAAGAGAGAGAGAAAAAAGGATATATATATATATATAGAGAGAGAGAGAGAGAGAGGGTGAGAGAGAGTGAGTGAGAGAGGGGAGAAAGATGGAGAGAGAGGGAGAGAGAGTGAAAGAGAGGGAGAGAGAGAGAGAGATAGAGAGAGAGAGAAAAGAGAGAGATAGAGATATATATATTCAGATACAAATTAAATACTTGATCGAAGTTTTTTTCCCTCTCTTCTGTGTTATCTTCTGTGTTATCAAGGTTAATGTTTTTTAGATGTTTTTTTTTAAACCTGATGTTTCTTAAAGGCCAGTGCTGGACAAGAAAGTGATAGAAAGGCCAGTGCTGGACAAGAAGGTGATAGAAAGGCCAGTGCTGGACAAGAAAGTGATAGAAAGGCCAGTGCTGGACAAGAAAGTGATAGAAAGGCCAGTGCTGGACAAGAAGCGATAGAAAGGCCAATGCCGGACAAGAAAGTAATAGAAAGGCCAGTGCTGGACAAGAAGGTGATAGAAAGGCCAGTGCTGGACAAGAAAGTGATAGAAAGGCCAGTGCCGGACAAGAAAGTGATAGAAAGGCCAGTGCCGGACAAGAAAGTGATAGAAAGGCCAGAACCATGGGGAGCAATGACTTGCCACAATGTGTCTTCAGCTCTCATGGAGCAATGACTTGCCCCACAATGTCTTCAGCTCACATGCTTGCAATGGGTTTGGTTTCAGTTCCACCCAAATGTATTCTCGTGCGTTGAAAACTTGAACTATGTAAACAGTTTGAGAATGGTGCTAAGGGCTGAGAGCCTGTGAGATCATCTGGACTGGAATGTTCTATTAATAAGATAAGCGGATAAGGCGGTAGAAATATTATCATGGTCTGCTAGGATAGGGAGGATGAAGTCGTACATTATTTTTTTTTTACTTTATTTTAATGAGTACTTAAAAGAATGTCTCTCTCCTCCGAACTCACTTGCACACACACACACATACACACACATTAACACCGGGATGGCCGAGTTTCTATAGTTCATCTAGGTTGTTTTATTATTACAAGCAACATCTAAACATTGAACTTTGTTGAACTATATTGAACCATATCTCAGTTAGACTATATTAAACTTTGTTGAACTATACCTCCGTTGAACTATGTTACACTATATTTGACTACATTTCTATTAAACTATGCTAAATTATATAATGAATTAAATTTCTGTTAAACAATAATGAAATAACTTTCAGTTAAACTATGTTAAACTTTATTGAACTATATCTGAGTTAAACTAAATTGAACGATATCTATGTTAAACTTTGTTAAGCAATATTGAACTTCGCTATGTTTCTGTTTATATGTCGTCTGTACTCGTGCACCTTGGATCTCAGCTAGATACGTCATCGATAGACAGAAACATTAAGGTGGGAAAGAAAATTAATAGGGGGAGTGAGGGAGAGAGAGAGAGAGAGAGAGAAAGAGAGATCTGTCGTGGGAATTTGAAAGATTAGACCTCTTTTTAAAAGATAATAATTTCTCTAAGAGAGGAGAGAGAGAGAGAGAGATCAATTTATTCTTCCACTAAATGCAGGTACATTCTTTCAGTTTTCCTTGTTTTTGTTTCATGAATATTTAAGATAGAAATCATTGGACAAATACATTGTTTCGATATTCAATTCAGTAACCTAGTCTCCGCTCCAGTCAGCAAATATTTTCTGAGGATCATTGACATTTAGAATTGTAGATCTTTTTTTTTTTCATGTAGTGCGCGAAGAAGTCTGACGAGAGAGTCACACTTGTGGTCAGTTGTCACTTAAGGGAAGAGGAGAGAGGGGAGAAACAACTGGACATTTAGTCTAGACAATCTATCCTCAAGTCTCTTCGATGCCCATGTTATTTAAAAAAAAAGAAGCAACAACTTGCAATAAATAAATCATTCACGTTTTTAACCTTACAATATGTTGTCAATTTGTGTGTTCTATCAGGTCGAGTGTTGCGTACACTATTTGAAGGGTTGGCAATTGGTCGTCCATTAGCCTTCTCCTGATAGCAGTTTCTATGAAGTATAATGAGAGGGTAGGGGGAACTGGGGTCTGTGCAAGTAAAGAGGGCGACAGGCGCAGGGGGGAATCATTGCCACACTTCTCAGTACATCTGTAATAACCCTTAAGATAACTTGTTTGTGTTGTTGCAAAGGCATAAAACACTAGGATGGGTTGGTGGGGGGAGATAGGACGTAAGACCATCAGGACTTTATAGACAGCCATGTGCTAGGTTTCCAGATAAAAACTAGACCTATCTCCCTTTCATGCAAGAAAACACACAAGAGTTATCGCTTCATTTCTTATAGATAACTTTGTATTTCATTTTTTTTTTTGCTTAGACAACACACACAAATATATATTCACACACACACACACACATGTCTCTGAAGTTTTATTTTAAAACAATTAATTGTCCTCCACTGTCAATAGATTTTACTTTATTTATCTTGGGTTTCTAGTGTCCTTGTCACCCTGAATGGTTGAATTTTAAAATTAGGATTTTAGCGCGTCACTGAGACTGTCACAGCCGTGACATTGGTTGACAAATGTAACGGCATACAAAGATGGGGGCTTAACATTATCGGCTTCACGGCTCGTTATTGGGCCTATCAGTTGAAAGTAAAAATTAAATTTGTCTGAAATATATCCCGATGACTTTTAAAAGACCACTTTTATTTTGACTCTCATTCATGAGATATCTCTCAACTCCAAACAGTCATAATTATATTAATGTCAGAAGAGTCAGGGAGAGAGTCAGCAAAATACAAAATAATAGTTTAATCATGGAATGGAAGATCTGAGTTTACAGAAATTAAAAGTACTAAAGAAAATTTTGAACATCTTTTGAGATGGAGGAAAGATTAATTAAACAACAGATATATTGAACTAATGAGCAACTTGCTCCACGCTTTGGAACTTTATGGCAAGCGTTTAGATCAAGGTTTCAAACCAGTTAATGTTTCAAATGTGGATGTTTCAAATGTTAATATTTCAAATGTTGATATTTCAAATGTTGATATTTGTATACTATGTAGCAACATCATAAACCACTTAGACAAACATAATGTTATCACCCCATACCAACATGGCTTTAGGAAATATAGATCATGTGAAACACAACTAATAGGACTATTTGATGATTTTTCAAAAGGTTTAGATAATAGTAAACAAATAGATGCTATTTTACTGGATCTTTCCAAGGCTTTTGACAAAGTTCACCACCATAGTTTGCTTAAAAAAATAAAATATTTCGGCATTAATGGTCCACTGCATCAGTGGATTAAAGATTTTCTGTTAGGGAGAGAACAAACTGTAATAATAAATGGCTCTAAATCAACACCGATAACAGTAAACTCAGGTGTACCTCAAGGAACAGTCTTGGGTCCACTACTATTTTTAATTTACATAAATGATTTACCAAATTGCATTAGTTCAGGAACAAAAGTCAGATTATTTGCAGATGATTGCATAATATATAGAACAATAAAAACAACACAAGACACAGATATTTTACAAAGAGAATTAGATGAATTACAGAAATGGGAATCAAACTGGAGCATGTCTTTCCACCCAGAAAAATGTCAGTTGTTAAGAGTAACAAAAAAACTAAAACAAATTAATTCCACTTATGTTATTCATGTTAAACCAGTAACACAGACTAAAAACGCAAAATACCTAGGTGTTATAATAAATGAAAAACTGTCATGGAATCCACATATTGATGAAACTACAAAAAAATCCAACAAAGCATTAGGGTTTATTAAAAGAAATTTCTATAAATCAAATAAGAACATAAAACTAAAATGTTATTTAACCTTGGTTAGGCCAATAATAGAATATGCATCCACCGTTTGGGACCCCTCAACTCAAGAAAACATTAAGAAACTGGAACAAACACAAAATAGAGCAGTGAGATTCATAACAAACGAATATTCACATTTGACTAGAGTAACACCATTAGTAAAATCACTAAATTTAGAAAGTCTTCAGGACAGAAGACTTAAAAGTAAAGTAGCAATTATACATAAAACACTGAACCATAATCTTCAAATACAAAAACAAAACTTAATAAAATACTCTGAAAGACACAAAAACAAAGGCACATTCCTTGTCCCCTATGCTAGGACAAATTTGTACAAATACTCCTTCTTCCCTAGTGCTATTAGAGCATGGAATGGGTTGCCTGAGTTAGCCAGAAAAACCAGTGACTTGGCAGAATTTGAGTCATTGGTTAATATGCATGACTAAATGCATGACGCGTAGGACGTAATCATCTTCTTTTTTGAAGTAACGTCTGTATTCTATAAGATAAGATAAGATTTCAAATGTTGATATTTCAAATGTCATTTTTGTATTTCCTTAGCCACTCGAGCATGTCTCTAGAGTCTATACCAACATATTTGTATGAAACTAATGCCGTTTATATACTTTCTGATTCTGTTGTTCTGAATCTATAAATAACCATAAAGCCGATATAAATGATTCTGTTTATATTTCATTGTTTGATAGCCAGTGGCATGTATTGGCTGTGAAGCACAAAGTACACTTTATATTGGTGCTTAGGGTGTTTCACGTGGGAAATATGTGTCCACATTTGAATTGTTACTAGATGAGTTCTGCATCTGTAATAGCACAACAAACATACGGATTTGGAAATAGACGCTTGAATAGCAGATGACATTTATTTGACATAAAATGTTAACATACTGGCAGGTCCAGCCATCAATGAATACAAGAAATTCTCCAATAATAATCCAATAATATATTAAGCACAATAAGCACACATCTGTTTATACTTCTTACATCTTTTGCGTCCTCTCATTTCAAAATCATGATAACTACTTGTTACAACTCACTGTATTGCACACCCATACGCTTCAAGAACATGGCGACAACTAATTTCTGACCATGTAGTCCCCAAAACGAGATTTTTTGCCAACAATTTCAAAATCTTTTTTTAAGGGGAAGGGGCGTATGTCACATCATTGTTTGATAGCCAGTGACATGTATTGGTTGTGAAGCACCAAATACACTTTATATTGGTGCTTAGGGTGTTTCACGTGGGAAATATGTGTCCACCATCGAATTCCAAATGTAAAATACACGATAAAATTTTATAATTTTATTTTGATATTTCTCACTCATTAATTTGACGTATAACTTGGACATTGCCTATGTAATCACACTCCATAGAGACAGTCTTGCCTAAATAATCACACTCCATAGAGACAGTCTTGCCTAAATAATCACACTCCATAGAGACAGTCTTGCCTAAATAATCACACTCCTCAGAGACAGTCTTGCCTAAATAATCACACTCCATAGAGACAGTCTTGCCTAAATAATCACACTCCATAGAGACAGTCTCGCCTAAATAATCACACTCCTCAGAGACAGTCTTGCCTAAATAATCACACTCCTTAGAGACAGTCTCTTATAAAGATTTCTTTCCATTTTACATTACACCACAGTCTACGAAAGCCAATGAAACTTGAGCTTTGTCTTTAACACAGAGAACTATAGGGCAGATGATGTAAAAGTCATCTCTTTCTGTGGCCCTCAGTTAACGAGGATGTCATGTGGCCAGCACAACATCAGCAACCTTTACTTTTCCCCAGCTAATGTCAGCACCAATTAGATCTGCGTGGTATCAGAGGCGCCCTAAAAACTCGAATTTAAAAATCCAAGACTTTACCAGGGTCCCAACCCGGGGCCCCTGGGTTCGGAAGCCAAGCGCTTTACTACTCAGCCACGCCGCCTCCTTACACAGAGATACAGTTTCACTAATTGGAAATAATTCTTGACAAACGTTCTTCTTTTTCCTATAGCACAGAACACAGTCAATTAAGTCAGCGCACTTCTTGACTAACTAGGAAGTTCAATTCAATTTTTTTTGTTGAAGTCTCTATAGTATAACAAAATTGGACGATATCAATAAAAAAAAAGGCAGGTCAGATAAAGGTCAGTGACGAGAAGGCCCCAAAGTATCGTGTGAGACAATATAGGATGTATGTTTGAAACATGCTTTTAACAATGTTGACCAGAACTACATACAGCAGGACTATATGACTAGTTTCTAAAGACTTATTACAACGTGACTATATGACTTGTTTCTAAAGACTTATTACAACGTGACTATATGACTAGTTTCTAAAGACTTATTACAACGTGACTATATGACTAGTTTCTAAAGTTATACTTAGCAAACAAAAGCTAGTGTGTAAAAAAAAATAATTTCCCACACAAAACTTTTATTAAATTACTACACAGATAGGACAACTATTTTAAACAATTATACAAAACTCATAGCTAACAAGCCAATCTAACATGAGGAACTTATCTTTTAATGTTTTCTAGACGATATGTTGTCATTTCTTTCACTCATTTCCCCCCTCCCCACCTCCTAGAGTAGAAATGTTGTCGTAAGTAATGCACATATCTGTCACTTCCAGGATACACATTTTGGCGGGCCGCCACTGATAGCAGCCACGCACATACATACAGCTTCAACTGGTCTGCACATTTTTTTTCTCTCGAGATTATTGCGTGCACTTTTGTACCCCAAAAGTCTCAGACCCGAAACCTGGGTGGCCCTTGGATGGCCTAGGTGGCCCATGGTGGCCCCTGACTTAGAAACTGTCCATAAGTCTATCGTCGCAATACAGTGTTACACTGTGGTGTCTGCCTATGACATAATATATATATATATATAAAGAGTTAGATAGATAGATAGATAGATAGATAGATAGATGGATATATTTTAGTACTATAAACAGATAGTCAGTGACTGGGGCAGGGAATGGGAGGCTTAGTCAATGTGATTTTGTCTGGACCATCACCCAGTAAAGATGTGAGAACTGGGTGGACGAGCCAACACCTGTCGGCTGGGAACATTCAGAGGTCAAGTACAATCAGGAGGACCTAATGTCTTCAACAAGTGTTTTGTGTCTCTCTCTGTGTGTGTGTGTTGGCGAGAGAGAAAGAATGTGTGAATGTGATTTACCTTATTTGTTTGTGCTCTCGTAATGTTTGTTTTTTTTGTAGCCTGTTTTACAAGAAAACCATATTGTCTCGTGTTCACTAATCTCATTGACTACATAAATGTCATTGACCACAGTCCCTAATGACTGAAACCCTAATATTAATCTAAAGATGTTAAAGAAATTATTCTTTTCAAAAATCAACTGCTAGATAACTGCACTGAAAACAAAAAGAACAAGACAGAAAAATGATTGCCAACTTTTCCCTGTGTTTTTTTTCCCACCTCCTTATAAACAAAAATCTAAGAAACTGTCTCTTTCAAAGTAGGCAATTGAATTCATTTGGTATAGTATTGTTTCTTTTCTTGTACAAGGCAATGGGGCAGTCCCAAAACAGGTATGTCCTAAAACAGGTATATCCTAAAACAGGTATGTCCTAAAACAGGTATGTCCTAAAACAGGTATGTCCTAAAACAGGTATGTCCTAAAACAGGTATGTCCTATAACAGGTATGTCCTAAAACAGGTATGTCCTAAAACAGGTATGTCCAACTAGTGATGCCTAGTTCGAATGTTTTCCTCAAAAGTTCCGTACAGACAATCTTTAGTACGACGTCCCTTTTTACTACCAGAATAAATACTTTTTGTTTTCCTTAAAGTTTAAATAAACCCGGTACATCAATTCAATTAATCAGCAATATGTGTGGGCTAGAGTGTTGGCAACAGTGTGTGAACTTAAGTGTGTGGACAAACGTGTGAGGTTAAAGTGTATAGACAAGAGTGTGAAGACACGCGTGTGTGGGTACAAGTGTGTGGGTAAAGTTGTGTGGATACAAGTGTGTGGACAAGAGTGTGTGGGTACACGTGTCTGGACAAGAGTGTGTGGGTACACGTGTCTGGACAAGAGTGTGTGTGTACAAGTGTGTGGACAAGAGTGTGTGGGTACAAGTGTGTGGACAAGAGTGTGTGGGTACAAGTGTCTGGACAAGAGTGTGTGGGTACAGGTGTGTGGACAAGAGTGTGTGTGTACAAGTGTGTGGGTACAAGCGTGTGGACAAGAGTTTGTGTGTAGGTACAGGTGTGTGGGTACAAGCGTGTGGACAAGAGTGTGTGTGTAGGTACAGGTGTGTGAACAAGTGCGCGTGTGTACAAGTGTGTGGACTCGAGTGCGGTAAATATTATTAGTTGGAAGTAATTAAAAGTACTACAACCAACATACTTTAACACACAAACACCGTCAAACTAAAATGTTTATATAACAATTTTTTTCTTTCTAAATGAAGTTTTTGTTGCTTTTTTTATTTTTTAAGCATAAGTTTATTTTAGCCTTTGACCTCTAACCTCTAGTATAAACATACAATCTCTTATCGTTATGAGGCTCTAGGAAATTAAAAATAAAAATGAAACACGATTTTGTTATTTGTAGTCGATTTACTAAAACTATTTAGCATAGGCGTGGCCAGGATTTTCCGGGGGGAGGGGGAAATTCGTTAAAAATACATTATATATATATATATAAATAATTCATCTTTATTACATTCTGACCCTTCATTCCTTCGGAAGATTTTCATAGTACCCGAGAATAGGTTCTTCCTGGAGTTAGTGGAAAAATTGTAGACAATGGGGTCTGGGTGAGCGCTGTGAGCTCCCCTAGCGCGGGCGAACCATCTCCCCCAAGCACTATTTCCAGTATTTAATGCAACAAAATTCATATTCTGAAGTACCTACATGCATTATCCTACTATTAAAAAGTTTTATTTCAAAAACCTAGTAATGTGCTATTCTTACTGACTTAGATCCTCCCGCGCCATTCGGCGCATTTCGGCGGAAAACTGTTTCCACAAAAATCTGTCACTGGCAATGTCTGAAGTTTGTTCCCACCTGCTCTGAGGACATCCATGATAGTGTGGCGTAAAGTTGTATTAGGATGTCCCTATTTGCTCTTTCCGTAATGACCTCCATGTCATCGCAACTCTTTGTATGCGTAATTCATTTTGTCGGAGAACATGTAACACAAACTTCATGCGACGCTCTGTCACAACCTTACTAAGGGGTCGACTCCCTGACTAATAAAATCCGTTTTAGCCATATTTGTTGAGCCACATTTAGTCTTATTCAATTTCGGCACATGACTATTCACTGCACTTTATTAATGGAGCCCAGCCACTGGTAGAAATTTGTTACCTCTCTTGGCTACGCTGTTGGAATTATGTGACTGTAGTTTGCTTTAGATTTTATATCGAAAAGGAAAGTTTTATCGTCAAAATCATCTGTTGAGGGATTTTAAACTAAAAAAATCTCTGGAGTATTTTTTAGCAAATTCAAAACCCCATTTAGCTACGCTCATAGACTTTGGTGAGAGTAGTTTGCTTTAGAAGATTTAGATTGAACCCCAAACCCCCCCTACCTACGCCCATGCTATTTGGTGTTTGGTTTTACCACTGTACAACCTAGGTCCATTCATGCAGCCATGTTTCTAAAAAACGCAAACTAATTATTACTACTAATAAAACTGGAGTCAAGCAATGTAAGTATCTAGAAAAAAGGAAGAATAGTGAATAAAATCAATGAGAAATGGACAAGCTCTCATCCGAATCACAAGAAAGATGATGCCTATTTTAAGCTATCCTGACAAGATCAACGTCTAATCTTTCGACTCAGGACCGGACACAACAGAATGAGACAACATATGTACCGGAAGCTCAAAATTGGAACAAGTGAAATCTGCCCATGTGGAGTGTCACCAGAGAATGCTTACCATGTCCTTCAAAACTGCTCTATTTACCAAGAGGCCCGTACAAGACATTGGCCCCAAAACACCCCAATAGAAAGGAAACTATATGGAGAGCTCCCTGATTTGGAAACCACTGCGCAGTTCATCTCATGTATTGGTCTCCAGTCATCTGAACACTCCAACACAACAATGAGAACAAAGAAGAAGAAGAATAAAAGAAACATTTTCAGAAGTCTCTAATTCAGCAGAAAATACTGTAAGAACATATAGAAATTATAGACACTTTTCAATTTGCAACAGTTACACATGTCCACTTCACAGACCTATACATAATATGTATATATAGGTTTGTGGTCCACATGTACCAATCTTTTGGAGTACGATAAATCAACTTTACGGTGACTCAAATTCCCAGGATTCTTTGCACCAAAAATTATCAGTTTTTAAAAATAGTAGCTGCTGGTGCGTGGCCAGTCGAGACTGTGAGAGTATTTTCTCACCGTGCAGACGAGAACTAAGCTAAGAGTTGGATTGTGCTATCGTCTGCTATACATCTTCCTGCCCCTGCAAATACAAACTGAAGAGATAAAAAAAAATTCCAGAAACCTGTTTGGGAGGATGTATATTAATAGTTGTTTTTTTCTATTCATCTTTAAATCTACCTGCTTTTTACACTGGCTGTGATGTATGCGCAATGATTAACAATGACCTTTAGGTGAAGGCAACTGCAATGAAAGATGACTGGCTAAGAATTACGAGGCTAGTTGAACAGCTGTTTCTCTCCAGTTTTCAAGTGCCTAAACTTATGAAATTGTCTTAGAATATCTGGCACAAGCTTCAACAAACATTTAAAATTAAAGAAGGCATATTTCAGACCTGAAAGTACCATGGCTATGAACCACTGGCATGCAATCAACTCTGGACCACACAAAGACTTGGCGGTTGTCTGAAAGCTCACATCATTGTTCACGTCTGCTAGATTTGTGGACATTCCAAAGTTTTACACTTCAGCATTGAAATAGTCTGTACTTTGTCTTTCCATTTAGGATTTAAATTGCCAGAAAGGTTAAGGTCAACGTAAGGTAAAGTTGTCCTTACCTATGGCAATAGACCCGTATGTTTAGTTCCTAGACAGGCTTAAACTGATTTTACAATCTGGAGGCCTATTGTTCAATTTGCACGTTCTGTGTCTTTTTTTTCTTTTAATTATTAACCTTTTTACTAAAACATAATTTAATGTTGACAGGAGATGTATAAAGTGGCATATTATTGCCTGTTGTTCATCTTTCTTCTACTCTTTAGGAGACAACATTAAACTTTTGTGGATTGACAAAGAAACATATTTATTAGTAATAAACTTACATTGGAAACTTGTTTTTTGAAGTTGTTTGTTCAACTGTAGACAATGCAATCTACAATCTGTCGACATTCTTTACATTGTAAGTTCTAGAGCAAAAAGTTTTCAGTTAATGGTAAAATCTCTCATTCTATGTCGTAGGGTCATTTACACGGACACGATGTAATTAGGTCAGCCTGAGGTCAATGTCCTCTATAGTTTTACTTTACCTTGACCCTCAGATCTTGCATTGATTAATTGTCCAGATGACTTGACCATCGTACTTCGATGCTTAGTATCAGTATCATGGCAAACTTGGTGGTCAGTTGATGTGATCAATAATTGGAAATGTCTTCAAGAGCGAGCACAAAAAGGCAATCAGAAATGTTTCTATAGAGTCTTCCTTATACCTTTCCAGACATTTTGATCAACCTCTTGTTCATAGCGCTACAGTTGAATGTTTACGTGAGCTTATCTCTTTACGAGTGACCAGTCTAAGATCCAAGAGGAATAGGGTCACCTTAATGAAGTCTGAAGTCGCTGTCCAGCACTAATGTTATTGACCATATTTAATGGAAGATCTATGTTCTTACCCAGACTAATGTCCGTGACTTGAATACTGTTATAGTCTAAAGACAAGATCTTTCAAATGACCAGCTATTATCAATGCCCATGTCAGATGATGAACATGACTAAAGCCCTACAGATCGATGTCCGCCCATCTTGATTTTTTTCTTTTTTTTTTTTACAGTCCGTAATTTCTAAGTTGAACTTGGCTTGGTTTGGTTCTTTTTCTTAGTGAAGCGCCATAGTAATTCTAGTAGTAGTAACTGTTGAACTCTTTTGAGTAGTTTCTACCCAAGGCTTGGTTATTGTCTTTTTGTCATGAGACTCTTCAACGATTATTGCTGGATAGGAATGGTTGAGGATAGAGTGTGATTACTTTATAGATGACTATATTTCTAATTGAATATAAATTAGACACAGTACCTGTGTGTGTTATTTTCATACATCTAAAATTCTGAATCGTTCCCTCGGACTTTAAGTATATCTAAAAAAAAAAAAAATTTTTAAGATATGAAACAAAAAATTACCTGTCTTATAGCCACACTAACAGTGAATGATTAAACGAAGATATTTCTTTTAAAATTTATTTTGATTCAAGGATCGTTTGAAAAACACATATTTTAAAAAACGAATTGTTGGCTTAGATTATCGAAATTATCTTTAAAAATAAAAATTGAAAATGTTTGTTACAGCCAATATTGGCATCATTGTAGCCAATACTTCAATATGTGTTTTAATAGTCAACTAATTGATCTTATCTTCTTATCTTATAGATTACAGACGTTACTTCAAAAAAAGAAGGTAATTCTGTCTACGCATTTCATGTGTCAATCTAGACAAGCATGTTAATCAATAACTTAAACTCTGCTAACTCGTTGTTTTCATGGCTGATTCAGGCAACCCATTTCATTCTCTAATGGCGCCAGGGAAGTAGGAGCATTTGTAGGAATTTGTTCTAGCGCAGGGGTGGGCAAATTACAGCTCGCGGGCCACATGCGGCCCGCCGAAGTGTTTTGTGCGGCCCGCGGACACCTACAGAAATCAGATGTGGCCACAATTACACATATAAAAAAATGCAAATATTTAAAATATAAATAATTGTAAATAAAGTTTTGAAACTTCTGATTCTTATCACTTATGTCAGTTTGTTACAAATATTTGTTATGAAGACTTCATGTTTTTATTGGGAGTATTAAAATGGGTTGTTTGCACATAGAATGTGTGTGCATGTTAAATTTTTTTAAACGAAGCGTTCCAGGCCAGCAAATGAAAACAGGATTTGTCATTTTCCTTTGCTAAAAGGTGAAACTATTCTAAGTGAAATGGTTGACAAGTACAAGACATTTGGGTTCCATGATTGTGGAATTTAAAAGCAAAGTTTTAAATGATTCGAACTTGGAACCAGTTTTCAGTACCCTTAGCTCACCATTAAGTGTAGAAGTTGATTCAGCTCCAGAGGACATATCTCCAAGCAAATTATGACCTGAAAGAGCAGTTCCTGTCATTTCTTTATGGGTGCCAAAAGCTGTATTTTCACACTAAAAAACTTTGCTGCTAAACTTTCTCATTACTTTGGATTCAGTTGAGCCGTAAAACTATTTTGTTATTGAAAATAAACAAGTGTAAAAACAGATCTATGCTGACAGTCTGTCATTTGACATCAGTCACTAGGATACCAACTACCGAAGTAAGCTTGTTTCACTGTTCCGGAACATGTTCGAGTCTAAAAAGTGAAATACTTCACTGTAAGTACCTCTGTGTATTTGTGCGGAGATATGATGTAAAAAGACACTATTTATAAAATAAGTTTCAGAAATTGCTAACTCTTGTTGTAATTCCTCAAATTGGGAGTTTTAAAAAATGAAATGTAAATGTATAATACAGTATAAATGTGAATTTAAAAACATTTTTCACAGTTATATATATATAAATGCGGCGCCCTCCCCCCCATTTTTGATTATTTTTTATGCGGTCCTCGATAGAAAATGGGTGTCCACCCCTGTTATAGTATATGGATAAAAATATGTGCCTCTATTTATCTGGATAAATTGTCGCCTACAGTTTTTAAAGTATCATGAAATATTACTATGAACAAAAGCTGTAAAACAAAAAAGTCTGCCTGATTATAGGATAAAGTTGTTTTTTTAAATTGAGATGTTATTAAGTGTATATGACTGTATAATCCAGAAAATAACCACTCATGTCTTTATCAAAGGTTTTGAAGCTTAAGGAATGGCGCTACGTTTAGGATTATAGAAATGCAAAGAAAAATAAAATAATTAAAAAAACTTTTTAAAAGAAGCAAAGCTTATGTTAAGCATAGATGTATCATTTAATTGGATTAGACTTGTAATTAAATTTGTAATAGATCTAGACTAACAATAATAAGTCTGTGCGATTACAAATATTATAATCGGAAGAAAAGTTTAAACTTTTCGGTGAGCAACAAATCTGTATGTGTCTTTAAAAGTCTATTAAATAGTCCAAACTAAAACCATAATGATGAATTCATTAGACTGTACACTGTCGATAATAATGTTTTTTGTAGTAGTGTGATATTGCGTACGTTAAGTCACTCGTGCTTTGCGTTACGAAAGCGTTGCTTCAACTGTGTGCAGGTCTATTCACTAGCTAGAGCACTTGGAGAAGACAAACTGCTATCTGCTATTACGTGCACTTAGTGAAATTAGGTTGGCAGAGGGCGAGACAGGAGCAATTACTCATGGTCGTGTCAAGGGAGAGAAGGCAGTGATTATAGTGCAGAAGCTGAGGTGCAATCAAGCATGAAGGACTCATCAAGAAGGAAGCAGCGTTCACTTTCAGAATCCAGGGCGGCGGCGCGGCTCTTTCGCAATCTTCTTTGGCCTGCAGGCAATTTCAAATTCAAAATTCTCTGAACTTGAAAGAAGGAGGTTTCAAACTTTTTCCTCTTTTTTTCAAATAATTTTTTTTCCTGGCATTAAAAATAAAATCCACTTCTTACCAACCAAGGTCATTGATATATAGCTAAATAATAAAATAATATTTACATTATTTATTTATGTATATTTTGCAAAGAATGGACATTTGGAAAGTATAAAGTCTAACATAATAATTGATTGTGTTTTTTATTTGAATAGTACATAGTATGCACTCAATATATAAACAAACTATGGGATGGACATGGAATGATCAGTGAACAAGAAATGTACAATGGCATTAGAAATTAAATAGAAATTCAACTTGTAAGTCACAGACTGATTGAGAGACAACCTTGACATACTTTTGATGACATTGCAGTTAAATTGAAAGTGCTAAAGAACTCCGAGTCCTCATATTAATGACCATTCAATGCCTTGATAGCGCTCAGGTGTGCTGTTCTGTGTTTCCTGCATAAAGAAACTGTTGATGCTAAAGACTAGATCTAGTTCAACATTGATTAATTTGATCCAGTTTACATTCAATTAACTACTTTGGCTTAGGGGAAAACTTCTGGTTATCTTTGTTGGTGTTAACATGCAACTTTTTTTTGGACCTTTTCTAAAAGAAAAAAGTGATAGATATCTTGAAATTAGGAAAATTAATGTCAGATTCTCTTGTGAATCCTGAATTGAGAACACGCACTTGAACTTGTTCAATAATGAGGTACCAAGTCTAAATAAACACAATTAATTTCTCCAAGCCATAGCAAACTAAAACAAAGTTCCTTTTCAAACTAAATTTTGAAAATTTTTTTTTTCAGAAGCTAAAACAATGAAGTTTCCAAAAGAGCTAATTGCCAGGAGAGTTCTTTAGATTATATTTAGTTCAAAATGCTAGAAGATTTTTTTAGTTACTTATCAAATTGTTTTCATATAGCACTGAGTCCATAGCACTGAGCCCATAGCACCGAGAACTCAGTGTCGAAGTTAGCAGACCAATCCTGTTGAATGAAAGAAAAACTTGGTAGGTCTTTGCGTTGACCCTAAAACGTTAGTGTACATTTGTACGTTTGTTTTGTACAAAACACATTTGTCCAAATGCAAAGCAAAGTATTTGATGTTCAAGTTTCAGTGCAGTTTAGATACCACAAATAAATGTCACAAGAAATTCTTATAGAAGAGACTTGACGGGAAACAGGACTTCGGTCATTAATGTAATTTGACATATTAGTGGACATTAATTTATAGCACTTCAAAATGTGTTAGTCTTTAAAATGAACCTAAACGGTAACCAACAACTTGATGATGTCAGAGAAGTGTCACAAAATCTCAACTTGGAAAATAAAAAGTCTTTCCCTAAAAAACTTTCGTGGGGATTTTTCTCCCACCGGAAACGTGTGTCTAGCTGGGAATGGAAATATTTCCGTGTTAGAAACAAAACAAAACAACACATGTCTTACAACCACGTGTGCGCGTGTGTGTACGTGTGCGTGTGTGTACGCGAGCGTGTGTGTATGTGTGCGTGTTGTCACCTATGTTTATATTGTGATCAGGATGCATTTCAGAATTTTAATTTTTAAGATAAAAAGTGAGAATAAGTATAGGAGAAGGGGCAAGCTAGGAACTGGTGCCAAATTAAGTAAGATTCGGGCAGCAGTGGCTGTTAGCCTTTGCTGGCTACCCGCCGAGGAGAAGGAAAACTCTGAATTCAAACCCTGTTACTTTGCAGCTATGCACAAACATGGGAAAGGATTCGGGAGTCAACCCTGATGAAAAATCAGGAACCGGTGACCCTTTGATAGCTTGCAGCACAAGTTAGCAGAATCTGTGACACCGCTGATCCCAAACTGTATCGGCACTTGCCTTTGGACCAATCGGCTGCGTAGAGAGGAGACACTTCTCTTCTATGTGGGTGACTTGGTCCAAGCTAACGCCCCGCCTTGCGACTGAACGAGGCCATACATATGAAATATTAAAAGCTGGAAATTATTCATTTTTGACAGAAACAAAAAGATCTAGAGTATACTAGTTACAAGCCTAAACCTAAATACAATTTTCATTCCAAAAAGAAATATTTTGACTAATATTAAATGTCTATGCAATCTCTAAGGAGTTCATTGTCTCGGAGACGGTTGTATGAAGCATATCAAACTAAAAGTTGACTGTTACATAAAAACCTAGATTTTTCTTATATTCTAATGTTGTTTTTGTAATTCTTAGTACAGTGTGGAGTCACATGACATGATCGCCCTAATTAGATGTCACATGACCTTACATTTTTCGTCACGTGATGTTCTTTAGTAAAAAAAAAATGTTATTTTTAAAGTTAACATTGGCTAAGTTTTAAATCTAATTTTGTTTATGACTAGCTCCATTGTTCTAGTGCCCTATGAATGGAGTGGTTTGTTTGGGACATGCGACTGAATAATTTGTTGTTACACCTTGAGTGCTATTTAGCCACGTTTTAAAAATGAACATGGGTAAGTCTGATAATAGAGTCACGTAATGAGCTTTCACATTAAGGGATCATTTATTGTGAAGAATTAATATGGCTTTTTTGTTAAAACGGGATTATATAATTAGTATTACAACCTTTTTTTAAATAGTGTAATATTTTATTTAATTCACAAGCAACGTGGAGATGTCATGACTACAGCACGGGCTTAAAACAAGTTTTCAAATGAAAATTTAATGACATTGATCCTTTACAAAATATCCGGTCTTGATTATTATCTCTGATTATATTAGCATGTAAAGCCCGCACCCAATGTCCAAACCCATCCCCTCCAGTTGAGATTTTTTTTTTTTTTTACAAAATAATATTCCTTTCACCCCCCCACACACAGAAACACAAACGCGCGCACACACACACACTTTCCACTCTATGTCACCCGCATCTGAAAGTCTCGGCAGGGGGTGTTACTCTGTGCAGCCTGGCCCCCAGGCATCTCTCGACACATATCCGATTTCTGATTCTATCTCCGTGCATTCCCCACCCACTCTTTTTTACAACTTCGATGCTCCCTCTCCTCAGCCCGCCCCTTTCTCCGAGTTATGAGTGAGCACTGTTTAAGATCAGACCTAATTTTAGGTCCCCGGAGGAGTTTCAGAGTGGATGCTACAATCGGAAACTGAAAGTGGATATGGCGTCCTTGGATACGGCTTCCTTGGTTATGGTATCCAGGTTGTAAGAAACTAATGAGGACAGAACATATCCTACATTTTTTTAAAGCTGAAAATTATTGGTCTTATTTTCCCTGTCATTAGTGGAGTCGCGCATATTAGTTTCCTCCCTGCATGTCATATGATTTGTGTCCCCTTGTTTTGTCTTTTTTTTTTTTTTAGTTCCAGCCCTCAGATGTTTGGCATACTATTATTTCAGTAGTGAACAAATGTTTTGAACTTTAAGTCCCAATAATTAGTTGTTGTGTCTTTAAAGTATAAGTCGTAAGGAGAAAAAAGGTCTAAAATTGACCACCCGCAAACTAAATAAGATTTTTTTTAAAGTAGCTAGAAAGTAGAAACACTACAACTTTTCACGATGGCCCCCCAAAAAAAGTTTTAATTTAATTTTAGAAAATAACTTACAACGTTCTTTAATAATGGGATATATCATGTTGTACCTTATGTTGTACCTAATGATTATAACATAATAGTCAATGGTCAGACTTAATATGTCTATGTGTCTAGAAATCGATACGTACTTTATGAAGACATTAAGGTTAGCTCTAAAATGTAGTTAATGGGGTAGACATCCATGAACATAACATAATCAAGACACAAAGTATGAGCTCTTGAATTATTCATAAAACGAAACAAAACATTTTCTTCTATAAATGTTTCCATCTATCCGATTAGTGAAGCTTCCATGGAAACACTAGATCGATACCATTCATAAGTCATTCACTTGGCTCTCGGTTAATTGTCGTCTATACAGTCCACGCATGCATATTCTAAACTTATAATTTCATCCATCTGGCAGATTTATGGAAACTTTTTATTTTAATCAATTCAACTGTTGCTAGGGTTAAAGTAATAAATTATGCAAAGTATTTTTTTCCAAGCTTGTGTCATGATTTTAGGCTGACGTAATACCATCAACTTTCATTGGAAACACAATTCGATGTGCCTAATAGTATTAAATAGCAACAGTCAACTTTTTTAAAATAGTTTTTTTTAACAAGTTGTGTTTCCTTCTGAACACCAAATTGAGCGTCTGTTTTCAAGGTAGTTATTGACTAGGATCGTAATGAACAAAATGGTTAGAGCAACCAAAGTTCATCACTACTTGAGATGCTATAGGGAAAAAAAAAAGATTTCATGAAATAAACGAGGCGTGAATAAAGTGACAAGAGAGATAAATGTGCAGGTAAAGAAAGAAAAAATGTAAACCAAGTGTAACAAAAGTTACAATCTCTTCTCGTTTGATTGTAAAAAGTAGTTACGTATTGTAACTCCATTTCAAAGCGGAAGTGTGTCTACTAGAATCTCTATATATAATTTTTTTCTTCCCTAAACAGGTCAAACAAGAAGTAAAGGAAAGATCACTCTCTTATTTCTGCGGATAGTCACCCCACGAAAAAAAAAAACAAGAGGGGAGGGGGGGAAACACGTTTTCACAGCTCGCTACGGATGGCTGCGCACTGGACTGTCAAACCCTGCCCGCTCCCATCCCATGCAGGAGGTTTGGACTAGGAAGTAAACTATCGTCAACTCTGAAGGAACATCCCAAACATGTAAAACATTTTACAAACACTAAATAGCAGGGCCGGACTTAAGCATTGTGGGGCCCTATTCGAAACGGATTTCGCGGGGCCAAGTTTGGGTAGGGAAGCGGACAATAAGTGAAATTTAAGAGTTTGTATTAGAAAATAAATTCGTCTGTGCATTTTATTCATTCTTTACTACGTACAGAATTACTTTACGAGCCTTGCGTGTAGCAAAGTTATACAGTATATCATAATAAATCTGTTTCCCACATAGATCCCGCTCAATAGCAAAAATTACCAAATGTTTCAATCTATCTTTGAAAATTGTTGACCTCAAGTAATTCTTCATTAGTTTGAGGCGCGAGAAGCTTCTTTCACCTGATTACACAATTACGGCTAATGCATAATGCCGTTTTTATTAATAGCGCTTAGGATTGACGTTTTCCATATTGAATGACACCCCAAAATGACAATTTTTTTCTATGTATTTCCGTATATTTTAAGCACCTTTCGTATATTTTGCAATTTCGGGAGATTTCCAGGAGCTCATGGTAAATCGACAGGAGTGCGCGGGAAATCTGTTCTAAGTTATAAGATGGTTTAATTTAATAATTTATACACCTTGAATTAGCGCGGGTTCCATGAAAGTGCGGATCCTTCGGTCACGTAGGTTGCAGAGGCCTAAGACCGGCCCTGCAAAATAGCGGTGTATGCTATGCCGCCGGTCGACTATTTTTTTTTTAAGTAATAAAGGTCCAGCCATTTCATCAGATGTTACTATCGTATTTTCTCGCTTATGCACACACTCGTATATACAAAGTAAATACCGAATCGTACAACCTTATATACCCCGCATGCCAAAAGCGTGACTAGCCGTAAACTACCGGTACATAAAATACTATAGTAAAAAAAAAGAGGGAGTAAAGTAAAAAAATATTATATTAAAAATTCTATCTTCGGTACTATTTTTTTTTGTTGTTGTTGAGGTTTATAATGAGATGTTTATAAAGGTTTCCTATGTAATCTCACAAGCACTCAGCGAGTTGTAGGAAATAGAAAGACCCACCGGTATGTCCAGAGTTTCCGTTAGGCTATGTATCAAATAAATGTGTTAAACCCCTCCACTTTGTGTACCCCGCACATTTGTTTGTTAAAACGTGTATAATCCGCGACTTAAATGAGCGATACTACGGTCTGTCTGGGAGGTGTCCATTACATTCCTCCGATAGTGGGAGAATTAAAATCAAGAAAATGGAAACAAACCTACACTTATTTCTGACTAGTAACTTCAAAGACAAGAAAAACGTCAGTTTATAAAGTAATTATCATATCTACATCGTATAGAAATATAGAAAGTTGCTATCTACTGATAAAGAATGGATTGACACAGAATTATGTTATTGTTGTTGTTTTTTTAAAGTTTCGTGTGTTTGAAATGTTTATGTCTTAGTTGTGATTCCATAAAGTCTGGAGATGTACCGAGATGTAGAATCTGTGTGTATGTCAAAGTGTGAGGGTAAAACAGTAAGAAATCTGTATTAAAAATACATTCAACTTAATGATGTATAGAGATTTGAAAGATCATACGACCCCGTCGGACAACGGCTTTGTTTGCATGAGTTTGAGCAAAATATGCAGGTCACAACTGGATTTGCGTGGTCCCTTGTCCTTAATTTTCGAAATCCATTTCGACTAACATGGAGAAAACTTCAGAAGGAAACTTCATGAATTGACAGGTTACAAGTACATCTAAACGTGAGTATTTGCAGGGTAGGAATCAACAGAGCTCATTAGATCCTCACTGAGTACAATGCAAGTATGTTTTGACTAAACAAAGATTTTTAGTAGGCGAAATTACATCTTTTTGGTATTGAACAGTGCTGGATTTACCAATAGGCTACATACCTATACCTTAGAGCCCCAACTTACTTGGTGGCCCCACAAAATGGTTTTAGGGAAATCTTCAATTATTTTTAGAAAGAGCAAAGAAAATTGTCATATGTTGATTACAAGGGGGAGACAAAATCTTTAAAAAAAATATAACTTAGGACATTATCAGGTCTAGATTTGGTCCTGATATCACGAACTGAAGTAAATGTGTATTTGTAAATGTAATTTTCATGTGTTTCAGGGCAGAAGAAATTGAAAAAAATTAAAGTGAGCAAAAAAAAAAGAAGAAAAGAGAAAGAGAAGGGGAAGGAGAAAGAGAAGGGGAAGGAGAAAGAGAAAGAAGGGGAAGGAGAAAGAGAAAGAGAAGGGGAAGGAGAAAGAGAAGGGGAAGGAGAAAGAGAAGGGGAAGGAGAAAGAGAAGAGGAAGGAGAAAGAGAAGGGGAAGGAGAAAGAGAAGGGGAAGGAGAAAGAGAAGGGGAAGGAGAAAGAGAAGGGGAAGGAGAAAGAGAAGGGGAAGGAGAAAGAGAAGGGGAAGGAGAAAGAGAAAGAGAAGGGGAAGGAGAAAGAGAAGGGGAAGGAGAAAGAGAAGGGGAAGGAGAAAGAGAAGAGGAAGGAGAAAGAGAAAGAGAAGGGGAAGGAGAAAGAGAAGGGGAAGGAGAAAGAGAAGGGGAAGGAGAAAGAGAAGAGGAAGGAGAAAGAGAAGGGGAAGGAGAAAGAGAAGGGGAAGGAGAAAGAGAAGAGGAAGGAGAAAGAGAAGGGGAAGGGGAAGGAGAAGGGGAAGGAGAAAGAGAAGGGGAAGGAGAAAGAGAAGGGGAAGGAGAAAGAGAAAGAGAAGGGGAAGGAGAAAGAGAAGGGGAAGGAGAAAGAGAAGGGGAAGGAGAAAGAGAAGGGGAAGGAGAAAGAGAAGGGGAAGGAGAAAGAGAAGGGGAAGGAGAAAGAGAAGGGGAAGGAGAAAGAGAAGGGGAAGGAGAAAGAGAAAGAAGGGGAAGGAGAAAGAGAAAGAGAAGGGGAAGGAGAAAGAGAAGGGGAAGGAGAAAGAGAAGGGGAAGGAGAAAGAGAAGAGGAAGGAGAAAGAGAAGGGGAAGGAGAAAGAGAAGGGGAAGGAGAAAGAGAAGGGGAAGGAGAAAGAGAAGGGGAAGGAGAAAGAGAAAGAGAAGGGGAAGGAGAAAGAGAAGGGGAAGGAGAAAGAGAAGGGGAAGGAGAAAGAGAAAAGGAAGGAGAAAGAGAAGGGGAAGGAGAAAGAGAAAGAAGGGGAAGGAGAAAGAGAAGGGGAAGGAGAAAGAGAAGGGGAAGGAGAAAGAGAAGGGGAAGGAGAAAGAGAAAGAAGGGGAAGGAGAAAGAGAAAGAAGGGGAAGGAGAAAGAGAAGGGGAAGGAGAAAGAGAAAGAAGGGGAAGGAGAAAGAGAAAGAAGGGGAAGGAGAAAGAGAAAGAAGGGGAAGGAGAAAGAGAAAGAAGGGGAAGGAGAAAGAGAAAGAAGGGGAAGGAGAAAGAGAAAGAAGGAGAAAGAAGGGGAAGGAGAAAGAAGGGGAAGGAGAAAGAGAAAGAAGGGGAAGGAGAAAGAGAAAGAAGGGGAAGGAGAAAGAGAAAGAAGGGGAAGGAGAAAGAGAAAGAGGAAGGAGAAAGAGAAAGAAGGGGAAGGAGAAAGAGAAAGACGGGGAAGGAGAAAGAGAAAGAGGAAGGAGAAAGAGAAAGAAGGGGAAGGAGAAAGAGAAAGACGGGGAAGGAGAAAGAGAAAGACGGGGAAGGAGAAAGAGAAAGAAGGGGAAGGAGAAAGAGAAAGAGGATGGAGAAAGAGAAAGAAGGGGAAGGAGAAAGAAGGGGAAGGAGAAAGAGAAAGAGGATGGAGAAAGAGAAAGAAGGGGAAGGAGAAAGAGAAAGAGAAAGACGGGGAAGGAGAAAGAGAAAGAGCTCAATGTAAATGTTGGCTCATGTTGAAAGCGGGAGTAGCAACCAATTTCTACGACTCGAACCAGGACTGAAGAAATCTACAGTGTCTTAGCTTCAAATGTAAAGAAAAAACAAAAAAGACCTCTAACTAGTAAAACTTACTATCCAAGAGATACCCCCCCCCCCCCAAAAGCCATTTGACCTCGTTCTCTCTGCTGTTCTACAATTGTCATGAAAATTCTTGCTAACACTTCTGAGTAGGTCTCCTCATCTAACCAATTGGCCTCAAGGTAAGAACAAAAAATGTGTTTGTATCCTTGCACCTGATTGGTTAAGATTTTAAATCTTTTCATTTTCTTGGGCGATAAATATGTTTAAATGTATTTGCCAACAAATTGTTTTTATTATATTGAAAGGGTGCACTATTTACAAAGCATGCAGACTTTGAATCTTATCAAAACACATTAACACCTTTAATGCTCCGCCACTGTCTGGGACTCCACCCCAGCCCACATCAGCTACCTGTTTGAACATTTCTAAATAAAATAAAAATGACAGGTGTTTGCGCTGTCAAGGTCGAATAAGTAACCTGTAGACACAATAGCCCCCACCTAATTACTCACCAATAACTCGCCAAAATTCCAGTCGCTCACCGACAGTCTGACCTATATATGGACAAGCAGCACAAACTTAGCACTCTCAATTAGCGCATAGCACTAAGTTTTAATCACAAGATCATTTCTCTCTCTCTCTCTCTCTCCGTCTCTCTCCTTTTCTCACCAATTATCTTTTGTAACTCGTGTAGACGGGTAAGTATGTTCAACGTATTTTGTCTCAAGTGGTTCTTCTATTCAATTGTCATATACACCGCTGTCTCACTCATCTCCAATCTTTTCCCTCCTTCTCTCTGGATCTCAATTTCTTTCGTCTCTAAGTTTCTCTCTCTCTCTCTCTCTCTCTCTCTCATTGTCTTTCTTTTCCGACTCATAACACAACAGTTGCCCCTCTTTCCCTCGCGTTTATCTCCCAGAACTCCGACGCTGAAGTCTAACAGACTTATTTCAATGGCCTCTCGGTTTCTGTTGTTCATTCTAGAACAAGAAATCAAATTCCAAACTCTCTCCTATGAAAAGTATTAAATCTATCCCACCCTTCTTTCATCATACCACATTGCTGGCACGCCCATGGCATTAATCTGTGGGCTCAGCAACCTTAGACCACGTGTCAGAGCAAACACAAACCATTCATTTCCATGCCTCTGTGATGCTTTCATTCATAGATTATACCTTCAGAACACAGGTAGGTGAACCTACAACAGGTGAGCCTCACTAACTAACTATGTACACCAGCTTCTACCTCGACATACAAAGTCATGTGACTTAAGAAAGTAACGATTGCGCCCTCTAGGGAGAAGAAAACACACAATGACAAGAGGATCTGATCATGACATAGAATGTGTACATTAAAAAGAAAAAAAAACATTGGTTTGAAAGAAGGATGGGATACACTAATGCAGTATGTATGATAAGCCAGGTAGTATGATAGTCTTTCGTTCAATGCAGTACATTAAAACCATAAATCTCTTCACTGAAATCTTTAAAAATGATGTGTAAAGCTGTCCACTTGTTCCCGAGCAGCTACTGCATTTCAAATGTCCACGCATGTCTACGAATGTCCACACATGCCTACAAATGTCCAAACATATTTACGAATGTCCACGCATGTCTACGAATGATCACACATCCCAACAAATGTACAAACATGCCTACAAATGTACTCGCATATCTACGAATGTCCATGCATGTCTACAAATGTCCACACATGCCTACAAATGTCCACACATGCCTAGGGATGTCCAAACATGCCTACGAATGTCCACAAAGATTGTAAAATACTATAAAGAACTTCAACCCACCGGAAGGCTGGGCAATTACAAAAGAGAATTGTGCGCACGACCCTAGAATCTAGGTCTGGACTATCAAAAGCTTAAAGTTATGGAAGACACTATTTGTGTAGTGTAGAATATAATGTTTAGCTGATAGGTGATTGGTTGCTGTTGTTGTTTTTTGACAAATGACAAAATTAGAAATTCGGAAGTAGATGTACACAGGCACTATAACCAAGTTATTAAGATTAAAACATTGCTAATCCATTCCATGAACTTAGAAGTTCCAACACTTTGGTACAGCCGAGTTGGAAGCAGGTCTAACATCCCCTCTGTAAGTCCTAAACGCAAGTATGCAGTTTTATGATATTTACTGTTCTTAATTCATGACTTCTTCATGTCTTTGGTCATGACTTCTTCATGTCTTTGGTCATGACTTCTTCATGTCTTTGGTCATGACTTCTTCATGTCTTTGGTCATGACTTCTTCATGTCTTTGGTCATGACTTCTTCATGTCTTTGGTCATGACTTCTTCATGTCTTTAGTTATGACTTCTTTATGTCTTTGGTCATGACTTCTTTATGTCTTTGGTCAAGAACGAAGATACAAGTCAAGGTAACACACACGTTGCTCGATCATTAGAAAAACGGCTTATGATTATCAGTGTCTATATATAAGCGGTTAAACCAGCAGCCTTAACAAAAAGACCAATAAACTAACCAAACAAAAAAAGTATTGTTATATCAACTCACTGTGTCTGTCTGTCTGTCTGGGTCGAATCTTGTGCACGTTATTTCTCACACTTCCCATCCTGGGGTGAAGTTGAAACTTTTCACAATTAATCATTGTCGATGGCAAGACATGAATCAATGAAAAAGTAACCAATTAATTAATGATTTAGAGGTAATTAATTAATTTTGTTTATATAGTGACAGTAGGAGAGATAAGAATCGTGTAGAAGTCGCAGAGAAATAGGTCATTCGCTTTTAAATAAAAAAAATACCATAAAATCTTCAACTTTGATAAGTACTTGGACAGCTCAGTGGCTAGCAAGTCGGCCTTCCATCGTGAAGGTTTGAGTTCGCATACAGACTCTAGCACCTTTTTTTGTAATATTATTTTTGAAAAAACAGCACCGAAACCTTCTCCCCGATACCCCACCCCACTAGTCCTCAAAAATGATTGGACCATAGCACACTGAGCATGCTTTTAGCATGAAAAATAATTTAAATAAAAAAAATAAAAAAAATATATATATATTTCCAATTTATTTTTTTTAGCTACAAACATTGTCTCAAAAATTAAACTTTATCTAGCTACAAACATTGCCTCAACGAAATAACTTAATATAGCTACAAACAACGCCTAGTAAAATGTCAATGCTTCAATAGTATGAGATGTTGATATGTCTTATTAAATATTTCCAGAATTTAGTATCAAATGTAAGTGATATGTACAGTAAAACAAGTGATGTGTAGAAACAAATCTACACGTGCACTCTTATCTGTATTAAGGTCATTTCAATTAGTGCGCGGGAATATGTAGAAAGTGTAAGAACAGGTTGTTTTCTATTTTTTTCTTTCACTTCTGTTTGTTGTCTGGCGTACTTTGTTTGTTGTCTGGCGTACTTTATTTGTTTGTATTCTAGCTGGTGGAAAAAAAATGTCTAGACAAATTTCTTGCTGAGCTAGCGGAAACTGATCTATCATTTATATTTAATCTTTTTTCTTAATTGCTTTGTTTATTTTGCTTTGAAGTGCAGACAAAATTATCAAAGAAAATAAAAGTTCTTAAACCCCAGGAAAAAATGATGTTTTTTTTTTTGTTCTTCTAACAAGAGTGCCAAATTACGTTGATTTGACATTTTAATGGTACACTGCCTTATTGCTCCATTTTTTTTAAAAATCCAGTTTTGTCTAATTTCGAATAGCTTACAAAACATTGTCTTAGACCTGCTATCGAGCTTTAAGGTCCAATAAGAATACTTTAGAGAGGTTGAATTTTAGGTTATTAGGAAACTGTAGAAACATTTCTAACGTCATGAAACCAAATTCTAAATAGTGTAAAGATGAACAAACAAGTCAGTAACGTGATAACTTTAATGTGAACAGCGGTGGTGTCAGAAGTTATCTAAGTGTAAGTGTTCGTACCACACTAGCTGGGGGGGGGGGGGCACCTGAAACATTTTGGAAATATTGCAAGAATATAAAATTACACCAGTGCAGTTCCCCTCACAAATTCATTTATTCTGCTCTTTATTTAAAGCAAAAGACAGACTAATGAACTGGTGAAGGTGACCCTTTAGTGAGTCGCTGCCACTGTTTAAGGCGGTAATGCTGCTACCTGTATTAACTGACAAAACATTGTCTTTGGCCAGGACTAGAAGCGCTCACTTTCAAACTTGGTGGATAGGTACAAACTTAGGCAATCACCAAACCCTACATGTATTATTGGTAGATAGGTACAAACTTAGGCTATGACCAAACCCTACATGCATTATTGGTAGATAGGTACAAACTTAGGCTATGACCAAACCCTACAGGCATTATTGGTAGATAGGTACAAACTTAGGCTATTACCAAACCCTACAGGCATTATTGGTAGATAGGTACAAACTTAGGCTTTGACCAAACCCTACATGCATTATTGGTAGATAGGTACAAACTTAGGCTAAGACCAAACCCTACATGCATTATTGGTAGACATCATTCAGTAAAGCGAGACAAGATAGTGGCAGTAGTCACACTCTAGTACACCTTAATTACATCAGATTTCATTCAAATGATACGGAGGACAGGGAGGAGATGGATGAGTGCGCCACAGTGATCGTGGATTAGAGGGATCTAAGTCTTGTTGTTTTTACCTTGTACACATGCGCACATTTCCATGGCACCCTCCAGCAGCCCCGCCACTCACCCTTCCCCCCCCCCTCCACCTTATTCACCTCCCTCCTACCAGAACCACTTTTTATGTTTACCTCCTAACATAAACAACGTGAGAGGAAATAGCTAAGCCTCCCCCTTCCACCCTCCCTAACTCATTGACAGATTGAGGTTGAAAGGAGGAGGCAAGAGAAGGAGGGGCTGAAAGGGTGCCCGAAAAAGTCTGCTACCAGATAGTTTTCTTTTCGCCTTCTCCCGGGGTCTACGGCATTGCAAGAATGATGAATGCTCCTCGATGCAATATTAATCAACGTGTAAAACTGGCTTGGCATCATCGGATCCAATCTTTGAGTCTCTGCTTCATCCCGAGAGACATTGCCGTTTTTAAACTTCAAGCTCGAATTACCATTTCCAATGCAATCTAGCTGCATAGTTTCAATTATCTTGTCTTTGGTGCGTGGGAGCGGTTCTAAAACTAAGCACCGAGAGCTCGGATGTAGTCTACGAAACAGAGTAATGCATTTTTAATCAAAGCGTGTATCATTTTTATGGCCACTCTATACAATATCATATATCAGGTCATGTTGATTACAGATTCATAGAAATGGTTTTTATGTAGAAATCTGTTCTGTCTTTCTATAATAAAAAGAGAAACCTATAAAATTCTTTTTTTTTTTAAGACAATACATCCATTATACAACTTAAGATAAAATATTGATAAAAATTATTTAAAAAATATAAAGATCCAACTGGGTATTGAATCCGTGACTCCGCCTGCTACTTGAACGTACGTTGTTACCAAATCGACCAGCGAGCAATGCATTCTTATGCTTTTATTTATTGATATTATCATTATATGTACATCTAGAATCTAGAGCTAACACTAGACCTAAACTTTTGATTTAGAACTCTTAAGATCAAGTCTAGTTCTAGGTCTACTTCTAGATCTAGAATGTAGATGTAATATTGTAATCTATAGTACGATTATGTTAGAACTATAAGTAAAACTTGGATAATCTTTCAATAAATTTGACGCAACATTTATTAAACTCTTGAATCAATAATGCCTTACATTCGGAAATTCATTAACGCGATAGTCCTTTCAAAATAGATCATGTTGGCTCTAGGAGCACTCTAGGCCTAGGTCTAAGTCTAGTACTCCAGCCAAATTTACATTTATTTATTTGTTACTTTGAAAAAGTCAAACTAGAGTTTTCTTTATGTGACCAACGAGCCAGTAATTCTTCCTCAGCAATATCAATAAAACTGCTAATTTCCAGGAAAATCATTAGAACCGTTTTTGTTTTTTTTAAATTAACTGTCCTGGTTCCTGGATCCAGGTTCCATGATGTTCTGACTGCAATACAGATAGGCCTATTGTAAAAATAAGGAAGAAAATAAAAAAGGAATATAAAGAAGAGAGAAGGATAGATACAAAATAAAGAGTGGTGATTCAGAGAGGAAGAAAGGTGAAAAAGAGAGATTAGATAAAGAAAGAGTGCCTGAAGAGAAAGAAAGAATTTTATATAAAACAACACATGTTTAAAAATAATCTAAAAACTTTTTAAAATAACTAATTTACTTGTGGAACCCATATGAAATAATATAAGTATAGCTACAATCAGCGCATGATGAAGTCATTTATTCCATTCAAAATATCTTTTTTTTTTCACATAACACACACGCATTGGTTTTGAAACTTAATCTACAATTCTACATCTTCAATTTATGAACATCAAATTAAAAAAAAAAAAAAGGAGCGGGAACTCCGGATGTCTTGTCTACAAACTTAGCAGACGTTAAAGACTTTTTAAAACTTTTTATTACAAAGCTTGTATCACCTCACTCTGTCCGTCTGTCTGGTACACGTTACTTCCCCCACCCCATCCGGAGCAAGATGGAACTTTCAGCAATTATTAATCGTCCCTAACAAAACATGAAGTAATAAAATAGTTTACCACTTAACTAACTGATAACTGGTTATTAATTACATTTGTTTAATATAGAAAAAGGGTAAATAAACTGTACATTATATAGATATATGACTACAAATGTGAAGTATTTTATTTATTTTGTTTGTTTTTAAGATTGAAAAGCGTGTAGAAAATAAATCAATACTAACGTCTCACAGGATGATGACCATCTGATTGTTGATTTATTTTGAAGATATTGGCATGAAGTTTCAAATAAAACTAACAAATACAATTCACTTTGCAACAGGGGCATTCTGGCCTTGGGTTAAGTTAGGACAAATGGACTGCTGCCTGGTCGTTTGGTAAGTGCTTTAGATGTCATCACGATTGTTCCATGTTTGAATCCTGCAGGATGTCTGATCTTGTAATTAATAAACTTCACGTCAAAAGGAACATCCACATCGTATGACAAACTGCTCGTTGGCTTGACAACCTGATCTGCTGGTGGGAACGGCACCAAACCTGATAAAGTCCTGTGTTACACTGTAACAGAGTTGGTAACATCTTATTTCTAAACAAGGATCAAGGAAGGTCGTGATATAAAAAATAAAAAGATTTATTTACAAACATTTAAATGTAATATTAGACAAATATTTCATGGATAAGTTTATTCCTGAACCCAATGCCTCCACTGCATACATTCGGTTTAAGATACACATCAGTAATATGAGCAAAGGACGATGTCCATCCTTCGTCAAGCTACTTGAGGACCTCAATGTCCGGTGTGCCAGTGCCAATGGTGACACTGGACCTAAATGTCTGGTGTGCCAGTGCCAATGGTGACACTATTCCCTCGACACTGGTCTGTGATGGACATCGTAGCACCATGGAGGCGGAAAGAACGGTGAAGGCTGTAGAACACAAACAAATGTACCTACACAAATTAAATGTCATTTTAAGAAGCACATTCCAGGACTGGAGGCTACTTGACAGGAAGCGTGTGCCTATGACCTCGCCAGATTTTACCACTACCGAATATCCAATAAAGCCGCCTCTTCTTCTTCCGTTGACCAAATCCAATTGACCGTTCGGGGTGACCCCCACAAACTGCGCACGGGGCAAATCATTAGCGGCGGCGATCTGTTGACATTGCTATTTAGAAGAAGACTGGAGAGAAGGGATGAGAAGAGCGGCCACCGTCCAGTACTTTGGTCAGAGATTACTCCTCAGATGAATGGATGCTAGATTATGGATTCACTTTTCAACAATGTTGAAATGATAGCGTGGTGTGCAGGGGTTGTGAAGGAAGGGTCAAGAGAGAGAGAGGTGTTGGAAGAACTTCAATTGAATACATCTCATAGGACACGCGATCTGATTCTCTTACTGACCTGAACGAAGACAAATTTCATTTCGGTTGGATCCAGTGACTCACGCGTTTCTTAAATAGAGTACTGAGACTGCTGTCTTCGCTCCGTAAATTTGTTATAATAACATCAGTAATATTAGCAAGAATGTAAAATATTAACATAAAAGTGTTTGAACATAGTGAAGGAAGACTCAGATAATAAACAATATCTTTATCAAAATTACCTTGCTAAACCTAATGTATAGTCCTACTAGCTATTTATGGGAATATAAGACTGACAGAAGAGCACTTTGATACTGATGGGCTTAAATGTAGGGGAAGAACTGAAGTTTTACTCTGGACTTAATGAATGAAATAAAAAGTCACCTTATTCTTATTCCGAACATAGACCTCCATCGTTACCCGCTATCAGCCTGTCCAATAGGTTATACAATCAAGACTGTACATAACAGCTGGGTTTGTTTCCTAATCTAAGTTCAACTTTGTGAAAGCGATATTGGAATGGATTGAGAGACAGACAATTAGACAATTAATTGTACAAATACTCCTTCTTCCTTAGTGCTATTAGAGCATGGAATGGGTTGAATGAGCTAGCCAGGAAAACCAGTGACTTGGCAGAATTAATGATTAAATGCATGACGCGTAGGACGTAATCATCTTCTTTTTTGAAGTAACGTCTGTATTATATAAGATAAGATAAGATTACGTATTTATAAACGTCTAAAGAGGTCCTCTAACTTTGTTACGAGACAAGTTTCTTTCTGATCATTTTTTAAGGCGGTGAAAGACTAGGAACAAAGTAAAGCGAATGCGTGAATGTAAAAATAGTATGAATGGAGCTATCGAAATAGCTAATCGACCTAAATCCTTTTTTTTTTCAAATAAAAACATTTGCTTGTAGGCCTACATATATTTTATTAAAATATGAAATGAATAGAATTTATTTTGTATGTTGATGTGTTAAAGTAGATCTATCATCTTTAACCAAGAGTTAAATATTGGCTTTGATAGAGCTAGTTCTGCGCGTGTGTGTATGCTTCGCTCTGCGCATGCGTGAACTTATTTGTTAGATGCACGCGACTCATGAATGGAACTATTAAAATACATGTCAACACGACCTCGCAGCTATATCGAACGACTGTATGAAAAATGCTTTAGAAAAACCAATTTGAATTTGATTAAAATATGAAATGAATGGACTATAATTAGTATGTTCATGTGTTAAAGTATAAAACTATCTTTGCGAAGAGAAGTTCTATCATCCTAGAGCTGAATTAAAGTTTTAGACCTAGGAATAGAGAGATGTGTAACATTTCGGTCTTGTCTAATGAAAGAATGTACGTCAGGTATTCTAAATTCGTAGATATAAGGAACGAATTTATTTAAGTAAAAAATGCTTTTAAAACACAAATTCGAAGGTTAATTTTATTACATAATGAGATCAATACACTATATTTTGTATTTTCATGTGTCAAAGTAAAAAACTATCTGTGCAAAGTGTAGTTTTAAAAGTTAATCTAGATCTAGATCCTTTCGATCTAAACAAGATAAACATGACCTCGATTAATGAAATAGTAATATTTTCATAGAGTTGGGCATACGTCACGGTCCAGTTAGTACCCAAGGAACATTTATGCAAAATTTTATCAAGATTGGTCAAACGGTTTTGACTTGTATGCAGGACATACATACATACATATGCTATATATAGATATAAAAAAAGTTCAATTCAAATATCTCTACATCGTTAAACAATGGTCAATTCCGATCTAATGAATTTTATGTTGTCAGCTTCCACTCAGGATTGTTGTTTGTTGTTTTGTGTGTGTGGGGGGGGGGGGGGATAGGACTAATTGACTTACAAACTGCTAAAGCTATGACCCTCTCCTCTATCCCATCAACCTTCGCGACTAGAACTACTTGAAAGTTCATAGATGTGTTCGCCATTTTGGAAGTAGTGTGTGTGTGAGTGAGTTGGGGGGGGGGCGGAGCAGGGTGCAAGAAAGCGGGTTTGGAACATTAACAAGTGTCTGTTGTCAGTCAGCAGTCGATTCACAGATTGTCACAAAGTGTGACCATTTTATATTAAAAGTGTGAACGGAAAATTAGGGGCACCCCAACCGTCACTTCTCTCATGTCCAACAAATGTGAAAAGGGGAGGGGGCTAAATAAATCTTCGCCCACTGGGCTCCCTTGTCTCGACAATGTCCTGAGCTGACGTCATTAGTGGATGAATATCGCGGGGTGTGAAATTCGATGCTCCGTGAAATGTCCAGAGCAAATTTGAACTGACCGATTGGTCCAGGACATCCAAGAAACATTATCACGTTGACTTTGTGAGAAATCCTATCCAACTACTTGAACATAGCAGACTGAGCAACCAGAAATATCGCATCTCATTGACACCATTGAATCAAGTTCTATGGTGCTCACAAGTTCGGAAAAAAAAAAGATTTATTAAGCGATGATTAAAACAGAAATTTTTGTAATCACTTTCCTAGCCTAAACATGGAACTGTTGTTTGATTTGAACAAATTTAAAGAAGGAGAAAGAAGAATGAAAGTACAAGAGCACCTGGTCGTGACCGCAGTTGTGTATCAAGGATTAACCTCTTTAGTCACATGAGGAGACAACAGCGATTTCCCGAGACGTAAAATGCCACATAATTTTAATAATAATAATAATAAAATAATAGGCCTGTTTTGACCGACAAAACGATAGATTTTAATGGACCTGATCTGCTGTTCATTGATAAGGAAAAAAACGCTACCATTATTGACATCGCGTACCACTATCTCATAATTTAAGAAAAAGGGAAATGGAAAAACAACGAAAATATGGGAACCTAGGCTTGGAGATTAAACGTTTATGGAAGTTATCTAAAATAGCAATATACACCATTGTTATATCAACCGAGGGGATAATAGCAACTGACCTAACAGATACCTTCAAGGCCCTTGGCATTCCTAGGAACATTCTCCTTGCCTGCCACATCACCAGAAAATTCCTCAGTGGACACTGATAAAGAGACTACATTGAATTTTGTTTCTCTTTAACGAAACTCGACCCTGGCAGTGCCAGAGAATGAATAGTCGTTCTACTCTAACATAATAATAATATGCAAAGAAACTGAACCACTTCCACATGACATGTCTGAGAAAAATACTAAATGTCAAATGGCAGAACAAAATACCAGATACTGAAGTCCTTCGAAGAGCGTGTCTGCAAAGCATCCACACAATCCTGATACAGTCACAGCTGCGATGGGCAGGTCACGTCTACAGAATGGAAGACCACCGCATCCCTAAACGACTCTTGTATGGCCAACTAAGCGAAGGAAAGCGCTCGCAAGGTGGTCAAAAAGGCGCTTCAGGGACACCCTCAAAGCTTCTCTGAAGGCGTTCAGCATAGACCCAAGCACCTGGGAGACAGAGGCACATGACAGAGCATCATGGCGTCGCGCTGTGAAAACTGGCGCACAGGCTGCTGAGGAAAAGAGAACAACGCTGGCAGAAGACAAAAACGCCAGAGAAGAAAAGCAAGGCCAGTGACACTAGCTCCAGCTGGAATAACCTGCCCAGTGTGCAGCCGAACATTCCAGGCTCACATAGGTCTTACCAGCCACATGTGGAGGCATAAAACCCCAGTGCAAAGCCCTCGGCCCCCTGGACGACAAAGTGGTCATCATCGAACCACGATAGACGAACTATATATATATAATAATAATAATGATAACGATCTTTATTATTCGTGAGGAATTTTGGCTTACAATTCTGCACACAAAACATTGCTTATACCTCAGTTTCTCTTAAATAATACTTGTATTATTAACTTCAGAAAACATTAACAGTTTAATTATAATGTGGGTTGACACCGTAGTATTTTAATTTCCCTCTGCAGTTTAATGACACTTACATTAATTACATTACAAATAATTGAGTGAATGTTATAAACGATATTAATCTCTTGCTGGCCTTGGTCTTGTCCCGATGACATTATAGGATGCCAGGCGACACTTCTAATGACAATATTTCTTAAATGCATCGAAGACGAAGGAAGAACTGTGTGTCACACTCGTGTCTATGACAACGTTGTCACCATGAATGCCATAATACTCGCTGTGTAGCACATCATTAAGCGCCCATTGTCACCTGAAAAAGGAGAGGAGCTAATTTGTTTAATTCAGTATCAATTTCACACAAGACGAAAAAATTAACGGTTCCATAAAAATGCAGAGTCCAGACCGTACCACATGATCAAGCGGTCAACATTATCGAGAAATTGTAAATTGTTCATGACCATTAAGATTGTACATTTGTATGTACCCGCTGCACTAAATGAGTTATGATCATTTTTCTTTCAAGATATTTGTATTCAGAAATAGTGGTTTCCTTCAAATGTTATAGGCTACATAACAACGCAAAGAACAACAAAATGTTGTGAAGATGATCGATGTCATGGTCAGACGGCTGGTTCAAAGTTTCTACACTATTTTCTTCGCCTATCCATGTGTTAACCTAGTCATGCATGTTCGTTGGGGACTTAGACTTCTTAGAAGTCATTGGGGACACAATCAGCCAACTTGTTTTAGGTTCTGGTACAGGCTTCAATCAGGCAACCTGTTTTAGGTTCTGGTACAGGCTGCAATCAGGCAACTTGTTTTAGGTTCTAAAAGCACTAAGGAAGATCACTTCTTTCACTTTGTCCTAGCCTATGGAATAAGACATGTGCCTTTAACTTTGTGTCCTTCTGAGGAGTATTTTGTTTGGTTTTTGGTTTCTATTTGTAAGTTATACTTTAGTGTTAGTGCTACCTTTCTTTTTAGTCTCCTGTTGAGTATTACCTGCACTAATATGTTTATTACACGGATATTAGACATGCTTATAGCTAATTACCTGCAAAAAATAGTCTAGCTAATGTATAACAGGAATAAATATTACACCTGCATAGCTGGTATCACTACTGGCTCAAACTGTCTGCCCGATAAGCCCTGCCGCGCTCACCAACTGACCCACCCCCTATTCCTTTTTCAAGATTTTAACTGTAAAACAGGAATGACCAGGGATCAATTGGTCATCCTGACCAGTGCATGACGTAGGGATGTCGTTTGTCAGTGTGCTTGACTGTTTGTGTTTGTTCAACAACTTGAATGGGGAGGCGAGTTTCAAGGAAAGCAGTAAATACAAGTGGGAGCAAGTTCTAACAAGAGAAGCAACAGTCATCGCCTGGTCAGCTGATCGGCCTTAGGTCAGTTCATCAGTGTGCTTAGGTCAGGTTTTGTCAAGGCCAAAAAAAAAACAAACCATGAGTCCACCAGAAAGAGAAAGAAAACAAAAGAGAAGTATTTATAATTAAACAATCAAACAGTAAAAAAAACTTAATGAGGAAATGATTTGGTACAAAATACTGTGTTAGGAAATAATTTGTACTATATACTTATTGAAGAAATTAGTTGTTAACATATACTTAGTTTGAGAGGAAATGAGAGCGAATGTTTGGTTGTGTAGGCTGGAGAGTATCTGATGAAACCATGATGTGGTCTGGCGTAATGCACATGAAATCAAAGGGCTAGTTGAAACGAAAAGGGTTACTAAGATACGTGATATGATTGTTTATGTGTAAAATGTTTCACATGTTACTAATGTTTCTTCAGATGTGAAGATAATTTACTTACTGGCCCAAACCTCCTGCATGACGAGAGGGAGGGCAGCCGGTAGGGTTTGAACCCGGGACCATCAAGACGACCGAACTTAAGTCCAGCGCAGATTGCACGAACAGGCAGCCATCTACACATGAGACAGTACAGACGTGCATTTGTAGTGAGTTATAGATTGTTTAAAGTATCAATTTCAACTGTTTCTACATCAATATACTTTCAAGTTGAAACTTTGTATATTTTTAATGAAGGTTACAATAAGTTTTGTTTAATCAAGAAGTTTGTTAAATCGTATTGTAAATTCGTTTAATACATTTCATACGCATAGATCGGTTTAGTTGTTCTAGCTGTATGGAGCCAACGACTGAGCAACAACACGGTGTAATAATTGTCAAGTTTGTTGTAACTCTATACACAAGAAACAACGTGTTGACAGTGTTAAAAAAAAAGCAGGAAGCTTCGCACTAAAACTAAACTAGTCAATGGAGTTAGCGACTCGCAGGGATCTTTTCAATCGAAGATTCTCACGTTTTCTTGCCTCTTAGGAAACTAATTTTTGAGACGGTATTAATACAAAAGAAGTCAATAAGCGAGATCAATGAATATGTCTCAAGCTTCATGTTAGTCTATTTTTGTTACATTTTTTATTTGAATTATAAAACTATGTAACCTTGCACTAGGAATAGGTCATAAGGACAGTGACCTCTTTATTGGTAAATTAGTCCAGTGGTACTTATTGGTCCCAAATTGTATTACGTATGCCATTATTTATAGCCCAATGAGATATAACTTGATGAGACATACAAATAATGGATTCCCCCCCCCCCAAAAAAAAAACAATTAAAGTAACAATAATAATGACTTATTTGAAAAAAAAACACAAAAGATCATCACTAAATAAGGTTGTATGCTCATAGGCCAACAATAGAAAATAAAATAATGAAAAGCCAAAATAGTAGGACAGGTCCAGGTCATAAAAATTAAATGACCGTCATCTCCTGGACACACTACTGTCTCGTCTCAATAGCAAAACTTTATATCTCAGACCTAATTTAGTCATTAGAGTATAAACCAACAAAACCTGTTGAACTGCTGAGATAAGGATACTTTCTTACTAGAGACTTAGTAGGTATACATTGACAGTAACCAGCTTTATTAACAACAAGAATAAATAAGACCTATTTAGCTCGTTAAAGAACAAAAGCAGCACATGTCCAACACATTAGCACACTCCTCTTAAGTAAAAAGGTCAGAGCACAACACATACAGAATTATATCTACACTAGTCGACCGGCGGCGTAGCATACGCCGCTATTTTGCAGGCCACTGCAACTTTGCGACCGCAGTGGACCACGCACGTTCATAGGACCCGCGCTAATTCTAGGTGTATAAATTATTAAAGTAAACCATTTTATAACTTATAACAGATTTCCCGCGGCCTCTTGTCGATTTACCAGGAGTTCCTGGAAATCTTATGAAATAGCAAAATATATGAAAAAGTCCTGGAAATATCCGGAAATCATTAATATCTTTAGAAAACTTATACAAATCTCATGAAATATACAGACAAAAATTGTCATTTTGGGGTGTCATTTAATATGGAAAACGACAATCCTACGCGCAATAAAAAAAGAAAAAACGCAACTTTGGAATCTGGTGAAAGAAGCTTCTCGCGCCTCAAACTAATGAAGAAGTACTTGAGGTCAAGAATTCTCGTAGTAGATAGATTGTAATTCTTGCTATTGAGTGTGATCTATGTAAGAAAATTTTTTTTTTGATATACTGTATGACATCGCTACACGCAAGGCTCGTAAAGTAGCTCTGTACGTGAATGAATGAATAAAATGCAAAGACGAATTTATTTTCTAATACAAACACTAAAATTTCACTTATTATCCGTATCCCTACCCAAACTTGGCCCCGCAAAATCCGTTTCGCATAGGGTCCCACAACGATTGAGTCCGGATCTGCTATTTAGTGACGGGTGAATACAGAGTAGATTACTTGATCTTTCCCTGGCTACTTGTTCACAACGGTTAAGTCCGGCACAGCTATTTTGTGACGGATGAATACTACTTGTTCTCCCCCCCCCCCCTTTCTTTTTTTCGTAGGATTAACTCTAGTCCGACTTGCAGAAATAAAAGAGTGATCTTTCCTTTCCTTCTTGTCCAAACTCTTGAGCCATGAAGAGAATTATGTATATAGATAGTTATAAATAATGTCCACTGGTCAGTGCAAAGGCTCTAGAGAAAGTGGCAATTCAATGCACGAAACATGGAATTAAATGACTTATAAAAGGGAGCTAATTTTCTTTGAAACAAGTAACAATTTTTACACCTTGTGTCGCATATAGTGTTTGTTTAATGACTTTATGATTTCTATTTGAAGGATATACTAGTTTTGTGTGTTCAAGAGGAAGTCTGGAAGTATTTCAGCTAGACAAGAATCTCCGGTATGTAACTGGATATTAGATCATTCGATATTAGGTCATTGGATTTTAGGCCGTTGGATTTTACTACTGCTTACATATAGTACAAATTCCATTGTAACACATGTAATGAGACTCATAACAAAGTAAATAGTTGACAGCTACATGAGCACATGCACAGAGCTCATTTGAATTTCATCCCAGACTCCATGAGGAAATGCTCGTGTGTTGTGGAGAAAAGAAAACTGGTGAAACATTACAGCAATGGCTGGGGAGGGGGACTCTGTCAAGCTAGTACTAAGGGAAGTTCTGGAACATATTTTGCTAAGGATTTTTAAAAGTCCACATGGTACGCGGCATGTGGTCAAACGATGTGGTACTCGGCATGTGGTTAAGCGATGTGAATTAACTGGAAGAGCAGTAAAAGAAAAAAAAAGATGTTTATCTTGAACTGTGCTATCATCGTCTGGAGAAACTTGCCGGGAGGAGGGAGGGAGAGTTGACTGTTACGTACCATTTACGTTGGCAGCCAACTCTCGGCATGTTTCCGTTGAAAGTTTCTAGGTACAGGGAGATGGGGCGGTAAGAAGAACGTGAAATCTTGAACATCTATTCCAAGGAGGCCAGCAACAGTTTCCAGTTCCGGGACAACATCTTGACAAAATGTTGTCCCTTACATAAGAAAACAATACACAGTCCTTTCTGTAATACAAGTACGTACTTTCAGATGGACTTTAATATGCCCACTTTAAGACAACTAATTTAGAGAAGCGAAGTGCTAGCGTAATGTTGGCGTAGTGCTGGCGTAGTGTTGGCGTAGTGCTGGCTTAGTGTTGGCGTAGTCCTGGCGTTGCTTATGGCGCAAGCCGAAAAGTCAAAACGTAACTCTGGCAGTAACAAGATACAGCTCAACAAATATTGCTGAAACGAGCTACATCTACTTCTGGTAGACATGTTTCACCCAATGGGAATTAAGATGTCTTCGGATGGCTAACCAGACTCGGAATGTTACCAGTCTCCACCTGTTCACTAGTTTCCAGAGTCACTAAACCCAAGAAAGTTGTATTAGAATATTCCTGTAAACAAGTGTGAGGCTATACAATACTTTCATTCGGATGGCTGCCTAATTTCGTAGTATGAGTTCTGAACTGTTGTTTCAGTGACCCCAGGTTTGAGCTCACCCGTAACCAATCCCAGTCCTGAGATTTGAGTTGTTTAATTTTGATAGAACATCCGATACATGTAAAACAAACAATCCGAATCATGTTGTTAAAAAACATTACCACAAGAAATTCATAAAAATTTTATGAATTGTGTAAATGTGACTGTGGATTAATATATTTGACGTATAGTGAGCATGCTATCACGTGTAAAAAGTTTTAGGCAGTGCCAGTCTTAGGCCACTGCAACCTATGCGGCCTTAGTGGGCCCCGCACTTTCATAGGCCCCCAGCTAATTGTTGGTGTATATTATTAAATTAAATCATTATAACTTATGTTACAGTGTTCCCGTGGCCTCCTGATTTTCCACGGGCTCATGGAAATCTCATGAAATCATAAAAATGTCCTGAAAAATAGAAAAACTTGTCATATTGGGTGTCATTCAATTACTTAAGGTCAACAATTCAGGAAGAGAGATTGAACAACTTGGCAATACTTGCTATAGCTTTTGAGCGTGATCTATGTAGGCAACAGAATTTTGATTTATACTGTATGACTTCGCTACACACAATCTCGTAAAGTTATATAGATCAGGATTTTTTACTTAGTAAAGAATGAATAAAATGCAAAGATGAATTTATTTTCTAATACAAAATCTTAATTTTCACTTATTATACTTATCTCTACACAGACTGGGCCCCGCGCAATCCGTTTCGCATAGAGCCCCGCAATTGTTAGGTCAGGCCCTGGTTTCAGGTAACAGTACATAAAGTACGTACTTTACAAAACAATGAATGAACTTCTCTTTTCTAGTTAAACTGTTGAATTAAACTTGTATTAATATGTGTGAGTGTTTGCGTGAGTGTTTGAGGTTTTTTGTTTGCTTCAGTTTTTATTTTATAGCTCAAAATTTAGGTCATGACATGACATTAATTGGTGAAAGACTTGAACATCTCCACTGACGTGTAATTTTCTCCTGTCACTCACCTAGTGCAGTCACCTGGTTATCCCCGTGAAAAACTGCTGAGGATAAAACGGGTGGTAGAGATATAATATTGCACTTGGGTATACTGAGTTAGTTCACAGTACTATTCGGCTAAGTTGTGTTACCTTAAGAGCAAAAAAAAAAAAAAAAAAAGTATTTTGAAAACGATGAAACGTGGTATAGAGTGCTTTGTCTGAAGCTTTCAAGATCTGACTGGGACTGACCTCTTTCTAAGACAGTTTACATGCTGTACTTTTCGTATCGTTCTGGCAGTCAGTGCTGGCAGTTTTTTTCCTAATTTCATTTTTTTTTCAATATCTGAGCAGGTTTCTTCTCAAAGAGGGTAGGATTTTGTTTTAGTGCTTTTGTATAGCGCTTGTTTCATGCTATGTCATGCTCATTGCTCTAGGACCCGATCTCTTGTGGTAAAATGTGTGGGCCGAGGTAATGGAAAGGTTTCAGGGCTGCCTTCAAAAAATCAAAATTATAATAGATTAACACAATTATAAGGTCGACCCAAGTGACTAAACATTAATGAGACATTATTTGACATAGGAAAGTAGGACAATGAAAGCAGACAACAGACAGCTAGGGAGTAACATTAAATATTAGTTTTAACAATAAATAAATACAATAGATAGCAACATATGTAGATAATACCTTAATGTATATTTCTAAAATGTTTGTAAGAAGAAAATTTTATTTTTATTTTATACGTCATTAGTAAAAATGGTATTCGCTCTCACTGTTTAATATTATGAGTATACTGTGAACTCTCTTATAGTGCCATTCAATATAATAGTCAAATGTAAATCAAATTATTTGATTCTATATCTTCACTCAAGTCCAATCAATTGCTGTAATTGTCATTCAATGCCAGCATTTTAATTAATCAATATTTCTTCTCTCTTATCCAATCTTATCTTATTTTATAAAATAAATTAACACGAATAAGAACTAGTTATCGTAATAATCATACTTTTTCAGCACTTTAGAATGGCATTTCTTAGCTCCCCTTTCTTTTGTCTAGATTTTTTATATTTCAGTTGACTAATACTACTCTCTAAAGATGGAAAGACATTTTTAGCAGCCGCCGATAGGGGAATAGACGCTATTTGTTTTGTGTGGTTTGTCCGTCCGTCCGTCCCGTTTAGATCTCGCAAACTAGAAAAAATATTGGAAATCCGACATCATAATATTTTAGACCATTCAAAGTTCTGATGCAACGGCTACATTTTTCTTTTCTGAAAGAGAACATTTTAATTTTTAAAATCAAGCAGTTTTTACTTAAAATTACACCATTTTTATAACTATTCACTATTGATACTAACAAACACTAGAGGCTATCTAGTAAGAGTCGCACATGCCACTTCTATATTTTTAACATATTTATGCAAACAGTTTTAGATTGTTTGTCAAAAAAGTATTTCTTTTACAATTTTATTGCTAAGTTAAATACGTTCTGTCATACTAACTATTACATTTACAAAAAAATGTTTTATTTTGGAAGAGAAAAAAAATCGATTTTGTATGCATATAAGTGGAACATTATTTGAAACAACAGTTAATAAGTGTAGTTTTTCCTATTATCCCGTGAACTACATCATGTGCTAGTGTCCAAAAGAAATACTGAACCAAAGGAAGTGGAGAATTTGTTATTTTTTGACGGAAATATATTTTTTTTCGTCTTGAGGCTTTGAATAAGAGATTGACCCTTACAAAACAATTAGATCAATGAGATACTTAGTATGCCATCAGTTAGGCCAGGTTCACATCGAATTTCTCCTTCACTTTCATCATCTGCTAGACAGTTGGGGCACCACACAAGATCTGTCAACCTTCTTTCTCAATTCTTCTCTGTCATTTGCCTTTGATAGAACATCATTCTGATATTTTTTCTGAAAATATTGAAACCTAACTTTTTGCCTGCCTGGGTGGATCACTTCGGGGGCCAATTTAGAGTTTGTGTTCCTACACAAAATGTCTTCGTAAGCTTGTTTTTTTTTGTTTTTGTTTTATGTATTTAAAATCTCTCTCAATCTTCCTTTTTTCATTTTCTTACGTTTTTCTATAAATTATCCTACGCCTTTCGGTTTCAAACTCTATCTATAGAAAGCTGTCTTCGGCAATGTCTGCAACCTCTTCCCAACAGGTGACCACTGTCTTGAGGCCATCCAAGGTGCGGCGCCAAGATATTCGAGGACATCCCTGTTTGCGTTTTATTAATATTGAAATGCACATCATTACACATATCGAGAGAAAGAGAAAAACAAACTTGATCAAAAACATCTAACGGAAATACATACACACAGATATACATACACAGAGATATACATACACACAGATATACATACACACTGATCTACATACACACTGATATACATACACACAGATCTACATACACACTGATCTACATACACACTGATCTACATAAACAAAGATATACATAGATACGCACACAAATACCTGCTTAGAACATTTGTGTATATCTATATAAATACCCTGTAACCAGTAAACTAAGAGTGTTTCATTAAAGTTTGTGTGTACACACACCCACACAACACACAACTTATTTGCTTGTTAGCATGGAAAGAAAAAACAGCATCAGTGTTCAGACTAGCAAACGACCAGTCATGTCTCAAGGAAGATTAAACTGAATTGTTTCAAAAATCTGCTTTTCATACCACGAATTGCTGTTTTCAAAATTTTTGTTGCAGAAGTAGAAAAGGCAAAATGGTGGGGGGGGGGGGGGGGGGGTAAGGGTTGATGCGAGGCAAAAAAAAAGAGAGGGAGGGGAAATAGACTTGAAAGGTCTCACATCAGATCAGATCTTGTCCTTGTCCATGCAATCCTTGTTAAACTCATCTACTGATGGAGCAGATCTCGGAGAAGGGAAGGTAGAAGGAAGAAGTTCTGTTCTGATCTAAAGGCTGCAAGAGCCGCCTCTAATCTAATTGTATGTGATGTGTTTACAGTCAGCGCAACTTTGTAGTGAAGGCTTGAAAATAACTTCAGAGTACTGTGCACTGCACCAACAGGGAACGTGCAACAGGCACATACTTCAGTGTAGGTGAACTAGAAGGAGAGAGAGAGAAAGAGTAATATTCATACATTAGAGAAATCACTTTTTACAATACCTCTATTCAAGTCAGAACTTCATGGAACCTTCAGGAACAAGCTTGGAACCTGGACTAGTCGCGGTTCTCAAAAATGGCTCTAACGAGTTTTCTAGAAATGTAACAGTTAATGTAATGCGCTGAGAAAAAGAATAACTAGCTCGTTAGCCACACGGGGACAGCTCTAGTTTGACCGTAACTAATTTTACAAAGTAAAAAGTTATTAAATGTAAATTTGGCTCGTATTTATTATTAACGTTTGCATTGAGAGAGTGAGAAATGAGCAACAAATCCTAGCAACCACACAATTCCCACTCCAAGAGGAGAGACGTTCATGTTTTCACCTCTTGATTGTATTGGTTTGTTAACCTCCCTCCCCCCCCCCCCCCCCACCTTTCCCTTCTGGGTGAAACTTATACCTTCCAACCTCTAGTATTAAATCTGGTTTAAAGACATTTCGCTCGAAACATAAAAAAAAGGAGGTACAAAAAAAAAAAAAAAAAAACTTTTCTGAAATTTGGCGGCTGCCTCCAGAGAGAAAATGAAAACAACTGTCCAGCACAAGTAGGTCATAGAGAAACAAAAAAGGTTGTACAAGTTGACATCAGATCTACGGATGTGTTTATGGGAAGAGGGGTGGAGGAACATACCCCCGGAGGAGGGTAGTTAGCAGGTGAGGTACCAGCAAAGTCTGTAAACTTACTCACGATCTAAAAAAAATAAAAATTGGGTCTACCCCTTCCCCACCCCCCTTTATTTTTATTTGTCTGTAGACCCGGCACTCTCTTCAAGTCAGCCGTTTTACTTTCAGATGAGTACTCAAACGTTTGTTTTTTAACCTTTTACTTTAAAAAAAAAAGACAAGTTAATGTCTACGGTGGAGTACTTGGTTCAACTCCTTCCCCCTCCGCCACCTGACCTCGTTCTAATAGGCGGGAGATGATTGAGGTGGAAGCAGGAGTAGATTGTTGAGAGGGGGGGATGAGGGGGCATCAAAGCAGTCCACCCCGTCCACCCCGGTTTCCTTTTTATTTTCATCTTTAAACCATTTTGAACTTTCCATGGAGCTATGAACTTAAATTGTCTCACCATGTTGAATGGTATAGTTTTCCTTGAGCTGGTTGGCGCTACACCGGACGTAGTCAAGTTTAAGTAGGTAGGCGCTACACCAGAACATGGTCATGTTTGCATAAAGCGAAAAGTCGGGGAAGGAGTAAAAGAAAATGTCTAGTGTGTCGAGGAATTGTCCCATGACTGAGAGACTGGGCAGTAAAATAACAAGCACCAGCACCGTGAAATAGATTCGAACCCTTGTGCTCCAACTAGTTCTCATTGTGTTGACAAACATATAGAAAGTGTAATGGAGAAGAAAGTAAGCAGGAGAAAGGCGTTGAGTGATGTGACATGGCCACCAAGGAATGGTGAAGAGTGGATTGTTTTCCCCTATGAGTTGTCTGACATGCCCAGCTCATTGGCACCAGTTTGTAGTTCCATACAATCAACAGACACTGTATAAACGGCAGTATTTTGTAATGAAACAACTGACTCTAACATTCAGCTGCTGAGTAAATAATCCAAATATTCACTTAGGAGCAGTGGCGTAGCATCCATGGCGCGAAGGGGTTCAATGAACCTTGGCCCACGACCATTTAGGGGCCCACACCCGATGGTGTAACAACCATGGGGCCAGGGCAGGATTTACCTCTATGTAACATAAGCTCTAGCTGAGGGCCTCCAAGAAATTTTAGTAGTTACATACAATATCTGGACTTATATGGGGCCCCATTTCTCAAATAGCTCTAGGCCTTTTCAATTCTTTGTAAAATAAAAGGGTTAAAAATTTTTAAAGTTTCCGTAAAATATCCTAAACGTTATATCAAACTTTATATTAACTTCAAAACATTAACCCGTGTTTTCACTTAGAGTCATTGTAAGGAACTGCTGTCATCAGGTTTATTGTAATGTGATGACGGTACGTTGGTGGTGACGTTTGGGTCCTATTCTTTCTTTTGTGTTTTTCCCTCTATGTTAATTAAACTTTTTTTTTCTGCTTTCATTTTTTTGAATAAGCTTTTTTTTTCATCTTTCTATTACCAGAAATCTAGATTTAGACTTACAATGAGATATTAAACAAACAAAAGAAACATCCTATTCTGTTTGTTTCTTAGGGAAACGTTCAAGATGTTGACTTATCGTGTCTGAATTGGTGAGGTTTATAACTTAAATTTTAAAGATAGAGCGATAATTACATTTATCATGAAATAGTATCTTTCACTTGAATGGCCGCTTTGTCGTTTGGTATGTGCACTGGAAAGTCGTTCGGATGGTCTCAGGTTTGTACCCTGAGACATCATTAATGTTGTTTATTTTCCAACCATATCACCAAAAAAATAGGCCTACTAATTACTTAATTTCATTAACAAGTTTGCCAAAAATACAGACAACAACCTTTCATTTAGTGGTCATAGCGAAGAGTTTAGGTGACACAAGTAACAACGACAATGTCTTAGCAGTACATAAATTCTTAAGAAAACAAAAACAAAAGCAAAAGCCTTTATCTCGATCCTCAGATTCAAAACGAGATAATGGATCTGTTGGGCAATGCAATTTTAGCAAAAATACTAAATGAGATCCAATCTGCGCCACTTTTCATCATGCTTGACACACTCAAGAAGTGTGCAAAGTTTGTTCAATTTGCATTGTTTTCTGACATTGTTTAGTGAGCTTTGACGACGAACTACCGAAAGAAATTGCAATTAGAGAATTATTTGTAGATTTGTGAGAACCAGAAGTCTGAAGGATTGACTGAACAAATACTCTTAAGTAATAAAAATCCCCATCTTTTATAAAATTACTTACGATGCCAAGCCAATGATGATTTTCAATATGATCCCTCAGTACAATGGCTTTCAGATATTGTTTCAACAAAAGCAGCCGCTTGCACATTAAGTTCATTGTGCTAAACAGTACTTAAACATAGTTTTAAATGTTTCTGCCAGCTGTGATCATGAATTTGCATTGGAAAGTCTTTTAGTAAATGTACCGATACATACAAACTACTGGATTTCTATGTCACAAAAAGTATTTGTCGTATGAGGGGTGAGTGGCCCATCAACATATTCTTGAAACCGGGCCCACGGGTACCTTGCTACGCCACTGCTTAGGAGAAGTATAACTAGGCAAATTTCATATTTATATATTCACAAATATAGTATACAAGTATATATACATAGATGTATTATGTTTGCTTGTGTGGGTATGTGCTTGTAAATATAAATGACACTACTAGACACCAACACACACACACACACACACACATATATATATATATATATATATATATATATATATATATATATACTAGACATATGTTACCCGCGACCCGCGGGTCTTTATTACTGTCGATATAGTCACTCAGAGACAATTTTGACAATTTATGTAAAAAATGCTTTTGAAACACAAAATTGAAGGTTAATTTTATTATATAATGAAATTAATGGATCTTCTTTTGTATTTTCATGTGTCAAAGTAAAAAACTATCTGCGCAAAGTGTATTTCTTAAAATTAGATCTAGGTCTAAATGCTTTCGATCTTTTCTCATGTCAACATTGTTAACCATGGCATAGATCCATGAATACTATAGCTTTAATAGAGTCGAACAACTTTATATTTTTTTAGGGCCTTAAGTTTGTTTTAGGGCTACAATACATACATTACGGTCTAAGTTAGTGCCCAAGGAACATTCCTGCCTAGTTTTATCAAGATTGGTCAAGCGGTTTTGATTTCTATTCGGCACATACATACATACAAATACATACATACATACATACATACGCCTTACTTTATACTTTATAGTATATATATAAATAATTGAAAATTATGTGTTTCTATATTTACCAATGCTATCTTTGCCAAAGAAGATATTTAACTAGTGATTCCTTTATTTAAGTGGTTGGAGGGAGATAAAGGTTTTGTATAACAAATTCTTCAAACTCGGATTTTCTTATTTAAACTGTCCTTTCAGTTTTTCTAAGACATGTCTAAAAAATTAAGCCTAGATTTAGTTTATAAATCTTCATGACACTCACTATTCAACCTGCTTTGAGAAACATGGAACCTTTTCTTTAGAACAAATTATTTTTAGAGAAATCTTAAGACTTTCAAACTCAACTGTCTTAAGAGTCAACTTGTATGACTTGGGTGGCAATGTTCTCATTTCTCTAAACCTTTTACTAGAGTAGCAGAGATTCTCCTTGTTAAAGGTTATCTGAAATTACGCATAATAAAGATTAGTCACACCTAGCATGGGGAGAGGTCCGCACCGAGGACTGGCATATTTCGCCAGACATATTTCTTCTTATCATTAAGGACCATGTCTCAAAGTGTCCAAACATTCGTTGTAGACCAAGAGCCATGTCTCAAAGTGTCCAAACATTCGTTGTAGACCAAGAGCCATGTCTCAAAGTGTCCAAACATTCGTTGTAGACCAAGAGCCATGTCTCAAAGTGTCCAAACTTTCGTTGTAGACCAAGAGCCATGTCTCAAAGTGTCCAAACATTCGCAGTACTCACCACTTGTGTTTTAAAACGTTCTTCTTTTAAATAATTGACGTTTTGTTTTATTAGTTTATTAGCAGCTATCTTCTCAAAGAAACTGTTCTCAAAGAAACTGTTCTCAAAGAAACTGTTCTCAAAGAAACTGTTCTCAAAGAAACTGTTCTCAAAGAAACTGTTCTCAAAGAAACTGTTCTCAAAGAAACTGTTCTCAAAGAAACTGTTCTCAAAGAAACTGTTCTCAAAGAAACTGTTCTCAAAGAAACTGTTCTCAAAGAAACTGTTCTCAAAGAAACTGTTCTCAAAGAAACTGTTCTCAAAGAAACTGTTCTCAAAGAAACTGTTCTCAAAGAAACTGTTCTCAAAGAAACTGTTCTCAAAGAAACTGTTCTCAAAGAAACTGTTCTCAAAGAAACTGTTCTCAAAGAAACTGTTCTCAAAGAAACTGTTCTCAAAGAAACTGTTCTCAAAGAAACTGTTCTCAAAGAAACTGTTCTCAAAGAAACTGTTCTCAAAGAAACTGTTCTCAAAGAAACTGTTCTCAAAGAAACTGTTCTCAAAGAAACTGTTCTCAAAGAAACTGTTCTCAAAGAAACTGTTCTCAAAGAAACTGTTCTCAAAGAAACTGTTCTCAAAGAAACTGTTCTCAAAGAAACTGTTCTCAAAGAAACTGTTCTCAAAGAAACTGTTCTCAAAGAAACTGTTCTCAAAGAAACTGTTCTCAAAGAAACTGTTCTCAAAGAAACTGTTCTCAAAGAAACTGTTCTCAAAGAAACTGTTCTCAAAGAAACTGTTCTCAAAGAAACTGTTCTCAAAGAAACTGTTCTCAAAGAAACTGTTCTCAAAGAAACTGTTCTCAAAGAAACTGTTCTCAAAGAAACTGTTCTCAAAGAAACTGTTCTCAAAGAAACTGTTCTCAAAGAAACTGTTCTCAAAGAAACTGTTCTCAAAGAAACTGTTCTCAAAGAAACTGTTCTCAAAGAAACTGTTCTCAAAGAAACTGTTCTCAAAGAAACTGTTCTCAAAGAAACTGTTCTCAAAGAAACTGTTCTCAAAGAAACTGTTCTCAAAGAAACTGTTCTCAAAGAAACTGTTCTCAAAGAAACTGTTCTCAAAGAAACTGTTCTCAAAGAAACTGTTCTCAAAGAAACTGTTCTCAAAGAAACTGTTCTCAAAGAAACTGTTCTCAAAGAAACTGTTCTCAAAGAAACTGTTCTCAAAGAAACTGTTCTCAAAGAAACTGTTCTCAAAGAAACTGTTCTCAAAGAAACTGTTCTCAAAGAAACTGTTCTCAAAGAAACTGTTCTCAAAGAAACTGTTCTCAAAGAAACTGTTCTCAAAGAAACTGTTCTCAAAGAAACTGTTCTCAAAGAAACTGTTCTCAAAGAAACTGTTCTCAAAGAAACTGTTCTCAAAGAAACTGTTCTCAAAGAAACTGTTCTCAAAGAAACTGTTCTCAAAGAAACTGTTCTCAAAGAAACTGTTCTCAAAGAAACTGTTCTCAAAGAAACTGTTCTCAAAGAAACTGTTCTCAAAGAAACTGTTCTCAAAGAAACTGTTCTCAAAGAAACTGTTCTCAAAGAAACTGTTCTCAAAGAAACTGTTCTCAAAGAAACTGTTCTCAAAGAAACTGTTCTCAAAGAAACTGTTCTCAAAGAAACTGTTCTCAAAGAAACTGTTCTCAAAGAAACTGTTCTCAAAGAAACTGTTCTCAAAGAAACTGTTCTCAAAGAAACTGTTCTCAAAGAAACTGTTCTCAAAGAAACTGTTCTCAAAGAAACTGTTCTCAAAGAAACTGTTCTCAAAGAAACTGTTCTCAAAGAAACTGTTCTCAAAGAAACTGTTCTCAAAGAAACTGTTCTCAAAGAAACTGTTCTCAAAGAAACTGTTCTCAAAGAAACTGTTCTCAAAGAAACTGTTCTCAAAGAAACTGTTCTCAAAGAAACTGTTCTCAAAGAAACTGTTCTCAAAGAAACTGTTCTCAAAGAAACTGTTCTCAAAGAAACTGTTCTCAAAGAAACTGTTCTCAAAGAAACTGTTCTCAAAGAAACTGTTCTCAAAGAAACTGTTCTCAAAGAAACTGTTCTCAAAGAAACTGTTCTCAAAGAAACTGTTCTCAAAGAAACTGTTCTCAAAGAAACTGTTCTCAAAGAAACTGTTCTCAAAGAAACTGTTCTCAAAGAAACTGTTCTCAAAGAAACTGTTCTCAAAGAAACTGTTCTCAAAGAAACTGTTCTCAAAGAAACTGTTCTCAAAGAAACTGTTCTCAAAGAAACTGTTCTCAAAGAAACTGTTCTCAAAGAAACTGTTCTCAAAGAAACTGTTCTCAAAGAAACTGTTCTCAAAGAAACTGTTCTCAAAGAAACTGTTCTCAAAGAAACTGTTCTCAAAGAAACTGTTCTCAAAGAAACTGTTCTCAAAGAAACTGTTCTCAAAGAAACTGTTCTCAAAGAAACTGTTCTCAAAGAAACTGTTCTCAAAGAAACTGTTCTCAAAGAAACTGTTCTCAAAGAAACTGTTCTCAAAGAAACTGTTCTCAAAGAAACTGTTCTCAAAGAAACTGTTCTCAAAGAAACTGTTCTCAAAGAAACTGTTCTCAAAGAAACTGTTCTCAAAGAAACTGTTCTCAAAGAAACTGTTCTCAAAGAAACTGTTCTCAAAGAAACTGTTCTCAAAGAAACTGTTCTCAAAGAAACTGTTCTCAAAGAAACTGTTCTCAAAGAAACTGTTCTCAAAGAAACTGTTCTCAAAGAAACTGTTCTCAAAGAAACTGTTCTCAAAGAAACTGTTCTCAAAGAAACTGTTCTCAAAGAAACTGTTCTCAAAGAAACTGTTCTCAAAGAAACTGTTCTCAAAGAAACTGTTCTCAAAGAAACTGTTCTCAAAGAAACTGTTCTCAAAGAAACTGTTCTCAAAGAAACTGTTCTCAAAGAAACTGTTCTCAAAGAAACTGTTCTCAAAGAAACTGTTCTCAAAGAAACTGTTCTCAAAGAAACTGTTCTCAAAGAAACTGTTCTCAAAGAAACTGTTCTCAAAGAAACTGTTCTCAAAGAAACTGTTCTCAAAGAAACTGTTCTCAAAGAAACTGTTCTCAAAGAAACTGTTCTCAAAGAAACTGTTCTCAAAGAAACTGTTCTCAAAGAAACTGTTCTCAAAGAAACTGTTCTCAAAGAAACTGTTCTCAAAGAAACTGTTCTCAAAGAAACTGTTCTCAAAGAAACTGTTCTCAAAGAAACTGTTCTCAAAGAAACTGTTCTCAAAGAAACTGTTCTCAAAGAAACTGTTCTCAAAGAAACTGTTCTCAAAGAAACTGTTCTCAAAGAAACTGTTCTCAAAGAAACTGTTCTCAAAGAAACTGTTCTCAAAGAAACTGTTCTCAAAGAAACTGTTCTCAAAGAAACTGTTCTCAAAGAAACTGTTCTCAAAGAAACTGTTCTCAAAGAAACTGTTCTCAAAGAAACTGTTCTCAAAGAAACTGTTCTCAAAGAAACTGTTCTCAAAGAAACTGTTCTCAAAGAAACTGTTCTCAAAGAAACTGTTCTCAAAGAAACTGTTCTCAAAGAAACTGTTCTCAAAGAAACTGTTCTCAAAGAAACTGTTCTCAAAGAAACTGTTCTCAAAGAAACTGTTCTCAAAGAAACTGTTCTCAAAGAAACTGTTCTCAAAGAAACTGTTCTCAAAGAAACTGTTCTCAAAGAAACTGTTCTCAAAGAAACTGTTCTCAAAGAAACTGTTCTCAAAGAAACTGTTCTCAAAGAAACTGTTCTCAAAGAAACTGTTCTCAAAGAAACTGTTCTCAAAGAAACTGTTCTCAAAGAAACTGTTCTCAAAGAAACTGTTCTCAAAGAAACTGTTCTCAAAGAAACTGTTCTCAAAGAAACTGTTCTCAAAGAAACTGTTCTCAAAGAAACTGTTCTCAAAGAAACTGTTCTCAAAGAAACTGTTCTCAAAGAAACTGTTCTCAAAGAAACTGTTCTCAAAGAAACTGTTCTCAAAGAAACTGTTCTCAAAGAAACTGTTCTCAAAGAAACTGTTCTCAAAGAAACTGTTCTCAAAGAAACTGTTCTCAAAGAAACTGTTCTCAAAGAAACTGTTCTCAAAGAAACTGTTCTCAAAGAAACTGTTCTCAAAGAAACTGTTCTCAAAGAAACTGTTCTCAAAGAAACTGTTCTCAAAGAAACTGTTCTCAAAGAAACTGTTCTCAAAGAAACTGTTCTCAAAGAAACTGTTCTCAAAGAAACTGTTCTCAAAGAAACTGTTCTCAAAGAAACTGTTCTCAAAGAAACTGTTCTCAAAGAAACTGTTCTCAAAGAAACTGTTCTCAAAGAAACTGTTCTCAAAGAAACTGTTCTCAAAGAAACTGTTCTCAAAGAAACTGTTCTCAAAGAAACTGTTCTCAAAGAAACTGTTCTCAAAGAAACTGTTCTCAAAGAAACTGTTCTCAAAGAAACTGTTCTCAAAGAAACTGTTCTCAAAGAAACTGTTCTCAAAGAAACTGTTCTCAAAGAAACTGTTCTCAAAGAAACTGTTCTCAAAGAAACTGTTCTCAAAGAAACTGTTCTCAAAGAAACTGTTCTCAAAGAAACTGTTCTCAAAGAAACTGTTCTCAAAGAAACTGTTCTCAAAGAAACTGTTCTCAAAGAAACTGTTCTCAAAGAAACTGTTCTCAAAGAAACTGTTCTCAAAGAAACTGTTCTCAAAGAAACTGTTCTCAAAGAAACTGTTCTCAAAGAAACTGTTCTCAAAGAAACTGTTCTCAAAGAAACTGTTCTCAAAGAAACTGTTCTCAAAGAAACTGTTCTCAAAGAAACTGTTCTCAAAGAAACTGTTCTCAAAGAAACTGTTCTCAAAGAAACTGTTCTCAAAGAAACTGTTCTCAAAGAAACTGTTCTCAAAGAAACTGTTCTCAAAGAAACTGTTCTCAAAGAAACTGTTCTCAAAGAAACTGTTCTCAAAGAAACTGTTCTCAAAGAAACTGTTCTCAAAGAAACTGTTCTCAAAGAAACTGTTCTCAAAGAAACTGTTCTCAAAGAAACTGTTCTCAAAGAAACTGTTCTCAAAGAAACTGTTCTCAAAGAAACTGTTCTCAAAGAAACTGTTCTCAAAGAAACTGTTCTCAAAGAAACTGTTCTCAAAGAAACTGTTCTCAAAGAAACTGTTCTCAAAGAAACTGTTCTCAAAGAAACTGTTCTCAAAGAAACTGTTCTCAAAGAAACTGTTCTCAAAGAAACTGTTCTCAAAGAAACTGTTCTCAAAGAAACTGTTCTCAAAGAAACTGTTCTCAAAGAAACTGTTCTCAAAGAAACTGTTCTCAAAGAAACTGTTCTCAAAGAAACTGTTCTCAAAGAAACTGTTCTCAAAGAAACTGTTCTCAAAGAAACTGTTCTCAAAGAAACTGTTCTCAAAGAAACTGTTCTCAAAGAAACTGTTCTCAAAGAAACTGTTCTCAAAGAAACTGTTCTCAAAGAAACTGTTCTCAAAGAAACTGTTCTCAAAGAAACTGTTCTCAAAGAAACTGTTCTCAAAGAAACTGTTCTCAAAGAAACTGTTCTCAAAGAAACTGTTCTCAAAGAAACTGTTCTCAAAGAAACTGTTCTCAAAGAAACTGTTCTCAAAGAAACTGTTCTCAAAGAAACTGTTCTCAAAGAAACTGTTCTCAAAGAAACTGTTCTCAAAGAAACTGTTCTCAAAGAAACTGTTCTCAAAGAAACTGTTCTCAAAGAAACTGTTCTCAAAGAAACTGTTCTCAAAGAAACTGTTCTCAAAGAAACTGTTCTCAAAGAAACTGTTCTCAAAGAAACTGTTCTCAAAGAAACTGTTCTCAAAGAAACTGTTCTCAAAGAAACTGTTCTCAAAGAAACTGTTCTCAAAGAAACTGTTCTCAAAGAAACTGTTCTCAAAGAAACTGTTCTCAAAGAAACTGTTCTCAAAGAAACTGTTCTCAAAGAAACTGTTCTCAAAGAAACTGTTCTCAAAGAAACTGTTCTCAAAGAAACTGTTCTCAAAGAAACTGTTCTCAAAGAAACTGTTCTCAAAAGGTTGTATCAATCGTCTCATCCTGATATATATTTATATCATATATATTGGACAAGATCGTTGTTACTAATCTGTGTCACAAACTTTGTTTATCTATGTCCTCCACTGGTTGCCATACTTTGTTTATCTATGTCCTACCCTATGTCCTTCACTTCTTGTCATACTTTGTTTATCTATGTCCTCCACTGGTTGCCATACTTTGTTTATCTATGTCCTACCCTATGTCCTTCACTTCTTGTCATACTTTGTTTATCTATGTCCTCCAATATGTCCTTCACTTCTTGTCATACTTTGTTTATCTATGTCTTCCACTATGTCCTTCACTTCTTGTCATACTTTGTTTATCTATGTCCTCCAATATGTCCTTCACTTCTTGTCATACTTTGTTTATCTATGTCCTCCAATATGTCCTCCACTGGTTGTCATACTTTGTTTATCTATGTCCTACACTATGTCCTGCACTATGTCCTACACTACGTCCTTCACTTCTTGTCATACTTTGTTTATCTATGTCCTCCACTGGTTGTCATACTTTGTTTATCTATGTCCTCCACTGGTTGTCATACTTTGTTTATCTATGTCCTTCATTTCTTGTCATACTTTGTTTATCTATGTCCTCCAGTGGTTGTCATACATTGTTTATCTATGTCCTCCACTATGTCCTTCACTTCTTGTCATACTTTGTTTATCTATGTCCTCCACTATGTCCTTCACTTCTTGTCATACTTTGTTTATCTATGTTCTCTACTACGTCCGCCACTTCTTGTCATACTTTGTTTATCTATGTTCTCTACTACTTCCGCCACTTCTTGTCATACTTTGTTTATCTATGTCCTACACTACGTCCACCACTGGTTGTCATACTTTGTTTATCTATGTTCTCTACTACTTCCGCCACTTCTTGTCATACTTTGTTTATCTATGTTCTCTACTACTTCCGCCACTTCTTGTCATACTTTGTTTATCTATGTCCTACACTACGTCCACCACTGGTTGTCATACTTTGTTTATCTATGTTCTCTACTACTTCCGCCACTTCTTGTCATACTTTGTTTATCTATGTTCTCTACTACTTCCGCCACTTCTTGTCATACTTTGTTTATCTATGTCCTACACTACGTCCACCACTGGTTGTCATACTTTGTTGTGCTGAGTTGGCACTTAGTTTTTCTGTGATGGTTGCCTTGAGTTTTTTTTTCCACCTGTTTGAGCGCCATCTTGTTTTTACCTGTCTGTACTTCAAGGGTGAGTCTTTTCTGAAGGCAACAGGTAGTTTTGTTTTCTGTCTAGCACCTGGGCTATGTTGTCTGCGAAGTGAGGGGTATGAGGGCGCTAAACAGGGCGCAGAGTAGTACATACATCTTTTAAGAATGACTATCTCTCTCTCTTTCTCTCTCTCTCTCTTTTTCTTACTATCTTTATTTAGGAAGAGTATTTTTTCTTTTTTTTTTTTTTGTTGGTATTTTGAGTCCGAAAGAAAGAAAATAAGAAATGTAAAGAAAATCAGAAAGCATGTGTGTGTGTGAATGTGTGTATGCCTGAGTGAGTGGGAGTGTATTCAAGGATATGAGATGGTGGGTGAAAGACAGTTCAAGAGAACAGATAGGAGGGAATGAGGTAGCTAGAGTCTGGGACACTTCAAATTTTCTGGGTCGACCTCAGGTGGGAAAAACTGAAATTAGGTCGCGCAAGGTAAGAACTCATTATTCCGACGGAAATAGGGTGTCTCGGCTTACAGATGGGAAAAAGGTGTTTGATTGAAATCAAGGTCAGGTTACCTGGCCCCCAGGAAATGAAAAGAACTATAGACATTACTTCTGTGTTTATGTCAGAGATGCTAGCAAGTCGACCCAAGACCAAATTTTGTCTTTCAGTTCCTTGAGATGATCTTTCAACAAAACTTAATCATCACTCTAGACCAAACTTGTGTGTGTGTGTACAGTTTAAGTTACTAATGAACAAAAAAGGAAAGGGGAAGCTTTCAAGAGTTTTTAAGATTTTACATCATGGAGTGTGACAAGAAATGTTCTTAATCTAAATCAAACATTAACTGACCTAGTCTTCAACCAGCTACAAGGTCTGAAAAGGGAACTTTTACTTTGCAGCAAGTTTTTGGCCAGAATAGTGTTTAAGTATAAAAGTCCAAAAGTATCAATGCTGTCTGTCACAAGTCGAGTCTGTGACCTACTTCGACCAGTTTCTAGAAGCTCGAGTTCAAACCAGTGCAAGTGTCCAGCGTAAACAAGTTAATTTTAGATATCCAATCGAAGAAAGAGGTTGAGGAAAAAAAATAGCATACGTCAGCTTCTAGAAGGTCAAAGTTACTAAAATAATTATCGGAGAAGGTTCCAGGATTCTGGAACGTACGATCAAAGAAAGTATAAATTAGGGGAAAGTCAGTCAGACGGGGTCCTCGCATAGTAGTAGCTCTTGTAGAGCGATGGTCCTCGCATAGTAATAGTTCTTGTAGAGCGTTGGTCCTCGCTCAGTCCTCGATTAGTAATAAGTTTTATGATATTAGCGGGTCCATTAAGTAAAGTTTTAGTAGTTGAAGTTATACTAAGTGAAGTTTCATGTATCATTTAAGTTTTATTTATGAGGTATCATGTCAAGTTGTTATTGAATTAAGAAGTTAATTTGATGTGAAAGTTGAAGAAGTTATTAAAGAAGTTTGAAGAAAATACAGAGAGATGTTTCTTTCTTCATTTCATTGAATTGTCAAGTTTGATAATATAATCCCAGGCAAGTGTGATCGTCACACTGTCAACGTTTTTTGTTTGGAGAAGTCTATATTGAAAGAAGTTATTAGAGAAATGACTTTGAACACGTGAACATTGAGAGTGTAGAACTAACACTCGAACCAGTGCCTCGTTTCAGAGGAGGGCGAGGAGGTAAAACAAAACACTTTTTAGGAGCTCATCACTGAATTTGGGGAACCGAAAACTGAAGGTACAGAAAATGTAAAAAATTAACATATTTTCTCGAACTATCAGTGTCCTTGTTTCTCAGTTACTCATTTACTAATGCCCTTTTTACATTTCACTTGCAGACGACAAAGAGTTGTTGCTTTGTTTCAATAAACAACTACGTTTTCAAGTTTATTAAGTTTCAAACATTGTCCAGGGCTGACCTTGGTTAATTGGAGGTCAAATGCGATGTAAATTTGGTGGCCCCAAATTAAACAAATAAAAAATAAATAAAAAGAAACCGGAATAAATATAATGTACAATTTTTTAAATACCTGTCCGTCTAATAATAATAATCTTTTATTGTCCGTATGGAAATTTGTCTTACAATTTGTGCATTACACCAAACAAAAAACATTCTAACTATAAAGGAAATTCATATATTGCAACTTTTATAATAAAGACAGATTTAGACTAGTAAACATAGAGTCATAGTGCTCTACTATTTTTAAGATCTAATACCAAGTTTAGCAATTTTTTTTCTCTAATTAATTTCTCTAAAATTTTCTTTTTCCTCTCCAATTGCATGCCCTAGGCGGCTGCCTAGTTTGCCTATGCCTAAGGTCGGCCCTGAATTATCACTACAGGCAGATACCTCTTACTTCGCTCCAGGCAGTTTCTTCAACAGAGCGGTCAGTTTCCAAGTTGCGGTTGTTCAAAGTGACAAAGGTATGTGGCATATAGCAGGTTGGCTTTACTTGCTGAGGTATGTGACATATAGCAGGTTGGCTTTACTTGCTGAGGTATGTGACATATAGCGGGTTGGCTTTACTTGCTGAAGTATGTGACATATAGCAGGTTGGCTTTACTTGCTGAGGTATGTGACATATAGCAGGTTGGCTTTACTTGCTGAGGTATGTGACATATAGCTGGTTGGCTTTACTTGCTGCTCTCTCCATTGTGAGAGAAACAACAAAAGTTTAAACGCACTTAAAGTACTTGGTGAGTTTGCTGTAAATATTCTGATATATATATTACATAAGTTTTCAACTAACTGGAGGGACCCATCATTATATTATAGCACCCGGGCCTACGGGTACTTTGCAACGCCACTGATGTGTGCGTGTGTGAACTTGTTTGAACTTTAACCTCCAAGAGGGTTTGTACCAAGTTGAATTTTGTTTTGATATTTGGCTCAAAACACATGATACCAGCCCCACACACACACACAATCAGCGTTCTGAAAGTTATTGAAACCTCACCCCTCCCCCCTTTTTTTTTTCTGTCCCCTCTCTGACTTTGTCACTTTCTCTTTCTTTCATCCATTTTTTTTTACTTTCTTTCTCACTCTCTTTCGTATACTCATCATTTGGCTTTCATTTTGTTTCTCATTAGCTCTCTTTATAATGTTATTTATTTGCTCTTTCTCTCTCTCATTCTCTCTCTCATTCTCTCTCTCATTCTCTCTCTCATTCTCTCTCTCATTCTCTCTCTCATTCTCTCTCTCATTCTCTCTCTCATTCTCTCTCTCATTCTCTCTCTCATTCTCTCTCTCATTCTCTCTCTCATTCTCTCTCTCATTCTCTCTCTCATTCTCTCTCTCATTCTCTCTCTCATTCTCTCTCTCATTCTCTCTCTCATTCTCTCTCTCATTCTCTCTCTCATTCTCTCTCTCATTCTCTCTCTCATTCTCTCTCTCATTCTCTCTCTCATTCTCTCTCTCATTCTCTCTCTCATTCTCTCTCTCATTCTCTCTCTCCTTTACACTAACATTCTTCTCTTTTTGTGATTTTAAATTAACATAGTAAGCGATATTGTGTCTGGAGAGAGAGAAAGAGAGAGAGAAGATGTAGACTTAATTGATAAGGTAAATAAAATACTAAACAACTACTTGTCTATAAACAGGTTCAATCTAGTATTTAATGAACTGAATAAAGCCACATGTCAGCTACAGTCATGAATAAGAATTGTATTAGGAATAGAGGATTTCAAATAATGTGTTTTAGAAGTTTCTTAGAAGTATTGAATGGAGGAAGAAGGTTGACATATCTTGTGTGGTGCCTCAACGGCCCAGCAGACCAAGGGATAGGTTAAAGTGAAAAAGTGAACCTGGTCTAATAGATGTCATATAATGATTATCTAATTGATCTAACTGTTCTGTAAACGTCAATCTCACAGTCAAAGCTTCAAGAAAAAAAATTCGTAAAAAAAAATAAAAATTCTCCCCTTCCTTTACTTTGGGGCTTCATGTTAATACGTCTGCAATGCAGTTCACGCGATGACAGGAAAATCTACTTATTAGTTGTTGTTTTAAATTACGTTCCACTTATATACATACTAAATAGGTTTTATTTCTCTTTAAAAAGTAAACATTTTTGTATATATCCTATGTTAGTATGAAAAAAATTAAATTTTTCGCCTTTAGAAAAGAAAAAGTAGCTGTTGCATCAGAACTTTAAAAGGTCGAAAATATTACAATGTCGGATTTTCAATATTTTTTCTAGTTTACGAGATCCAAACGGGACGGACGGACGGACAGACAGACCACACAAAACTAATAGCGTCTATTCCCCTTTCGGAAGGCCGCTAAAAAGAAGCCGTAGCATCAAAACTATCAAAGATCTAAAATGTCACGATATTATATTTACAATATCTTTTTTTGTTTTTGTGACAGACTTTCGGAAGGATGGACTTCACAAAATTTAATAGCGGCTTTTTTCTCTTTCAGCTAGTCTGGAGTCTGTGAGACCATGCGCTTCCCGGGGCAAATGTTGCACTTGTCGGCTTCAATCGCTTTACAGACGTTTGTGCAATTTTTAACATAAGTGGGTTGTGTGGATATTATAGATGAGAAATGGGGCGGGGGGGGGGAGAATATGAATGGTTGCACAGTTTGTGCTTCTTCAATTTTACAATTACAACAGGTAGAGACTATCTATTAGATCGACTATACATTAGACCAATGTTTTCCAAACTTTTTCCTTAAAGGAACACTTCGCATATTGTAAGTATTTAGAGGAACATTTTGCTTATTTTTTAGAGAGATTAATTTATGTGTGGCCTACAAGATATTATTCCAGTAGTTCGTGGAAAATCTTTTCAAGCCTCTCGGAACGCTAGGGTTCAGACCTCGCGTAACACTAGTGTTCCACGGAAGACAGTTTGGGAAACAATGCATTTACATTGCACAAACTGTACTTATTGATTATACAATGGACAGACTACACATTAGACAGACTATACACTAGACATTTACAGTCTGTTTGTAAACACCTTAACCTGACATCTTGTAAGTCAAATATTTGTTTGGTAACCATTACAGTTTATAAGCGAACAAAAATGTCTATATTAGTTGTCTCTCTCCCTGTCTCTCTGTCTCTCTCTCTCTCTCTCTGTCTCTCTCTCTCTGTCTCTCTCTCTTTTTCTCTCTCCCTGTCTCTCTGTCTCTCTCACTCTCTCTCTCTCTCTCTTTATTTTTGGAACGAAATACACTTCACTAACGGACTAGCACGTGTGCCTACCAACAATCACACATGCACACACACACACACTCGCACTTTATAATCACAAGCACACCCCACACATAAGCCAGCACCGACACTAAATGTATGTGTGTGTGTATGTGTGCGTGAGGTACTAAGATTCCTATAAACTGCTGGAAGTTATTGGAGGAGAATTGGACTTGCTCTGGTGACCTAGACTGCTCACCTATAGAAGCGTGGGAACCCATCAGATACCTTCTCTCTCCCCCCACATATTTGTTCCATCACCTATCCACCACCCCCCCTGTTCCATCGCCCCCATTTCTTCCAGTGTGTTTCAGACCTGACCTGATCATCTGTTTCCAGGCGTTTTCTCTTCTTGTATGTCTTAGCCAAATATTTTGAAGAGGTGTCGGCAGAGGTAGGCAAGGAGGTAAGCACGAGTATAGGGATTTAGGCAAAGAGATGAACACATGTTGAAAGAGGTAGGCATAAACGAAAGCAAGGATAGGCAGAGATTGGCATGGAATATACACATATAGGCGAATGATGAGCACTCACCAACATTGGCAGTAGATGTACACACTAACACCATACAGAATATATGCACTCACCAACATTGGGTAAAAGGTGAGCACATTGAAACATTGGACAGAAGATGTGAACGCAACAACAACGGAAAGAAGAGGTGCGCGTAATAATAGAGGCCAGAAGTGGGTACAAGGAAATATACGTATCAACGTTAGGGGTGCACAGAGGTGTATACTAACACTTAGTACACGTAACTACCTATTCACATCAGAGGTGTATACTAACACTTGGTACACGTACCTACCACCTCACATCAGAGTTTTATACTAACACTTGGGACACGTACCTACCACCTCACATCAGAGGTGTATACTAACACTTGGGACACGTACCTACCACCTCACATCAGAGGTGTATACTAACACTTGGGACACGTACCTACCATCTCACATCAGAGGTGTATACTAACACTTGGGACAAGTACCTACCACCTCACATCAGAGGTGTATACTAACACTTGGTACACGTACCTACCACCTCACATCAGTGGTGTATACTAACACATGGTACACGTACCTACCACCTCACATCAGAGGTGTATACGAACACTTCGTACACGTACATACCACCTCACATCAGAGGTGTATACGAACACTTGGTACACGTACCTACCACCTCACATCAGAGGTGTATACTAACACTTGGTACACGTACATACCACCTCACATCAGAGGTGTATACTAACACTTGGTACACTTACCACATCAGAGGTGTATACTAACACTTGGTACACGTACCTACCACCTCACATCAGAGGTGTATACTAACACTTGGTACACGTACCTACCACCTCACATCAGAGGTGTATACTAACACTTGGTACACGTACCTACCACCTCACATCAGAGGTGTATACTAACACTTCGTACACGTACCTACCACCTCACATCAGAGGTGTATACTAACACTTGGTACACGTACCACATCAGAGGTGTGTACTAACACTTGGTACACGTACCTACCACCTCACATCAGAGGTGTATACTAACACTTGGTACACGTACCTACCACCTCACATCTATTACTATTCCCGTACTCTTTTTTTGTTTTCATGACGGGGGGGGGGGGGGGCGGTTGAACGGAAACGCATAATCATTTACCCATTTTCTCTACTTCTTTTTCTGTTGTCATCTCTTTTTCATTCTATCCAGTCTGTTCTTTCTTCTTCTACTCCATTTCATATTTCTCTCTACTGTTTTTATTAGAACCTCCAACTCTATTATTGCAGAGTTCACCACAATCTAACACACTCCTACCATTGCCTTGATATACGTTCCCAGTGACCTCTGGTATTTTGGTACAATCTTTCATAGATAGCAAGCTTTGAAAGGGATACCTTTAGTCACTTTACTTATTTTGTAAATCCCCAAAACAAAAAAAAGTTATCAGCTCAGTTCAGCCCCTAATGGCCGACTCTTCCAGTAACCTAAAGTCTCTGTAGACCTGGAGATCTCTATCCCTAATGGCCAACTCTACCAGCTACCTAAACTCTATGTAGACCTGGAGATCTCTATCCCTAATGGCCAACTCTACCAGTAACCTAAACTCTATGTAGACCTAGAGATCTCTATCCCTAATGGACAACTCTACCAGTAACCTAAACTCTATGTAGACCTAGAGATCTCTATCCCTAATGGTCAACTCTACCAGTAACCTAAACTCTATGTAGACCTAGAGATCTCTATCTCAATGGCCAACTCTACCAGCAAACTAAACGCTATGTAGACCTAGAGATCTCTATCCCTAATGGCCAACTCTACCAGTAACCTAAACTCTATGTAGACCTAGAGATCTCTATCCCTAATGGACAACTCTACCAGTAACCTAAACTCTATGTAGACCTAGAGATCTCTATCCCTAATGGTCAACTCTACCAGTAACCTAAACTCTATGTAGACCTAGAGATCTCTATCCCTAATGGCCAACTCTACCAGCAAACTAAACGCTATGTAGACCTAGAGATCTCTATCCCTAATGGCCAACTCTACCAGTAACCTAAACTCTATGTAGACCTAGAGATCTCTATCCCTAATGGCCAACTCTACCAGCAACCTAAACTCTATGTAGACCTAGAGATCTCTATCCCTAATGGCCAACTCTACCAGCAACCTAAACGCTATGAAGACCTAGAGATCTCTATCCCTAATGGACAACTCTACCAGTAACCTAAACTCTATGTAGACCTAGAGATCTCTATCCCTAATGGTCAACTCTACCAGTAACCTAAACTCTATGTAGACCTAGAGATCTCTATCCCTAATGGCCAACTCTACCAGCAAACTAAACGCTATGTAGACCTAGAGATCTCTATCCCTAATGGCCAACTCTACCAGTAACCTAAACTCTATGTAGACCTAGAGATCTCTATCCCTAATGGCCAACTCTACCAGCAACCTAAACTCTATGTAGACCTAGAGATCTCTATCCCTAATGGCCAACTCTACCAGCAACCTAAACTCTATGTAGACCTGGAGATCTCTATCCCTAATGGCCAACTCTACCAGTAACCTAAACTCTATGTAGACCTGGAGATCTCTATCCCTAATGGCCAACTCTACCAGTAACCTAAACTGTATTTAGACCTGGAGATCTCTATCCCTAATGGCCAACTCTACCAGTAACCTAAACTGTATGTAGACCTGGAGATCTCTATCCCTAATGGCCAACTCTACCAGTAACCTAAACTCTATGTAGACCTAGAGATCTCTATCCCTAATGGCCAACTCTACCAGTAACCTAAACTCTATGTAGACCTAGAGATCTCTATCCCTAATGGCCAACTCTACCAGTAACCTAAACTCTATGTAGACCTAGAGATCTCTATCCCTAATGGCCAACTCTACCAGTAACCTAAACTCTATGTAGACCTAGAGATCTCTATCCCTAATGGCCAACTCTACCAGTAACCTAAACTCTATGTAGACCTAGAGATCTCTATCCCTAATGGCCAGCTCTACCAGTATTCTAAACTCTATGTAGACCTAGAGATCTCTATCCCTAATGGCCAGCTCTACCAGTAACCTAAACTCTATGTAGACCTAGAGATCTCCATCCCTAATGGCCAACTCTACCAGTAACCTAAACTCTATGTAGACCTGGAGATCTCTATCCCTAATGGCCAACTCTACCAGTAAAATAAACTCTATGTAGACCTGGAGATCTCTATCCCTAATGGCCAACTCTACCAGTAACCTAAACTCTATTTAGACCTGGAGATCTCTATCCCTAATGGCCAACTCTACCAGTAACCTAAACTCTATGTAGACCTGGAGATCTCTATCCCTAATGGCCAACTCTACCAGTAACCTAAACTCTATGTAGACCTGGAGATCTCTATCCCTAATGGCCAACTCTACCAGTAACCTAAACTCTATGTAGACCTGGAGATCTCTATCCCTAATGGCCAACTCTACCAGTAACCTAAACTCTATGTAGACGTGGAGATCTCTATCCCATCTCTTAAATACTCCCCCCTCCTCTTTTTTTCCCACTCACCTTTCACTTTCTAACTCAAACCTGATGTCAGTGTTTTGACGGTCACGACCCCTGCCCCCACCCACCACTTTTCATTTCCGCCAACACACACGCGCGTTACATTCACATACAGACCTCTAGCTCAAACATACACACTCATACATACACACATATACATACATACACATACTTGTTTTATTTGAACGCTGCAACAAAAATCTAGACTTGAATTTCTACTCCTCTAGTTGGTAGGAGTAGCAGGAAAAACTTCTTTTGACTGGCACAGTGTAACAAAGAAACAAGATTAAAAAGAGAGTTTCTGTTGTCACACAAACTCAGAGGCTTCCACCACTTGTTAACCTCCGAGCTGAGATTAATCCCTCACAGTACGGTCCAGGTATCTGGCAGTGTTGTGTAGGATTTTCGCCTGTCTCCGTGTAGTGCAATGCCCTGCATGCACCAGTTCTATCTGTTCTAAGACTAATAGTATCTTCCAATGTTTCTGTCGAGCACCCTGCAGTCGTTGAGGATGTGTTCTACTGTCTCCTCTTCCATGTGACAGTGTCGACATCTGGAATCGTGGTTTTTTCGGATCTTAGCGAAGTCGGCTCCTATCGGACAGTGTCCCGTACGAAACCGTGCCAAATTTGCTTGATATTTGTCTGTCTAGCTGCCATCATTCGACTTTCTGTTTGAGCTATTGAGAACTTTCCAGGCATCAATCAGATCCGTCCATCAGTAACGTAGTTAGACATTTCTAATATTCTCAGACTGAAGGAGGCGCAAGGTTCTCATTAGCTAAATTTTATTTTTTTTAGTGAATTCAGCTATATAATATTTATATAAAAAATAATACCAAATTTACAATTAAACTAAAACAATAGTAGGCCCTAATATTCAATAACTTAAGAATCGGCTACTCTAAAAGGTTTTGTTGAAAAAAAAAACATGAAAATGAGAATAATTTTTAAGTGTAATCGCTGTAAGTTACTGACATAATTTTTGTATAATAATTAGCCTATAAAATTAATGAAAATGTATGACATTTTATTCAAATTTTATTTCTCTCGCATCTTTACTAGTATATTTCATAGGAAGGGGGGCGCTGGCGGATTTTTTAAAAAGAAAAATACAAAAAGGGGGCGGTTGAACAAAAAAGGTTAAAGACCACTGATCTAGACCATTGGTTCTCAAACTGTGGTCCGCGGATCCCTTGCTGACCCAAGGGGACCAAGATATGACGAGATGACCGTAGGGATCGGCAGAAAGATGAAAATTGCAAATGTTTGACTAAAAACCAATTTCTCATATTGTATCATTGAAATCAGTGGGCCATTTTTACTTCCGACACGCGTGTCGCGAGCTACATCAACAAAAAGGTACAAAAAATGAAATCAAAATTCACCTGAAACTATATGAAACTATTGGATCTGGTACTTACATAACTTAATGGAATATTTGAAGTCTATCATTTTTCACGTGTCTGAAAATGGCGCTCATTTCTCTACTTACAAGTGAGCAACAGTGTAGTTAGCTTGGCCACCGACTCCTGGTCTCTCCTTTTTGTGTTCCCATCGATCCTCCAATCTGTAGACGTAGGTCAACAATCTTTTATTTGCGGCTCAAACCAAAAATGCCGTCATATCTGTTTTTTAATGCTGTTGTATATGTTGTTTTTTAAACAGCCAGACTTTCTTTACGAAACAAATATGTTAGTTTATTATAATGTTCCACAAACAAGTAAAGCTCCTTTCGCTTTTCCTGGTAGATTCTACATTTAGAGTCCCATTTCATTAGCTTATAAACACACAAATGTTAGTGGTTAGGGTACCAATCCATTAGAGAGAAAGTGATGGCACTAAAGAAGGTCAGGATACATTTTCAATTGGTTTTGGAGGGGGGGGGGAGGATTCTACTTTTGTGTCGACGTTTCGGCGGGCCGGATCTGACCCGCGGGTTATACTTCTGGCATCACTGATTTAAATAATAATCAACTCGCCCATCACTCCTGTCTATTACGAATTCTTCTACGACGACGTCATTGTTGACGCAGCTTGGTAGAACAACAAAGATTGTGAACAGTCCTCTGGTAGAATTGCGTATTAATATCAAATTTACTCCTTTGACAAATCAATAAATGTCTCTAAATTTTTTTTACTTTATCACGCCATTCAAAGACGTTTTAATTTTCTAACCCACACTATGCGACACAACAACACACCAACATCAGTGTGATTATTAATCGTTTATATGTTATAATAATAATAATAATAATAATTTTATTTATATGGCGCTGTTAACAAACAAAATGTAGGCTCAAGGCGCTGTAACAACATTACAAACAAAAACATGACAGCTACAATGACAGTTAATCTAAAAAAGTTTTAAACAGATAGGTCTTAATGTTCTTCTTAAAAGTGGTGTAGCATGTTGTCTGTCTGAGATCAATGGGGAGTGAGTTCCAAACCTTTGGTCCGTGAACTGAAAAAGCCCGCAGACCGTAGTTTATTGAGGGAGAAACGTGGCACTACTAAAAGCATTGAGTCCATGAAGCGCAGGGCTCTCTGGGGGACATATGGAGTAATCAGTTCTCTAAGGTACAAGGGCATCTCGTTGTTATATATACACTAATGACAAAGTGTGGCGACCTTGTAAGCGATTCTCGCTTTCACGGGAAGCCAATGGAGCGTGCGCAAGAGCGTAGTAGCAGAATCTTGTCTAGTTTTTTTAAGGACTATTCGAGCGGCGTTGTTCTGTATACGTTGCAGCTTGGCTATTTTGTCATCAGGTATACCTGCTAGCACGGCGTTGCAGTAGTCAAGGCGGGAGTGTATGAATGCCACAGCTAGCGTTTTTGTTGACTCCGTTGTTAAATATGGTCATAATGGATTATTAATTCATACAGCGGTACTTCATGTTTGATACTTAGTGTTGTTGTTTTTTTTTTGGCATCTAACCGTTAGATTATGGATAAATATTTGAAACAAACATCTGAAGAAGAGCAAGAGTGAAACGGAAATAGTGACAATGAACTGAGGCACGAGGCTGAGGCCGCACAACTTGTCAAGCAAAATGACGTAACTACACTTCTGCCTATTTACCAACCAAGTGACCAGCCAAAATGTTGTCATTTGTTTGAAGGTTTCATCTAACAATCGTTTCAAAGCTACTCCACTGGTGCGTCATCTTGTAACTAATGAAACTGAATCTAAAGACAAATAAATGGATTTCTTTTAATGTGAAGCAGAAATGCAAGGCAAATCAGCAGAAAATTCTAAGTAATGAGAAAAGAGTGAATGAAAAAGGTCTGAAAGTTTCCTATGTCGCATGTTTATTGTGAACATCAGAGAGAGAGAGAGCAACACACGGGTGCGGAGAGCTTGATTATGTCCGCGGCTTGAGACAATATTTGGATTTAGGCATTCAAATCAGAGATTTATGATATAGCCTTCGATTTATTAAGTTCGAAATAGTGGTATCAAAATGTAGGCCATTGGAATATATTTGGAAACAGCTTTTTGACATCGCTGTTTCTTTACAACTTTGTATGATCATTGTTTATACATCGTTAGTCATTTAATCATTTAAACCAACAGAGAGCGGACGATATTTCAAATATTATCATGAGTTTAGCCTATCCCCCCCTTCTCTCTGTCTCTCTCTCTCTGTCAGTCTCTCCAAGCCTCCGTCTAGCTGTTTATTTTGTTTTTTAGGTCATCCGACAACGTTTGATTATATCGTCGACACGTCACGCGCTGCTTGTCAATTTGTCCAGTGAGCCATCACATTTATTTTCAGCTCATGACGTCATCTTCCGTGGATTCGCGACTTGCCCTGGAATAGTCTTAACATGTCACGGACTGCAGTAGTGCAGCCTGTGCAGGGTAGAGAACTCAAAGTTTTAAAATCATTTTTTTAAACCAATCACTCAAAGTTTCCTTGATTAAAAATGGGGTCAAATAATATTTGTTAGAAGGCGTCTTCCATTTTTAAATCTTTCTGATGGAACTCCAGTCTTTTCCAACTCTTCTTTGTGTGTGTGTGTGTATGGTATATGTGACGTGAGAGAGATGCGGGGAGGGCGGGGGGTAATGGAGACAGCGAGAAAATTTGGGGGGGGGGGGGGAGGAATTTGGTGTCTGCTCGGACCATCATTTTAGCAGCTGACTTCAGCAAAGATTTAAAATAGTGTTTGAATGATCAACGGTCGACATGCGATGACCCAACCAATGTCGGTTTACGGACTGTGTGAGGTTTATCCAGAATTTACAAATAAAATAACGTTAGCCTTCGATATTGAAATGGCTGTTGAAAAGTTATTGATTAAAATGTAGTCGTATAGATTTAACGTGGTATTGTCTATGTCCACAGGACGACCCCATTCTATTCCACCAGGGAATGAATCAGGTGTGGCATGAACATGATAGTGTATCGAACTTTATTTTCCAACACATTATAGCTACACAATTCATCTATTGTCTATCAAGGCATAAGCCTGATATTGTATCGAACTTAGATCTACACAATTCATCTATTGTCTATCAAGGCTTGTGTTTTATTTGAAAACAATAACTTAATGATAATCAATAAGTTTGTCAGGTAGATTAAATTCAGTCCATCTGTCACATGAGTTATCACAGCTCACGTGACATGATTCTGACTGCTATAGATCTAACACCTTCCCACAGTAGTGATGTTCTCTGAACTTTGTTTGTGACATCTGACATCCGAATGTGGCGCCCTCACTTGGCGCCCTACGGTAGCCTTTCAATCTGATCCATTGCCAAGTGATTAAGCTACCATTTCGCGCACAGGAGTGACAATATACTACAGTCTTACCCATCCCTCACTAACTCGATCCCATAGAGTTCAAGATCTATTGCAGCTCCTTTCTGACCTTGCTATCTATAAATATCTTAAGGGCGTCTATTTCTGTCGCTCTCGGAAACGAAGGTATCATGTGGCCAGCACAACGACCAAGCTTTACTTTCCCAAACTTATGTCAGGTACCCATTACAGCTGGATGGACTCAGAGGCGCCCTAAGGATCTCGAAATTAAAAATCAGTCTTCATCAGGATTCAAACAAAGGACCCCAGGTTCGGAAGCCAAGCGCTATACTACTCAGCCACCTCGCCTCCTAATGCAAGCTAATCCATGGCCAGCTTTTATTTAGAGCTCAGCGTGAGGGGGTGCTGTGGTGTAGATGTATTGGAGCTTCTGATTGGTGGAAACAAGAGAGTTCTACATAATCCACATGTCTGGCAATTCAAGAAAAAAAAAGATAGATAGATAGATAGATAGATAGATAGATAGATAGATAGATAGATAGATAAAGAGAGAGAGAGAGAGAGAGAGATACACAGACAGACAGATAGATAGATAAAGAGAGAGAGAGATACACAGACAGACAGACAGGCAGACAGACAGATAGATAGATAGATAGATAGATAGATAGATAGATAGATAGATAGATAGATAGATAGATAGATAGATAGGTAGATAGATAGATAGATAGATAGATAGATAGATAGATAGATAAAGAGAGAGAGAGAGAGAGAGAGATACACAGACAGACAGATAGATAGATAAAGAGAGAGAGAGATACACAGACAGACAGACAGGCAGACAGACAGATAGATAGATAGATAGATAGATAGATAGATAGATAGATAGATAGATAGATAGATAGATAGATAGATAGATAGATAGATAGATAGATAGATAGATAGGTAGATAGATAGAGAGAGAGACATACACAGACAGACAGACAGACAGATAGATAGATAGATAGATAGATAGATAGATAGATAGATAGATAGATAGATAGATAGATAGATAGATAGATAGATAGATAGATAGATAACTTATTCATGTTGTGAATGTTTGAGAGATCTACATTGAATTCTGCATCCATAATTAGCTCTATCTATACGTTTGAAAAAACAAACTGTAACCACTCGTTGCTAATATCAATCTTTCCCGACTCTAACCTCAACCAAAGCAGTATAGCTAATATTTAGTGAGACTAGAAGATAGTGTGACCATCAAAACTGACCATTCGTTCGATCGATGAAGTGAGGAGGAAGTAATGAGGTGGACAGGTGGGGATTGGGACACGCCTCACACGCATTTCACTTCACTTTCGCCTGTCCCTTAGTCTGTTGGACTGTTGGGGCACCACATAGGATCCGTTGACCATCGTTCTCCGTTCCTCTCTGTATTTTGCCTTTGATAGAATCTCTTTGAATGACAGATCCTTCAATTCTTTTATATTGTCTTCTCATTGCTTTCTCTGCCTCTTCTTCTTTCTCCTGGTACTATTCTCTGAAGGAAGGTTTTTGCGAGCCCTGGGGACCTTATAATATTTCACTTATGATACATTATACATACACTATACATTGTGAAACATGATATCAACTCACTGTAGTGTAAAGTAATACTTCAAGAGATTTAAAATAAATACTTAATTAAAAAAAAAAGGCCTTCTTTAAGAGTAGTCGTAGAAGAGTTGGCATTGCTTTTGAACACGTCTCGCAGTCGCACTACCATAGACATACATTTTTAATCTCTTGAACAGTAGGAAGTCTTCAGCATTCCGAATATATATGTTTGTGAGAGAGTTACATTTTTTTTTAAGGATATAATAAAACCAAAATGATGTTCTAGAATTGATCAACATTGAAGTAAATATATAGAGAAGTTAATCCAACTCGTCATCATTTATCAACAACATAACAAAACTGTAATATGCAAGATTTCCCTATAAGTATTGAACGTAATAAGGGCATTCTAGATGTACATTCTATAAACTATACTATACATTGTTGACGTCGGTCAAAGTTGTTCATAAATAGTAAGATCTAGAAACACTTTGAGAGATTTAGTTGTTGGTTGTTTTTTTTTGCACACCTCATTTAGATTTCCTGATAGGGGACATAATGCAGTGTTGTCCTGCTCTTGCGTCAGTGTCTACAAATAAATCAAGATCAATGAGGCAGGGAAACAAAATCAGAACGAGGCTAACCTTTAGTCTAAATCTAGCAACTAGCGAGACACGACCTACTTTCAATATTTTCAAATACACCGAGCTTCTGAGCTGGTCGTGTAAGATTACGTGCGGGAATTTCCCGCAGTTTGCTCCCCCCCCCCCCAAACCCAAATAGCCAGCTGTTACCTCTCGTAACTTAAAATTATTGTCACCTCTGGGCTATTCTCCCTCGCTTTCCCGGCATCCTATCGTACACCCCATACACTCACACATTTGTAGAGCCTTGGTGTACAAATACTACAATCACACAACATTTCAGTGTTAGGGTGTGTGGGGGGGGGGGGGGAAGGGTTAAGGCTGGGGGCGTATTGGTGGCGTCGATGGTCACAGATGTTGTAAGTTTAATGTCACGCAACAAACCTAGTCAATGAAAAACCGGAGAGAATGTAAAAGGACAACAAACGCAATGAGAATGTATTGAAGGGGGAGTAAGCCTGGAGGAGTTCTGAAGCGCCAAATTCAAGATGGATCGAGAAATTACCAGCGCCTAAATCTGGATGCATCCATAAATTTTAAGGCACAGAAATATAGATGCATCTATGAATTGTCAGTTTCAAAATATAGATGTATCTATAAATTACAAACGCCAAATAGAGATGTATCTATAAATTACCAGCGCCCAAATTAAGATGTATCTATACATTACCAAGGTCGAAATAGAGATGTATCTATAAATTACAAACACCTAAATAGAGATGTATCTATACATTACCAGCACCCAAATTAAGATGTATCTATAAATTACCAGCGCCCAAAAAGAGATGTATCTATACATTACCAGCGCCAAAATAGAGATGTATCTATAAATTACCAGCGCCCAAATAAAGATGTATCTATACATTACCAGCGCCCAAATAAAGATGTATCTATACATTACCAGCGCCAAAAAAAGAGATGTATCTATACATTACCAGCACCCAAATAAAGATGTATCTATAAATTACCAGCGCCCAAATAAAGATGTATCTATAAATTACCAGCGCCCAAATAAAGATGTATCTAGAAATTACCAGCGCCCAAATAAAGATGTATCTAGAAATTACCAGCGCCCAAATAAAGATGTATCTAGAAATAAACGTTATGAGAGCCCAAGCAGTAGGCCTACTATACAAGTGCATATTTTTTTTAGACATTAAAGTTAAAACAGCATAAATGTTAATCCGGACAAGGTGATCTTTTTTTTTTTAATATGGGGAATCCAAGACCCAATGGGGAAGTAATAAGGTCAGAGTTCAGAACCATTTACTGCTTTATATAAATACAATTTCAACCAATGAATGATGTCACGTGATAAAGTGTTGATTAAAATTAAAGCTTTGCTGGTGATTCCTTTCCTAGGAATGGAGAACATTTTATTAGTGTACCAAAATGGCAAAGAAATAACTTCCTTCCCAGTCCTGTGGATGCCCATCAGTGACGTCTGAACCTACAGCTAAAACTATAAAGATGATAATTCACATTCAACCGGGGATGTAGATGTGTAGCCTTTCAAGTTAGTGTACAAATGCTCGTACAAGGGACCATCGAGATCACCGAACGAGAGTCCAGAGCGCAGACCACACGAGCAGTCATAATTGGTTTTTTATTCAGGCGGGATGATTAGCTACTTTTACTAACATTTCATTAAATCGTGTTTTGGTTTGATCTAAAATCACTTGAAATCCAATTAAAAGAACATGAAAAAGAGAGAGAACTTTTGATTTGTAGCGCGTGTTGTTATGCTTCGCATGCATCGAGACGTTGACGAAAAAGTGATAAAAGGGCAATAACCGAGAAAACCCAAAGTTTCGGAATTTATAAGAGTACTATCAAGAGGAGTTCATTTTTAGTAACGTTTAGCGGGCTGCTGACTCTAGCCTAGAACTTCACGCACTGTTCTATCTATTACGTGTTTGTTATTGTTCTTGTGTTTACACGAGTGTGTCGTTTGTTATATACACTAGTATATTTTATTATTATAAGGCTATAACTATGTATTGCAAATTTTATATGTGAAAGTGAAATAGCAGGCAAAATGTGCCAATCATTCAAAAGTACTGGAATAGAAAGGTATTGCATAGTACTACCGATCAATTCACTTAATAATATTAATAAGCAGACAATCTTTCTACTTCAAGAACGTCAAATGCCCCTCCCCCCCCCAACGCACAGCCACGTATTGATAGTCAATTATAGTGTTTTGCAATACCTTCTATCTCATTTAATAATCTCACTGTAATTCCGGGCTTCTGTATGATTAAAATAATGCACACTTTAATAAAAAAAAACAACTGTATCTTTTCAATGTCCAGTCAGACAAATATGGATAAATAAAATATAGTGGAATTCTCGTTGACGTTTAAATAGTAGCCAGTAATGACGTCTCAATTTTAGGTTTCTGTCTAACTCGAAGGGTTAACACAACTGATGAATTCATATACGTGAATAGTAACAAAACGGGAATTCTTTGACAAGTGACCAGTTTTGTTGTTGTTTTTTTTAAATAGTAGCCCCGTTAAGAATTGTCCACGTTAAGCGACATCAAGTCGACGTTGGAATGTCCCCAGTGACATCTGTGACATCCATTGTTGAGACTGACAGAAAGACAATGGAGGAGATGGGGATGACGACAATGAAGACGAGACACTTCAATGTGGTCATGTTCGTCACTTGGAGCACATTCTTAGAGCCAACACCAGATTCTCAAGAACATCTCCTCTCGTAATGCCAGTAAGGAAAGAACCACGACTCAGCTAATGTAAACTGCCACAAAATTCTTCAGACAAAATTCTCTTCATCTCATTAAACCTACTAATAACATTAATTGAAGTAGCCATTTTGTTTTCTCCAGTAGGAAATGTTGAAGTATATATATATATATATATATATATATATATATATATATATGGCTCCTTCTGTCTCGTAAGACAATGGATGCGCCCAGATAAGTCACTGGCTTTGGTTACGTCTTGAGACGGGGCAGAATCTGGAGTGGCTGATCAAGCCAATTCAGGATCGGCAGAGTTTGCCACAGTTTGAGCATTTATATTCATCTGTCCTAGGGCTCACTGACAGGGCAGCTTTCTTTTTCTTTCTCTTGACCGATGCAGCTTCATTTCTTTTGCATTCAGCAAAGTTCGTACCAGCACGTACACTCTGTCTCCATGCTGTCCGGTCTTGGGCTATATCTTCCCACATATTTTGGTTGATGCCCATGGCTCTCATGTCTCGCTTGCAGACATCTCTGTAAGTTAGTCTTGGGCGGTCCTTGGGTCTGGCTCCCTCTGCTAGCTCAGCGTACAGGATGTCTTTAGGGATTCTTCCATCTGGCATGCGAGTGACATGACCTAGCCAGCGTAGTCTTCTCTGTTGAAGGAGAGCATAGATGCTGTGTATGTTGGCCCGTGTCAAAACTTCCTGGTTGGTGACACGATCCCTCCAGGAGATGCACAGTATGCGTCGCAGGCAGCGTAGGTGGAAGCTATTTAATCTGTGCTCTTGACGCATTTAAGTTGCCCAGCTCTCACTGCCATAGAGAAGTGTACTCAGAATGTAGGCATTGTAGACAAGGATTTTTGTTGCCGTGGTCAATTTGGTATTTCCCACACACGCTTAGAGAGTTTTGCCATTGCTGCAGAAGCCTTCCCTATTCTTTTGGTCAACTCAGTGACTAAGTTTAGGTTGCTGGCTATTTTGTTTTCTCAGTACGAAATGTTGAACTAGAGATTAAATATTTCTGTTTTTATTTCATTGTAAGGGAAATAAGCAGAAAATAAAGTGTTTTTCTTTATCATTCTTGGTCACATTATTCCTAGTCTATCTCAGTTTTTCTCTACACTGTTTTAGTGTCTCTCTAATCTATCTCATTTTTTCTCTCTTTCTGTCTCAGTGTCTCTCCAATCTATCTCTTTGTCTCTCCTTTTGATTCAGTGTCTCTCTAATCTATCTCAGTGTCTCTCCTTCTGACTCAGTGTCTCTCTAATCTATCTCAGTGTCTCTCCTTCTGACTCAGTGTCTCTCTAATCTATCTCATTGTCTCTCCTTCTGACTCAGTGTCTTTCTAATCTATCTCAGTGTCTCTCTAATATATCTCAGTGTCTCTCCTCTCCCCTGTTAATGTGTGCCTAATCCTGATTGTTGTTTTATCTTTCCCTTCACCACAGTGGCTAAAGTAAAATCTGTACAAATCACTCCCCACCATTGCCAATCAGTGGTCGCCGACTTTGCTCTCTGCGTGCCCCAGAGAGAGACCTGTATATGCGAATGAGCAGGTGGGCCATCTGTTGGAGTACCTGTCGACAGGTAGCTCTTGGCTCGGAGGTGCAGGGGCGCGGATTGACAAAAAACCAACCTGAATTGAAATTATACACACACACACACATACACACTGATCCTACACTATCTAAAGCTAAAGCTTGCAAAAGGGGAGAGGCGATTTGTATTTTTTTTTAAAATCTTTTATCCTCAATCAACTAAGAAAGGGAGGAACTGATAAATCTCGGATGGAATAAAACGGGGGGGGGGGGGGGATGGGAGGATCTTGCAGGGGGCAGGTGGTGTTGAATGAATCTGCTTTAAATTGCCGTCAGTTTAGTGGTTGTCATGGCAACAATGACTCTAATTTCTAGTGGGAATAGAAATGAGGTAGTTGTTGTTATTTATTGTGAATGCGAAGAAGTTCCCTCTCCTCCCCCCTGACCTCTCAGGTACGTGCTGCCGAATAATGTCAAGAACAAGAGTATTTGTTAAGGTGAGCGTCTGTGTCTGTGTGTGTGCAGAAAGGAGGAGGGGGTAAATACTAAAAACGAGGAAGGGGCGCTACCTGAGGAGCAGGTGATATCACGCACTCGACAATGCACACACACATTATTTTTGTTGTAAATTTGGTAAGGGGTTAGAACGGAGTAAAGCTTGTCGCGTTCTGGGCACGCGACCTGCACAGTCGACCTAGAAACTATTTGCCAATGTCACTTTGAAAAGCGCTCTAAAGAAGGTGGAATGTACAGGGTCTAGCTCCAATGTTACTTTTGGGGTTCATTTTGGTTCATAATGGGCTCGGGGTATTACCAAAAAAAAAGCAATAACAATAAAAGGCCCAAATGACAATAAATCAAAAAGGCGAATCACTCTCAATGCTTGTCTTACTTGTCTAGTGACGAGAAACTACGTTCTTGTCGACATCTTTCTGTAAAACCTTTCATTGCAATTGGGTTATACAATTGAAATCAATGTAATGTACACTTCAGGTGAACCAGACTATGTCTCCTTTTACAGTGTTGAAGTCAATGTAATGTACACTTCAGGTGAACCAGACTATGTCTCCTTTTACAGTGTTGAAGTCAATGTAATGTACACTTCAGGTGAACCAGACTATGTCTCCTTTTACAGTGTTGAAGTCAATGTAATGTACACTTCAGGTGAACCAGACTATGTCTCCTTTTACAGTGTTGAAGTCAATCTAATGTACACTTCAGGTGAACCAGACTATGTCTCCTTTTACAGTGTTGAAGTCAATGAAATAAAAGCTATAAGCAATTTTTAAGGACGTATATGAGATATAGATTTGGTATCTGCAAACTCATAGGTTTAGCCTCACGGTTAGGTTTAGTGTTAGGGTTAGGTTTAGCCTCACGGTTAGGTTTAGTGTTAGGGTTAGGTTATCTTCTTCTTATATAATACAGACGTTACTTCAAAAAAGAAGATGATTACGTCCTACGCGTCATGCATTTAGTCATGCATATTAACCAATGACTTAAATTCTGCCAAGTCACTGGTTTTCCTGGCTAGCTCAGGCAACCCATTCCATGCTCTAATAGCACTAGGGAAGAAGGATTATTTGTACAAATTTGTCCTAGCATATGGGACGCGTAATGGGCCTTAATTTTTGTGTCTTTCAGAGTATTTTATTAAATTTTGTTTTTGTATTTGAAGATTATGGTTCAGTGTTTTATGTATAATTGCTACTTTACTTTTGAGTCTTCTGTCCTGAAGGCTTTCTAAATTTAGTGATTTTACTCTAGATGTTACTCTAGTCAAATGTGAATATTCATTTGTTATGAATCTCACTGCTCTATTTTTGTGTCTGTTCGTGTTTCTTAATGTTTTCTTGAATTGAGGGGTCCCAAACGGTGGATGCATATTCTATTATTGGCCTAACCAAGGTTAAATAACATTTTAGTTTTATGTTCTTATTTGATTTATAGAAATTTCTTTTAATAAATCCTAATGCTTTGATTTTTTTTATAGTTTCATCAATATGTGGATTCCATGACAGTTTTTCATTTATTATAACACCTAGATATTTTGCGTTTTTAGTCTGTGTTACTGGTTTGCCATGAATAAGATAAGTGGAATTAATTTGTTTTAGTTTTTTTTGTTACTCTTAACAACTGACATTTTTCTGGGTGGAAAGACATGCTCCTATTTGATTCCCATTTCTGTAATTCATCTAATTCTCTTTGTAAAATATCTGTGTCTTGTGTTGTTTTTATTGTTCCATATATTATGCAATCGTCTGCAAATAATCTGACTTTTGTTCCTGAACTAATGCAATTTGGTAAATCATTTATGTAAATTAAAAATAGTAGTGGACCCAAGACTGTTCCTTTTGGTACACCTGAGTTTACTGCTATCGGTGTTGATTTAGAACCATTTATTATTACAGTTTGTTCTCTCCCTATCAGAAAATCTTTAATCCACTGATGCAGTGGATCATTAATGCCAAAATATTTTATTTTTTTAAGCAAACTATGGTGGTGAACTTTGTCAAAAGCCTTAGAAAAATCTAGTAAGATAGCATCTATTTGTTCACTATTATCTAAACCTTTAGAAAAATCATCAATTAGTCCTATTAGTTGTGTTTCACATGATCTATATTTCCTAAAGCCATGTTGGTATGGGGTGAGGACATTTTGTTTGTCTAAATGGTTTATGATGTTGCTACATACTATGTGTTCTAGTATTTTACATGTGATGCTGGTAAGTGATACTGGTCTGTAGGTTTAGTGTTAGGGGTTAGGGTTAGAATTATCCGTTTTGCAACGTGTTACAAGTAGAGAGAAAAAAATTATAAATGAAACTTTTTTCTTTCTTTGGAAAATCGAATAAACATTTTAAAATGTTTTAAATTTTATTGGTTGGAATTAAAGATTATCAACATCTACACATAGACTTTATCAACATCAACACATAGACTTTATCAACAGCTACACATAGACTTTATCAACATCAACACATAGACTTTATCAACATCTACACATAAACTTTATCATATCAACACATAAATGTTATCAACATCTACACATAGACTTTATCAACATTTACACATAGACTTTATTAACATCTACACATAGACTTTATCAACATCTACACATAAACTTTATCAACATCTACACATAAACTTTATCAACATCTACACATAAACTTTATCAACATCTACACATAAACTTTATCAACATCTACACATAAACTTTATCAACATCTACACATAAACTTTATCAACATCTACACATAGACTTTATTGATGGAGCAATATATTGTAGTAGATGACAAATCGATATTAAAAAAAATAGTTCGAAAAAAAAAATGTCGAAGACACATGGACGTGGACATGTTGACAGTCCTTACAACATTATTATATTTTTAGGCAGACATGATAACACAGGATACGAATGCTACTATTATCAATATTACATTGTTAATGTTCATATCTATTAAATGAACTGGTTGTTATGAAGATATGATTCAATGTGAACCTGGCCTATTTGATGTTTTTGAATGAGCATCTAGTGGTTTTGTAAAGGGCCAATCTTTCATTCAATTGTCTATGGCTTTGGGTGTTTTATCTAAGATTGTGTAAAACGTAATACTGCTTATTAAATTTTGTTTTAAAATATATTTCACTTATTTACATATTAAATCAATTCTTTCTCTTTTTAAATGAGAGTAAACATTTTTTTAAAAATGTTTGTAGCTTGTATAACAAATAACGTTTAATTTAGTCATAATAATATGTTTATAACATTATGTAGGAAAAAACTGAAACCTCTCGACCCCATTGTTTAAAACTATACAGAATATAATCTCTCCTTTATTAGTGTGGCTTCTCCCCCACCCCCTCTTTTATTTTTACTATTATTATTATTATAGCTTTTATACAGCGCTACTTTCATGCTTATAGCATGCTCAAAGCGCTTTTGGTCCAATCTCATTTGTGGACCAGTGGGGGGAGGGGATTTCTAGGAGTTGGTTTTCCGTGCTGCCTTTAGGCGCTCAATTAACACAACTCTGCCCGAGTCGGGTGTCGAACCTCAAGCCTTCTAGGTAGCCAAGCCAAGCTAAGTTCAAGCGCACTTGGCCTCTCGACCACTATTAATAGTGAATAATTGTAAAAATGATGTATGTTACATATTTTAAAAAACTTCTTGCATATTTAATTTCAAACAATTACTCGGTTCGCTTTTAAAAAAATAAAAAAAAATCATTTCAAAATATTTTTTTTCTAAAAAGGACAATACCTTCATTATACAATTTGAAATAAAAGAAATATTTTTAAAAAAATCTTTCTTAAGCAGGGTATCGAACTCGTTCTGCCACCATGAGCTCGAAATATAAGCCAGAGTGCAATGTGTTATTGCGTAATTATTAATTGGTACTTTCTTTATATAGATATCTATAACTAGATCTAGACTTCTTATTTAGAACTTTTAAGATCAAAACTAGATCTAGACTAGACCTAGATGTACTTGACAGTCTTCTTCTAGATCTAGAATCTAAATGCAATCTCTATTAGATTTACGTACAAATCTAAGCAAAGCTTAGAACATCTATCAATAAACGGGAAGTAATTTTAAATCTAACTAACAACTCAGTTATTGGTACACTACGATTTTTTTTTATTCAAACTATTCTTAAATATCGATTTTTCACTGACTACACTGAACCTATGACCCCATCAGTATCAAGGCTTTTCTTACCTGTCTATTGAAAACAAACCACGTTCTTGTCAGCAACTTTATAAGATAAGAAACAACAACAGACCATCTTAGCTTCATAACAACACATTATTTCATCTTTAGCTCTAAGTAACCTGTTCTTCTTGAACGCTAGAAATGGCAGATGTGTATTTGGTCTCATGTTTTTGTCAGTAGGCCGGAATCTTTTCATAACATAATTGTAGACTTTCTTAGTATGTGATTTTTTGGTTTTCAGCCTGTAAGAGCGTAATCTATTTAGACAGCCTCCTAACTGTTTAATTAGAAGTTTCACAAGCTAAACAATCTATTTGGGATTTCAAGCTAGGACATTTTTGAGTTATTTTACAAAGCTTATTTTTTCATGTATTATAACTGAGATAACGTATTAGTTTCACGACTTTAGTTCTTTGTATATTTCGATATGTTTCTGTAAATTGTCCAGAACTTCCAACTGATAGCCAACTCTAGAGGATTGAAGTGAGAGTTTGGTCAGGTAGGGCTTCTACGTGGGGTGTGGACAAAGTCGTGAATGAATTCTTCACCTGCGTCCCAATGGAATAGTCTTGGGTGTATCTGTTTCTGATTGATGAGTATTGTCAACTGAGCGAAGAGGAGCTACTCTGATAGATATTTATTTCGCATTGTATTTATGATTCCTTAATTCATTTATTATTCCAATCGGCGAGCTATAGAATAGTTAAATGATCTTATTCGTTATTATGGATTTTTTTTGGGGGGGGGGGGGCTTACTTATTATGTTATGGAGACTCAAACGCCAAGCGTAACAATATGCGCTTGAACCGAACTTGTCTCCTGAAACGTCGTCTTCTTCACCAAGGTTCACTCCGAACTATTCAATACGCGGACACCCCCTTCACCCCCCCCCCCTCTCATCAAACCAAACTGTCCTTGAACGAGTCAACTGGCAACCGGAGCACAAAAGATGCCGCCCCATTTTTCTCCCATTGACCACCTGCGGCCCGCGGGGGCACGTGTGCTGACCCTCAAGCTGCTTGGTTTATCAGATTAAGGAGCCCTGAGATAATGGGGTAGGGAGACAGGGGAGGGAAAAGAGTGAAGTAGCCTGACTGTGGAGGGAAAGGGGGCGAACAGTATTGATCTCACTATGGAAAAGCGTGCCATTAACCTAGATGTTACAAGTCACAGGTCACAGGTCTAGCGACATATCATTGGCACGGTGATTCCAGATATCTCACAAGTTACAGATGTATAACCTAACAGTAGAGGGATCCCCGTACCCGCAAGTTCAAGCTATTCTATTACTACAGTACATTAGTCCATTGATATTGAAAGTCTGTTGGTAAATGTTTATACATTGATGGACAAGAAGTCAGATGTGCCAGAAGACCAGAAGTCAGAGAAGAAGTCAGATGTGCTAGAAGTCAGATGGACCAGAAGTCAGAGAAGAAGTCCGGTGGACCAGAAGTCAGAGAAGAAGTCAGATGGACCAGAAGTCAGAGAAGAAGTCAGATGGACCAGAAGTCAGAGAAGAAGTCCGGTGGACCAGAAGTCAGAGAAGTCAGATGGACCAGAAGTCAGAGAAGAAATCAGATGGACAACGCAGCTACAAACAAAAAGGAACTAATGAACTATTCAAAATACGTTTATTTCTGACAAGAGTCAAAAGACAATGTAATAGAGACTTTGAAACGTCCATTTGCTCTGCAACTTTACATACTTAAAACAATGTTATGTAGCGATACAAGTCACATTGTTGTACTAGCTACATCAATGTGTGTTATGTCACAAGTTATGCAATGTTACAAGTTATGTTACAAGCAATGTAGCACTGCCAGTTATAAATTGTTGCCTGCTATATTTCATACATTGTTACCTGTAACAACTTCAGACATTGAATTTATCATTGACAACACTGGACGTATCGAGTGGCTCTGTTGTTCAAAGAATGTATGTAGAGAGAATGGCAGATGGTCGATTCCCCTATAGGGAAAGGGAGGGCCATGGTGGCAAATGGCTGAGGCCTGTTTCTGTTATTTAAGATGCCAGAACATGTTCCCTTTGACCCCCCTGACCCACAGTAGCCCATATGCCAACTGTTCCTTTAAGACACTAGTCGAACCACGACACTGCGTCCATTTTGTCGCGCCTTTCAACGCCCCTGCAACCCCAGTTTTCACCTTGATATTTTTTTATACAGAATTTGTTGGCGTCAAATCTTCGTTTGATGTATTGAAACTCAGGCTAGAGAAATATGCAAAGAGAGAGAGAGAGAGAAACAGAGAGAGAGAGAGAGAGTGACAGAGAGAGAGAGAGACAGACAGACAGAGATGATGAAGGCTCGGGGTATCGGGACGCTGTTCAAGCCCAGTCTCTTAGACTTGACAGGTGGGTCACCTTTAGAAATAGATTTTTGACTTTTGACAATTTATATTCATTCAGCATACGATCTGTGAATATAGAGTATTTGGGAATATGTGTGTCTGTGTGTCCTTGAACTTTTACTGTAAATGGCATGACATTATTATAAATTTTTTTTTTGTGTGTTTTGTTTTGGTTTGGTTTTATATGACACATAAACAGAAAAGTTTTGTTGACAAGTTCAAATATAAGAATAGAAGAGAACAGCTACTGGATCAAACTCAAGTCATTTCCATGCTTGGGGGGAAGAGTTCTACTGCAGTCTCTACATTATCAATATTCTTATCATCGGAGAGCTGTAAATAAATATTATGAAAATTCATTAAGAAAAATATTCGAATACTTAATATATACCTAATTATGTATAAGAATTATGTCAAGAAGCTCAACGTGTCTGTCTCGAATATTTAACGTGAGGTGTTTCTGTTGTAAGTATAAAATGATGCTCAGTCAACGATCGGGGTCCCTGGAGCGACTCTGACCACCACCACTTGCCATGACGATTTTGGAAATGTAAATAGATCTACTTAAAAGAAATCAAAAGACAATCTGAACGTAACGAGACTATAATGGCAGGAAAACTTCATGGTGAAGCAAACAAGCACACTGTTCACACTAAATGTACAGTTCTGAAAAAATCACGTGATCACACTATACAATGAAGTGCACGGAGCAACCTTGCCACCCCCTACCCACAACTGCTTCCACCTTCATTTCCTGCGAGGCTTTGGTGCACCTCCGAACGTTCTTACCTGGCACGCGACATCCAGCAGACGAAAACACCTTTTATTTTTTTAAGTGTGTTAAAAAAAAGGGGGGGGGGGCAAAGAAACAGACGACACTCCTAGTGTTACTATGACGAACTAGAGACAGCAGACCTCCTGTTGTGGAAAAGGTCGACCATCTGCCCCTAACAGGTCCTTATTACCTTAGTTTGTTTTTTTTCTACTTACGATTATATGACTTTCTATCTTTCTCTATGATCAAATTTTTTTTTTTAAATGTAAACAGGAAAATCGGGTGGGGTCAGACGGGGAAGGTGGGCTTAAAAAAAAACGACGCAGTCTCGCTCTTTCTTTTATATGCTTTTAAAAGACGAGTTTTTATTCTTTTCTAGTAAAATAATTTTGAAAACCTTTTAGATAACCTAAGGACCTCCGGCTATACAAGTCAAACTGGGGTATATTTCAATAAGAACATATTGGAAAAAAATGGAGAGAAGAAAAAAATAGAGTTCTAAAACGAATCTTTTAAAAATGCATAAAAATAACGCTTCAATGTTTACTCCGTTTAAAGGCCGCAGCTGTTACATCAGTTCCTTAAACGGAAAAAAAAAAAGCATATGTTTCGTTTCCTATTGTTATACAACCACAGTGCCAGACGTCGCCAATCAATTGCTCTGTTTTTTGAAGTCCATGGCGCGAGAAAACAAAAATGAAATTCTTAAAGCAGACGCTGTAATGCACCCAATGCACAAATGTAAAACCAAATTGGAAAAAAAATATATATATATATATTAGGTTAGCTTGTTTTGTTTTCTACAATATAATGTACAATTTTCTGTATTAAGTCTAACTATTTTTTTTTAAATACTGTATCACTTGTGTTGCTAGAAATTACCCCCCCCCCTTTCATCTATCTTTTTAAAAAGTCTCTCTTTCACACAAATACTAACACACTATCATTGGGAAAGTAACAACAGGATATTCAGGTCATAATTTAACTAGCAAAAATGTGTTGTTTTTTTCCCTGATGCACCTGGTCATAGCCATATTGACGTTAATAATATATCAACATATTTTATCTCCACCTTAATCTTTGGAATTTACTCTTTTTGTTTAAATGCCCGATGATAATGCTTGACACTTCCTATAGAGCTTATATCAATTCATTCTGTCTGTCTGTCTGTTTTTATGGTAAAAAGTTTGAACATGTTTTTTTCTCCATTTCCCATTTTCGTATCAAGTTTAAGTTTTGCATAATTATTCATAAATACATGAATCAATCCAAAAAATTAACATTACAGCATTACAATGAGTTTGAGCTCAGCATTACAATGAGTTTAAGCTCAGCATTACAATAAGTGATGTTTTACAGTAATATTAATGATTGACAGATTTATAAATCCAATGAAAAAAAACAAAAAAAAACAAGCAATTAGAGGAGCATTGCAAATAGTCTACCTAAGGTTTAACTTCATTTTCAGCTGATGGCAGTACCGCCCAACATACGGCCCGCGAGCCATATTCGACCCCCTGGCGCGGTCCTCTCGAAGTTAAATTCGTAGACGCTCAGGCCCATTAGACACAACCATTTTTTTCTTACATTAATGAGGTACGTGATATGCAGGCCGGAAATTGATATGCCCATCAAATGAAAAAAAAGTAGGTCATCAATCATTCAAAAGGAACGGTAATTGCTATTACAGTTTGGGGTCAGCATCATCGCAGGCTCTGTCCAAGTGTAGCACTATGTGCTGCTTATTGTTTAAGAAGCGCCGGCTCCTGATTTTTCCTCAGGGTTGACTCCCGAAGCCTTTCCCATGTTGGATATTGCTGCAAGGCATCAGAGGCTGGAATTCATACTTTTACCAGACACACAAACTGCACTCTAGGAATTATATTTTATCAGAAAGCTGATATCAACTTGTTCTGTTTGTTTGGCTGTCTGGTAAAAGTTTGTTCACATTATTTCTCCCACACCCATTCTCGGATCAAGTGGACATTTTGCAAAATTACACTGGGCAACAGCCAAAAAATCGTCGGGGGTTTCTCAGCTGATTTAGACTAATTTTGGTGTCCTGAGTCCGAATACCACATTGGTTTTGCTCAATCAGGTCAAATTTTTGAGCTATCTGACAATCTACACAATGGTAATAAACGCACAACAAAACACCATCGATATCCACCATCGATATCTTACCAACATAGAAATTAATTTAGATCAATAGAACCGATATTAAAATAACATAAAATGATACAAAGACTACTGATTTACAAATATGTATTTATAGGGCTTACTCTGCTGCTATTTCATTTACTAAAAAATAACTATCTAACTAATATCTAAAATGGCTTCAGCACGACGTTCATGCACGAATAACCCTGACGTTTTCTGCTACATTTGCGGAGAGTACACACTGTCAGCTGATAGGATGAACATCACAAAATTTGTGAAACATGCCTACCAGGCTTACTTTGAAATCAAGCTGGGTGACCAAGACAAGTCTTGGGCACCGCACACGGTGTGCGAAACATGCGTGGAATACCTCCGGCGGTGGACGAAAGGCGAGAAAACATCACTAAAGTTTGGAATTCCGATGGTATGGAGGGGGCCATTTGACCACGCATCGGATTGTTATTTCTGTGCCATCAATACTGCAGGCATCAACCGAAAAAATCGGCGCAGCCTCCAGTACCCCGACCTTCCATCTGCTCGTCGTCCAGTTCCTCAGAAATACCCGTGCCAACGTTCCGAGAGATTCCAGGCAGCGACGACGAGGCCACCACTTCAGACGAGAAATGTGGTACAGAAGAGGAGTATGAAGCACAATATGGTCCGCAGCCCTTCACACAATGTGAGCTCAATGATCTAGTTCGGGACCTAAGCCTGTCGAAGAATTCCTCCGAGCTGTTGGCTTCCAGGCTCAAAGAGAAAAACCTGCTTCACAAGGACGCGCGTATTACCTTCTTTCGTAGAAGGCATGAGGAGTACATGGACTACTTCTGCCAGGAGGAAAACCTTGTGTACTGCCGAGATGTCGCCGGTCTTCTTGATAAACTGGGCGGTCCTCAATACGATGCGAGAAATTGGCGACTCTTTATTGACAGTTGCAAGCGTTCTTTGAAGTGTGTGCTCCTCCACAATGGGAACCAGTTTGCCTCAATCCCGCTTGCGCACTCCACGACTCTCAAAGAGAAATATGAAGCAGTGAAGTATGTGCTCGAAAAAATCCAATATCAGCAACACCAATGGATCATCTGCGTCGACTTGAAAATGGTGAACTTTTTACTTGGTCAGCAGTCTGGGTTCACGAAGTACCCATGCTATATGTGTATGTGGGACAGTCGAGACAGAGCCCAGCACTATGTAAAGAAAGAGTGGCCGGCGCGAGAGCAGTTAGTACCTGGGGCGAGAAACATCATAAACGAACCTCTTGTTGACCGGGAGAAGATATTGATCCCACCACTACACTTGAAGTTGGGTTTAATGAAACAGTTCACGCGCGCTCTGGACAAGGATGGGAGGTGCTTCAACTACATGTGCCGAGCATTTCCTCAACTGACTATTGAGAAGCTGAAGGCCGGCATTTTCGACGGCCCACAGATACGGCAGCTCATAAACGATGCAGAGTTCTGTAGCTCCATGAACTCACTTGAGTGCGCCGCCTGGGAATCCTTTGTGCAGGTGATGAACAACTTCCTGGGGAACACTAAGGCAGCAAACCACGCAAGGCTCATCAGCACCATGATTGAGGATTTTCAAGAACTCGGGTGTTTGATGAGCATAAAGATGCATTTCTTGTTTTCGCACATGGATAAGTTTCCGGAAAACCTTGGGGCGATGAGCGATGAGCAGGGAGAAAGATTCCATCAGGACATGCACCAAATGGAGGAAAGGTACCAGGGGAGGTGGGATGCAGTCATGCTGGCGGACTACTGCTGGTCGCTGAAGAGAGACAACCCAGCAGCTGCTCACACACGGGAATCTAAGAAACGCAGATTTTTGCCCTGAACTTTTTCTTCATATTATGTCAATTATGCTAATAAAATTTGATAAACTAAACAAAAACTGAATTAATTGAATTGTGTTGACTTTAATTATTGAGGAATACCGAAAAAATCGGCAGGGGTTTATCGACTGGTGAGCCGCAAAAATTTTGTTTTTTACAAAAAACTATTTTTTAAAAGTTTCTGTAGCAAAACATTCTGACCTGATTGAGCGAAACCAAGCTCATTTTCGGACTCAGGGCATCAACATTAGTCTAATTCAGCTGAAAAACTCTGGACGATTTTCCAAAAAATTTCTTTTGTTGCCCAGTGTTATTTCTTGTACCTGACAAAACAAGTATCAATTAAAAAAAAAAGTTAATTAACTATTGGTAATTAATTATTTTGTTTGGTATCGAACAAGAAAAAGAAATCGTACTTGACAGATGTGGTGGTATAAGTTGAATTAGTCCACTTGACGAGGCTTGAGCCCTGAGTGAAGAAGTCTTTTTTTAATGCATTTTTTATGCATTTAAAAAGCTATCACGGTAACATTTACAAAGGTACCTTCCCCCCCCCCCCCCCTTTTCCTTTCCCAACTGGTCCAGACAAGTGCTAGGATCATAGCGCATTGAGAAAGCTAAAAGCATGAAAGAGCGCTAAACAAAAACAATTGGTAAAAATATTTCTAATCGCTCACATTTATATTTGTTAATCTAGATCAATTACAAATTAAATCACATGACTGAACTAATTGATGCAAACACTTTTTTATAAGCTTTCTATTTTTTTTTAAAAGTATTTTGTGTGTGTGTTTATTGTTTACGGTTAAAATTGTATTCTAAAGCATACCTAGAAAAAACATTCAAATTAAATATTCTCATTCGTCCTGTGATAGACTCACTAGGCAAAGACTGTCGGTACTTTGTGTGGTTATTGTATCTCCAGGAATCTCATGATGGGCCATTTCTTCTTATGTCTTGTGGATAAAACTGTCAGGAAATTGCGTTTTCAGATCAAATCAGTGGTCTGTGAAGGTCAATGGATAACATTAGTTTTTGTGACCATAACTCAAAAGTAGACACTTTGTATCGACACTGATAAACACACACACATACTCACTCGTACAAGTAGTAGAAGTACGCGCACACGCGTAGACTTTATAGGCCACACACACATACACTATTGCAAACACTACGCATAAAGCGAAACATACATACACATACATGCTCAGAGATGTTTTCTACTTCTAGTTGTGGTCTCCGTGTAACACAGACCATATGGCAAGGAATACCCTGGGACTCTACAGATGGCGCCCATATGTCATTGTTACACTTTCCCACTGTACCAGTCAATCATTGATTGCCCCCCCCCACGTCCCTTTCCCCCCCCCCTCCTCTTCAGGTAAACCGGGACTCCCCAGCTTGCATCCAAGTGCATAGGCGAGATATCACGCCAGAAGTGTGAGCTAAATTTGGGGGTGCCAGAAGTGTGGCCTGCGACACACCAGGGGGCCGCCCCATTCTTAAAATTTGTACAACCATTAGAGATTCTAAATGAGAAATAAAATGCCTTGAAAACTGGGAAATATCTGATCCTAAAATAGTTTCTTTAATGCAATGGACGGCGTTCAATGGGTGGCTCTCAACGTTGTTTTTGCAATGCATGTACAGCTACACTGTTATAAGTCTGACTTGAGGAGATGTTCTGGCAAGCTTGTTCAATAAAACATTCTCAGCTTCTAATTTCTTAATCATTCGACTTGTTGGAAAGTTTAGATTCTTTAGAGTCTGGCTTCAGTTTTTGTTTTCTTACATTTATATGTACAACGTTTGAACTTCATTTTACAGACATTTGTTCATTTTACAGATATTTGTTCATTTTACAGACATTTGTTCATTTTACAGACATTTGTTCATTTTACAGACATTTGTTCATTTTACAGACATTTGTTCATTTTACAGACATTTGTTCATTTTACAGACATTTGATTCCATGACAAGTTAAAATTTAATATATGTATTTATAGGTGTATATATATATATATATATATATATATATATATATATATATATATATATAGAGAGAGAGAGAGAGAGAGAGAGAGAGAGAGAGAGAGATAGTGTCATTATCCAATACTCAGTTCTATTTGATCCCTAAACAAAATGCTATATCAGCCCTGTAGCAAACGCCATACGAACCTTGCGTGTTCGCGGTGGCAAACACTATACGATCCCTGTGTGATTGTCTGTTCCCTACAGCTATCGCTATTTCAGCCCAGCGAGATCCCTACGACTAACGCTATGCCAACCCTGTTTGTTCCCCACATGTAACGTTACACTAGTCCTGTGTGTTCCATCCTGCTAAGCTAAAGTGTGCCGCAATACTTTGTCTGCCCGACACGCGACAGAAATACTAGAAGATAATGATCATAATTTATGTTAGTGTGTGACAGGTGGCCAAGGAACAAAGTACAGTATAAAGCCGAGTTCTTTCCCCTTTTAGATCTAGTATTTTTTAAAAAAAAGTGTGTGTTTTAGTAACGAAAGGGGCACATGAGAGAGAGAGTGGAAATTTAGGCACCCGGATATTTAGGCACCCAGATAATTATGCACTCGGAAATTTAGGCACCGGATAATTCTGCCCTTTTTGACAAGGCGGAAAATTAGGCACCGGAAAATTAGGCACTCTTTAATAGCAATTTTAATTTTGAACATAATTCAACAATTTTGATGTATGTTTTATCCTCAGGCTGCTGTGGGCTATATGGGTGACGTTAAAAACAACTAGCAACTAGAGGAACGATTCTTCATGCTTTGTCATGGGACAAAACAAAAACGGACAAAATGGGGGGAAATGACAATCATGAGAATGTGCGGAAAAAAATGACTCCGGATTAAGAATCATTATATAATATAGACATCACAGAATACAGGGGAGGGTGGGGGTTAGAGATGATTCTCCGCTCATTACGCAATTTTCACGACCTAGTTCAACATCTACTCGCAACTAATTCTCTCCTTTAAGTGGGAGTGCGTGGAAGGGGGGGGGGGGGCTAAGGAGAGGAAGCAATTAGAGGAGAATGATCTATACCTCCAGTGCCTAAATTTTCTAGATTCGTTAGAGAGAGAGAGAGAGAGAATGGAAGGGGTGGGGGAATAAACGGTGCATTATACCTTTTTTTTTTTTAAATATCCAAATATTATCGACTATATTCTTTTTTTTTTTTTAAGTTTTTTAGCTAACATTTCCAGAAGATGTAAATGTGTCTTTACAACTTGTTTAAGTCTTTAATTACATGAAGATCTCGTTAGTTTACAGAGTGTTCAATTTTATTGGTGTTCAAAGTGTTCTCCGTGTGTCGGTTTGTCATTGATTGAAATGTGAAAACACACCAAGTGTCACACATGGCTTAGCAGCTGGACATCTAACAGGACACACGTATGCATGCGCTGAACTAAGACTGATACCAAGTGACTGGACACCTACAAAGCTGTTGTATTCGTTATAAGGAAATTAGTGTATAGATCAAATATTTCCAAAAACAACAACGGTAGCATTGAAGATCAAATTTTAATAGAACAAGGCTCTGGGGCCAAATTCTCATGACTTACACAGATATTCCGGCAAAGTACAATGCTAAGAAAAAAATAGTAGCACTCAAGAAATCAAGACATGCAGAAACGAATTAAAATGTTAGAAAATGTTGAACTAAGAGTGAAAATATTCAAGAGGATTCCAGCTGTTTCAGCCGTTGCGTGCGTTAGTCAAAGCCTCACAAGACCAGTCCGAAAAGTCCGTCAGTTCCACGAAGGGGGCTGTCTCAACAAGATGATCAGTGATAGTCTCATAGAAAGTGATGACAGAGTAATATGAATATAAAGGAATGTCCAGGGACAGGTGGGCTACCTTCGCATCTGAAGACATTTACGCCATCATTGTTAAATTGCTGTTACCTAGAAACGGATCGACCATAGAAAAAATATTCCAAACAGAAGCGGGGGTAAAAAGTTTTGTCTTCAAACTTGAACTCTGGGAGAAATCTTTTCCTATCGTTGTAAGGTAATTGCAAGCTTTGGGGCGGATGAAGACTGACATTCCACTGGTACATAAGAGCCTGAAGCTGTTGGACCAAATAACAGCCGACCATACGGATGTCACCTTCATCTGGGTCCCCTCCCATGTGGGCATTGAGGGAAACGAAGCCGCAGACAGAGAAGCAAAGAGAGCCCTAAATCATGCGGTGTCAGGAACTCAAATTCCCTGCTCAGACCTGAGACAAAGTATTGCCTCTGCCATCTACCAAGAGTGGCAGGACCGATGGGAGGCTGAGACTCACAATAAACTCAGGCAGATTGTCGCGGATGTCAGGTGGCGGTCCACATCTAAGGGTCTGACAAGGCGTGGTAGCACGACCATGTCCAGACTTAGGATTGGCCACACCTACATCACGCACTCTTTTGTGCTGAAGAAAGAAGAGCCCCCACTTTGTGAGTATTGTGACTCTCGCCTCACCGTGGAACATATCCTCATCGACTGCCACAGATACCAGGATGTCAGGGAAAAATATTTTAGAGCCACTAATTTAAAAACACTATTTAATAATGTCGACCCTGGGAAGGTACTCGGCTTTATCCGAGAAGTGGGGTTGTCTACGAAGATCTGATTTATGAATTCTGTAGACATGCACTATTTACATTAGATTTTTACCAAATTATTAAATTTTTACTACTTCTACTATTTTAACTGTGAATAGACCTTGATTTTAATGATTTGACTGTATGGAATTTGGCCCTTGTTGTGTGGAGGGAGAATGGCCCTTGAGGGACTGCAGGCACGACATGGCCTTAATTGTGCCGATGTGCCCAAAATCACAAATCACAAATCACATCGTTGTAAGGTATCAGAGTTCTTAGCTCAAACACTTCACGGACTTTTACCACTGACGTAAGTGGTGAACAAGGGGTTACAACTGAGTATATGGAATAATATCACAGCATAAAAGATAAAAAGCGCTATGACCTTACTAGTCAAAAGTCCTAATCACCCGTTACTCCACCAGACGACGATGTGTCAGTTGGAGTTGAGACAATATGTCACGAAACAAGAGTTGAAAACAGCAAACGACATTACTCCCTGGTGGCATGTAGAACTGGCAGTGAGTCACATGTAGTACCAGTACAACAGTTTCTGGATTTATTGTTCAATGGCTGAACTGTCATTCAATGCTTTTAGTGTATCTAGCTAGTGTGACCAGTGCGACGCGGACTATGACTATGTAACTGCAATAACTTTTTCATTAAATAAATAAATGACTAATATAAGGTTTACGTAATATTAATTTAATGTACATGTGAATTATAAAATAGAAATTATAATCATATTTAATTTTTTTATATAGAAGCCTATTGCTCTTTGGTGGACAGTTTAATGTTTATTAACAAATCGAAGAGGATAATACGAGATGAAAAACAAAAAACATTTACCACTTTTATATTTTGTTTGTAAACAACTAAATGTCACGGTTTGTGCATATTGAACAAAGGGGGTTAACAATTAAAAAAAAAAAAACTAAATTAAACTGAGAATTAAATGTACGTATAAACATTTTTTTTTTTAAAAGACTAGACAATATAACACATTTTGTTTTTCGAATCAAAAGGATGAAAGTTTCTAAGGTAATACTTTTGATAAGTCAGCTTGTCAGATTTGCTATTCATTCAAAATTATGCTAGGAAAAGAAAATCTCTTTTGCTAAGGCAGTCATAGTATTACTCTCTTGTGTACTGTGTACCAAGCTAAACCTAAAATGGTAACACTCTGTGACTCGTAACAAAGATAAAAGACTGAAGGAAACTGCAGGTATTGTTAAACTTTAAACAGCTGTTATTGCAGTTTACCTTGACACATTAACTATTCATATAAACAAAGTATCAGTCCATTATTGTAGGACACTTTGGCGCAGCCGTTTTGACGCTACTCTTGGTGACGTCGTTTTGGCGTGGAGTCGTTTTGGCGCAGCTGTTTTGTTTTACCATTTTATATGGTATCTACCCCACTACTACTAAGAATAGAGAATATTGATAGATGTCAACCTGTGCTCAACTCACCTATAATGTTTGAAAGGATGGGGGCATGTCAATATTGTGGTCTTAGATAGGAATCTGACATTTCAGAGTTTGTATGGTCAGGGCCGGTCGTGTGTATGGTTCACATGTTTCAGAGTTGAAGATTATTACATCACAGCCCAAACCTCCCACAGGAGAAAAGGGATGGCCATGTAGGGTTCAAACCCCGACCAATGACATTATATCGTCCGTGTTTGTAGAGTTTGTTCAATATTTTCATGACTTAATTTGAAGATTAAAAGTGTTTGGATCATCGGACATAGTTCTTAAAATTTTACATACATTTTAACCCCACAATTCCATCGTAACATATAGTATCAGTAAGCACTGTCATATTGTTACGGCAACAAAAAGCTTATTACAGAAACGGACAGGCCTTTAAAAGCTAGCCAATCATTAAAGTATATTTGCTGTGAATATTATTGCAGTGAGTTTAAATATTATAAACAATCGCAGAACAAAAAAGAAAAAAAAAAGACAGAGAGAGACAGACCGACAGAAAGAGAGAGACCTGTAACCTTAATCCTATTATTGTGATCAAGCTTTCATTGTCTATGTAGCAGATGTGGTCAGCATTACAACCAGAGCCTCATCAAAACAACAGCAGGGGGGACACTATGAAAACACAAGAGCTAAACAACCAAACCTTTTGTGGCGTCCCAACATTCAGTGTTTCAAAACCCACTGATCTATATAATCATACATACAAATCAAACCTACATAAATCTCCTTTAAGGTACCCCTGTAACACTCACGCAGACATGCTAACGTTATCAATCAGACCATTACAAGCTACTTCAAACCTTAATATGTAAACAAGTATTTTCAAAAAGCCCTAACTAATGATTTTGTCTTTTTGTATTGTAAATGTATAATTATAACTCAATTTCATTAACACCCTTTATATTTACGTATTCTAAACTACACTAAAACTTTTGTTGTAGCGAGGCTCAATACAAGGAATAGAATCAACTACATGAATAGACTCCTTATTTAAGTTAGGATCCAGGCTCCAGCCTACAAGATGTGACCAATTAAACAACAACAATTTTATCTTTGATATTTCATGCTCTATAGAAGTATACTGTCAACATCTGGCTTGTTATACTTCTTTAGTTCATCAAACACACACAGAGACATATGTTGGACGACTTTGTTTAAAGGTAATAGATGTTCCTTCAAAATGATGACTGCTTGGCTATGTGGTATGCACGCTGAATTGTCGTCTCAATGGCCCCTGGTTCGAACACTGATCGCCGCCATCCTTTCTACGTGCTGGGGAAGGTTTGGTCTAGAAAGTATTCAACTCTGGAGGAACATCCGAAACATGAAAAAACAAACAAAAGAAACAAAAGAAAAGAGGATTTGACCTATAACCCCTCGTGCTCAACTGAAACAGGTCAAGCAGAAAGACGTTTTAAAAATGTTTATTTGATAAGTATTAGAACGTCAAATTAGAAAAAAATAATAATGTCTTCAAGAGATAAAATTGCGACATTTTTCAAGATATATATGAGCTTAGAAACACTGACTGTAACCAGTAGCCATTACATTGATACACAGACCTAACAAGTATCAATTTCATTGAAACACAGACCTAACAAGTACCCATTACATTGAAACACAGACCTAACCAGTACCCATTACATAGAAGCAAATAAATGAAATGAATTAAAAGGGGCGGACAATATAGCATCATACGTTTCAGCGCCCCCTGACAAGTGTCATCAATCTAAATGAACCCGTTTGAATTCTTGGAACCCTGTTACATTACTGACATCGTAAATATATGAAGTTACAAAAAATAACATGTGAAGCTTTTAGTTCAAAGAGAAGTTGTAAAGAGAAGCTAAAAATATTTTTTTTTTATCCAGAGGAGATTCCGAGGATAAAATGAGAAGATCTGAATGGTGCAAGTGAGGCGAGAAGATAGCTGATATGGCCAGGCACGACAGGCAAGCCAACCATCCCCCCCCCCCTATTGTTCTGAAGACTCCGGGGCTCATTTCCGCGGTTCCATTCAACCGTGGCCAATGACTGAGGCTATCGACGAGAAGGGAGGGGGTGTGGGTAAGATGAGTACTTTACAATTTTCATTAACGCGATGGAGCACGCGAATTTAAAAGTGAGTTATGTACGTTGGGTTAAAGGCTTGGCGGGTAGAGCAAAGGGGGAGAGAGAGAGAGACATTTTATGCAGATGAATAGAGAGATGGTCCGATTGGAGGTTATGGGAACTGACTGATAAAAGTGGTCATGCTGGGCATGTAGTCAGTTATTGACCATTTCAACGACAGTAAAAGATTTGCCTCCAGGTTCCGATCCTAAGGCCGGCGGTCCAATGTTTGCTCTCTACGATTGTTTCCTGCCCCTTGTACATTCCGATCCTTGTTGTGAAAGATGGGTGCCGAGGCAGGTACGTGGAGTCTATGGAGGTCACGGAACAGAGGCAGGGGGTAGGGCGCTGAGAAAAAAAAGGAAAACTTGTCTGATGGATCACGCAAGCATGACAGTGTTAACACTTGTTTTCACCACCCTCTAACCCCAAACCACATACATTCATGACATGAGAACACGCTACAAGGAGGAGGTCGTTGAATGATTCATTAAGTGACTTTGTTAAGGTGACCGCACCCGTCCACTCATGTTTGTTCATAACACACGAAGCAGTAGAGTGACATTGAAAAAGGGGAAGGTATGGTGTGAGACAAAATGAAAGCTTTCAAGAAAAAAGACTTGACACATGGATAAACCAAGGTCGTAAAAAAACGCAGCCAGACACACAGACACACACAAAACACACACATCCTGAGCACTACCAAACATTGAACATTATTTAATGTAAACAAACAAAAAATTAGCTATTAGAGTAACTAGTACCACCTTGCGGTCTTAAAACTAATTATATCCCATTCGGTGTCTCTAGAATGGACCAGTATAGACAGAACAAGATGGATCATTTCTTGTGAGGGCTTAAGTCGCCCTGAAACGCTATCAAGCATGCGGTAGTCTTGTTCAAATTATATTGGTAGGAAATCGAGGTTCATTTGTTTATTGGTTTAATTAATCAGTCTAGTTGAGCTTCGCAAATTGATTGCATGTGATTTCAGTACTGTGATTCAAATGAACAAGCTAATTGGTGTTGGATTCATGCAATTCAATTATTTGAATGTCTCCTCTTGGATTTACAATTGTGATTTATTCTTGTGTCGTGCCCACTGAGCAAGCAGCGATAGTGCAGACACGTACATGAACAGTCTTTGTACCGTAGAGAATACTATTGAAGAAAAACACTTTATAATGCAATGCAATTTTATGAAGTTACATACACAAAAAAATCTTGTTTTTTCTTATCTGTTATCTCTTCACTTTATTCAAGTTCTGAAGAGACCTTCTGGAAGTTGTTCTTATAAGTTACTCACTTGCACGTCTGCTACGAGAATATTCAAAAGCACGTTGCACTGTGTGTACATTTGTAAATATAGGTGTTAGCTTATGTGTGACTGACGTATGTACATTGGCAAAAATGTTTGTACACCTTTTTCCACCTTGAAGATCTCATTGAATATAAATACTTTCCCATTAGTCCGTTGGATCTTGGCTACAATACAAGCGATAAGTGCCGACCTGTCTCTTCACAGACTTTACAAGGGACAGAGACAGGGGCAAACAATCCAAATCACTAAAATTTCTTTAAAATATTTAATCCCAAACCATGTCAAGCTAAACAGCCATCCTACACGTCCACTATACCGGCTGTTGAATAGAAACTAATTACATTCTAACCTTAATGGGACAAAAGAATAAAAAAATAGAGGAGGGGGGATAGTTACATGGGGAAAAATGATCCAAAGACCCGTAGCCACATAAAACACATACCAGATGAACCGAACCAATATATGAATACAAATGAAAATCCATTGCCAACTAGAAAACAATAGTAATCCGTTGAAACGTCTTCAGACGACGCCAACAGATGGAAAATTACTTATCGATTGACTGTGGGTACAAGAGGAGAGGGGGGGGTTTCTGCTGGATGGGTGGATCACAGACCCAGAGAAGACTTTGTCTATACAACAGCATTGACTGCTAATACTTTAGAAATAATAAAGGGGGAGGAGGGTGCTGATTAATTCATTCCAAGGCTCCTGGGGTGGTGATTGAAACCATTAACGGAATGGAAAAAGACATTTTAAAAAGAAGAGAAAGGGGGGGGGGGTTGATAAAATGGTGAGGGGGGAGGGGAACGTTGAGATGGTGTGTATTGGAAGTATGGAAGAATGGTTTTATGGATCAACGCAGAAATTAATGGATGCTTGAATGAATGGATCAGTTTTTTTTTATGGACGTGCGGGCTGAGGATGGAGAGAAAGGAGGAGGGGATGTGTGGGGGACCGAACGTAAGTGCACCTGTAAAGTGTTTGGCCAATTTCATAGTGGACAATGGACAGAGTAAATAGTGGACAGACTAAAGAGTGGACAGACTAAAGAGTGGACAGACTAAATAGTGGACAGGCTAAATAGTGGACAGACTACATAGTGGACATTTAGTGGACAGACTATGAAGTGGACAGACTAAACAGTGGACAGACTAAAGAGTGAACAGACTAAAGAGTGGACAGACTAAATAGTGGACAGGATAAATAGTGGACAGACTAAAGAGTGGACAGGCTACATAGTGGACAGTTAGTGGACAGCCTAAATAGTGGACTCGTGGACTTGGCAAATACAGTTGAGGTGTGAATATTAGATGGTCATCTCAAGAATTCTGCATTTGATTGTCGTCATTGACCAACTCCAAATTTAGTCCAAACAGTGTTCAAATTCAGCAATAGTAAAGCTTGTTCTATAAAGCAGTGTGAGCATTGTCCATTAGATCTGATCTAGGCGCGTCAAACATACCAGTTAGAGGACTACCCACTATGTCAAATTTAGGGCCGTCCAACAGACCCTGAATAAAGCTCGTCCTACTGACCTGAATAAGGCTCTTCCAAAAGATCTGAGTGTGGCTCAACCAACAGATCCAAGTGTGGCTCAACCAACAGATCCAAGTGTGGCTTAACCAACAGATCCAAGTGTGGCTCATCCAACAGATCCAAGTGTGGCTCAACCAACAGATCTGAGTGTCACTCATCCACTAGACCTGACATTGTGAAGATCTTCTAGAGCTTTCAAACTTTCTCCTGTCGTTTCCTTTCACTCTCTTTTCTTGTTCGTAAGTTCTCTTCAGTGAATCTCAAACTAAATGTCCGTCAATAGTTTCAAATAAATGGCACATTTCAAATACAAGTTGTTGTTTTGTTTTTGAAAAGTCTTATTGCATGTTATTTTTTCTAACTTCTAACTTCTAATTATGCAACTCTCTCTCTCTTTCTCTCTCTCTTTCTCTCTCTCTCTCTCGCTCTCTCTCTCTCTCTCTCTCTCGCTCTCTCTCTCTCGCTCTCTCTCTCTCTCTCGCTATCTCTCTCGCGCTCTCTTTCTCTCTAAATCATAACATTGGGAAGAGAATTAGAAAATATTTTATTCTCTCGCTCACTCTCGTATTGTAATCTCTCCCTCATGCCCCCCAGGCCCAACCCATATTTTTGTTTTCTTGACACGAGTATCAGTTTGTGTGTGTGTGTTAAATCTTTTCTATGTCTTCCCCTTACACCATGACCTCTAACGTTTAGAATCTGTGGATGGGCTAACTGACAAAACGGGCGTATTAGTAGGAGGCCATGAGGGCGTGGCATTGTCGGGCCAGGACCCCAATGGGCTTGAGAGGAAGACTCAAAGCGGGAGTCAGATCTGACCGATGCCAATTTACTCACAGGCTTCACCAATTAATCATTTCTTCAAAACGTTATCAAAGTCTTGAATAGAAAAGAGAAAGGTGGTGGGGGGAGAGGAAGGCGTTTCAGATCGATGCGTTTCCTGGTCTGGAAACCCTTCAAGCAAAGAGGCCAGGGGTGGGGAAGACGTGGCGGAGAGATTTACAATGTCATTGACACGGCTGAGTGCACAGATCTAGAGTTGATTAGAAAACGTGAGAGTGAAATAAATGGATGCATTTGAACAGGGAAGTGAAGGCATCATTTGGATAATTGTCAACTATTGATATTTGAGACATCAAAACTAGACATTCATGGACACTTTTAGTTCTTAACTTAAAACTAGAGAATCTTTTTTACTTTTCTAATGGTGACATTGATGATCCAGCTGATGTGACGCCCAAAGAAACAAAAACAAACAAGAAATTGATTGTCCAACAGAAAACTTTCTCTGAAAAAAAATATGTTTAAAATAATTTATATAATGAACTTGTAAAATTAGTTCTCAATTTAAAACGTGATAGAATTTTCATTTTGAATCATATGTGATCAAACTTCTGTTGCCTCAACGCATTACATAACAGTTTACGTAACAGGATAACAAATTATATAACAGCTTACATAGCATGATAACAATTCTATAAAAGCTTACAAAGCAGCTTACATAACTGAAAAAGGCGGATCTAGGGGTAACAAAAACGCCATTACAGCTGTTTCTGTCTTTAATCGAAGCGGGTATATCAAAAATTAACGCGAGTTCTTGAAAGTAAGAAACCAAATCAGGAGACGCATAAGAAATTGGAGAAAAAAATATTATGTACAAAACTTTACTACTAGATAGTGTAGATGTACAACAGTATTGATTCTGTTCTGTACTGTTAATAAACCAGAAGGTTCGGTGAGTTCATCTTCTAATTCACGTCTTTCCAGTTTTATAAATATCAAAATCCCTTTTAGTTTAAGTCTTTCATTTCCTGTTTGAACCAGGGCACCCCTTGCCTTCTGCTTGTTTTGTTGCAGTGGTTAGTTCTCACTAAATGATCTTTCAACGTTGCTTCCAGCACATGTTATTGTTAGCTTTGAAGCCGTCTGCCCCTTTTCACACGGACAATTTTCTTTTGAATGCTCTAAACTACCGGATCTACGTGAATGTCCCAACAGAGCAGCAGGTTGAGGGACAGCAAACGCTAAAGTGCAGCGTTGTGAAAAGCAAATAAAATCTGGCATAATAGTCTCACGTTTGCTTGAATGAAGAGAAACCGGGACACAAAAATTCTTACAAAATTAAAGAAAAAAAAAGCGGGGACTGAACTCTATGACTCTGATAGGCAGACGAGATGAAAAGAAGGGGATCGGATTTGTTGAACAATCCGCAGGGCCTGCAAGAAATCAAATGATCACCACTCACGCATCGATTTTAAATTGATTAGCTGCAGTGTTCAAATGTTGTCCAATGCAGGCAAACGCCACAGCGGAGTGAATTCTATGTTTGAACGGATCTTAACAGGGGCATTAGTGGGGCAAATAGTTGGAATAGAAACACGAGACAATAGGGCAACACGGAGAAATGGATCAAATGGGAGAAGTTGAGGCAGAATAATTGATTTTTTGTTTAGTTGGAAACAAAATGTTCGTTATTTTTAATTAAGGTCGCGATTTAATTAGGAATGTAGAAAATATATATATATATATATATATATATATATATATATATATATATATATATATATATATATATATATATATATATATATATATATATATATATATATATAGAGAGAGAGAGAGAGAGAGAGAGAGAGAGAGAGAGAGAGAGAGAGAGAGAGAGAGAGAGAGAGAGAGAGAGAGAGAGAACCAAGAAAAACAAAATGTGAACAGAAAGAATGAAGAAAGTTTTTATCGAAGAACACGTTTGTTTATTTTAAAACATAAAGTTAACCATTTACAGTTTAGGAATTACATGAACTTTTACTGTTTGGTTTAATATGAACACTTACTGTTTGTTGATACTAAACCCCTACTATTTGGGGTAATAGAACACTAACTGGTTAAAGGTAACTTCGTGAAACAAGCATCGAAAAAAAAGGTAGATTAATAAATCCTGAAAAAAAAATATAACCGACCCCCGTCTCTCTGTTTCATCTTGCACCCATACACACACACACAGAGACGTTTTAGGGGGTCGGAGAGTTTGGGAAATTGTACTTCCTACTCCTTAAGTCTATATCTAGAAACTTTATAGGGTTATACAATAAATATATCTAGAAACTTTATAGGGTTATACAATAAATATATCTATAAACTTTGAGGGTTATACAATAAATATATCTATAAACTTTGAGGGTTATACAATAAATATATCTAGAAACTTTGAGGGTTATACAATAAATATATCTAGAAACTGTGAGGGTTATACAATAAATATATCTAGAAACTTTATAGGGTTATACAATAAATATATCTAGAAACTTTGAGGGTTATACAATAAATATATCTAGAAACTTTGTTGAGGGTTATACAATAAATATATCTAGAAACTTTGAGGGTTATACAATAAATATATCTAGAAACTGTGAGGGTTATACAATAAATATATCTAGAAACTTTATAGGGTTATACAATAAATATATCTAGAAACTTTATAGGGTTATACAATAAATATATCTATAAACTTTGAGGGTTATACAATAAATATATCTAGAAACTTTGAGGGTTATACAATAAATATATCTAGAAACTGTGAGGGTTATACAATAAATATATCTAGAAACTTTATAGGGTTATACAATAAATATATCTAGAAACTTTGAGGGTTATACAATAAATATATCTAGAAACTTTGAGGGTTATACAATAAATATATCTAGAAACTGTGAGGGTTATACAATAAATATATCTAGAAACTTTATAGGGTTATACAATAAATATATCTAGAAACTTTATAGGGTTATACAATAAATATATCTAGAAACTTTGAGGGTTATACAATAAATATATCTAGAAACTGTGAGGGTTATACAATAAATATATCTAGAAACTTTATAGGGTTATACAATAAATATATCTAGAAACTTTGAGGGTTATACAATAAATATATCTAGAAACTTTGAGGGTTATACAATAAATATATCTAGAAACTTTGAGGGTTATACAATAAATATACGTTGACATTAAATGAGGACAACAGATAAATATCTAATTTTATTTCAATCATGTTAGAGCCCATCATGGCCCCGGGGGGGGGGGAGGTCATTGATTATCGCCAAACTAAATAACTGTTTACTATACATTGCTTTACATTAGTGACTGTACACTTTATATGTTTACCATACACGGTTGTAACTTCGACGTTGGCTATACATTGGATTCAACTTTTACTGTTGTGCACTATATATTTTCGCATATAGTAACAGAAAACGAATCGCCTTCACATTTTAAGTTTTGTAACTTCTCATTTTAACCAACTTTAGATTATATCTAGTACCTTGACCTTTGAGCTCGTTTCTTTCAGTTGTCCCATTTCTATATGTTCCTAGATTTCTATTGGTTGACCAGCACTTTGCTCATCTATGCTTGGCCAGCAAGCGTCCCTCACCAGATCAGCTGTAATCATCAATGTGAAATTTCGTTTCAAAATAAAGAACTTGATATGAACAAAGAAAAATGAATAAAGTATATTGTAAACAACGATTGAAACAAATGTCAAGAGTGTCATCACTATAGAGTGAGCACATGACAATGTCACTGAATGCGACGATCTCAAGGACACGTATAGTCATGGCCAGGGTGACTCGGGATGTTTTGACATCTGTTCACTGTGTACTCATCACTGACAACAGAGGAGGAAGTAGTGGGGCGTGTCATAAACAAAAGGTAATCGAAGCTAGCCACTGTCAACGCCGGTGGGCCCCCGGTGGTGCAAGCAGTGTGAGCAATCAAACCTGGCTGAGCGCTCACGGCTAACTACTTGTCGCCCTGTTTAGTCTTCGGGAATCGAAATTCAGAGCAATAAAATGTGACATCATTGTTTATTAATATCCGTGGCGTTGGTAATAAGTGATGGTTCGGGGAGGAGTAGAAGTGAAAGTATCGATACCACCAGAGTGAATAAAAGTAAGAATCATCAACAAGTACTTGTAAACGTGAGATACATATGTGGATGCGTCAAGTGTGAAAGTGACAGGAGTACCGTGAATTAATATACCAGAAGTGTGAAAGTGACAGGGGTACCATGAGTTAATATACCAGAAGCGTGAAAGTGACAAGAGTACCATGAACTAATATACCAGAAGTGTGAAAGTGACAGAAGTACCATGCGTCAATATACCATAATTGTGAAAGTGACAGAAGTACCATGCGTCAATATACCAGAATTGTGAAAGTGACAGGAGTACTATGAGTTGATATAATGAAAGTAGAAAGATGTGTTTTCTTTATTATTATTATCATGTCATAATATTTTATATTACGTTATTAATATTAGATCAGGACTGGCCTATGCAAACTAAGCTGCCGCCTAATGCCTCCGATGGGTGAAGGATTCATAAACAATTTTTTAGAGAAGAAATAGCTAAACAAGTCATTAATGTTATTTTGGACTACACTAGACTGACTAGGCTTTTAATAAATTGCGTAATTTTACCTTTTTTCATTGTTTTTTTTTTCTATTTTATTTTAGGCACTAAAGTCACTTCACCTAGGGCCTCTAATTATCTAAGGCCGGACCTCAACATTTGAGGTTTTTAGATGTCGGAATTAACACCAGAGTGAAAAGGTGTGGATAATGAAATAGAGACAGACTTGGAAAGTTTAAATATGTATGTTGTATTTTACGTACAGAGAGGTCACTCAAGGATTGAATGCTATAATTTATTTATAATTTATTATCAAAATAAAAACAACTTCTTCTTTTTTCCATACTTCGACATAATGAACTAAAAGCAACACATCATGTTGGTCTAGTTGCAAGGCATATAGTGAACTAATAGCAACACATCATGTTGGTCTAGTTGCAAGGAATTAAAATCTTACATTGTGCACAACTCCGACTGAATGGTCGACCCTTGACTTTGAACTTATTCATCTTAATATGTATAACCTTCTGAGAGCGTATGTAATCCAAGCAGCACTCGTACTCCAGCATCAGCAGAAGTGAATAACTTACTAGTACACAAGTACAGTGACAGCTTTCAATGGTTGGCTAGTACACAAGTACAGTGACAGCTTTAAATGGTTGGTGTTACATGTTTGTTCAGATATAAATCATCGTCAACAAAATGTCGGGAAAAGCTCACACACCAATTTCACGCTATTGGCAGAAGTGAATGTGAAGGAATTAATCGACGAGAGAGAAGGGGAGAGGTCAGCAGACGAGATGGTGATGTTAGCCACTTCGGAAACTGCACGTGAGCAGACCAATCAATGGATCTACTTTTTAGCAAATGTTATAGATCTAATTATTTTTTTTAATGGCAGGGTGATAGAGGTGAAAGGCTAAGGACGTCAATGTCGTCAATTATTTGATCAAGATTTATTTTTGTTGGTATAACATCGGTATCCTACATGTTTTAAATAGTGCTCTAAAATATTTGCTTAATGCAAGACGTCTTGAGTAGGTTTCTTGCTTAAAAAAGAAAATCATTTTTATAATCATTATTCAGTCTGCGTTGCAAAGGTGAGACCAAGAGTTTGCACAAACTCGTTAAGTCCCCCTCCGGCCTATCGTACTCCACCAAAGCATTTACCAAGACTGAAACTTAGAGCGTAAAAAAAAAAAATCGTTGGCTACGCTTCTTGTCATCTTGTTGCCAATAATCTACATCTCAAACAGCTACTGAATAAAATGAACTACGATTTTTTAATCGCTTTCATTAGTTTACTATACAAAATCCTACTTAAAGCGCTTTAAGAAGACTAGAAGCTACCATTGCATCTTTTATGAGCACGACAAAAACTGTGTTAAAATTCAATTTTCTTGCATACTGACTACTAGAACTACATGTTAACTAGCACTTTTCGAGGACATTTAAAACCCTAAATATTTGCTCAAATAAACTCAAATCATTTCATCGAAAGGAACTTCCTCAGCCGTTGGAGTAGACCTAGAGTGTTTCTCACATCGAAAGGACAATTAGATTTTTAAAAAACCTGGCGCCTTACTCCACAACCTGTTTCACTTAGCCGGTAAATGTTTGGTCATTTCGTTGCTTTTTTAAAAATTTTATTAACAAATATCCCTATCCCGTTAACTTATCCGGGACAAGTTGACATTGGACTGTAAAAATACGACAGTTCGTTTGCAACAACAGAACAGCAAAGGCAGATAATCCGTAATGTTTTCACTTATGGCACCATCTGCAGCAGTTTTGAAATACTTTCCTCTAGTACGTCACATTCACTCTTTGTTTTTTGTGTTCCTGCAGAGGTCGCTAGTTACCCGAATCAACGTCTAGAAGGCTGAGGCATGTTAGAAGACATGTGTTTAATGCTACATAACGGATTCCTGACAATTCATAATAAAAGCAGTGGCATGGCTTACTATGTTTTTAGGCTTGGACTTAGGGTGAATAGTAAAATGAGTAGAATGATCGTCCCACGTCCCCTCTTCTATTAAAAAGATTCCCCATTATACTTCGACTTCATTTCACTCAGTTCTGTGCTCAGATCGAAACACTTTTGTCTTAAAACCGAAGTCCGAGTTTGTTTCTTTATTTTTAGATGCCTTCTAAGGCATACAAGGTCGAGTCTGAAGAGTACCATACTATTTGGAAAGACAATACTGTTAAAACCGTTGGATCTTTTTTTTATATATTTTTATTCTGTATAGTTTAATATTGTTTTATACTAGTAAATAAATAATAATGCTTAATGAATATGGTTTAATTATTATTTTGCAATTAAACAAAGAAGTCCGACCTAAAAGCAAAGGTTAGAAAACACTGAAAACAAAGGAATCTTGACAGACATTTAGAAGAAGGTCCTTGGCTCAAGATGTGTCTAGCCAGTGAACTAGGACTAGATAGAATGAAAGGAGGAGATTGAGAAAGAAATGAAAAGAATGACATAACGATAGATGAAACAATAGATGAAATAGACGACGGAGTCATATACTGCATGGTAAATAGAACGACAAAACCATAGACTCGGATGGATAGATAGATAGATAGATAGATAGATAGATAAATAGATAGATAGATAAATAGATAGATAGATGATAGATAGATAAATAGACAGACAGACAGAAAGAAAGAAAGAAAGACAGACAGACAGACACATAGATTATATAGATTTTTAGAATACAAACAAATGCTTCAAACATTTTAAAACACTACATTACTGCCGCCCTGTAAACACACACATCCCCCCCCCCCAATCAATACTACTTCCTATTATTTTGGGTAATTTAATAATGCAATGCGAAGAAGCGCCCTTCAATTTATGTCCCCCTCTTACTCGCATTACTTCCCTCCCTTTTTATCCCATGTCACCTCGTATACACCTTCTGGCGCCGTAAACCCAGTTAGCGGGACGCTGCACGCCAAACCATCACTAGTGTCGTGTGGCACATAGGAACAGAATACATTATTTGATCCTTTCTGCTATCCGCCCAGCCCCATCACTTGCCCTCCCTCCCTCCAGTGTCACATGTCACGTAAAAGCTTTACTTGATATTACTCTTGAACACGCACGCTCTACTGCTCACACACACACACATACACCTGACTCACTTAGTCTCTATTGCATAGACACACACACACATATACCTGACTCACGTAGTCTCTACACAACTCTACAGCATACACACACACGCAAACACATTGGGTGCAAACGTAATATCACTTACGTGGCATCTATTGACAGCACTCACTCTTATCGACCAGATCACCGTGACCTTCAAGGGTTCATAAACTGTTTCTCTCTGATAATTCCTCCCCTTTTCCACCTCTTGTTCTCCCGTTAAAGTCCATCTCTGAGACCGCATACACTGTTTGGGGTGCGAATTATGTTTAAAAAGTCATTCTACTATACTCACTCACTGAGAGTGACCTTTCGCAATAAGGTCAAGTTGTGAAAATCTTTAGCCACATAATAGAAACTATTGCGGCATTTAGGCTTACCTAGTAGCCGCGTTATACGATCTGCTTTGCATTTGACAATGTATAATGTGTATATATATGTATGTCAAAGAGTAGCTACACTATCAACGCAATAAATGTCTCACTCATTTCGACAGCAGTAAGATAAGCATTCTTAACAAATACTTCATTGACAACTGTTATTATTTATCAAGAAATTGATAAAGTTAATTTGAACGTCATTGCTTTCAACTAC